>CM055127.1:399079455-400279455 GCA_029206835.1 Rana muscosa
GTGGCCAGACCAGAGTCTTGTAAAGTAGTAGAATTATAGTCTTATCTCTTGAGCAAATAACCTTTTTAATGCACTCCATTAGTCTGCTAGCTTTGCTTTCTGCGACTATGCATTGCATGCTATTGCTGAGCCTGTGTCCTACTAGGACTCCCTAAACCTTTTCCACCCCGGATTCCCCCAAAGGTTCCCCCCCAAGCGAGTAACTTGTCTTCATAATTTTAGTCCATCACTTTACATTTTTCAACATTAATTAACCTCATTTGCCATGTAGTTGTCCACCCCTTTATTTTATTAAAGTGGAAGTAAACCCTCCTATCATTTTCAGGCAAGGAAGCTGCCATCTTGGCCTCTGTTTAATCTTCAACTGCCATGATGCTGCACATGTGATCAGTTATGATACCAGCCATTGGAAGGTTTGACAGTTTGGTTGAGAGCACAACCAATGTGACAGTTGGCATTCCCGGCATGCCGGGAATGTAACTGATTTTTGAAACTGTTAAATCGATGGGTTTACTTCCGCTTTAAGGTCTTCCTGTAATGTTTATATCTTCTTATTGCCCTGCTTAGCTTTGTATCATCAGCAAACACTGAGATTGAACTATTTATACCGACCTCTATATCATTTATAAATAAATTAAACAGAATTGACCCCAGAACAGAGCCTTGATGTGTGCCCCATCGCAGACTATTTTGAGGACATGCTATTTATCACCACTGTTTGGATGTGCTCCTGTAACCAGTTTTCTATTCAGTAACATTATTATCCATGCCAACAGATCTCAGTTCCTAAATTAAGCACTTATGGGGAACTGTATCGAATGCTTTTGCACAAACTAGGTACACCACATCCATAGGTTGGCAGCTCACTTCCTGGTAGAATGTTAACTGATTGGTTTGGCAAAAATTATCTTTCCTGAATCCATGCTGATTACTACTAATGATACTGTTCTCAAAAGCAAATTCTTGGATATAGTGCCTTATTATTCCCTCCAATAGCTTACAAAATATTGATGTTCGACTAACTGGCCTATAGTTACCAGGTATATATCTTGGCCCTTTTTTAAATATTGGTACCACGTTTGTTTTCGCCAATCAGCTAGTAGCATTCAGGTCACTAAGCTGTCCAAAAAAATTAGGAATAACCGGCTGGCTATAACCTGGCTAAGATCTTTGAGGAAGCCATCTGGTCATGGTCTGCTGTGAATAGGCTAATTTTATCTGCCAGTTAGAACACACCAAAAGCTAAATAAGCCAGGGGATGGCCATATTTCCCTCTCAATACCCTCTCTCTCTGTCGTTATAGAGTCATATACTGTATGGACTATGCTATGCAGCCACATGCTACACTGGATGAGTCACAGATGCCGCTGTGAAGAGTCCAAGTTAGTGCAGCTTTCATAAGTTTATGCAGCTTTCATTATTCAGCAGTGGAGCTACCACCAATATACCACCAGTGCCTAAATTATGAGACTATCAAGACTTCAATGCGTGCCAAACCTAAAGAGATTGTCATTGGGAACTCTTGTCACCCATTCCTGCTCTCCAAATCCTCTTTTATTTCAACACCCTGGTCTGCCTGAAAAAAGTCAGCAGTCTTGTGACACCAACCTGGCCTTATTTTTTATTAATACAAATCCTACAGAAAGCAACACATAAGATTATTGCAGGTTTTAAACAAACAATAAGGTTACAGCTAAGGTCTGTGAAACACAGGTTTGGGTCTTGTGTGATACCATTACGCTACCCGTGAGAGCAATACCACTTCATCAATATCATTACTGATGTAAGAGCCTTCAATTGTTTTATTGCTGACACTTTGGCTGGATTCCATCTGCATTTATTTTAAGAGCTCAGTGGATATATGACATAAAAAAAACTTCACCCAGACAGAAACCTTGAACTCAATAACACTGGTAAAAAGGTGAAATTTAAAGGACATATCTAAAGTATAAAAGGGCACAGGACTTTTATATTGCAAATTATTAGATTTTAAAAAGGGACTACAGCCAACATATTAAATCATTCAGTGCCTTCGCTGTCTATGAACCATCTCCACTATACTTAGTAGAAAGGGAACTTTCTTAACCTTAAAGAGAACCTGTACAGAGGGAAATAGGAAGGCTGCCATTCTGAAAATGGTATATCCCTGGTTGTCTTTGGCTTCAGTACTTTCAGAGACACTGACCTGTAACAAATATTTAGTTCAGGAATGTCAGAATTCTTGAGCTGCATACTTGTCCCAAGTCAGCCACTTATACTGTATGTATTAAAAGTATTGGTTCAGCATGATCAGGAGCATGCCTAGGTTATTTGCCGTTTTTAGTTCAAACATATCTTTATTTAGTATCCATTACAATTACATTACAGTACACTGTTCACAGGTCAGAACAATAAAAACTTCAAATGGTAGGGAGTAAAGGGGAGGGGAGATGGAAAAAGATAATGATTGGTCACTGTATGTATGTATTTAGGTATGTCTCACTTCCAATTAGGGTTGTAGTTGGATACGACTGGTGGGGACATATTGCTTTTACAGAGGCCACAATGTTTGGGCTTCAAGTGAGGGGGGGCCCCTGAGTATAGCAGAGAAGAAGCTCACTAGTTACAGCTGAGTCAGTGCCTTGAAAGAATCAGATTCTCTGTGGGCCAACCAACAGGTCCAAGATGAGTGGCCTTTCAAGGTTTTCTCTGACAGCTGACACTAGGGTCTCTATGGTCATGATGTCATTTAGGATCTGTGCCCATTTTACAGTTTGAAGGGGAGGGAGGGTGAAGGTTGGGTTTGGTGACTGATTTCCAGCTGTGATAAAATGCAACCCAAGCAATGTCTGAAGATAACTTTCGTAACTTTCTTGATTTTGGAGTGGGACCCAATATCTGGGATACACATATTTTTGAGCCAGAGAAAACAGCTCTCCAAAAGAGTGTGAGCAGGCACCATGCCCACCAAATGTGTAGAGACTTAACCAACAGGTCAGAGCATATGCAGCACTGACAGTAGGTTGTAGGATAAATATGATTTAGCTTGGCAAGAGTCCTGAACCAAAAGAAGACAAACTTGTAAGTTCCTTCCTGGAAATAAGAACATAGGTAAATTACCATTTTTTTACACCCCCTTCAAGTGCCACCACCAACACCACCCCATGCGGGCTAATTTTTGCCACCCCCATTTCGTTTCTAGGACACTGCCACACTCTGCTTTATCCTCCTATCAGTACGTTCCCATATCAACATATTTGCATGTAACATACCTAATTGGCTCCACGCCCTGTCTTTCTCTTTCCCAGTCTCAGTATCTCCATATAGAGTACCGCATAAAGCTGATACCAAATCAAATTCAGGTGGTTGCTTACAAAAATTTAAGGCTTTAATAATACATAGTTGTGTTACTTTGGGGGAGATTTACTAAAGCTGGAGCACTCAGTCGGGTGCAGCTGTGCATGGTAGCCAATCATCTTCTAACTTCAGATTGTTCAATGAAGCATTGACAATAAAACCTGGAAGCTGATTGGGTTCTATGCACAGCTGCACCAGATTTTGCACTCTATAGTTTTAGTAAATCAACCCCTTTGTGTCTTTTATTTCTGCCTGGTATGAATGATCTCCCGGAATATTTTGTCTCTGCACACTCTGGTTCAAGGACTATGGGAGGTACAAATGAGAGGTTCATTATTTCTTAGCTTTTTTACTGCTAGACCCAGTTATATATTTTGTAGTTTATGAAGCACAATCACTGGATCTGTCCACTTCACCAAATCAAGTCAAATTCACCAGCATTTATCACACTCCTGGATTCCCAGGGCCTCTGTTACATTATATTTATAAGATGTCAAATGGCACAGCCACCAGCCCAATCTGTTTTTACCATTGATTTGACATTGGGTGTGGGGAGAAGATCCCTGGCCTTTTGTCACGGGGGGTATCTGTAAATGCTGAAACATATTAAAAACAGATGGAACATGTAACATGGTCCGAAGGTGAACTTAGGGCCCTTTCAGATAGGTGGACTCAGCAGGGAATCTGTCTGTTGACCCCTGCTAAGCAGGCGGATGACAGGTCTGTGTCTGTTCTGCTTATGAAGAGCAGGCACGGACACATCCAGCTCTCCTCTATGGGCGGTCGGATGTAAACAGACCATCTGTGTGCTTACATCCAACTGTCAACCAATCGGATCTGCCAGACGGATAGGGAACGGATACCCATCCATCTGTTTTTAGCGGATAGGATCAGATGTCGGTGGTTATCTATGGAGCATAGAGGACAATGTATGGTCTGATTGGGTCCACCTAAAAAACTGGCCCAATCTGTGTGCCTGTGTGAAAGGGGCCTTATGGATACATCTACATACCCATCTTCAGAGGCATGATACCCTTCTTCCATGGTCAGAGGTCCACTTTAGTGAATGAGCCCAACTCAAGAGGAAGCCCACACAAGGGAAACCAAGGACACAGTCTAACTCCATGAAGTGGCTTGCTCAACACTCCAACCACAACTAGTGAAAAAATAACTTCAACCTTTTAATGAACCAAAACCATTATAGTTTACAGTGCCTTGAAAAAGTATTCATACCCCTTAAAATGTTCTACATTTTGTCATGTTACAACCAAAAAGTCAATGCATTTTATTTGGATTTTATGTGATAGACCAACACACAGCAACACATAATTGTGAAGTGGAAGGAAAATATAAATGGTTTTCAAATTTTTTGCAAATAAATATGTGAAAAGTGTTGCGTGCATTTGTATTCAGCCCCCCTTTACTCTGATACCCCTAATTAAGTTCTAGTGGAACCAATTGCCTTCAGAAGTCACCTACTTAGTGAATAGAGTCCACCGGTGTGTAATTTAGTCTCAGTATAAATACAGCTGCTCTGTGAATTATTAGAGAACATCAGTGAACAATCAGCATCAAGAAGGCCAAGGAACACACCAGACAGGTCAGGGATAAAGTTGTGGAGAAATTTAAAGCAGGGATAGGTTATAAAAAAATATCCCAAAGTTTAAACATCTCACGGAGCACTGTTCAATCCATCATCCGAAAAAGGAAAGAGTATGGCACAACTGCAAACTTACCAAGATATGGCCGTCAAACCTAACTAACAGACCGGGCAAGGAGAGCATTAATCAAAGAAGCAGCCAAGAATCCCATGGTAACTCTGGAGGAGATGCAGAGATCCACAGATCAGGTGGAAGAATCTGTCCACAGGACAACTATTAGTCATGCACTCCACAAATCTGGCCTTTATGGAAGAGTGGCAAGAAGAAAGCGATTGTTGTAAGAAATTAATAAGACTTCCCATTTGGAGTTTGCGAGAAGCCATGTGGGGGACACAGCAAACGAGTGGAAGAAGGTGCTCTGGTGAGATGAGACGAAAATTGAACTTTTTGGCCTAAAAGCAAAACGCTATGTGTGGCGGAAAACTAACACTGCACATCACCCTGAACACACCATCCACCAAACATGGTGGTGGCAGCATCATGTTGTGGGGATGCTTTTTTTTCAGCAGGGACAGGGAAGCTGGTCAGAGTTGATGGGAAGATGGATGGGTCAAATACAGGGCAATCTTAGAAGAAAACCTGTTAGAGTCTACAAAAGACTTAAGACTGGTGCAGAGGTTCACCTTCCAGCAGAACAACGACCCTAAACATACAGCCAGAGCTACAATACAATGGTTTAGATCAAAGCATATTCATGTGTTAGAATGGCCAATCAAAGTCCAGACCTAAATCCAATTGAGAATCTGTGGCAAGACTTGAAAATTGCTGTTCACAGACGCTCTCCATCAATCTGACAGAGTTTGAGCTATTTTGCAAAGAATGGACCAAAATGTCACTCTCTAGATGTGCAAAGCTGGTAGAGACATCCCCAAAAAGACTTTCAGCTGTAATTTCCGTGAAAGGTGGTCTACAAAGTATTGACTCAGGGGGGCTGAATACAAATGCACGCCACACTTTTCAGATATTTATTTGTAAGAAAAATGAAAACCATTTGTAATTTTCCTTCCAATTCACAACTATGTGCCACTTTGTGCTGGTCTATCACATAAAATCCTAATAATTATTTATGCAATGTAATACATTTTTTCAAGTTTCTTTCAAAAGGATGACTTTAGCTTATTCTTTTAAGAGACTTTCATCTAGTTTCAAGGGCAGAATATATTGCCGTTGTCACTTTTTTCCTGTGCTGTCATAGGTCATCATTATGTCCTCTATTTCCCCTCACTTGGGAGCAAGTTCTCTTTACCAATCTTCTACTTCCATCTGTTTATGGTCCACTAGTATTCTACACGGTCCCCATGTTCTTGACCACTAACCTCCTAGTACATTGATGAAGTACAGATAAATGTGCCGTCTAAGACTGACAGCTGGATTTTTTTTTCTATCCATTTATTTATATGGATATTAAAGTTGAAGTCTGGCCATGGAATCCTCCCCACTCCCACACACAACTACCTAATCACTCTAGAAATTCTAATTAAAAACAACCTAAGTACCCCATAATCTGTCATAATGCAATGCACTGGGTCCCAATTTTTTTCTCTTTTGGACTGCAGAGTGGTAAAGGTTCTCACACCTCTTCCTAGTGACATGGACACTTTCTATTGGATTCATCAGTAGGGTCTTCACAAGGTCCTGAAAACCTTAGGCGTGGCTACAAGACTGTTTAGTATTGGGCCCAGACTGTATTGGTAGATCATCTGGGGTCCTCACACGGTCCTGAAAACCTTAGGGGTGGCTACAAGACCAATTAGCAGTGAGCCTAGACTGTGTTGATAGATCATTGGTAGATCAGTGTGGCCCTCACAAGGTCCATTCCTGAAAACCTTAGGGGCGGCTACAAGACGGGTAAGCAGTGGGCTCAGACTATATTGGTAGATTGTGAAAAGTATTTTAAACGAAAAAATAGTAGCGCTAAACCATATACAATAGATATGTAACTAAATTAATATATATATCTCAAATACCACCACGTGATAGTGTACAAAATATGTATATAAACAAAAAAAAAAATATATATATATATAACGTTCATTTAGTGAATTTTTCAAAATTGTAAGTGAAACAAACTTCAAAACAGGGGGGTGTTGAAAAACAAGTCCCAAAAGTAAATTCCTTTATGTGTGTATGCAAGTGTTTTAACTTAAAAACGACAATCAAAGTCTTTTAATTGACTTCAATAAAGTAATTCCTGGTCAATTAAAAGACTTTGATTGTCGTTTTTAAGTTAAAACACTTGGATACACACATAAAGGAATTTCCTTTTGGGACTTGTTTTTCAACACCCCCCTGTTTTGAAGTTTGTTTCACTTACAATTTTGAAATTCACTAAATGAACGTTATATATATATATTTTTTTGTTTATATACATATTTTGTACACTATCACGTGGTGGTATTTGAGATATGTATATTAATTTAGTTACATATCTATTGTATATGGTTTAGCGCTACTATTTTTTCGTTTAAAATACTTTTCACATTACTATTTTGTCTAAGTTAGCAGCTTGTTAGGTTTATTGATTTATTCACATTTTTCTATGTGCGCAGTGGTGGTTTAATTGATCAAGGTGCGCGTGATTTTTTAACCAACATTTATATTGGTAGATTACTGGTCTTTACTCTCAGAGAAGGAGCTTTAAAGGATCACGTAATTCAATTAAAAATGACTTATTAAGGGTTTTTTAAATGTGAATGGGTGGCAGGAGTTTCCAATTTTGCCCAGAGATGGGCTTACCAAAGCAAGAAAAAAAAATGTTTAGTATACAAATAGAACAGTGCAATATACTTGATACATTCCAGATACATTCTAACTGGTGTGCTATGACAAAACATACATTTGATACTTTTGCTCCTCTAATGACATATGCCACTATATTGACACCCCATTTTCTTGCTATTTGTAATGCAAAATTTGCAATTTTCCCACATACAGAAAGCCCAATGTATCAAAGTGCCATAATTAAAATTCAGATCTACCCTGGAAAGTGCAATCCAACTGATGATACATTAATCAGAAAGAGAATGCTCACATTCAGGCAGCACCCATTGCCCATCTCAGGAGCTTTATGAAATTTGCCTGCAGTGGATTACACAGAACTTCAATGAAAGGAAATGTAAAGGGTGTTTGCATATATTTTCTCTTTTCATTTATTAACGTTAGGACTAGAGAATGAATTAAAATTGCATGTTAATGTTGTATTCTCACTGTCACCAAGCAGAATTAGCTTTAGAATGCTTTCTACATGTTTCCAGTCTTTCCATTCCTTACAGAGCTCAATAGCTCAAGATACAATTTACACATACGAGCCAAAGAATCAAAACCGCAACACATCCCTCTTACTGCTGTGTAGGAACTTTCAATCAGGGACAGCTTGCCTTAAAAGAGACAAGCTCTGCTGTGCTATCGCTCTAGAAAAGTGGCAGTGCTCAGAAAATATTTTTTCTTTATTTGTAAAACAAAGATAAGAGCGGGTGAAATATAAAACTTTAGCTTAAAACTAAAACATAAAATGGACCCAAATGTATTGGTGGATTTACTGTTTTATACGGTTGCAGTATTTGCTGGATAGCAGTTGCAGTTTATTTGTTCCCTGAAATAGCTCTTTAACATATTAAAAGTGTTACTAAACCCACAACAGTAAAATCTGTTTGTATATGCAGAAAGGCATGCTTGTTATACTCACTGTGGAACCTAAGGGCTTATTCCTCTGCATTGTGTTAAACGGCAGTTTGATCCTGTCTTCTCTGATCCTCCCCTTCTTCCACAGTCCCCAAACCATCTCCTGATAGAACAGAGCCTTGAGGGCACTCTGCACATGCTCAGTTTGGTGTGTATTGCTAGAGAGTTTTTTTTTTCCTTGGGAGAGTGCAAATGATCAGCCCAGGGCCAATCAGCACTGTCCAGTCATCTCCTCAATAGATTGCTTCAGGCTCTCCACTGGCTTCCTTAGAGGGGCAGCAGCCCCTGAGGATTTGGAACGCTCCTTAATAAGGAAAGACAACTCTTTCCAGGGCTCCAAACTATTTATCACTTCCAAGCCACCTTATAGACACCCTCCTTCATGGATTGGCCAGGGTATGATAAATATTCAGGCTAGTCATTTGACTCTCCCAACCCTATGTTCTGTAAACTTCTTCCAGAATAAGGGGAAAGTAGTCAAATTCCCAATTTGTAAAAACCCAGAACAGACCAGAACAAACAATCACCAGTCCCTTCACTACAAAAGGAGTCAAAAACTAAGTTTGCCTACTATCCTACACTTGGAGGGTGCTACACATAATAAATACATAAATGCATATGTTACACTTTTTTAAAAAAAAATGTATTTAGCTGGCAGAAATTCAGCTTTAAAAGAAGACCAGTGGTAAGACAAGTATCTAGCCTACTGCTGTAGGCATCCTGAAAATTCTGTTTGCCGGCTATCATGATCTGACTTTAGTACAGTCAGAGTTGCCTGCTGAGATAATGAAGGTCCCTTGAACTCTTGGAAGCATGGTATCACTGTGGTTGTGCACCTAACACATGAAGGTAGAGTGGCTCCATTAAGATTGGCTAAGAAAGACCTGGGCTGACTGGGTGGAGCCTGAACTCCAGAAAAAGGCTACACTGGGGCATGTCCCACTGATTTGAGGAGATTCAACTGTCAAAAGAGTTACCTTGTTTTCGCATGCCACCTACTTTGGATGGGTAGGGCCTTCTGTAGGTGTCTATCCTGGGCTATGAAAGGTATATCGGCTCCACATCATCAAAGACAAACGCTTAGTTGGTGATATCTTGGTGAAGGATGTGCTAATCACAGAATGCTTTGTTTTTCATTCATGCTGCTTTCTTTTAAAACTGGCAGGTCTTCAAAAAGGAAGTGAATTATTTAACATTTTTATGGGGGTCTCTTTTGCCTGGTGTACTTGGCTTCCAATTTTTCCCCCATTCACCCTCCTTCCATGGTTTTCTGGTTCGAGCTGATTATTCCGACCTCAGCAAATTCTAATTTTGCCTTCCACCTTTGCCTTTCTCAGCTGTACCTACCTCCAATGGATATTTTTCCACGCACTCTTTCCATGTTGGTGCAGCCACTGCCTTCCATGGGGTGGTCTTTTCCTTTTTTTTATCAGGCCTTTTGTCATGCCAGATTTTGATGCTACAGGAAGAACCTTGAATTTTCATTTGCAGTACCCAAAACCCGTTGGCACGGTTTTCTTGGCCTCCGTTGGTTGCTGGTGTCATCTGAGCTATTACACCGAAGAAAATTTGTTTCGGGTCTCATCTTTCTTATCATTCATGCAGGGTGGGGGGATTACAATGTAGGGCATTCCCGGTCTGTAGATTTAATTTCCTCCATTAAGTGTGCTATTGCTCAATTTTGTGCCACTTTTTACCAATCTAACTTTCATTTAGTCTGATATTCTCCCTCATCTGGTTTGGGCCCATTGCATAACTAGTTCTTGTTTGGAGCAGTTTTGCCACAAGGGGCATGCCCAGGTTTAAAAAAAAAAAAATCCACAGGATTGGTGGCATTTTGATGGAGATAGCATTTTATTGAGACCTGATGGGGTTAATTTAAATGACATTGGACTCGATAGCTTTAATCTCGGCCTTCAATCTGGAGTCGAGCAGGTTCTGTCTGCCGCAGGGTGCTCGCCAGTGTACCACTGAATTGTGTGTGGCAGTTTTTACCTTGCCAGCAATTGATGCTGCTTTGTGGGCTATGCCCTTAATGTAAATTCTGGGGTCAGTCTAATGCTTGTCTGGCAATGATGGTAAGGACAAACCTCTTAGACTATATGAGCTATGGGTGCTGTGACTGACATTGTTGTTTGGTACATTTGGAAAGTTGTTACATTTGAAAATGTCAATAAAGTTGTGACTTTGCTCTATTTCCAACTGAATCAGCTTCCTTGCCTTTTTGGAGGGCAAGGCATTTCATTTATTAGTTGGTCATAAATGATCCTTTGCTTCTCAGCAATCGTGCCTTATGATATAATTTTGACCTGTTACATGTTTTATTATTAATTATTCTTTTTTTTTATCCACACGCTGCATTTAGCACACATATAATCTATGTTGCCATTCAAATCGGGCTGAAAAAAAAAAAGCTTGGGTTCACAAGTTATAGTCTTTTTAATTTTTCAGTGTGTTTTGTTTTTCATTGTAAAGCATGTGTATATTGTATGGAGTTTACTTAATTTTTAGCAAGTTTTTGAAGCCAAATTAAGCCTACCATGAGGACAACATGACAAATTGGAGTCAGCATATCTGCCAGTACTCCCTCCTTAATTATACAGATGTCAAGATGTTCTCGGTCTTTATCTAAACAATGTTGTTAGGAATGCATTTATTTTTGGCTGTGCAGCTGAGTTTGGAAACTTTTCAACATATCATTTAAAAATTGCTCTGTTCATTTACAGTTGGATCAAGTCTCACTCACTCCCCAAATTGTCACATAATTAGTGATGCAAGCTGTGTATAATGGAAAGCATAGTGGGGTAGTGGACTGTATCCTTGTAGCAGTGGCATCCTGGGTTTACTTCCCATCAGGAACACGATCATTATGGCATTTGTTTGTTCTCTTTGTTTGTGGGTTTTGTCTCACAATGCAGAAACCAGGGCCTTGCTGAGGGGTAGGCAGGCCACCGTAGGCACTTCAGCAGGACCGGCGACCTATGCTGCAAAGGTAGTTCACAGTTCATGGGGAAGGGGGAAAAGGGGTACTTACTAACCATATCCTGATGATTCATAGCTGTACACTGCAAGGCATGCTCCTCATATGATTTCAAGCTTCCTTTAGCTCCCTCACAGTGTTTGTAGTGCATCCACAAGAGCCAGTTGTAGTGTCCAGCCCTCTGCCTGCAGCCTGTCAAAGTCTATGGCAGGCTAAGGCTGGACAGGGCTGAGCGAATGATACCCATATTTTGGTCTCTGTTCTTTCAGGGACTAACAAATGGAGAGCAGTAGACCTGCATAGGGCCCTAAAATCTGGTACCACTTGGTACAGCATTTATCATTCAGTCATCCAGCCCCAACCTGACATAAACTTTGACAGGCTGCAAGCAGCAGGGCTGGATGCTGCAGCTGCCCTTCCTGTGTGCACTAAAGTGCCGAGAGGGATGCACTGCAGCTAGAGGGACCCATGGGCAAGGGGTCTTATGCCTTCCTAATCTCCTTTTTCAGTGTTTAGATGTTCCTGCTTAAAAGCAGGTTTAGGCCCATTTAGTCATGTTTAGAGTGTCAATTCAGATGCTGGGCACACTTTTTTCTCTAAACACAATTAAACAGACGGTGTAAATGGCACCATTGAAAAATAATTACATGCATTTTTATGTGTTTAGAAATGTGCTCAAAAAATATATACATGCAGGGTTGACAGTGCTAGTGTGAATTAAACCTTAGGCTAGGTTCACATCTAAAACAAAATCAAATAAATTCCCAGCTCAACTTACCAACCAGCCTGCAACCAATCAAATTGTCCTGTCTAACAGTATGTGTTAAAAACAGGGGTTTAGTTTGCACACATTTGCAAATACATGTGTAAGCTACAGAGCCCCTTCAAGGCACCCCAGTATTTTCTGTAGTCCTAACTCTACATTTTGAGAGCCTCCACAGTGGAAGCACATGCATTATAATGAATAGGCAGAGGGCAGGTGAGCCTGGAGGGAGCCCACTCCTCCTTAAAGGCACAGGGGGGAACTAGACACCCAGCATATAGCACTATGGCAGCAAAAGTGTCCAGTGTGTGCCCTTACCAATATTTCAACAGTACAAACAAATGGCCACTTCCCTCACCTATAACTGGCCTTTGCAGCAAGGAGCACATGGAAGGGCAATGCATGCAAAATAAAACCAAATAAATTCCCAGCTCAGCTTACCAACCAGCCTGCAACCAACCAAATTATCCTGTCTAACAGTATGTCTTAAAAACAGGGGTTTAGTTTGCACACATTTGCAAATACATGTGTAGCGGCCTCACTCTCTCTCTATCTTTATTAGTTATACTGGTGTTGTCTAGGGGTACCTGGGAGAGAGAGTGCAGGAACACTACGCCGAGCTCTCCCCTCATATGTGTATGAGGGTTGAGCAAAGTCACTTGAATTACCTTTGGGTCTGTTCGTTGCATACGGAGCCTCTGCTTCTTCCGTGGAGATGTGTCTACCAGTAATAGAGCCCCACACCATTAAAAGTCCAACACTCTTTTATTTCTCCATTTGCCAGGATGAACATAATCAGTTGAACTCTTGTAACAGACAAACAGGGGTATGGATACGAGTAGGCCCAGGCACAAATGAACTCTCCTATTCCTTTTGCTTGCGAATAGGCTTGGCGCACGGTTTCTGCCACCGACCGTGAAGTTGGTAGCTGCCACCTACCGAGTAAACTGTTGCAGCCCCTACCACAGGCCTGAATGTAACGGTCTCTGCCACCGACCTTAGAACATGGACCACCTTCCGTGTGAATACAGCCGCTGTTTGGAAAGGACATCCATCCCGACGGTCTCCGGAGGCCCTGTCCCGGCACTGGCAATATGCTGCACTAGATCTACAGGAAGGTCACCTGCACGGTCCGTTACGCCTGGATTCAGGTACCCGATACTGTGGGCACCTTAGGACGATTCCTCCCGGGTGGGACCCAGTGGAAGAAGCTGGGCCCCAGGCCTGAATGATGTACCTCACTCCAGGCTGAGGGTGTCTGGGGTGACTCCCGAACTCTTCGTGTCCAGGCCTAAGCCGCCTGGACACCGACCGCGGACAGCAGCCCTCAGGCTGAAGGTGCCTGGGGCTCGGACCCCGTGGCGAAGATGTCCGCCCCCTTTATACCCTCTGCCAGCAAGCACAGCGGGTTCCCCGCCCCGCCGTACAGCTGCTGCGAGAGATCACAAAGGGTACGGCACTGCAGTGATGGTTCAACCCCGGCCCAAAGTGAGAGCGCCACCTGCTGGGTCGCAGGGAACTAGACATCACTGATGTCTTCACCCGAATTAACCATTCTGAAAAGTACATACCCGCTACACATGCGTAAGCTACAGAGCCCTGTCAAGGCACCCCAGTATTTTCTGTAGTCCTAGCTCTAAATTTAGGTTCACATTTATCCATGTTCGCTATTGTCCATTTTTTTGTGTGTTTTTTAACATGTGTTGTAGTGCGTTTACATACATTTTCATTGTTCAATTGCTTTTTATTACACATGTGGTGTTTGGCTTTACAATGCATACACTAAAACACAAAGTTGTTAATGGGACCTAATACTAGGATGTGCTCTTTGTACTGTAAATAGAGATGCTACTTAGCTGTATAGATCGACAAAAGAAAGGGGAATGGTATTATATTTACAGTGCCTTGAAAAAGTATTCACACCCCTTGAAATTTTACACATTTTGTCATGTTACAACCAAAAATTTAAACTGATTTTATTGGGATTTTAGGTGATAGACCAACACAAAGTGGCCCATAATTGCTTTAAACTTCTCCACAACTTTATCCCTGACCTGTCTGGTGTGTTCCTTGGCCTCTTCATGATGCTGTTTGTTCTTTAAGGTTCTCTAACAAACCTTTTGAGGACTTCACAGAACAGCTGTATTTATACTGAGATTAAATTACACACTGGTGGACTCTATTTACTAATTAGGTGACTTCTGCAGGCAATTGGTTCCACTAGATTTTAGTTAGAGGTATCAGAGTAAAGGGGGCTGAATACAAATGTGCGCCACACTTTTTAAATATTTATTTGTAAAAAAAAATTGAAAACCATTTATCATTTTCCTTCCACTTCACAATTATGTGCCACTTTGTGTTGGTCTATCACATAAAATCCCAATAAAATACATTTACGTTTTTGGTTGCAACATGACAAAATGTGGAAAATTATCAAGGGGTATGAATACTTTTTGAAGTCACTGTAACTATAGCAAGTCTTCTGATTCCTTTCACCATGCCCTTCACCTCCTTACAACTTTGTACACTTTGAGGCTTGGTGCTGCCCCTTTAACCCTGTTGTCCCAGGCACTGGCCAATAATTGGCATTATGGTAATTAGAGCCTTGGCTGTACCCTTGCTGGTTTTGTTAGCAGTTTTGCATGTCCACAGCAATCTGCCAATCATAGTTTAATTGCTAACCCTGTTTTACATGAGCAAAAAATTACAATTTTGGTGGAAATTCTTTGAAATCATTGCAGTACCAGTTGAAATGCAATTTTTAAATTCATTTTTTTTCTGGCATATTTAGTCACTTGAAATGGGAAATGGCTGAAAATTTGGGTGGCAAGTTGCTTTGAATGAATCCTAGCTATGTATACCCAATGCAGGTTAAAATTTAAGGTTAAGAAAAAGACAATGAAAATAACATCAGTCACTCCCATAAGTCAGCTGAGCTCATGTGGATATATTTCTCATCATTAGACGGAAACTCCAACAGTGTCCATTCCAGTGGAGAATTAGGTTATGATAATGACTTATATCAACAGTGAGTAATGATCTCAGCTAAGAACCAGTATAACCAGTATGATATATAACCCCTTTCAGGAGTGGACGTCAATGAGCTCATTCTTTGCTCTACATTATTGTGCTGACTTAGTCTGTCACCACTGGCTAAACCATTCCACCCTCTGCATTTACACACATTCTCTTACATTTTAATGGAAGTAGAGCAATCAGCACAGTCCTTCCGTGCATAAATCTTACAGATTTATTCACTTTTTTGACAGGAAGTACAACTTCAGTCATTGAATGCTGAATATAGGTTGAGGCATACACAGAGGTTCTGCTTAAGAAATACACCCTAGTTAAGGTATTGCTTGTGTATTATAGGGGAACTATTGGCTTTAAAAAAATAAAATAAAATTGGGAGGTTTTTGATTAAGATACAAGTCATAGCCATTTGGACATATCCCTGGCTTAAACATACAACATAGACAATGTACATACTGTAAGTGAGAAAAAATACTATAAAACAGTAAAGGAAAAACAGGGTTGGTCACACTGAGTTTCACAATGATCTGTTCAACACCTTAGATTGTAAACTCCTTGGGGGCAGGTACTAATGTGAATGTACAATATATATATGTAGCCAGGGGTTGCTACTATAGTTATTATTGTTGAATGGTTCATTGTTTTCTTATGTATGAGTTTGGCTCCCCCCAGTGCCTGCTGAACTCTGTCAGGGTTTTCTTTCCTCCTTGAGAGTGAACAGAGCAATGCATTATGGGACATGTAGCCTGGATGAGGAAGTGACACTGTTGGCCGGGCCAGCTCTGGACTACAGGACACACAATGCAAAGCGCGCAGAACAGCCTGCTGGGAGGAGAAATAAAAGGACAGGCACGGCCTGTTTTCAGCCTCTCTGGATGCCATTCTGAACCTGCCAGCAGGAGGTCTGTGTGACAGGGAGTGAGAGACTGCGGCCTACACAGCGGAGAGACAGATCGCCTGCCTCAGAGGACAGCACCGCTATTCCAGCAAGCGGACCGGCCTGCGCTCCAGAGCATCTGGGAACACCTGCACTCCAGTCCACCGGGAGTCGCAGCGCGGTGTGGCGGTGCCATTTTACCGGGCGGAGACACTAGAAGGGAGACACTATTGGGGTACATTGTGGTGAGAGGGCACCTGCCCATCCAGATAGAGATTACAGTATTGCTGAGTGATTGTTTCCTACAGACTGGCTAGTGAGACTTGTAGTTCCATGGATGTGAATCTACTCATTCACAGCCCCCCCCCCCCCTTTGCTGTAAAGTCAGTACTGTATTCCACTCATTTATATAATTAAAAGAGGAATGTACAAGGTGATATTTCTTCAGTTTAAGTATTCATCAGTACATCTTTGTTCTTCGGTACTTTTGTCTTTTACATACCTGGATTACAAAATTACAAATTACACTGCAGTATAAACAAACAGGCTAGCTGAAGATATCCGAAATTGAAAGAACATTCATCATCCTCTTTTTTTATTATGCTTTACTGCTCTAAATGTAATGCTAATCATACTACAACCTAGGGGGAGCCATTTTGTGAGACATATCTAATTTTACACTGTGTTTACTATATATATATGCTGTGCACTGTTTGCTGGTTTGTGTGCTGAGGCCTCAGAGGAAAGGTATCCAATACATGTGTTAACTGCTTGACGACCGGCTCACGCCGATATACGTCAGCAGACGTGGCATTGTGGGCGCGCCCGCCGCGAGCTCCGTGAGTGTGATCGCGGGTCCCGCGGACTCGATGTCCGCGGGGATAGCCGTGATCGTCTCACGGAGAGGAAGAATGGGGAAATGCTGATGTAAACAAGCATTACCCAATTCTTCCTAGTGACAGGACACTGATCACAGCTCCCTGTAATCGGGAGCGGTGATCAGTGTTGTGTCACACACAGCCCATCCCCCCTACAGTTAGAACACATCCCTAGGACACACTTAACCCCTTCAGCGCCCCCTCCTGGTTAACACCTTCACTACCAGTCACATTTACACAGTATTAAGTGCATATTTATAGCACTGATCGCTGTGTAAATGTGAATGGTCCCAAAATAGCATCGAAAGTGTCCGATGTGTCTGCCATAATGTCGCAGTCACGATAAAAATCGCTGATCACCGCCATTACTAGTAAAAAAAAAATATTAATAAAAATGCCATAAAACTATCCCCTATTTTGTAGACGCTATAACGTTTGCGCAAACCAATCAATAAACACTTATTGCAATTTTTTTTACCAAAAATATGTAGATGAATACGTATCGGCCTAAACTGAGGAAAAAAAAAAAAATTTCTATATTTTTTGGGGATATTTATAATAGCAAAAAGTAAAAAGTATTGCTTTTTTTCAAAATTGTCGCTCTTTTATTTGTTTATAGCGCAAAAAATAAAAACCGCAGAGATGATCAAATACCACCAAAAGAAAGCTCTATTTGTGGGGAAAAAAGGGCGTCAATTTTGTTTGGGAGCCACGTCGCACGATCGCGCAATTGTCAGTTAAAGCGACGCAGTGCCGAATCGCAAAACGTGCTCTGATCTTTGGCCAGCCAAATGGTCCAGGTCAATTGGTTAAAGGTGTTGGATATTTATCTCTCTGTGTACCTGTTCACATAGATATTTTACAGGTTATAAGCTACACACCCCTGTATTTCATTGTCAAGTGATATTTTCTGCCAAACATAAGTTCTGTTCACTCATATCTTTTTTTGTGTTCATTCTTTATCTCAGTAAACATATCTGAGTGGTTCAGTGATACTGTGTGAGTTTCTCATTATTAATGCAACACTTCAGAATGGAACCCAAGGTGTCAGCGGTAAGAGAGGATTTGCAGAGTCGGTGTGGCCAGTGAGGTATAGAGTCTGTAGCGGCCTCACTCTCTCTCCATCTTCAGCGGTTGCACACCAACTCATGTCTAGGGGTTCCTGCTTTGTGAGAGTGAGATGCGCCACGGTCCATGTCCTCCCCATTGTAGTAGGGAGGTGAAGGCCACTTACTGATGTTTCCTCGGGCCGGTGTGTTCTGTGAATGCACTGAGTCTGTAATTGCAAGCTCACCAGCCTCCCCTTTGCTTCCAGTAACTGGAGTTCACACACCGGAGAAAGGTCCAACACTTGTTTATTCGACACTCCAATAAGCAAAGCACAATAAACAGTTCTTTTGCAGCAAACTGGTTGGGACCTATAACCTTGCCAACGATGAGGCGAGCAGATTGAGGCACTTCCTAAAGCTTAAGTTCTATGCCACTGTACTATGACCAGTGGCGCCTAAGCCGATCCGGCTGTTACAGAACAGGAAAGATGGGGTCTCTTCCAGCAACCCCTATGAACAGCAATGGAGCCCTCTTCGATACGCTGTGGCCCCTATCAGGGGGATGTGTCCTCCCAAGAGAGTTCCCAGAGGCCCACTGTCACCGGGTTGGTGCTGCTCCGGGTCTCCAGTAGGTAACCTCTCTGGCCTCCTCACCTCAGATACGAGTCCCTCCGCTCAGGGACCCTCGGACAGTCCACCCTAGCGGGACCCAGTCGAAGGTACTGGGCCCCAGGCCTCCTTGATAGTACCTCACCCCAGGCTAAAGGTGCCTGGGATGGACGCCAACATGACTCCGGACCAGGCCATGGGCACCCGGACCAGACTCCTGGATCTCCAGCACCCAGGCCCGAGGGCCCTGGGTGCGGACCGCAACCCTCCTCCTCCGAGGACCTCCTTCTCCGCCAGACGTCATGGTAAGGGCGTCTCCCCCTTTTATCTCCTCCCATCAACGGCCCGGCGGGTTCCCCGCCCCAGCCATACCATCTCCGGGAAGGGACAAAACAGGGAGCACTGCAGGAGATGATTCTACCCAAAGGAGAATACTACATCCTCCAATCCTCCACGAAACAAAAAGGGGTCTGAACCCTAACACAATTATACACCTGGGTCACACTATTCCCCAGGTGTATCCCATCAATTTGAGGACCCCGCTACACATTCCCCCCTGTGATTTGACGCTGGTCCCCAGCGTCAGGTGCACACCCATGCCTCCCATAAAGTGGTGACATGGGGTGAAACCCCTGAGGCAGTCCCTCTAAATTTTTCCCAAGTGCCACGACCTGCTCAGGGAATAGGGAGCATATAAAACAACTTATGTAATAAAACACTTTAAACATCTGCATAATCACAACCCCTCTCCCACACTGTCTAAGAGCCACCCACTCTCAATGGTCTTGATTGACGATTCTCCTGCAGGGGAAAGAAAAAACAACATCCTAACATAATTTCTTGTCATTTGGCATGAGTGGGCCCGTCAGCCGAGAGACCCACTCACTCCAACAAGCAAGGTGATGTGTGTGTGAAACATTTTCAAACATTTGTTGCGCAACACTGCCACCTGGTGACAATGCCGCGGTCATGACACTCAACGAGTCTTCGTTCTTCCAGCTTTTCCCTACTCTGCCACTATTCCCAAATGTCCTTGCCTTTGGCACATGAAGAAAAGGGGAACACAAAAAAAAAAACACAACAGCCCCAAGTCTCCGATGAGAAAAAAGAAAAGCCCAAATAAAAACAAAAGCAGGGCGCAGTCCTGGGTGTCTGGGAATGGCTCTTCCAGAAAGTTCAAGTGCACAAAGGAAATAAACAGGAGTTCTTTTCTCCTATAAGTAAAACTTTGGATCCGGCAGATACAGGGGTTTCAGGTGTTTGTCAAATGCTTCTATCGAATACTCGACATCTTCTCCTTCTCTTCTGCAAATGACTACCTTGTCAGCATGGATATGGCGCCCCAATCTCCATTCAGCTCTGCAGTCCTCAAACCTCTTAGACACTGCCGGCACACATTCCAGGTACCTGCGAGCATGAGGCACCTTCAACTTGTCCCACACAAACTCGTCATACCATCTTGCTCTCCAGACTTCCACCTCAAACAGCAAGTCCCGGGGCAGATACGGGTACTCCCACCCAAATTCCCGAGCTACTTTGTGGCAAAACAGTCTCTGCAAGCGGGCCAAAGGTGGCATAGTGGCTTTCTCTCCAGTTCCAGGCAGCACAATAGCTTCCGGATGCCGAGGTGCCTTTACCAGCTCCCTGAAACTGACTTTCGGTGCTCTCAGAGAAGCGCGGGGTGTCCCCACAACCAAAGCAGGTGAGGTAACAGTAGGTGAGGACACCGGTGGAGGGGTAGGTTCCCTCGTAAGCTGCGGGTCTTCCACCCGAGGTGTGCTGTCTCCTGTGTACATAGGTGAATCCCGTACCGCACGGGAAGCAAGAAGTGGCATTCTATCCCAGCCCTTGCGGCTGAACAGTTCGTCTATCTCGCCATCATCTCCGCAGTCAGACAGCGACTCTAGGTCGGAGGTGTCATACATCTCCGCAGGCAGATATCTTCCGGTGGACACAGAACCATCCTCCCTGGGGGGCTCCACCTCCAATGGGCCCCCGACACCTCCAACCACCACCACAGTCCCAGCCCCTGGCTCACCTGACCCTTGTAGAGGACTGGGATGTCCGGGACTTCCTTCTCGACCGGCGCCATCCAGGCCAGGCAAGCAGCGGGGTGAAGCTCGACCACGTCCATAGGATGCCTGTACTAGGCCAACTTTCCTCTTCGGGGGTGGGAGCAGAGAACTTGTGGCGACCGAGGCAGCATCCTCTGATTTTTCTCTGTTGGGCAGTCCATCGCCCTGGTCAGCGCGCACGGGAACCTCGACAAAGGCCTTGATCTCCCCTTCCGGAGTAGCGGTACCCGTGAGGTGGTTGAGGCGAAGGGCCCGGGGCCTTGCTGTGGACGACTCGACCTCAAAAAGGAATTCTCTGCACTCCTCACATCGCCCGAATGGCTTCAGGGTGACCACCAGTCCCGAGCAGCCGGGACAGATCACACCGAGGGCCTCCGTGTCTCTGCAAGTGTACAAAGCCAACCGCCCTCGGGGCCTAAGTCTTATCCCCGTGTCTGTGATGGGGGCAGCAAAGGAAGTCATTCTCGTGGGGTGAGGAACCATAATCCACGGGGCACTTGAGGTCATCCCGACTATCTGCTGCTCCATCATGCACTGACCCCGCGCCGGAGTCTCCACGTGTATCCCCACACTTGGCCAGACTCCTCCCATGAGCTGTACATTTTCGCGGGCTTCCTCTTGACTCCGCCCACGAACGATGTCGCCATGGGGTGCCTCGTGGCGCAGTGCGTTAACAGTCCCCACGTGCAGTACGTCACACGGCTGGACCTCTCCCTTTTTCCGCTCCTCCGCATGGGCCTTTCCCGTGTTAGGGTCATTTCCACAACTCCGAGCAGGGACGCACTCTGGCCAGCAACATGGCCGATCTTCTCGGAACTCCTCTGGGCAGCAAAGTTCAAATGCAGACATTCCCAAGTCCATCTCTAGAACACACTCCATCCCGGACTCACGAGCCCCCACGTGTAGCGGCCTCACTCTCTCTCCATCTTCACCGGTTGCACACCAACTCATGTCTAGGGGTTCCTGCTTTGTGAGAGTGAGATGCGCCACGGCCCATGTCCTCCCCATTGTAGTAGGGAGGTGAAGGCCACTTACTGATGTTTCCTCGGGCCGGTGTGTTCTGTGAATGCACTGAGTCTGTAATTGCAAGCTCACCAGCCTCCCCTTTGCTTCCAGTAACTGGAGTTCACACACCGGAGAAAGGTCCAACACTTGTTTATTCGACACTCCAATAAGCAAAGCACAATAAACAGTTCTTTTGCAGCAAACTGGTTGGGACCTATAACCTTGCCAACGGTGAGGCGAGCAGATTGAGGCACTTCCTAAAGCTTAAGTTCTATGCCACTGTACTATGACCAGCGGCGCCTAAGCCGATCCGACTGTTACAGAACAGGAAAGATGGGGTCTCTTCCAGCAACCCCTATGAACAGCAATGGAGCCCTCTTCGATACGCTGTGGCCCCTATCAGGGGGATGTGTCCTCCCAAGAGAGTTCCCAGAGGCCCACTGTCACCGGGTTGGTGCTGCTCCGGGTCTCCAGTAGGTAACCTCTCTGGCCTCCTCACCTCAGATACGAGTCCCTCCGCTCAGGGACCCTCGGACAGTCCACCCTAGCGGGACCCAGTCGAAGGTACTGGGCCCCAGGCCTCCTTGATAGTACCTCACCCCAGGCTAAAGGTGCCTGGGATGGACGCCAACATGACTCCGGACCAGGCCATGGGCACCCGGACCAGACTCCTGGATCTCCAGCACCCAGGCCCGAGGGCCCTGGGTGCGGACCGCAACCCTCCTCCTCCGAGGACCTCCTTCTCCGCCAGACGTCGTGGTAAGGGCGTCTCCCCCTTTTATCTCCTCCCATCAACGGCCCGGCGGGTTCCCCGCCCCAGCCATACCATCTCCGGGAAGGGACAAAACAGGGAGCACTGCAGGAGATGATTCTACCTGAAGCCTGTGGGTACCCCGCCACCCACAGGCAAAGGAGAATACTACATCCTCCAATCCTCCACGAAACAAAAAGGGGTCTGAACCCTAACACAATTATACACCTGGGTCACACTATTCCCCAGGTGTATCCCATCAATTTGAGGACCCCGCTACAAGTCTATCAGCAGCCCCCATGGGGGTACTGCTACATATATGTAAAGCACTATGTAAATTGACAGTGCTATATAAGTACCTGTAATAAATAAAATAATAAATAACACATGTAACGCTACCCTGGTAGGAGCTGCTTGAGTATTACCCAGATACTCCTTACTTCTTCACTAGCAGCCAGCCACAGGGTATTTTCCACAGCCTGGTACACACACACACACACTTTAGCTCGATGTAGTCAAAGACCAGTCTAGGGGTGCTGTTTTGTAGTTTTATTTTGTAGGAACTTGGATAGGGTAGAGGATTTGTAGTAGGATACCCCAGAATAAATCTATGCAGAACTTGAGGACTCTAGCTGATCTAGAATTGAGTAGTAGGTGAAGTCCCTTGCTGGGAGCAGATGGCAGACTTCTCCTGTGTAGCAGTGCAGAAATAAAGAGCACAAGCAAAGTCTATTGTAGTGAAGGACATATCGACAAAGCTCTTCGGATCACTAACCAGTGATTTCTTCAGTTGGACCCTTGGCTGACTGTACTAGCACAAAGGAGTAGCCAAAAAGAACACGCCCCTAGATTGTTGGTCTGTACTCGCAGGAGTCGCACACAGATCCTCTCGGGCATGGCTCCCCTTCAGTCAGCTCTTCAGAAGCACCAGGGTCACTCCTCTACTTTAGCTTCAGGTCACCCACCTGAGGCTGCATGGCAGCAAGTGCCAAGGGTGGCAAGCCTGCCTCATCCCTGGTTGGTGCACTCCACCATCTAGGAAGGAACCCAGAGCTCACAAGTTCCCTGAATATATAGACTTATTCCATGTAATTGGCTAAAGCCTAGTACACACGGCCGAGAATCTCGTTGCAAAAAAAAAACGTTGTTTTTCTCGACGAGATTCTTGTCAAGCTTTCCTTGCATACACACTGTCAATACAAAATCTCGCCGATCTAAAGCGCGGTGACGTACAACACGTACGACGGCAGTATAAAGGGGAAGTTCCATTCTCATGGCGCCACCCCTTGGGCTGCTTTTGCTAATCTCGTGTTACTGCGTGTTAGTAAAAGTTTACTGAGAGACGATTCGCGCTTTTCAGTCTTCGTGCTTTCAGTTCGTTACAGCGTGACGAATGTGCTATCTCCATTACGAACGCTAGTTTTACAAGAAGGTGCGCTCCCGTCTCATACTTGATTCTGACCATGCGCGGTTTTTGAAGACTCGGAAAAGCATACACACGAACGGTTTTCTCGTCCAAAAACAGTCTGACGAGAATCCCGACGAGAAAAATGAGACTCCCGACGGGAAAAAAGAAAGCAGGTTTTCTTTTTTTCTCGTCGGGATTCACAACAGTTTTCTCGACGAGAAACCATACACGCGAACGGTTTTCTCGGCAAGAAAGCTCTCCCAACAGTTTTCTTGTCGTTTCTTGCCGAGAAAAACGGTCGTGTGTACAAGGCCTGAGACTACATATATATTCATGCTGCATTTTTGCCTAGCTTCCACCCATGTTCCAGAAAGCTCTATTGGTTTCCAGAAGGCGGCAGGAGCCCAGGCAAACTCAACAGCACCAGAACACCAAGAGCAGCCCTAACTTATGAATTGCAGCATTCTGCAATTATGCTAAAATAGATTTACCTCTAGCCCCACAGTTAGGCAGAGGAGCACACTACACCAATCTAACTATTTACATCTAGCACCTATACTAGGAGAGTGCTACACACATAAAAAGTCATCATGAAGATTAGCACCTTGCATAGCGGTAACAAAAGATCAACTCATGTCCAACTGTTACCCACAAAGTGCATGTAGTGAAAGACTTCCTTACTCCCACCTCTAAAAAATGGCTGTACTTAAAGTGTTACTAAACCCAGTAATATGAAAATAATAATAATAATCGGCCGCCCCCGCCCCCACCCCCAGAGTGCCCACAGCTTATAAATCTTCTTTTTACATTAAAATACTGCCACTATATACCCTTTTGGCTGATCTGTATACCACGGTCATGTGATAAACTGCAGGGTCTGCCCGAGTGCTGAGTGTTCAGGTAGGAGCAGATTTCCACTACAGCCTTTGTCCTCATGCTGTAATGGGAGGCAGGTCATCCATGAATCAAGATGTGACATCCCACCCACTGTATTCTTTTTTAGTTACTGGACATAGAAGAGGAGGTAGGGACTGTCATTTAGGATTTGTATACAAGCCCAAATGTGTGATGTCATACAATGTGACCTGAACAGCTCAACTGAAATAGGAAATGTTCTCTCCAGCAATAGAGACCAAACTGAGCATGGGAAGGGGGACTACTCTGACTGTGTCTTATCTGGCCTTGCCCATAGTGACCCTGCAGGGGGGTCTGTGATACAGGATCAAAGATAATTTTTACACAATGCAGAGGATTAACCCCTTAAGTTCCACAGTGAGTATAACAAGCATGCTATTCTGCATATACAGATTGATTTTACTGTTGTGGGTTTAGTAATACTTTAAGAACTTGTAGAAAGATTAGGATTGCTGAATGCAATAATGCCTTCATATCACATTGGTACACCCAGGTATCCCATACCTTGGCGAAATTTTTCAGACAACCTCTAGATTCATATATAACCTTAAAAAATAAGATTTAATATGCTGTATTAACTAGCAACGTTTAACAGTCCACTGTAGGAGCTCTGTAGGAGCTATGAGCTGGCTTCCATTTTAATACAATAGCTTTCCTACCATAGAACAGAAGATCTAAAAATGTCCTAACTGCATAAGTGGGGCCCAATGGTTCTGTATCCATCCCTGAGACATCTCCCTGCCATTTAGAGCATAACATTTCCAGGCCCTTGTGGACTTTTGGGTGCAGCTCCTTGTAAATTGTAGACAAACGTTTAGTCAGGGATTCACCCCTCAAAAGGGACTCAATCTTACAGCAGGTCAATTCAAAGACCCTCATAACCAAATTGTGATGGTCATACTGTACATGATATAGTTGCAACTATCTAAAGTACGAGTTAGGGAACTAAAGTCTTTTCATTTAAAATTTTATTTTATTTAGCATTCATGTGAAATATATCAGCTTCATATAAATAATCTTATTTATGAGTGTTGTGGAAAGAAGGGGAGAGACGAGACAGTACTCATATGAAATATGAGAAGGGTGAAGGGAAAGGGGCATTTAGTTGAATCTGATGCTTTGATCACTTTAATGCCGCGTACACACGGTCGGATTTTCCGCCAGCAAAAGTCCGATGTGAGCTTTTCGTCGGAAATTCCGACCGTGTGTATGCTCCATTGGACTTTTGCTGTCGGATTTTCCGCCAGCAAAAGTCCGATGTGAGCTTTTCGTCGGAAATTCCGACCGTGTGTATGCTCCATTGGACTTTTGCTGTCGGAATTTCCGCCAGCAAAAGATTGAGAGCAGGTTCTCAATTTTTCTGACGGGAAAAATTCCGATCAGAAATTCCGATCGTCTGTAGCAGTTCCGACACGCAAAATTCCGAGGCATGCTCGGAAACAATTCGACACATGCTCGGTAGTATTGAACTTAATTTTCTCGGCTCGTCGTAGTGTTGTACGTCACCGCATTCTTGACGGTCGAAAGTTCAGAGAAGTTTTGTGTGACCGTGTGTATGCAAGTCAAGCTTGAGCGGAATTCCGTTGGAAAAACCATCCAAGGTTTTTCCGACGGAAAATCCGATTGTGTGTACGGGGCATTAGAGTTGTCTGCAGTCTTCTGACCCGCAGCCTGCTGGTTGAACAGCAACATACTGATAAGTCATCAACTTGCTCCCTCTTCCAGTCAGCATGTTCCCTGTCAGCACATGCAAGCTGATTGTCTTCTAATGCTATCCCTCCCCGTATGAGTGATGCTGTGAAAAGGATGACAGGGGGTTAATATCAAATAGATTCTGCTACTATGAGGTATGTAAAAATGATTAAATAAATAATGTAAGGATTAGACAAATCAAAGGAATGACAAACCAGACAGCTCAACAGTATTTTGTCAAGGTACACAAAACAATGGTCTATAGCAGCACCTAGTGGTTGACAACAATAATTATTGTTTACGGTCCTCCCAAGTAAAGCATGAACATTTCCCATTTAGATACCCGTGAGCTTGAACAAGCATAGGGGAACAATAATATGGATGATAAAAACTTTTTGCTATGTTACTGCTCCTTCTAATAACTGTGTGCAGCATCATCTCCTTCATACTGCCATTGTTTCCATCAGCTTAAAGGGGAGTTCCAGACTTTTCTTATGTTTATTAAAAGTCAGCAGCTACAAAAAGTGTAGCTGCTGGCTTTTAATAAACATACACTTACCTGTTCCACTGTCCAGCGACGCGCCGCCCGGAGCTCCACTCCTCTCCCCCCCTTCTCCGCCGGCGCCTCAATTCATTGTGTGGGCACCCGACCGTGACAGCTTTCGGCTTCACGGCCGGCGCAGCGCTCTCTGAGTGGACAGGCGATCGCCTGGGACGTGCCACTTCCCAGGTGATCGCCTACAGGGAGGGGCCGCCACCAGGCGATATGACGTATCGCCTAGGCGACCCCAGGGCGGAAGGAGGAAGTGGGACAGGAAGTCCCACTCCTACTAAAGCCCCCACTCCCCCCCCCCCAAAAAAAAAATTACATGCCAAATGTGGTATGTAAGGGGGTGAGGAGTGGATAAAGCGGAAGTTCCAAATTTGGGTGGAACTCCGCTTTAACAGACTGCTTTAAAGAAAAGGCTAGATGTTTTTCTAAATGCACCAAAAATAACTATTAATTATAAGAAATAGCAGTGTAGATTGTTAATCCAGAAATTATCAAATTAGAATTAGGAAGGATTTTTTCCAGGTAGAGCAAATTGAATCACCCTTTGTAAGGGGTTTTTGTCTTTCTCCAGATCAACTGCGGGTTTAGAGTTCTGAGGTTGCAGGTTTTACATTTTTTTTCCCTTTTGGTTGAATTTAATAATTGTATGTCTTTTTTTCAACCCGATTATGTAACCATGTGTAGCGCCCTGCTCCTAATGCCTGGGCGCTATGTCAAATTTAGTGGGTATCTGAGCCAATAGTTGGGCTCAGATTTAAGTGATTATGCTAAATCAGCCTCTGTTTCGGCTATGGCTGTGTTGGGAAGACTTCCCACTGTTTGCCTGTAGGTGGCGTTACCACCTCAGGCCAATGTGGAAGACTGACAGGCCAGAGTGCATTGGGTATCCTTCCTCGGGAACAGTTCAGTGGGCATGGTCTACCCGCTGAGCATGCCGGGGAAGGGTACTTAAAAGGCAGACGCCATTTCTTGGGGTCCTTCTTCCCCTCGCGGCCCTCCTGGCGCTAGGAGCGTGTCGTGTGATTTTGGCCTCGGACCATGTTGGTCTGAGGCTGCAACTCTACCAAGTAGGCCCAGTTATGCTGACTGGTGCCTACACTTGTAAGGTGATCCTGTGCTGTCTGTCCTGCGTGAGGAAGCCACTCAATGGAGGAAACCAGGGGAGGACCTGTCCTGGAAAAGACAGAGCGGAAGGCTGGTGTCTTAAGGAGGGCCTGGTAATTCTATTGGAGGATGCACCATAGCTAAAGTTCACCTTGCAGTCTGCCGGGTTGGCTTAAAGGCTCTTTGACTGTTTGGCTGGAAGTTCGGGCGCTAAGTCCTGTGGCAGAGGATCAAAGACTATCCAATTTTGTGCACAACCAGTCTGTGGCAGAGACTGGTCCTGATCATTGTCCGTGCATCTTTCCGGCTGCTAGGCCAGGTGAGAGCGGCCTATCCGGGTGAGCAATACCCACTCAAGGAGGAGTTGTGAATGACTTTATAGTTGAGGAGTTTTCCCCAGTGATCTGTACTGCGTACGTGAACCTACCCCTTTCCTTTCATCCTTCTACTATCCTTCATAGGTTTTATTTTATTTTGCTTAAAACATAACAGCATAAGGTTTTACATCTTGTGTGGACATTGGAGTTCTTACAGACTTTATTCCCCTAGACAACGAACATTGAGGTAACGTGCAAGGCCCAAATTAAACCAGCAGCTCCTACGGGGGGGTGTGCTACACATGGGGCTCGTCCGGGATTTGTCGTTACTTTTTGCAACTGTAAAAAGGATTTTTGCTTTATAGAAAGTCTATGAGAAGGTGTTGGACTGTGCTTTGAACTGAAACCAAAGGGTGCAGACCACTTTGCTAACTGCGTAGGCCGTGGGCGGTGCCAGGAAAGAAAAGCCTGCAAGCTACGAGCTAAAAGAACCTAAAGGGGAGGAGTTCCCGCCTACTGCGTGAGACACGTGAGTGTGTTTGGCGCCAAGGACCAGAAGCTGCCAGATCAAGTGAGTGGATCGGAAAGCAGCTAATTTCGTGGGCACCATCCAGGCCAGGGCCTGGAATGTTCCCCATGCCCGCCGCTGTGGGTGCTACGCCATCTGGAGCCTTGCTCACAGATACAGGGATCCGATTGAAGCCACGCGGATGCTTCGTGCTGTACAGAAGTGGGAATGCAAAGGCGCTGGGCATGATGTGCCCTGGATGTGAAGGACTAGCAGTGCAGTTACATCCATTTGCCCAGTGCCCATTCAGCGGGGAATACTTGTTTGAGGTAGAACAACCCACTGCGTTGCCCCGCGCCTATCGGATAAACTGGGATACAGGCACCGCTACGTTGGAGATGTCGCTTTCACCCCTGCGGTTCAGCCTGTGCGCACTACGTCTGCTGCAGAAATTGAGTCTGGAAGAGATGTCGCTTCCAACACAGAGGTACCAGCAGACACCGCAGCGGATACCACATCCACCGCATGTGCCCCCGTCCCACCTGTGAAACGGAAGGTGGGGTACGTGAAGGCTTCCCGCGGCTGCGGTCGAAGCCTACCTCTAAGTTTTTTTGGTTCAGGTGCCAAATCCTCAGGCTTGAGGAGTTTTTTTTTTTTCCCAGACACTTCCCCAGTAATCTGTACTGCGTACCTGAACCTACCCTATTCCCTTCATCCTTCTACTATCCTTCATATGTTTTAAGCAAAATAAAATAAAACCTAACAGCATAAGGTTTTACATCCTGTGTAGACATGTTCTTACAGACTTTATTCCCCTAGACAACGAACATTGAGGTAACGTGCAAGGCCCAAATTAAACCAGCAGCTCCTACAGGGGTGTGCTACACATGTAAGACCAGTCTAGCCACTTTAATGCAAGTACCCTGGCTTTCACTGTTTATTAGGTTAGGCATCCTCATTTTGTTTTTTGTTTTTTACAGTTTAGGTTTCAAATTATCTGCAACTATATTTGTAGCATCATACACAGGCAGAAGTTCCACGCATGCACAGATGGCTATACAAGTTGGTAACACTGGCTCTATAAAGTATAGCTGCAGATGTGCTATACACATATGTAGCCAGGTGCTGGATACTTCCCTATTCCTGCAATCAGAAGATGCTGTGTGGCATTGTTTCAGGGGAAGCTGTTTCCCTCTAGTGTTCCCAGTGTGGGATGTCCTGTTACTTTCCTAACAAGACAGAGCAAAGCATCTTTGGACATGTATGCATGTTATTGTCCTAAAAAGGGTTTGGGAACCCGGGTTCTGCACCAGGGGACATGTATCAATGCAAAAAGAAGTTTTAAAAACGGTCGTTTTTCAGGAGCAGTCATTTTAATGATGCATAAAGTGAAAAAAAAAAAGTCAAATATTCCTTTAAATATCGTACCTGGGGGGTGTCTAAAGTATGCCTGTGAAGTGCCACGTGTTTCCCGTGTTTAGAACTGTCCCTGCACAAAATGACACTTCTAAAGGAAAAAAAAGCCATTTAAAACTGCTTGCGGCTTTAATGTAATGTCTGGTCCCGGTAATATGGATGAAAATCTTTAAGAAAAATGGCATAGCTACCCCATGACCCCCCCCCCCCCTACCCCAGCCCATTACCAGCCCCTTTGGGTCTTGTATGGATATTAAGGGGAACCCCGCACATAAAATAAAAAAGGCCCTATATACTCTGAACAGCCGTATACAGGCGGTGCATACAAGACAGGGACTGTAGGTTTGTTCTTATGTAGAATGTGTTTGTAATTTTGAACACGTACATTGTTGAAGTGTAGCTCCAGCCCAAAAATCTATTTTTAAACTTTTTGGAAAACATAGGTAAGGGTTATCACCCCTGTAACATTTGTTTTGCTGTCTGTGCCCCTGTTCAGAACATTTCACCTCACTTTCCGTCCCAATGACAACTGTTTTTGAAATGTGGTGTTTTTCTTGAAACAAGGATTGCTGATAAAGCATCAGTACAGAGGAGACACCTTTCTCCCATATTTATTCTTACAGGAGAGAATTTTCCTTCCTAGTGGTAGATTTCCTCTCACTTCCTGTTGTCTTCTTGCGTTTGCAAGTAGGAGTCGTTTGTAAGTTGGATGTTTGAAAGTAGGGACCTGCCGTATATACTCTGCAGAAATAGGCCCCTTAGTTGTTGGTGTTGGCACAACACTGTAAGCACTCACAGTTACTCTTGGTTGGTGCTGGAACGCCCTGCTGTCAACTATTATATCAGGAATTTTAATTACATATAATTGTTGAACAGTGGTAGTAAAAATTGGGCCTTTGATGGTGGTGCTGGTGCCACAACACTGTAAGCCCTGACAGTTACTCTTGGTGGGTGCAGCAATGGGCCCTGCTGTGAATTATTAGATCAAGAATTGTAATTGCATGCCCCTGTTGAACAGGGGCTGAAAAATTGGGCCTTAGGCACTGGTGGCACAACACTACAACCCCTCACAGATACTGTACTTGGAGCACAGCAATGAGCCCTGTTGCAAAGTATTGCTTCAAAAATTGTAATGACACGCCCCTGTTAAACAGGGGCTGAAAAATTGGGCCTTAGGCACTGGTGGCACAACACTACAACCCCTCACAGATACTGTACTTGGAGCACAGCAATGAGCCCTGTTGCAAAGTATTGCTTCAAAAATTGTAATGACACGCCCCTGTTAAACAGGGGCTGAAAAATTGGGCCTTAGGCACTGGTGGCACAACACTACAACCCCTCACAGATACTGTACTTGGAGCACAGCAATGAGCCCTGTTGCAAAGTATTGCTTCAAAAATTGTAATGACACGCCCCTTTTAAACAGGGGCTGAAAAATTGGGCCTTAGGCACTGGTGCCACAACACTCCAACCCCTCACAGATACTGTACTTGGAGCACAGCAATGAGCCCTATGGCAAATTATTGCTAAAAAAATTGTAATTACACGCCCCTGTAAAACAGGGGCTGAAAAATTGGGCCTTAGCCACTGGTGGCGGCACCCATAAACAAAAATGATCTTCCAAGCTATCATCATCAATCGTATCATTGAGGACTCGGAGGAGGAGGATAGCCAGTCAACATAACAGCACAGGCACTCAGCATCAGCATCAGTCTTGAAGGGATGTGACATGTTAAAATCAATTAGTCTGTTATATCAGCATCAGGTGTGTGGTAGCTGGTGGTGATCCAAGACTGGTTCATCTTGATGAAAGTCAGTCGATCAACCGAGTCGGTGGACAGGCGCACCCTGTGATCCGTGACAAATCCTCCAGCAGCACTGAATGTGCGTTCCGAAAGAACGCTGGATGCAGGACAGGCCAGTAGCTCAATTGCATACTGTGCAAGCTCTGGCCAGTGATCCATCCTCAAGACCCAGTAAGCCAGAGGATTTTCGGTGGGGAAGGTGTCCAAGTCTGACCTTGCCCCTAGATATTCCTGCACCATGTTTATCAGACGCTGGCGATGGTTGCTGGAACCGATCATACTTTGGGGCTGCGGACTAAAGAATTGTCTGAACGCATCGGTCAGACGGCCACCTTCCCCACCGCTCCTTCTTTGACTGGCCGAAGCCTCAGCAACTCGTTGTCCAGGACCAGGAGTTTGTAACCTCCCAGTCTCTGGGAACGCGTTGCACAGACCTTTCTGCAAGGCCTCCCGGAGTTGTCTCATCCTCTGCTCCCTCTGCGACGGTAACATAAGGTCCGCAACCTTACCCTTGTACCGTGGATCAAGGAGAGTGGCCAGCCAGTAATGGTCCCTCTCCTTGATCCGAAGAATACGAGGATCCTTCCGCAGACTTTGCAGGATCAGGGAGGCCATGCAGCGTAGGTTTGCTGAGGCATTCGCTCCGGAGTCCTCTGGGTCACTAAGGACGACATGATCCGCAGCCACCTCCTCCCAGCCACGTACAAGTCCACTGGTTTCTTGGGACTGTAAATCATCCCTAAAAGACTGCTGCTGATGATGCTGAGTGCCAGCCTCCACCTCCATGCTGACACAATCCTCCTCCTCCTCCTCCTCCTCTTCCTGTGCGATGGGTGGGACAGAAGGAACACTGTCTGGGTAAAGGGGGCCTTGAGAGGCAAGGAAGTCCTCCTCTTCCTGCCTCTGTTCTGCCTCAAGTGCCCTGTCCATTATTCCACGCAGCGTGTGCTCCAACAGGTGGACAAGAGGTACAGTGTCACTGATGCATGCACTGTCACTGCTCACCATCCTCGTGGCCTCCTCAAATGGTGCCAGGACAGTGCATGCATCCCTGATCATGCCCCACTGGCGTGGAGAAAAAAAACCAAGCTCCCCTGACCCTGTCCTGGTGCCGTAGACGCACAGGTACTCATTGATGGCCCTCTGCTGCGTGTGCAGCCGCTGCAGCATGGCCAACGTTGAGTTCCACCTGGTGGGCATGTCACATATAAGGCGGTTCTTGGGCAGGTTCAACTCCTTTTGCAGCTCAGCCAGGCGAGCACTGGCATTATAAGATCTGCGGAAATGCACACAGACTTTCCTGGCCTGCCTCAGGACATCCTGTAAGCCCGGGTACCTGCCCAAGAACCGCTGCACCACCAGGTTAAGGACGTGAGCCACACAGGGCACATGGGTCAGTTGTCCCTGTCGGAGGGCGGAGAGGAGGTTGGTGCCATTGTCGCAAACCACCATTCCTGGCTTAAGCTGGCGTGGCGTCAACCACCTCTCGGCCTGGCCCTGCAGAGCAGACAGGACCTCTGCCCCAGTGTGGCTTCTGTCCCCCAAACACACCAGCGCAAGCACGGCATGGCATCTTTTTGCCTGCGTACTTGTGTAGCCCCGTGAACGGCTACGGAGCACCGCTGGTTCATAGGACAAACCACAGGAAGAGGCCATGGAGGAAGAAGAAGAGGAGGGGGTGGAGGAGAGAGGTGTGTCACAACCAGTAGTAGCATTTTGGAGGCGTGGCGGTGGAACAACCTCCAACACTACTGCACCTTGTCCTGCATCCTTCCCAGCTGCCAAAAGAGTGACCCAATGGGCCGTGAAAGAAAGGTAACGTCCCTGTCCATGCCTGCTGGACCATGAGTCAGCGGTAATATGCACCTTACCGCTGACCGCCCTGTCCAGCGAGGCCAAGACATTGCCTTCCACATGCCGGTAGAGAGCCGGAATAGCCTTCCGTGCGAAAAAGTGGCGTTTGGGAACCTGCCACTGAGGAACCGCACATTGCACAAACTCACGGAAGGGGGCCGAGTCTACCAACTGAAAAGGCAGCAGTTGAAGCGCTAGCAATTTAGCCAAGCTAGCATTCAACCGCTGGGCATGTGGATGGCTGGGAGTGAACTTCTTTCGACGGTCCAGCAGCTGGGGCAGGGAAATTTGCCTGCTAGAATCGGACGTCGGTGTACTGCTAGCAGAGTGGCCGCAAGTACTTGGCTGTGACACACCTAATTCTACACCTTCATTCCTCTCAGTGCATGTTTCAGAGAGGACTGAAGTTATAGTGGGGTTGGAGATCCCAGCTGATGCGGTGCAAGGAGAGGTCCGCTTTGTTCTTTGGTGTGGGTCTTTGAGGTAGGCTTGCCAACGAGCTGCATGGCAGGTCAACATATGTCTGGTCAGGCATGTGGTACCCAAGCGGCTGATGTTTTGGCCACGCGATATACGCTTGAGACATATGTTGCAAACAGCAGCTGTGCGATCTGATGCACTAGCCTCAAAAAAGGCCCACACCAAGGAACTTTTTGAATGACGGGCAGAGGCAGCGCCCTGCACAGGCGGAGCTCTGCGGTGTGATTCCGTCGGTGTACTGCCCTTACACTGGCCACCAAAGGGCATCCTGCCTCGTTGGAGATGTGCCTCCTCCTCATCCTCCTCCTCCTCCTCTCTCCTATTAGGCACCCACGTGGAGTCAGTGACCTCATCATCCCCTCCCTCCTCATCACTGGAGCCAATCTGGCAGTATGCTGCAGCTGCTGGAACATGACTGCCAGATTGGTGTCCTTCTTGAGCATCCCCTCTGTCTGCTCTCACGCTACTGCCTTCCTGTAGCTGGTTTTCATCATCAGACCCTTCGAAACGCTGGGCATCCTCCTGGAGCATGTACCCAACACTGTGCTCAAACAGTTCGGGGGACTCCTCAGGAGGAGGACATGGTGGGTCTAGGGAAGGAGTGACTGATGATGAGTCTGACATTGATACCAGGGAAGAGGACGCTTTGGCAGCTGCTTTGCCAGTACCCTGAACCTGGGTGAGAGAGGATGAGGAGGAGGAGGAGGGCTTGGTCATCCACTCTACCAAGTCTTCGGCATGATGTGGCTCAACATGTCCAGCTGCCGAAAAGAAGGACAAGCGTGTCCCATGGCCATGTGCTGATGACAATGCACCGCGTCCACGACCAGCACTGTTGTCCCCAGACACAGAGCCTGCTTGCCCTCTTTTATTGCCTCCTGACTGTCTGCCTCTCCTTGTTTGCCTTCCAGACATTCTAATAGATGGCCTGCAGGGAGATGGGAAAAAAGCAATAAGGGCTACCTTCAGGTGTCCTTCTCTGTCCCTTTACTTAAGGATTTCTAAATATGGTTGAGGATGATTGCTTTTGCACAGAATAGCACAACGACAATTTCCCTGACTGTCCAAAAAACAAGGATTTCAAAGATGGTTGATGAGGAATGCTTTAGCACACTATAGCACAAGGAGAATTCCCCTCACTTTCCTTCTTTGTCCCTAGAAACAAGGACTCGCACAGTGAAAGAAACTGACACTCTCCCTACCTAGAGTTTTCTGTCCCTAGAAAAAATGTTTTTTTAAAGCACACTATAGCACAAGGAGAATTCCCCTCACTTTCCTTCTTTGTCCCTAGAAACAAGGACTCGCACAGTGAAAGAAACTGACACTCTCCCTACCTAGAGTTTTCTGTCCCTAGAAAAAATGTTTTTTTAAAGCACACTATAGCACAAGGAGAATTCCCCTCACTTTCCTTCTTTGTCCCTAGAAACAAGGACTCGCACAGTGAAAGAAACTGACACTCTCCCTACCTAGAGTTTTCTGTCCCTAGAAAAAATGTTTTTTTAAAGCACACTATAGCACAAGGAGAATTCCCCTCACTTTCCTTCTTTGTCCCTAGAAACAAGGACTCGCACAGTGAAAGAAACTGACACTCTCCCTACCTAGAGTTTTCTGTCCCTAGAAAAAATGTTTTTTTAAAGCACACTATAGCACAAGGAGAATTCCCCTCACTTTCCTTCTTTGTCCCTAGAAACAAGGACTCGCACAGTGAAAGAAACTGACACTCTCCCTACCTAGAGTTTTCTGTCCCTAGAAAAAATGTTTTTTTAAAGCACACTATAGCACAAGGAGAATTCCCCTCACTTTCCTTCTTTGTCCCTAGAAACAAGGACTCGCACAGTGAAAGAAACTGACACTCTCCCTACCTAGAGTTTTCTGTCCCTAGAAAAAATGTTTTTTTAAAGCACACTATAGCACAAGGAGAATTCCCCTCACTTTCCTTCTTTGTCCCTAGAAACAAGGACTCGCACAGTGAAAGAAACTGACACTCTCCCTACCTAGAGTTTTCTGTCCCTAGAAAAAATGTTTTTTTAAAGCACACTATAGCACAAGGAGAATTCCCCTCACTTTCCTTCTTTGTCCCTAGAAACAAGGACTCGCACAGTGAAATAAACTGACACTCTCCCTACCTAGAGTTTTCTGTCCCTAGAAAAAATGTTTTTTTAAAGCACACTATAGCACAAGGAGAATTCCCCTCACTTTCCTTCTTTGTCCCTAGAAACAAGGACTCGCACAGTGAAATAAACTGACACTCTCCCTACCTAGAGTTTTCTGTCCCTAGAAAAAATGTTTTTTTAAAGCACACTATAGCACAAGGAGAATTCCCCTCACTTTCCTTCTTTGTCCCTAGAAACAAGGACTCGCACAGTGAAAGAAACTGACACTCTCCCTACCTAGAGTTTTCTGTCCCTAGAAAAAATGTTTTTTTAAAGCACACTATAGCACAAGGAGAATTCCCCTCACTTTCCTTCTTTGTCCCTAGAAACAAGGACTCGCACAGTGAAAGAAACTGACACTCTCCCTACCTAGAGTTTTCTGTCCCTAGAAAAAATGTTTTTTTAAAGCACACTATAGCACAAGGAGAATTCCCCTCACTTTCCTTCTTTGTCCCTAGAAACAAGGACTCGCACAGTGAAAGAAACTGACACTCTCCCTACCTAGAGTTTTCTGTCCCTAGAAATTTTTTTTTTAAAGCACACTATAGCAGAAGGAGAATTCCCCTCACTTTCCTTCTTTGTCCCTAGAAACAAGGACTCGCACAGTGAAAGAAACTGACACTCTCCCTACCTAGAGTTTTCTGTCCCTAGAAAAAATGTTTTTTTAAAGCACACTATAGCACAAGGAGAATTCCCCTCACTTTCCTTCTTTGTCCCTAGAAACAAGGACTCGCACAGTGAAAGAAACTGACACTCTCCCTACCTAGAGTTTTCTGTCCCTAGAAAAATTTTTTTTTAAAGCACACTATAGCACAAGGAGAATTCCCCTCACTTTCCTTCTTTGTCCCTAGAAACAAGGACTCGCACAGTGAAAGAAACTGACACTCTCCCTACCTAGAGTTTTCTGTCCCTAGAAAAAATGTTTTTTTAAAGCACACTATAGCACAAGGAGAATTCCCCTCACTTTCCTTCTTTGTCCCTAGAAACAAGGACTCGCACAGTGAAAGAAACTGACACTCTCCCTACCTAGAGTTTTCTGTCCCTAGAAAAAATGTTTTTTTAAAGCACACTATAGCACAAGGAGAATTCCCCTCACTTTCCTTCTTTGTCCCTAGAAACAAGGACTCGCACAGTGAAAGAAACTGACACTCTCCCTACCTAGAGTTTTCTGTCCCTAGAAAAAATGTTTTTTTAAAGCACACTATAGCACAAGGAGAATTCCCCTCACTTTCCTTCTTTGTCCCTAGAAACAAGGACTCGCACAGTGAAAGAAACTGACACTCTCCCTACCTAGAGTTTTCTGTCCCTAGAATTTTTTTTTTTTAAAGCACACTATAGCACAAGGAGAATTCCCCTCACTTTCCTTCTTTGTCCCTAGAAACAAGGACTCGCACAGTGAAAGAAACTGACACTCTCCCTACCTAGAGTTTTCTGTCCCTAGAAAAAATGTTTTTTTAAAGCACACTATAGCACAAGGAGAATTCCCCTCACTTTCCTTCTTTGTCCCTAGAAACAAGGACTCGCACAGTGAAAGAAACTGACACTCTCCCTACCTAGAGTTTTCTGTCCCTAGAAAAAATGTTTTTTTAAAGCACACTATAGCACAAGGAGAATTCCCCTCACTTTCCTTCTTTGTCCCTAGAAACAAGGACTCGCACAGTAAAACACACTGACACTCTCCCTACCTAGAGTTTTCTGTCCCTAGAAAAAATGTTTTTTTAAAGCACACTATAGCACAAGGAGAATTCCCCTCACTTTCCTTCTTTGTCCCTAGAAACAAGGACTCGCACAGTGAAAGAAACTGACACTCTCCCTACCTAGAGTTTTCTGTCCCTAGAAAAAATGTTTTTTTAAAGCACACTATAGCACAAGGAGAATTCCCCTCACTTTCCTTCTTTGTCCCTAGAAACAAGGACTCGCACAGTGAAAGAAACTGACACTCTCCCTACCTAGAGTTTTCTGTCCCTAGAAAAAATGTTTTTTTAAAGCACACTATAGCACAAGGAGAATTCCCCTCACTTTCCTTCTTTGTCCCTAGAAACAAGGACTCGCACAGTGAAAGAAACTGACTGTCAGGGTCACCTGTGGCCAGGTGACAGATGCACACCGTAGGGGGACAGGAGTGCACCGCGAGGTAGTGAACCCTATGGCTGGCTTCTGTGGGTAGGAAACTGGGTGGTTGTGGAAAGCGGGACCAGAGGAGCACAACCGGGATCCCAACGGAAGCGAGAGCCAAGATTCCCCAGGGCGCGGAGTCTAAGACCCAGCTGGTCTTCTCCAGGGCCTCTAGTGGTGAGGATGTTACGCTGCAGGCTGGGACCAGGTCGCGCCCCCTGGAGTTTCCTAGCTCACGCCCCGTAGGATAAGGGGAAGCAGCGGCACACGATAGAGAGAACCGAATAACAAGCCGAAGGTCAGGGGCCACAAGCAGACAAGGATAACGAAGAACGAGCCGAAGGTCAAGGGTCACGAGCAGACAGGGATGGTCGGGGACAAGCCAATAACGTAACAGAGAGACAGACGTAGCACACGGCAGGCAGGAACCCAAACACACAATGCCTAACAAACACGTTGATCAGCAAAGCAGGCTTGCAGTGCACAGGTTAATATAGTGTTCAGTGATAGGGCCTGGGGTGGAGTCAGGCTGGGAGGAGATTATAAAGGAAGCCAGGTGAAGGAGGTCTGGTCTCTAGATGAACACATGAGGAGGAAGGTAAGATGGCAGACAGACATTAATGCATATCCATGACAGTACCCTCCCTCTTACGAGGCCTCCCCCTTCCCCGCCTGGGCCCAGGTTTAGAGGGAAACTTCAGATGAAACTCCTTTAACAGACGAGGTGCAAAGACCTCAGATGCAGTGATCCAAGACCTCTCCTCAGGACCAAACCCTTTCCAATGAACGAGGTACTGAAGAACGCCTTTACAGAGTCGGGAGTCCAGAATTTGACTGATCTCGTACTCCTGATTATCCTCCGAGACAGGCGCCACGGTAGGAAGAGGACGAGAGAATTTATTGAGGACTAAAGGCTTTAGAAGAGCAACATGAAAGGAGTTAGTGATTTTAAGGCTCTTAGGAATCTGGAGTTTGAAACAAACCGGATTCAGTTTAGCAGTTACCGTGTATGGACCGATGAATCGTGGAGCAAACTTCAGAGAAGGAACTCGGAGCTTGATGTTCCTGGTAGAGAGCCAGACTTTGTCCCCTGGCTGAAGAGAAGGCGGTTTACGCCTGCGGCGGTCTGCAAAGCCTTTGAATTTTTCAGCAGCTGCCCGGAGGGAATCATGAACGTGACCCCAAACGGAATTGAGAGACTCCTGAACCGAAGCCAAAGCTGGAATGTCTGGAGAACAGATCATAGGAAGAGGAAGTTGAGGGTGTTTTCCATAAACTGTGAAAAAGGGTGTCTTCTGCGAACTGGTATTCACATGATTGTTATGGGAGAATTCTGCCCACGGGAGTAGGGAGGACCAATCGTCATGGTGAGAAGACACAAAGGTGCGAAGAAAGACCTCTAACTCCTGATTAACCCTCTCAGTCTGTCCATTGGATTGGGGATGGTAAGAAGAAGAAAAATCCAAGACAATATTGAGGGATTTGCAAAAGGCTCTCCAAAAACGAGACGTGAATTGGACTCCCCTGTCGGAAACAATATGAGAAGGGACCCCATGTAGGCGGAGAATTTCTCGAATGAAAATGGGAACCAAGGCAGGGGCAGAAGGAAGACCAGGAAGAGGAACAAAATGAGCCATCTTGGAGAATCGATCGATTACCACCCAAATGACTGTATTATTCTCAGACAGTGGGAGATCGGTGATAAAATCCATGGCAATATGGGCCCAGGGTTCCTTAGGAATAGGCAAGGGCATGAGGAGACCAGCAGGAGCTTGTGTGGAGGATTTGGACTGAGCACAGACATGACAAGCTTTAACGTAGTCTTTGACGTCTGAGCGGAGATTAGGCCACCAGTAGTGACGACTGATGAGTAGGAAGGATCGGAGGAATCCAGAATGCCCTGCCACCTTGGAATCATGTCCCCAACGAAGGATCTTAGCTCTTAGCTCAGTGGGGACAAAGGTCTTACCAGGCGGAATTTTAGACTTCAGGGTGGTAGAGTGGGCAACAATGCATGAGGTGGGAATGATCGGCTCAGGTTCAGGGGCGGACTCCTCGTCCAAAGTGTCAAATGACCTAGAGAGCGCATCAGCCCGACCGTTGCAGGAACCAGGTTTGTAGGTAATCGTGAAATTAAAACGGGCAAAGAAGAGACTCCACCTGGCCTGTCTAGGATTCAGACGTTTAGCATTCTGTAGATACTGTAAATTCTTGTGATCGGTAAAGATCGTTATGGAGTGAGGGGAACCCTCCAAGAGATGACGCCACTCCTCTAACGCCAATTTAATAGCGAGAAGTTCCCGATCACCGATGGCATAATTCCTCTCTGCCTGAGAAATTTTTTTGGAGAAGAACGCACATGGTTGGCGTCTCTTCTCAAAGATTTGAAGAAGCACAGCTCCCACCCCCATTGAGGAAGCGTCCACTTCAATAAAAAATGCATTCCCAGGATTTGGTCTCCTCAAGAGGGGGCCAGAAACAAAGGCCTGTTTCAGGTTGTGAAATGCAGAGACAGCTTCGGGAGGCCAGTCTCTGGCATTCACACCCTTCTTGGTCAAAGCGATAATAGGCGCGGCAATGGAAGAGTAATTCCTTATGAACTGCCTATAATAATTAGTGAAGCCAAGAAAGCGCTGTGTGGCCTTGAGGCTAGCAGGAAGAGGCCAGTTGGTGATAGCCAAGACCTTCCCAGGGTCCATACGAAGCCCCGAACATGAGACAAAGCACCCCAAAAACAGGACCTCAGAACATTCAAAGGAACATTTCTCCAGCTTGGCATAGAGATTGTTCTCTCTAAGACGTTGAAGTACAGTGCGGACATGGTTTCTGTGGACGAGCAGATTTTCAGAAAAGATCAGAATGTCATCCAGATAGATGACAACAAACTGGTACAGCAGATCTCTGAAGATTTCATTGACAAAGTTTTGAAACACGGCTGGAGCATTACACAGACCAAAAGGCATCACCAGATATTCGTAATGCCCGTCTCTAGTGTTAAATGCAGTCTTCCATTCGTCACCCTCCCGTATTCGAATGAGATTGTACGCGCCTCTGAGATCCAACTTGGTGAAAATGGAGGCACCCTTCAACCTATCGAATAGCTCAGATATTAAGGGTAAGGGGTATCGATTTTTAATAGTAACCGCATTTAAACCCCGATAATCGATGCAGGGTCTTAAGGTACCATCCTTTTTGGCAACAAAAAAGAACCCTGCCCCTGCAGGCGATGAGGATTTCCGGATGAACCCTCTCTCCAGATTCTCTGCTACATACTCCGACATGGCCTGGGTCTCTGGGATGGACAGAGGGTAGGTACGACCCCTGGGTAGAGTTGCTCCGGGGACAAGATCAATAGCACAGTCAAAAGACCTGTGGGGAGGAAGCACCTCAGCTGATTTTTTACAGAACACATCCCGGTAATCGCTGTATGCGGCGGGAAGATCAGAAGAAACAGAAGTGGCAGCAACCGGAAGACTCTCCTTGGGGGTCACCTTGAGAAGACACGACGAGAAACATGAGGAACCCCAGGCCAGGATCTGCCCAGAGACCCAGTCCACATGTGGAGAGTGGAGCTGTAGCCAAGGGAGGCCCAATACAACTGGGGTAGAGGCCTTGGGTAGAATAAGAAAGGATATCCACTCCTGGTGGAGAATCCCTACCGACATCCTAATGGGTAGCGTCTGGAAGCGAATAGGGCCCCCTGGGAGAACAGTGCCATCAATTGCCGAGACTACCAATGGGGTAGTGAGAGGTGAAAGGGTAAGCTTCATAGAAGAAGCAGTTCTCCAATCCATGAAATTGCCGGCAGCCCCGGAATCCAGGTATGCAAGGGTTGACTGAGGAGAAGTGCCTACATGAAGGGACACCGGCAAGAGCAGGCGAGAAGGTGATGTTTCTGGGTCCAATACTCCACCTTCCAAATGTATTAGACCCGAGCGTTTCCCGGACGAAGCGAGCAGGAGTCACGAAAATGACCCTTGCCCCCACAATAGAGGCACAAGCCCAGAGTTCTGCGCCTAGCACGTTCTTCGGGGGTTAGTCTGGTCCGGCCCAGCTGCATAGGTTCTTCAGCAGGTAGAGGATGCTCCACGGAATGAAGGGAGGGGAGCTCAGACTGGCTAGGACCCAGAGAGTGCTGGCGTCTTTTTTCTAAGGACCTCTCTTGAAAACGAATGTCGATCTGGTTGCATAATGAAATTACATCGTCCAGACCGACGGGAATGGCTCTTCCCGCTAATTCGTCTTTCACTCGGTCAGAGAGGCCATGTAAAAAGGTAGCGACCAGGGCCTCATTATTCCAGCTCAATTCAGCTGTGTGGATACGGAACTGAAGAGCATATTGCCCCACTGAACTAGATTCTTGGCGAAGACGTAAGACAGCACTAGCCGCTGAAGAAGCCCGAGCCGGCTCTTCGAAGATATTACGAAAGAGCTTCAAGAATTCGGACAGACTGGAAACCACCGGATCGTTCCTCTCCCACAGGGGGGCAGCCCAGGCCAAAGCTTCACCGGAGAGGAGGGAAATGATATAGGCTACCTTAGCCCGGTCAGATAGGAAGCTTTGAGGCTGAAGCTCAAAATGAATAGTGCATTGGCTGAGAAACCCCCTGCAGGCCTTGGAGTCCCCAGAGAAACGGAACGGAGCTGGCAATCTTAGTGAGTGTGAGGCTGCGACTGGTGCGATAGGTACAGCCGCTGGTTGTACTTGGGGTTGCGGATTCGGGGTTCCCAAGGAGACCTGAAGCTGCTCGAATCGAGAAGCCAGATCCTGGAGGAATCGCATCACCTGGGTCTGATTTGATTCCTGGGTCTCAAGTCTGCGAACTATGCCCTGCAATGGATCATCCGCGGGAAGCGGGATGTCAGCCGGGTTCATGGCTGATCAAACTGTCAGGGTCACCTGTGGCCAGGTGACAGATGCACACCGTAGGGGGACAGGAGTGCACCGCGAGGTAGTGAACCCTATGGCTGGCTTCTGTGGGTAGGAAACTGGGTGGTTGTGGAAAGCGGGACCAGAGGAGCACAACCGGGATCCCAACGGAAGCGAGAGCCAAGATTCCCCAGGGCGCGGAGTCTAAGACCCAGCTGGTCTTCTCCAGGGCCTCTAGTGGTGAGGATGTTACGCTGCAGGCTGGGACCAGGTCGCGCCCCCTGGAGTTTCCTAGCTCACGCCCCGTAGGATAAGGGGAAGCAGCGGCACACGATAGAGAGAACCGAATAACAAGCCGAAGGTCAGGGGCCACAAGCAGACAAGGATAACGAAGAACGAGCCGAAGGTCAAGGGTCACGAGCAGACAGGGATGGTCGGGGACAAGCCAATAACGTAACAGAGAGACAGACGTAGCACACGGCAGGCAGGAACCCAAACACACAATGCCTAACAAACACGTTGATCAGCAAAGCAGGCTTGCAGTGCACAGGTTAATATAGTGTTCAGTGATAGGGCCTGGGGTGGAGTCAGGCTGGGAGGAGATTATAAAGGAAGCCAGGTGAAGGAGGTCTGGTCTCTAGATGAACACATGAGGAGGAAGGTAAGATGGCAGACAGACATTAATGCATATCCATGACACTGACACTCTCCCTACCTAGAGTTTTCTGTCCCTAGAATTTTTTTTTTTTTAAAGCACACTATAGCACAAGGAGAATTCCCCTCACTTTCCTTCTTTGTCCCTAGAAACAAGGACTCGCACAGTGAAAGAAACTGACACTCTCCCTACCTAGAGTTTTCTGTCCCTAGAAAAAATGTTTTTTTAAAGCACACTATAGCACAAGGAGAATTCCCCTCACTTTCCTTCTTTGTCCCTAGAAACAAGGACTCGCACAGTGAAAGAAACTGACACTCTCCCTACCTAGAGTTTTCTGTCCCTAGAAAAAATGTTTTTTTAAAGCACACTATAGCACAAGGAGAATTCCCCTCACTTTCCTTCTTTGTCCCTAGAAACAAGGACTCGCACAGTAAAACACACTGACACTCTCCCTACCTAGAGTTTTCTGTCCCTAGAAAAAATGTTTTTTTAAAGCACACTATAGCACAAGGAGAATTCCCCTCACTTTCCTTCTTTGTCCCTAGAAACAAGGACTCGCACAGTAAAACACACTGACACTCTCCCTACCTATCTTTCTCTTTCCCTAAACTAAAGGAATCCAGGTTAAGCAAGAAAGAAATAAATGTCACTGTCCCTGCCTATGCTTGTCTTTCCCTGCTCCGGAACACACTACACTAGGCCGCCGTGCTGGCGGCCTTTTATAGTGTGGGGCGTGTACTAAACACCCTCAGCAATAATTGGCCACAGGCATCCTGCCTGTGGCCAATCATTGCTCTCCTCGCTGCCGGCGCTGTGATTGGCCAAGCATGCGGGGTCACAGTGCATGCTTGGCCAATCACAGCGCCTGGATGACACTGCGATGGCGTAGTGCATTGTGGGCCGTTCGCGTCACTCGAATTTGGCGCGAACGGCCCAAATCGTTCGATCTTCGTCGAACGATCGAACAGCCGATGTTCGAGTCGAACGTATGTTCGACTCGAACACGAAGCTCATCCCTACTCATGGAGAAGAGTAGACCGCTGGGAGGGACTATAAGAGGGAAGGCTTGAGTCCTGGTGCGCTCTCTTTGGACTGGCGTGGATCTGCATGCAGGGAATCTGTACAGAGTGAACTGCAGCTGAATTGTGGCCTGCTCTAATGGAGTTACCTAGCGGATTTCTGGAAGGACACCTGCGGACAGTTTCCCTTCACTGTCCAGTGGCAGCCCGGAGGCCGTTCTTGTTCCATCCACCCTGCAGGGAAATCGGATTCGTGTGAGCCATGCTGCGGAGCCGCAGAGGCCAGATGTCATCCTGAGAGATCATCATCATCATCCTCCTCATCATCCTCATCTGTTCCAGTGTGGTGAGCGGGCGATAGCCCAGTCTTATAGACACTGTATATACAGGTAGACATCTTTGTCTCCTGCACTCATTACCATCTTTAGTTCAAGGATCTATTCCAGCACAGGGCCGTCGGAACAGGAGAGGCAAACCAAGCAACTGCTTGGGGCCCCAAGCTGGCCTGGGGCCCCAGCAGAGCGGCCCCCCTCCTGCGATCGGCACCCCCCCTCCCTCCCATTCAGGCGCGGGGAGCAGGGCCGTCTTTAATGCAGGGCAAATGAGTCATCAAACGCTGATAAATCAAGTGCATTTGTTTTCTCCTCCATTCTATCCAGCTCGGCACGGGTTAAGTGAAGTCGCGTCCCTGCAGTGTCTCTTCTACTGACCCCGCCCCTTCCCCTTATCTCAGTCTGAGTGGACTGAGCCTCTTCCCGGGCGATGTGCTGCATTCCGCCCCTCCTATCCCTCCTCTGCGGGCGCTTGCTGATGACATCGCTCTGCAAAGTGAGTAAAACTGTCTCCCTCTGAGACACTGTGTGCTGTCCTGAGCCAGGTTCCCCCTCCCATCACCTCTGATAACTTTTTAGGGAGTCTCATATGCTGCAGAACTTCTTGGGGTGGCAGGGCAGGGCTGCTGGGAGTTGTAGTGCATGGCAGAGTTTGGCTGCTGCAGAACGTCTTGGAGGGGGGGGCTGCTGCCTGCTGGGAGTTGTAGTGCATGGCAGAGTTTGGCTTCTGCAGAACGTCTTGGAGGGGGGGGCTGCTGCCTGCTGGGTGTTGTAGTGCATGGCAGAGTTTGGCTGCTGCAGAACTTCTTGGAGGGGGGGCTGCTGCCTGCTGGGAGTTGTAGTGCATGGCAGAGTTTGGCTGCTGCAGAACTTCTTGGAGGGGGGGCTGCTGCCTGCTGGGAGTTGTAGTGCATGGCAGAGTTTGGCTGCTGAAGAACTTCTTGGAGGGGGGGCTGCTGCCTGCTGGGAGTTGTAGTGCAGGACAGAGTTTGGCTGCTGCAGAACATTTTGGAGGGCAGGGCTGCTGCCTGCTGGGAGTTGTAGTGCAGGGCAGAGTTTGGCTGCTGCAGAACTTTTTGGAGGGCAGGGCTGCTAAGTGTTATAGTGCAGGACAGTGATTGACAGCTGTGTGCTCAACGATAACCCCCTCCCTGCTTCTCCACCCCCAATATTAATCCCCCTGCCTGCTTCACCACCCTCAGCAATAACCCCCCTCTCCGCTTCACCCTCAGCAATAACCCCCCTCCCCGGTTCTCCACCCTCAGCAATAACCCCCCTCCCCGCTTTTTCACCTTCAACAATAAACCTCAATCCCTGCCTCTCCACCCCCAAAAATAACCCCAATCCCTTCCTCTCCACCCCCAACAATAACCCCAATCCCTGCCTCTCCATCCCTAACAATAACCCCTTCCCTGCTTCTCCCCCTACAGCAATACCCCTCCTTTCTGCAGAAACAGCAGCGTGCTGATAGTTAATAAGTGACAATGTAGTATGGAGCACCCCACAATGTGTAATCATGGAGGTATTATGGGGAGGGATCCTGTTTAGTGATGGGCGTAGTATTGGGGAGAGGGTCCTGTGCAATGATGTGGGAGGAGGGTCCTGTAATTATGGGGGTAGTATGGGGAATGGGGTCCTATGTAGTGATTTGGGTAGTATGGGGGAGGGAGTCCTGTGTAATGATGGGGGGCAAAATTGCATGGGGGGCCCCAAGAAAATGTTTGCCCAGGGTCCAATCAATATTAAAGACGGCCCTGCCTCCACAGTTCTCTCCTCCTACATACTGCCCCCATCATACCCACCACAGTCCTCTCCTCTACATACTGCCTCCATCATACCCACCACAGTCCTCTCCTCTACATACTGCCCCCATCAAACCCACCACAGTCCTGTCCTCTACATACTGCCCCCTCATACCCACCACAGTCCTCTCCTCTACATACTGCCCCCTCATACCCTCCACAGTCCTCTCCTCTACATACTGGCCCCATCATACCCACCACAGTCCTCTCCTCTACATACTGCCCCCATCAAACCCACCACAGTCCTCTCCTCTACATACTGCCCCCATCATACCCACCACAGTCCTCTCCTCTACATACTGCCCCCATCAAACCCACCACAGTCCTCTCCTCTACATACTGCCCCCATCAAACCCACCACAGTCCTCTCCTCTACATACTGCCCCCTCATACCCACCACAGTCCTCTCCTCTACATACTGCCCCCATCATACCCTCCACAGTCCTCTCCTCTACATACTGCCCCCTCATACCCACCACAGTCCTCTCCTCTACATACTGCCCCCATCATACCCTCCACAGTCCTCTCCTCTACATACTGCCCCCATCATACCCTCCACAGTCCTCTCCTCTACATACTGCCCCCATCATACCCTCCACAGTCCTCTCCTCTACATACTGCCCCCATCATACCCTCTGCAATCCTCTCATGTACATACTGCCTCCATCTTACCCTCTGCACTCCTCTTCTGCAGAATCAGATGTAAAGGGGAACAAACCCTTTGCATTCAGATGTAAAGGGGGACTCTGCGGATTCAGATCTAAAGGGAAACTCTGTTGACTCTGATATAAAGGGAGACTCTTGTGATTAATTCCATTTGATTAGAAATGTTATTTAATCACAAAAATATATGTATAGTGTATACTACATATCAAAATTTCTGTGCATTGCTTTGTACAGAGGTAATGAATTTAATGTACTACAAAAAAATTAATAAATTGGCGTGCGCTACTTAAGCGTTCGGGTTTGGCTTGACGAAAAGGTGGCAACCCTACCCCACTCGGGGGCCCCAAATTCTCAATCTGCTTGGGGCCCCCAAATTCCTTCAAACGGCCCTGTTCCAGCATATCATAGACACTATATACAGACAACTTTGCCATCCATTGTTCTGCTGCTGCTTGTAGTTCCACAGAAATGTAACATCTTCAAGTCAGTGATCACTGTGAATCCAATTACGGTTCCGTTTTGCACATGAATATTGCCGGCTGGTTATACACCATCTATCAGATCAGCTATTTTGCTTACCATTCAATATTCCTTGCATGCAATTATATACCCAAGAACTAGCTGAAGATTAACCGGATTGCCACACAGCAACACAGGACTTTCAGCTCCCTCCCCACTTCAGGGATCTGTTTTGCTAAAGCTTGTAAAGCTGAAGTTCACCAAAGAACTCTTTGTAAGAGCAGGTTGAATTGTGATACAGTTCCTGTTTGCTAAGTTGTACTTGTTTATTTGTTGTTTTTCCATTTATGTGTAAAGGAGCAGTAGAGAGGATTCTGACACTCATAAGAGCCATTCCTCTGCTCTCCTGTAGCCTTATCACTTAAACATTATATGCACTTATTTGAGCATAAAAATGATAGTATTCACTGTTTAATGTTTGAATCTTAGAGGTGATAATTGTTTTGCTATCCATAACATTATTTGGGAAACAACATTTGAGGTGTAAAATCAAGTTGACTTTTTGATTTCTTTTTCATTCATCTAATTGAGTAAACTATTTCTGATTTAACCAATTTGGGTGTATTTCCTTATTGTTGCTGTTATTTAAGGAAAAAACAGTTTCAACCCAAGGGTGTCTTTGATGTTGGTGCTACCCTAATTCTTCTGTCTCTTGGACACCAATAGTGATGAGCCGAACACCCCCGGGTTCGGTTCGCACCAGAACCCGCGAACGGACCGAAAGTTCGAACGAACATTAGAACCCTATTAAATACAATGGATGCGAACGTTCGAATTCTAAAGTGCTAATTATAACAACTATTATGCATGTTATTGTCCTAAAAAGGGTTTGGGAACCCGGGTTCTGCACCAGGGGACATGTATCAATGCAAAAAGAAGTTTTAAAAACGGTCGTTTTTCGGGAGCAGTCATTTTAATGATGCATAAAGTGAAAAAAAAAAAGTCAAATATTCCTTTAAATATCGTACCTGGGGGGTGTCTAAAGTATGCCTGTGAAGTGCCACGTGTTTCCCGTGTTTAGAACTGTCCCTGCACAAAATGACACTTCTAAAGGAAAAAAAAGCCATTTAAAACTGCTTGCGGCTTTAATGTAATGTCTGGTCCCGGTAATATGGATGAAATTCTTTAAGAAAAATGGCATAGCTACCCCATGACCCCCCCCCTACCCCAGCCCATTACCAGCCCCTTTGGGTCTTGTATGGATATTAAGGGGAACCCCGCACATAAAATAAAAAAGGCCCTATATACTCTGAACAGCCCTATACAGGCGGTGCATACAAGACAGGGACTGTAGGTTTGTTCTTATGTAGAATCTGTTTGTAATTTTGAACAGGTACATTGTTGAAGTGTAGCTCCAGACCAAAAATCTATTTTTAAACTTTTTGGAAAACATAGGTAAGGGTTATCACCCCTGTAACATTTGTTTTGCTGTCTGTGCCCCTGTTCAGAACATTTCACCTCACTTTCCGTCCCAATGACAACTGTTTTTGAAATGTGGTGTTTTTCTTGAAACAAGGATTGCTGATAAAGCATCAGTACAGAGGAGACACCTTTCTCCCATATTTATTCTTACAGGAGAGAATTTTCCTTCCTAGTGGTAGATTTCCTCTCACTTCCTGTTGTCTTCTTGCGTTTGCAAGTAGGAGTCGTTTGTAAGTTGGATGTTTGAAAGTAGGGACCTGCCGTATATACTCTGCAGAAATAGGCCCCTTAGTTGTTGGTGTTGGCACAACACTGTAAGCACTCACAGTTACTCTTGGTTGGTGCTGGAACGCCCTGCTGTCAACTATTATATCAGGAATTTTAATTACATATAATTGTTGAACAGTGGTAGTAAAAATTGGGCCTTTGATGGTGGTGCTGGTGCCACAACACTGTAAGCCCTGACAGTTACTCTTGGTGGGTGCAGCAATGGGCCCTGCTGTGAATTATTAGATCAAGAATTGTAATTACATGCCCCTGTTGAACAGGGGCTGAAAAATTGGGCCTTAGGCACTGGTGGCACAACACTGCAACCCCTCACAGATACTGTACTTGGAGCACAGCAATGAGCCCTGTTGCAAAGTATTGCTTCAAAAATTGTAATGACACGCCCCTGTTAAACAGGGGCTGAAAAATTGGGCCTTAGGCACTGGTGGCACAACACTGCAACTCCTCACAGATACTGTACTTGGAGCACAGCAATGAGCCCTGTTGCAAAGTATTGCTTCAAAAATTGTAATGACACGCCCCTGTTAAACAGGGGCTGAAAAATTGGGCCTTAGGCACTGGTGGCACAACACTGCAACTCCTCACAGATACTGTACTTGGAGCACAGCAATGAGCCCTGTTGCAAAGTATTGCTTCAAAAATTGTAATGACACGCCCCTGTTAAACAGGGGCTGAAAAATTGGGCCTTAGGCTCTGGTGGCACAACACTGCAACTCCTCACAGATACTGTACTTGGAGCACAGCAATGAGCCCTGTTGCAAAGTATTGCTTCAAAAATTGTAATGACACGCCCCTGTTAAACAGGGGCTGAAAAATTGGGCCTTAGGCACTGGTGGCACAACACTGCAACTCCTCACAGATACTGTACTTGGAGCACAGCAATGAGCCCTGTTGCAAAGTATTGCTTCAAAAATTGTAATTACACGCCCCTGTTAAACAGGGGCTGAAAAATTGAGCGTTAGGCACTGGTGGCGGCACCCATAAACAAAAATGATCTTACAAGCTATCATCATCAATCGTATCATTGAGGACTCGGAGGAGGAGGATAGCCAGTCAACATAACAGCACAGGCACTCAGCATCAGCATCAGTCTTGAAGGGATGTGACATGTTAAAATCAATTAGTCTGTTATATCAGCATCAGGTGTGTGGTAGCTGGTGGTGATCCAAGACTGGTTCATCTTGATGAAAGTCAGTCGATCAACCGAGTCGGTGGACAGGCGCACCCTGTGATCCGTGACAAATCCTCCAGCAGCACTGAATGTGCGTTCCGAAAGAACGCTGGATGCAGGACAGGCCAGTAGCTCAATTGCATACTGTGCAAGCTCTGGCCAGTGATCCATCCTCAAGACCCAGTAAGCCAGAGGATTTTCGGTGGGGAAGGTGTCCAAGTCTGACCTTGCCCCTAGATATTCCTGCACCATGTTTATCAGACGCTGGCGATGGTTGCTGGAACCGATCATACTTTGGGGCTGCGGACTAAAGAATTGTCTGAACGCATCGGTCAGACGGCCACCTTCCCCACCGCTCCTTCTTTGACTGGCCGAAGCCTCAGCAACTCGTTGTCCAGGACCAGGAGTTTGCAACCTCCCAGTCTCTGGGAACGCGTTGCACAGACCTTTCTGCAAGGCCTCCCGGAGTTGTCTCATCCTCTGCTCCCTCTGCGACGGTAACATAAGGTCCGCAACCTTACCCTTGTACCGTGGATCAAGGAGAGTGGCCAGCCAGTAATGGTCCCTCTCCTTGATCCGAAGAATACGAGGATCCTTCCGCAGACTTTGCAGGATCAGGGAGGCCATGCAGCGTAGGTTTGCTGAGGCATTCGCTCCGGAGTCCTCTGGGTCACTAAGGACGACATGATCCGCAGCCACCTCCTCCCAGCCACGTACAAGTCCACTGGTTTCTTGGGACTGTAAATCATCCCTAAAAGACTGCTGCTGATGATGCTGAGTGCCAGCCTCCACCTCCATGCTGACACAATCCTCCTCCTCCTCCTCCTCCTCCTCCTCCTCTTCCTGTGCGATGGGTGGGACAGAAGGAACACTGTCTGGGTAAAGGGGGCCTTGAGAGGCAAGGAAGTCCTCCTCTTCCTGCCTCTGTTCTGCCTCAAGTGCCCTGTCCATTATTCCACGCAGCGTGTGCTCCAACAGGTGGACAAGAGGTACAGTGTCACTGATGCATGCACTGTCACTGCTCACCATCCTCGTGGCCTCCTCAAATGGTGCCAGGACAGTGCATGCATCCCTGATCATGCCCCACTGGCGTGGAGAAAAAAAACCAAGCTCCCCTGACCCTGTCCTGGTGCCGTAGTCGCACAGGTACTCATTGATGGCCCTCTGCTGCGTGTGCAGCCGCTGCAGCATGGCCAACGTTGAGTTCCACCTGGTGGGCATGTCACATATAAGGCGGTTCTTGGGCAGGTTCAACTCCTTTTGCAGCTCAGCCAGGCGAGCACTGGCATTATAAGATCTGCGGAAATGCACACAGACTTTCCTGGCCTGCCTCAGGACATCCTGTAAGCCCGGGTACCTGCCCAAGAAGCGCTGCACCACCAGGTTAAGGACGTGAGCCACACAGGGCACATGGGTCAGTTGTCCCTGTCGGAGGGCGGAGAGGAGGTTGGTGCCATTGTCGCAAACCACCATTCCTGGCTTAAGCTGGCGTGGCGTCAACCACCTCTCGGCCTGGCCCTGCAGAGCAGACAGGACCTCTGCCCCAGTGTGGCTTCTGTCCCCCAAACACACCAGCGCAAGCACGGCATGGCATCTTTTTGCCTGCGTACTTGCGTAGCCCCGTGAACGGCTACGGAGCACCGCTGGTTCATAGGACAAACCACAGGAAGAGGCCATGGAGGAAGAAGAAGAGGAGGGGGTGGAGGAGAGAGGTGTGTCACAACCAGTAGTAGCATTTTGGAGGCGTGGCGGTGGGACAACCTCCAACACTACTGCACCTTGTCCTGAATCCTTCCCAGCTGCCAAAAGAGTGACCCAATGGGCCGTGAAAGAAAGGTAACGTCCCTGTCCATGCCTGCTGGACCATGAGTCAGCGGTAATATGCACCTTACCGCTGACCGCCCTGTCCAGCGAGGCCAAGACATTGCCTTCCACATGCCGGTAGAGAGCCGGAATAGCCTTCCGTGAGAAAAAGTGGCGTTTGGGAACCTGCCACTGAGGAACCGCACATTGCACAAACTCACGGAAGGGGGCCGAATCTACCAACTGAAAAGGCAGCAGTTGAAGCGCTAGCAATTTAGCCAAGCTAGCATTCAACCGCTGGGCATGTGGATGGCTGGGAGTGAACTTCTTTCGACGGTCCAGCAGCTGGGGCAGGGAAATTTGCCTGCTAGAATCGGACGTCGGTGTACTGCTAGCAGAGTGGGCGCAAGTACTTGGCTGTGACACACCTAATTCTACACCTTCATTCCTCTCAGTGCATGTTTCAGAGAGGACTGAAGTTATAGTGGGGTTGGAGATCCCAGCTGATGCGGTGCAAGGAGAGGTCCGCTTTGTTCTTTGGTGTGGGTCTTTGAGGTAGGCTTGCCAACGAGCTGCATGGCAGGTCAACATATGTCTGGTCAGGCATGTGGTACCCAAGCGGCTGATGTTTTGGCCACGCGATATACGCTTGAGACATATGTTGCAAACAGCAGCTGTGCGATCTGATGCACTAGCCTCAAAAAAGGCCCACACCAAAGAACTTTTTGAATGACGGGCAGAGGCAGCGCCCTGCACAGGCGGAGCTCTGCGGTGTGATTCCGTCGGTGTACTGCCCTTACGCTGGCCACCAAAGGGCATCCTGCCTCGTTGGAGATGTGCCTCCTCCTCATCCTCCTCCTCCTCCTCTCTCCTATTAGGCACCCACGTGGAGTCAGTGACCTCATCATCCCCTCCCTCCTCATCACTGGAGCCAATCTGGCAGTATGCTGCAGCTGCTGGAACATGACTGCCAGATTGGTGTCCTTCTTGAGCATCCCCTCTGTCTGCTCTCACGCTACTGCCTTCCTCTAGCTGGGTTTCATCATCAGACCCTTCGAAACGCTGGGCATCCTCCTGGAGCATGTACCCAACACTGTGCTGAAACAGTTCGGGGGACTCCTCAGGAGGAGGACATGGTGGGTCTAGGGAAGGAGTGACTGATGATTTGTCTGACATTGATACCAGGGAAGACGACGCTTTGGCAGCTGCTTTTCCAGTACCCTGAGCCTGGGTGAGAGAGGATGAGGAGGAGGAGGAGGGCTTGGTCATCCACTCTACCAAGTCTTCGGCATGATGTGGCTCAACATGTCCAGCTGCCGAAAAGAAGGACAAGCGTGTCCCATGGCCATGTGCTGATGACAATGCACCGCGTCCACGACCAGCACTGTTGCCCCCAGACACAGAGCCTGCTTGCCCTCTTTTATTGCCTCCTGACTGTCTGCCTCTCCTTGTTTGCCTTCCAGACATTCTAATAGATGGCCTGCAGGGAGATGGGAAAAAAGCAATAAGGGCTACCTTCAGGTGTCCTTCTCTGTCCCTTGAAACAAGGACTTTCACAGTGAAAGAAACTGACACTCTCCCTACCTACAGTTTTCTGTCCCTAGAAAAAATATTTTTTTTAAGCACAATATAGCACAAGGACAATTCACTCACTGTCCTTACAGGTCCCTGGAAACAAGGACTTGCAGAGTGAAAGAAAAAAAAACACTCTCCCTACCTACAGTTTTCTGTCCCTAGAAAAAATGTTTTTTTTAATCACAATATAGCACAAGAACAATTCACTCACTGTCCTTACAGGTCCCTGGAAACAAGGACTTGCAGAGTGAAAGAAAAAAAACACTCTCCCTACCTACAGTTTTCTGTCCCTAGAAAAAATGTTTTTTTTAATCACAATATAGCACAAGGACAATTCACTCACTGTCCTTACAGGTCCCTGGAAACAAGGACTTGCAGAGTGAAAGAAAAAAAACACTCTCCCTACCTACAGTTTTCTGTCCCTAGAATAAATGTTTTTTTTAAGCACAATATAGCACAAGGAGAATTCACTCACTGTCCTTCCAGGTCCCTGGAAACAAGGACTTGCAGAGTGAAAGAAAAAAAACACTCTCCCTACCTACAGTTTTCTGTCCCTAGAAAAAATGTTTTTTTTAATCACAATATAGCACAAGGACAATTCACTCACTGTCCTTACAGGTCCCTGGAAACAAGGACTTGCAGAGTGAAAGAAAAAAAACACTCTCCCTACCTACAGTTTTCTGTCCCTAGAAAAAATGTTTTTTTTTAATCACAATATAGCACAAGGACAATTCACTCATTGTCCTTACAGGTCCCTGGAAACAAGGACTTGCAGAGTGAAATAAACTGACACTCTCCCTACCTACAGTTTTCTGTCCCTAGAATAAATGTTTTTTTTAAGCACAATATAGCACAAGGACAATTCACTCACTGTCCTTACAGGTCCCTGGAAACAAGGACTTGCAGAGTGAAAGAAAAAAAACACTCTCCCTACCTACAGTTTTCTGTCCCTAGAAAAAATGTTTTTTTTAATCACAATATAGCACAAGAACAATTCACTCACTGTCCTTACAGGTCCCTGGAAACAAGGACTTGCAGAGTGAAAGAAAAAAAACACTCTCCCTACCTACAGTTTTCTGTCCCTAGAAAAAATGTTTTTTTTAATCACAATATAGCACAAGGACAATTCACTCACTGTCCTTACAGGTCCCTGGAAACAAGGACTTGCAGAGTGAAATAAACTGACACTCTCCCTACCTACAGTTTTCTGTCCCTAGAATAAATGTTTTTTTTAAGCACAATATAGCACAAGGACAATTCACTCACTGTCCTTACAGGTCCCTGGAAACAAGGACTTGCAGAGTGAAAGAAAAAAAACACTCTCCCTACCTACAGTTTTCTGTCCCTAGAAAAAATGTTTTTTTTAATCACAATATAGCACAAGAACAATTCACTCACTGTCCTTACAGGTCCCTGGAAACAAGGACTTGCAGAGTGAAAGAAAAAAAACACTCTCCCTACCTACAGTTTTCTGTCCCTAGAAAAAATGTTTTTTTTAATCACAATATAGCACAAGGACAATTCACTCACTGTCCTTACAGGTCCCTGGAAACAAGGACTTGCAGAGTGAAAGAAAAAAAACACTCTCCCTACCTACAGTTTTCTGTCCCTAGAATAAATGTTTTTTTTAAGCACAATATAGCACAAGGACAATTCACTCACTGTCCTTACAGGTCCCTGGAAACAAGGACTTGCAGAGTGAAAGAAAAAAAACACTCTCCCTACCTACAGTTTTCTGTCCCTAGAAAAAATGTTTTTTTTTAATCACAATATAGCACAAGGACAATTCACTCACTGTCCTTACAGGTCCCTGGAAACAAGGACTTGCAGAGTGAAAGAAAAAAAACACTCTCCCTACCTACAGTTTTCTGTCCCTAGAAAAAATGTTTTTTTTAATCACAATATAGCACAAGGACAATTCACTCACTGTCCTTACAGGTCCCTGGAAACAAGGACTTGCAGAGTGAAATAAACTGACACTCTCCCTACCTACAGTTTTCTGTCCCTAGAATAAATGTTTTTTTTAATCACAATATAGCACAAGGACAATTCACTCACTGTCCTTACAGGTCCCTGGAAACAAGGACTTGCAGAGTGAAATAAACTGACACTCTCCCTACCTACAGTTTTCTGTCCCTAGAATAAATGTTTTTTTTAAGCACAATATAGCACAAGGAGAATTCACTCACTGTCCTTCCAGGTCCCTGGAAACAAGGACTTGCAGAGTGAAAGAAAAAAAACACTCTCCCTACCTACAGTTTTCTGTCCCTAGAAAAAATGTTTTTTTTAATCACAATATAGCACAAGGACAATTCACTCACTGTCCTTCCAGGTCCCTGGAAACAAGGACTTGCAGAGTGAAATAAACTGACACTCTCCCTACCTACAGTTTTCTGTCCCTAGAATAAATGTTTTTTTTAAGCACAATATAGCACAAGGACAATTCACTCACTGTCCTTACAGGTCCCTGGAAACAAGGACTTGCAGAGTGAAAGAAAAAAAACACTCTCCCTACCTACAGTTTTCTGTCCCTAGAAAAAATGTTTTTTTTAATCACAATATAGCACAAGGACAATTCACTCACTGTCCTTACAGGTCCCTGGAAACAAGGACTTGCAGAGTGAAAGAAAAAAAACACTCTCCCTACCTACAGTTTTCTGTCCCTAGAAAAAATGTTTTTTTTAATCACAATATAGCACAAGGACAATTCACTCACTGTCCTTCCAGGTCCCTGGAAACAAGGACTTGCAGAGTGAAATAAACTGACACTCTCCCTACCTACAGTTTTCTGTCCCTAGAATAAATGTTTTTTTTAAGCACAATATAGCACAAGGACAATTCACTCACTGTCCTTACAGGTCCCTGGAAACAAGGACTTGCAGAGTGAAAGAAAAAAAACACTCTCCCTACCTACAGTTTTCTGTCCCTAGAAAAAATGTTTTTTTTAATCACAATATAGCACAAGGACAATTCACTCACTGTCCTTACAGGTCCCTGGAAACAAGGACTTGCAGAGTGAAAGAAAAAAAACACTCTCCCTACCTACAGTTTTCTGTCCCTAGAAAAAATGATTTTTTTAATCACAATATAGCACAAGGACAATTCACTCACTGTCCTTACAGGTACCTGGAAACAAGGACTTGCAGAGTGAAATAAACTGACACTCTCCCTACCTACAGTTTTCTGTCCCTAGAATAAATGTTTTTTTTAAGCACAATATAGCACAAGGAGAATTCACTCACTGTCCTTCCAGGTCCCTGGAAACAAGGACTTGCAGAGTGAAAGAAAAAAAACACTCTCCCTACCTACAGTTTTCTGTCCCTAGAAAAAATGTTTTTTTTAATCACAATATAGCACAAGGACAATTCACTCACTGTCCTTCCAGGTCCCTGGAAACAAGGACTTGCAGAGTGAAATAAACTGACACTCTCCCTACCTACAGTTTTCTGTCCCTAGAATAAATGTTTTTTTTAAGCACAATATAGCACAAGGACAATTCACTCACTGTCCTTAGAGGTCCCTGGAAACAAGGACTTGCAGAGTGAAAGAAAAAAAACACTCTCCCTACCTACAGTTTTCTGTCCCTAGAAAAAATGTTTTTTTTTAAGCACAGTATAGCACAAGGACAATTCACTCACTGTCCTTCCAGGTCCCTGGAAACAAGGACTTGCAGAGTGAAAGAAAAAAAACACTCTCCCTACCTACAGTTTTCTGTCCCTAGAAAAAATGTTTTTTTTAATCACAATATAGCACAAGGACAATTCACTCACTGTCCTTCCAGGTCCCTGGAAACAAGGACTTGCAGAGTGAAAGAAAAAAAACACTCTCCCTACCTACAGTTTTCTGTCCCTAGAAAAAATGTTTTTTTTAATCACAATATAGCACAAGGACAATTCACTCACTGTCCTTCCAGGTCCCTGGAAACAAGGACTTGCAGAGTGAAAGAAACTGACACTGTCCCTACCTACAGTTTTCTGTCCCTAGAATAAATGTTTTTTTTAAGCACACTATAGCACAAGCACAAAACACACTGACACTCTCCCTACCTATCCTTCTCTTTCCCTAAACTAAAGGAATCCAGGTTAAGCAAGAAAGAAATAACAGTCACTGTCCCTGCCTATGCTGCTCTATCCCTGCTCCGGAACACACTACACTAGGCCGCCGTGCTGGCGGCCTTTTATAGTGTGGGGCGTGTACTAAACACCCTCAGCAATAATTGGCCACAGGCATCCTGCCTGTGGCCAATCATTGCTCTCCTCGCTGCCGGCGCTGTGATTGGCCAAGCATGCGGGGTCACAGTGCATGCTTGGCCAATCACAGCGCCTGGATGACACTGCGATGGCGTAGTGCATTGTGGGCCGTTCGCGTCACTCGAATTTGGCGCGAACGGCCCAAATCGTTCGATCTTCGTCGAACGATCGAACAGCCGATGTTCGAGTCGAACGTATGTTCGACTCGAACACGAAGCTCATCCCTAGACACCAACTTGCTACCGTTGTGGTAACACTACTCACAGTGCACCTGCTTGCAAGTTCAAGGATGTCGTTCGTTTTCTTTGTGGAAAGACTGGCCATATTGGGCGTGTTTGCCGAAGCTCACGCTCCCCGAACACTACCACAAAAGTTAGACCTAAACAGACATTTCATATGGATACTGACAATAACGGCTCCAGCTCTGATGAGGAAACCTGTGTCCAGCATGTTGGACTGTTTCGGGAATAAGCACTAGCACAGTGCGAAACATGTCAGCCAAATTTTTTTGACCTGTGTACCGTTGTACAGTGTGTATTTTGGATTCCTTATTTTAAAATAAAGGCTTTTATTTTTGAGTGCTACAGTCCAGAAGACTTTTTCGTTCCTGTTTGCTGTCAATAGCATTGCTTGCACCTTTATCTGCTGGGAGGAGGTGATTTGAAGGATTCCCACACCTGAGCGGCTCCCTTTCTCTTGCTGGGAGTACCCCTGCGATAAAAGTGGATGTCACACTCAATGGCTGTCCTGTCTCCATGGATGTTGATACAGGGGCGGCTGTGTCTGTCATTTCATGGACTGATTTAAAGGCATCGGGTCTGTCCCTACCGCTCCAACCTACAAATCTCACACTACAAACCTACAGCAAGGAACTACTACAGCCCTTGGGTTATGTGAAACCCCTTGTTACATTAGGCAACCACAGTCAAACTCTACGCCTTTATGTTGTCAATAAAGGAGGTCCTCCGCTGTATGGTAGGGACTGGATCAAAGCCCTGGGCGTGCCTCCTCTTGCCATTGCACAATTTACATTGCTTTCTGAGGTAGGCCATTGGGTGGAATCCCTGAAGTCATGCTTTAAGGGGGTTTTTGAGGACTCTTTGGGCACAGTAAAAGGAAAAATGTCCCACCTCCTCTTGAAGCCTGGTGCTAAACCTTGTTTTTGTAAGGCAAGATCAGTACCTTTTGCCTTGCGAAAGAAAGTGGAAGCAGAGCTGAACCACCTATTGGCAGAAAAGATCATAACTAAAGTTGATAGAAGTGAATGGGCATCGCCAATTGTGCCTGTCAAGAAAAAGAATGGAGACATTAGAATTTGTGGAGATTTCAGGGTTGCCCTGAACAACCAACTTCTTGTGGATCAATACCCATTGCCTCGACTTAAAGATCTATTTAGCTCACTGGCTGAGGGGCAAAAGTTTACAATAATAGACTTAAAGCAAGCTTACCTGCAACTGCAAGTACACCCAGATTCACGCCATCTGTTGACCATTAACACCCATTAAGGATTATTCCAATATAACCGCATGGTTTTTGGCATTGCCCCAGCTCCAGCCATCTGGCAGCGAATCATAATGTCTACTAGATGACATGCTCATCACTGGTCCCACTGATGAAGAACACAGAAAGAATGTTGAAACTGTGTTAGAGAGACTCCAAAGGTATGGTTTACGTGTCAATCTTTCAAAATGCGAATTTATAAAGTCCCGACTGGAATTTTGTGCCCACACTGTGGACCGACATGGGTTACACACTGGGATAATAGTAAAAATTTGTGCTAGAAACCAAATGCAAAAATTATAAGTGAAAAATGCAATAAAAAGCTCCCAGCACTCAAACAAACAAAGTAAAACAGAAATAACAGTAAATAGTGCAGCGCTAAAACATCAGAAGGTAAATACCCCAAATTACCACTATGGAAAAAGGTGGTAATAAATATCAAGCAATAATAATAAACCATGAAGAACAAACATATGTGGTAAAAAGAAACTCCAAGGTGTAAAATTAAAGTCCAAGTGTAAATAAACACAAAAGTGTATGTAAAACTCCAAAATGTGTAAGGAAGTCCTTGTGATGTGAACACACAATAAGATGATCCTTCCCACGGTATGATTGTTGGAAATTCAATCAAGTACTTTGAAGAGTGAATGGATGGGGTACTCTTACCACAACAGATGGACTCATCTATCATACGACAGTGAGTCAGACAGGCTTAAAGGAGCACAAAAGCTTCCCTTTTTTTTGCTTAAAAATAACAAACATGTTATACTTACCTCCACTGTGCAGCTCGTTTTGCACACAGTGGCCCCGATCCTGGTCTTCTGGGGTCCCTCGGCGGCTGTTTCAGCTCCTCCCCGCAGGGACTCCACACCTTAATGCGAGTGAGCTCGCATGGTGTGGAGTGATTGCGGGCGCGCTCCCGTGATACAGCGGCGGCCATAGCCGCCGACTGTATCACTCGGCCCCGCCCCCCGCGTGCCGCGTCATTGGATGTGATTGACAGCAGCGCCAGCCAATGGCTGCGCTGCTTTCAATCCATCCAGTGTAGCCAATCGTCGGCCTGGCTGAAAAACGAAGAGGATGACGGGGACGAGCATGGGACTTTCGAGGGGCCAGGTAAGAAAAACGGGGGCTCGGGGGGGGGCGGTATTGTCGAATGTTTTTTCACCTTAATGCATAGGATGCATTAAGGTGAAAAAACATGTAACTTTACTACTCCTTTAAGGTCTCAGCGACCTGGATCTGGGTGACCGGATCTCTCATGGTTGCTGCGGAGGTCTGGAACAATCCTGAGGAGGGTGGTCCAATGAGCTGAAGTGTGTATCCTATGCTCCTTCCGCAAGGTCACCGTGTAGACGCGATCAGACTCCACGGAGATGGTGGAAACAAATGGAGATAAGAAAAAAGGATTGCTCCCAATGGTGCAGGTCAGTACAACCAATCAAGGGTTATTAGAAATATAAAATGTCATACATGTAAATAACAGGCAGTATCGAATAAAAGAGTGATCACAAAAATGGATAAAAGCAATGTGGGGTGCAGTAATGCAAGACCGACGCGTTTCGACTAAGAAAGTCATCAACAGGGGAATATTACACACTACTGAAGAAAAGGTTAAAGTCCTTACCCATGCCCCTACTCCCCAGAATGTCACACAGCTCAGGTCCTACCTTGGCCTCCTAAATTACTATCACCATTTCTTGCCGAACCTAGCACACCAGCTTTACCCATTACATCGCTTACTGGATGCAAGAGCGAAATGGATATGGACAGCCAAATGTGAAGAAGCTTTTCGGCTTTCTAAAGAACTCATTCTGTCTTCTCGAGTTCTGGTCCCTATGATTTAAAGAAACACGTCACCTTGGCTTGTGACGCCTCGCCTTATGGACTGGGTGCAGTGCTTTCCCATGTCATGCCAGATGGCACAGAGCGCCCCATTTCTTTTGCCTCCAGGTCTTCAACCTCAGCAGAACAAAACTACTCCCAGATAGACAAGGAAGCTTTGGCCATTGTATGGGCCACAAAAAAAATTCATACGTATGTAGCGGGTGGTTACATTTAGGGGAAAGCATCTGAGTGGTAACTAGGCTCAGATGCACTAATTGTTAGGTCTCATGGACCATTTCTATTCCTGGGAGATAGTACTGGTGTGTAAGTTCACTGGGGCCTATAGGTGGCGCCGTTGCCATGGGCCCGGGTTTAACCGCAGTACAAGGTTGTGTCCTTTTTGTCCCCTCTCGGCAGCAGTACGGCGGGGCGGGGAACCTGCTGTGCCTGTCAGAAGAGGATATAAAAGGGGGTGGTCATCTTCCAGAGGGGTCGTGGGTTCCGCGCTCAGGCACCTTAGGCCTGGGTGCGTGTGTGTCGCCTCCGGGTGCCCTAGGCCCGGAGGCCTGGTCGGGTTGTCTCTGGGTGCCCTAGGCCCAGAGACGGAGCTGCTGTTCCATCTCAGACACCTTCAGTCTGGGGTGAGGTACTTTGGAGAAAGGCCCGGAGCCCAGCAGCCTTCGGCTGGGATCCGCCGGGGCCCGATACTCCCAGGGATCTGCCTTGTGAGGGGACCCGTATTCAGGACGAGGAGGCCAGGGAGGTGACCCTTTCAGAAGATCCAGCGCAGAGTCGTGGTGACAGATGGGGCCTCTGGTAACTCTCCGGAGGGATGTTCTTGTCCTATAAGGGCTAGTTCACTAACGGAAGGAAGTGCGTGTTCTTTAAATCACAGTGGCAGTGATACTACGCACCCAAGGTCAGTGGCAGTGACTTTCACCTTTTTCACCCGGTCGGTGGCAGTGACCAACCTCATGGTCTGTGGCAGAGACCGTGCGCCAAGCCTGTTTGTGCTGATCAGAACAGGAGAAACCCAAATTCAAGTTTGTGCCTGGACCTCCTCCCACCTTATCTGACCTGTGTCATGTCCCAACCCGTCTGCTCTCAAAGAGACTGTTTATTGTGCAAGAAGGAATAAATAAGTGTTGGACCTTTCAGTTGGTGTGGACAGTTGCTTACTGGGGAGAATTAAAGACTTGTTTCTGACTACTGCAGAAACGAGGTCAGCACTGGAGGCTTTTTTACACTGGCTGCAAGCAGGCCAGAGAAACTAACACCGCTCAACCTCCCTATTCAGGAGGGTACGGGCTTGTGGTGCGGTGTGCCTCATTCTTTTCCTGCGGAGGAGCCAAGCAGAAGAAAAGCAGGTAAAGTCTGGGGTTGGTGCGCTACACGCATATCTATGGTCGGGAGTTCACACTTATCACTGACCACAAACCTCTGTTGTCAATACTGAACCCTCAGAAAGGAATTTCTACAACAACTGCATCTCGCTTACAAAGGTACGCTTTATTCTTGGGAGCTTATACTTATTCTATCAGATACCGCTCCCATGATGCCCATGGCAATGCAGATGCATTTTCCAGATTGCCAATTGGAGACCACTTACCAAGAGATGTACGCATAGTGGAAATATACAGGCCAAAATCCTGCATGTCCACCTCCCTAATTGCCAGACATACAGTCACAGATCCTTTCCTGTCTCAGATATTCTTATATGTTCAGGCTGGATGGCCAGAGAAAGTCCCAGGTGAATTTCGTCCGTACTTTGCCAGAAAATATGAGCTTGTGACTAATGCTGGTTGCCTACAGTGGGGCAACAGAGTGAATATACCTCAGTATTTGCAACTAAGCATTCTAAGGATACTGCATGAGGGCCATCCTGGCGTGGTACGCATGAACCAACGAGCCCGGAGCTATGTTTGGTGGCCACAAATGGACACAGCAATTGAAGATTATTTGGCTCAATGTCCTGGGTGCTGTCAAGCTCAGCTACCCCAAAAGAAAGGAACCCTGCTACCTTGGCCATGGCTGACAGACCCGTGGTCAAGACTCAATCTCGATTTTGCTGGCCCAATCCAGAGTAAAATGTATTTGATCGTGGTAGATGCACATTCAAAATGGCTGGAGGTTTTTCAAATGCCTTTTGTTACCTCAGCTGCTACCATTCTAGTCTTAAGAAAGCTCTTTGCTCAATATGGCTTGCCAACAGCCATAGTCTCGGACAATGGAACTCAATTTATATTGCATGAGTTTCAATCCTTCCTCAGTGGCTTGGGCATCCAACACTACAAAACAGCTCCTTATCATCCAGCCTTGAATGGGCTGGCAGAACGGTTTGTACAGACGTTTAAGAAGCACTTACTGTCCACTCTGGACCAGGTCGGACTGTCAGAGGAGAATCTGCTGGAGTTCTTGACCATGTACCGAAACACAAAACACGCTACTACTGGGCTGTCCCCAGCTTTTCTTATGTTTGGCAGGCATCTCCGCACCAAACTGGATTTAGTTCCTCCACAGGAACAGTCACCAACACCTCCTCCGCCAGGCTGTCCTGAATTCCGTGCTGGTGATCTTGTGTGGTTTCGGAATTACAGAGTTTTGCCTCATTGGCTTCCTGGCATTATTGATGGACCTTTTGGACAAAGAATGTACCTTGTTCGCCTGGAGAATGGTGTTTGTGTTCGAAGACACCTTTCGCAATTGAGAAAGCGCATTTGCCTGCCAGTAGAAACAAACCCGACCTCTCTTTCTACCCAACCACCAGAGTCTACTCAGGGCTCCACTGGTGACATATGGCATGGTGTCTGGCATGATCCCGCAAATTTACAACCAACACCTGAAGCGGTTGGTGACCATATTCCTGAGGAGCCCGGACATGTGCCTGGAGTTGCAGAGACTGATTTGTCTGTTGGACACCCACTGACACCTCCAGAACCTTTGACAGACTCTACCCCTCCTAGTTATGTGCCACTTCGTAAGTCTGCCCGCCGACAACATCAAACTCCTCTTTAGCAAAGACACTTTGCAGGTCAGGGAACAGAGACAAAGGGCTCATATTGTGATGCGGGAGCCACAGAACTGAGTTGGAGATACTATTTGCTGAACTGATCCTGCTTGCCTTGTTATTTTATGTGTTGAGTAGTTTATGTGTTGAGTATTTTGTTCTCTTGTTATGTTTATTTTTTATCTTTTTTTTTTTATGGGAAAAAGAGGAGATGTGATGTTGGTGCTGGATCACTGTGACCCTTCACCCTTTTCTCCTGATGCATGCTGGGGGAGGGGCTGTACCAGGAAGTAAGTTAGTGTGTGTGTGGGACTGGGAAGCAGCAGCATGATACACAGAAGGGATTACATCTGGTAATGACAGAAGCCTGTTGTATTAGGACTTCATATAACAAAGTCATCATGTTCTGAGTGAGTAAAAAACCCTCTCCATGGTTAAGAAGTTCATCCAGCCTGTGTGTAATTTGCTGAGCAGATACTGGCAGCATTGCTAGCAGCACCCTGAGAGACCCCGTGTCTAAGAGACATAACAGTGTCAGAGGTGGCAAAGGACTCCCAGGAAAGACAGAAATAGCCGCTCCAGGCAGGTGTATCTTGGTAAAATCCTTCTCTCAGAAACCGAGGGTGCTGGCAATGCACATGGCAATTGGGAACAAGAAGTAGTTAGGACAGCCGCACTCCAATCCAACGTAGTTTATTAAAAGGAACCAGGCACTACAAATAACAGCATGAACCCAGGACAGCTGACGTGTTTCACACTCTATTCAGTGTTTACTCATAGCTATCAGGGTCAGGGCATCCAAAGGGGTACTGAATTAGCTGGCGACCCTCGAGAGGGCAGCGCTACACATAATACAGTGATTTTGGATGTACAGGTAGCAAACAGGGATAAGTTGTATGAATCTCCCCACCTACACATAAGCAGAGACTGAGCTTCTTGTTTTTGTGTTTGAAATGAGGATGTGAAATTACCTTATGTTATAAGAAAACAACAACAATCTCACACATAGCACAAAACCTGAAGCAGAATCCTAGCCTCCTCAGCACTTACTACATACACCGATCAGCCAAACCTTTATGACCACCCACCGAATATTGGGTAGGTCCCCCTTTGGCCACCAAAAGAGCCCTGACCCATGGAGGCATGGATACCCCTAGACTTCTAAAGGTGTGCTTTGGTATCTGGCACCAAGTCATCAGTAGTAGATCCTTTATGTCCTGTAAGTTGTGAGGTGCGGCTTCTATGGATCAGGCTTATTTTTCCAGCACATCCCACAGATGCTCGATTGGATTGAGTACTGGACTTCTGTTCCTCAAACCATTCTTAAACCATTCTTAAACCATTTTTAGCAGGGCACATTATCCTGCTAAAAGAGACCATTGGCATCAGGAAGTATTTTTTGCACAATTTTGAGTTTGAGAACATATCATATATATGCACTTTAGTTTTGAGATATTTTTTCAATATATAGTATTTTTGGATGTGAGCACGGGATTTTTGCACAAAAGTATTTGTTTTCATATATAAATGGGTGGACACTTTATCTGTTTATATATAGGACACACATATTGTTACATGTTAGGAAAATATTGCTAGCATAACATTTATAGGGTTGTACTGATTTGTTTTATACATGTTAATTGCGGGATATTCATTACCATGAGATTGCAGGATTTCTCGGATTTGCGCTGTTTGTTTCCCCTTTGCATTCATTAACTGATGATTCACTAGTATTAAGTGGCAGCATTTCCACTTGAATCCTCCACAATCCATCAATATTCTTGGCACTGTTTCTTGTCTCGCATTGTGCCATCAGGAAGTATCATCTCCATGAAGAGGTGTACTTGGTCAGCAATAATGTTTAGGTAGGTTGTGCGTGTGATGTAACATCCACATGAATGGCAGCACCAAGGTTTCCCAGAAAAAAAATGCCCTACCATCACACTGCATCTGCTGCCTTGACTTCTTCCCATACTGCATCCTGTTCCATCTCTTCCCCAGGTAAGCAATGCACACACACACAACTGTTCACATGATGTAAAAGAAAATGTGTTTCATCAGACCAGGCCACCATCTTCCTACAGTTCTGATGCTCTCGTGCTCATTGTATGCACTTTTGGCTGTGGACATGGGTCAGCATGGGCACCCTGACAGGTCTGTGGCTACGCAGCCCCATACACAACAAACGACAATGGCAATTTTTCTGCTTTCAAAACATCAAGTTCATGGACAACATGTTTACTTGTTGCCCAATATATTCCACTGAGTTCAGGTTTAACCTAACCCCCGAAACATAAACCTGAAACTAAACTAAACAAAAAATACATTTACAGTACATTTCACTTCATATTTAAATGTGTGACTTATATAATAGAGTTCTTCTAAGGCCTCATGCACACTGAGGATTAAAAACACTGCTTTTAGGGGTGTTTCTTTTCTCTGCCTCTAAATGCCCCTCCCTGTTAGGCTATGTGTCTATGTACATGTAGCACTACCCCAGTGGGAGTTGCAGATGACAGGGTCCCCCACTGCTGCACAGCCAGGCCACAAATAACTTCCACACTTTTCTTCAGAGACAAGGAACAGTCTTTGAGATTTGTTTTGATGTTTTATTAGGGGATAATAACTTGGATGAGTAATAAGAATGGGATGCCTAACTTGATAGCAACAAAACCAGGGACAACTTCCTCCCTATGTACAACTCCAATTGATCCTTCTCCTTTGCGCTGTACAACTGATTCATTCCTCTTTGTAATCTAACAGTCTTTGTTAGAAAAGCAACAGCCCCTTACAGACTAGGGACTCTCAATCCCTTTAGAAAGCAGCACAAAGTGTTGTGAACTGCATCCTGGAGCACCTCCAATTTCCTTGTAGACACTGGTCCTAGTTCTACCACTGCAGGAAATTCTAGCCCACCTTGCTGCTTCCTCACCAGTCTACCCAACTGACTCTCTTCAACAGTCTACCCGGCTGACTCTCTAGAGATCTCCCAGGGCAAGGTAGGAAAGATTTAAGCACACTGCTATCGCCCAGAGAGACCTGCTGAATGTGGCAGTCTCTCCCCATGTAAGTCCCTGCACTGTGCTGTATTACTCATACTGTCCTCCTTGCTCCCACTGCCTCTCAGGGAAGACTAATTCTAAGCTTCTTCTGTTGTCAGGATCCTCCCAGGCCAGCACCTGAGCCCTGGCCTGAGGAAGAGCACCCTTCCACTCAGACTAGGGGGTCTGCCTTAAAGGCCACGACAGTCCTCTCAGCATTCCATCTCCATCTTCCTCCCGACTCCTCTGCTGGCATGACTCATTCCTATTTATGGGCTCACTTAGTTCCCTGCCAGGCCCACCGCCTGGGGATTGGCTAAGCTCCCCTAAAAATGCAGAACAAACCACCTAGCCTCCGCCCTTTAGCTTCCAGAATGTTCTCCAACCTTCCAGAACCAGGGAGAGGCACCAGAGAGCTGTCTGTAAGAGTAATACAGCCCTGAACTCTAATAAACCCTGACCCAGATTGAGACTCACAGGTTTTAAACATGAGTCAGAGTATAAAAAAGCAACAGTTCATCTAGGGCCATCATCCCACTCCCACTTGGGGGCTACTGGGCTACCTACTTGGGCCTTGCCACTGGTAATGTATAAGTTTGTAAACCCTGCTCTCTCCTTGGAAGCATTACTTAATTCTTGAGACTTCATTGATCTATTTATCTATATATCTCTCTATATATCTCTCCTTTAGCTAATACCCTACGCATCCCACTCCTGATGACTGGCTTTAAACGCCAAGAAACGCATCAAGTCCATGCTCAGGGATGCCAAGCAAAGTTTGCCCAAATCATGAATTTTATCAACCATTATTTTGTACCTATTTGTACCTATTTAACAGGATAATCATGCTCACTTCATCTGTATGTCCATTTTTGATTGTGATTGCTTTTTTAATCATGTTTATCCATTTTGAATATTAAATATGTCAATGTGATTACCAATATATGTATTATGCCTCTGTCTGCATGAATTGTATTATATAATATGATACATTGTATTATTTTCATATCTATCTATTGAATTTCTTTTTTTGGATTGATTATTTAGCAAATTCTTATGGCCACAGACTTCCCAGATGGGACTGTGACAATGTATCTATCCCTGATATCCTAGACAATCCTAGACACCTATCCATGCCTCATTTAAAGTCCCACAACCCACTTCTTCTTTTTTCATGAGTCAGAGTATGTTTTACCTGTTCTGACACTAAGTGAACACTAGAGGGTGCTACATACACATAGGCGTTTAATGGCATTTAGAGGCAGGGGCATTGAAAGGCAGAAAAAACCCCACTGCCAGCGCGTTCAGGAACAGCAATGTTTAGACAGCAAAAAACACCTCACATGTGTAAATGTTTAAACGTGCGTTAACACTAGGTGCGCCAAGCACTTTAGAGCCAATCCATTTCATTGGCCAGAATAAGTTATTATTCTGGCCAATAAAATTAACTAACGCTCAAGCGTTTACATGTGTTTACATGCATCAAGTGTTTTTTTTATGCTAAAATGCAGCAGCCAGGAGGAAAGGCAATTAACTGCTTAAGAACCAGCCGCCGCAGCTGTAAAGCGGCAATGTGGCTCGATCCCGCGAATCGCCGTCATTGTACGTCGGCTAGTACATGGCAAATTGTGGGCGCATGCACACGATGTCCGCCGGCCACCCGCGAACGTTCCCCGCAGTGACAGAACGGGGATCTGCCTGTGTAAACAAGGCAAATCTCCGTTCTAATAGGGGAGATCACACAGATCTTGTCTTTCTGCTATGCAGGAAGATGGATCTGTGTGTTTCCCCATTCACACAGTCCCCCGTACAGTTAGAAAACACAAACAGGGAACACATTTAACCCTTTGATCACCCCTGATGTTAACCCCTTCCCTGCCAGTGTCATTAGTACAATAACAGTGCATATTTTTAGCACTGATTACTGTAATAACATCACTGGTTCCCAAAAAAGTGTCAAAAGTGTCACTTAGGTTTCCGATCTGTCCGCCGCATTGTCGCAGTCCCACTAAATATCGCTTATCACCGCCATTACTAGTAATAAAAATGCCATAAATCTATCCCCTATTTTGTAGACGCTATAACTTTTGCGCAAACCAATCAATATACCCTTTTTTTTAACCAAAAACATGTAGAAGAATACATACCGGCCAAAACTGATGAAGAAATTCGTTTCTTTACCTTTTGTTTTTTGATATTTATTATAGCAAAAAGTAAAATATATTTTTTCCAAAATTGTCGCTCTTTTTTGATTTATAGCGCAAAAAATAAAAATCGCAGAGGTGATCAAATACCACCAACATAAAGCTCTATTTGTGGGGAAAAAAGGGACGTCAATTTTGTTTGGGTACAGCGTTGCACGACCGCGCAATTTTCAGTTAAAGCGACGCAGTGCCGTATCGCAAAAAATGGCCTGGTCATTAAGAGGGAAAATCTTCTGATCCTTAAGTGATTAAGACAGCTGGGCAAACGCCCTGTATACATGAGGCCTAAATATAGCGTGGCATTCTTTTACGTTTCACTTATCCCCAATATTTTAGGAACATTCACATTTTTAAAGTCTGTAAGCTGGTGCTCAAAAAAAAAGCACTAAACACAAATATTTATTCTCTGTTTACAGTCACATTTCTCCTTGTCACAGCACATGAACTTGGAGTTAATGAAATGTGCTGTGTATTTTGTATCTGTTCAAATAATCCTACACCGGATGAATATGTATGTACATTTCAGGGAAGATGTTTGATGTCTTTGTATCTTTGAAGCTTTTTTTTTTCAGACTGGAGGTGGACCTTAAAGTGTAAGTCCACCCTAAAACTAAAATCCCTGCATCTACAGACATCCACGATCAAACACTAACCTATCTAGCCCTGTAAAGAAGAAATCAGCATATGTACCTTTTTTGAAGCCGATCCGATCTCCAGCAGTGGAAGCTCTGCAGAGGACACAGCAGACAACAGCTGTGAAATTAATGAGGAGTGACGTCACCTATAGACTTACTATGGGGCTATCGTTGTCGGATTTGTCCTCTGCACCCGCCTCCACAGCGAAGCGGCAGCTGACAGCTCAGCATGGAATCGGGTCGGATCGGCTTCAAAAAAGGTATGTATACTGATTTCTTCTTTACAGGGCTAAGTAGGTTAGTGTTAGATCGTGGATGTTTGTAGATGCAGGGATTTTAGTGTTAGGGTGGACTTCTACTTTGACTCAAAAAGTGAAAATGTTCTAGAAAAGAGGTCTAACAATTATTCTGAAAATGTATGCTTTGTCTTGAATAGGGATGAGCTTCGTGTTCGAGTCGAACATACGTTCGACTCGAACATCGGCTGTTCGATCGTTCGACGAAGATCGAACAATTTGGGCCGTTCGCGCCAAATTCGAGTGACGCGAACGGCCCACAATGCACTACGCCATCGCAGTGTCATCCAGGCGCTGTGATTGGCCAAGCATGCACTGTGACCCCGCATGCTTGGCCAATCACAGCGCCGGCAGCGAGGAGAGCAATGATTGGCCACAGGCAGGATGCCTGTGGCCAATTATTGCTGAGGGTGTTTAGTACACGCCCCACACTATAAAAGGCCGCCAGCACGGCGGCCTAGTGTAGTGTGTTCCGGAGCAGGGAAAGACAAGCATAGGCAGGGACAGTGACATTTATTTCTTTCTTGCTTAACCTGGATTCCTTTAGTTTAGGGAAAGAGAAGGATAGGTAGGGAGAGTGTCAGTGTGTTTTACTGTGCGAGTCCTTGTTTCTAGGGACAAAGAAGGAAAGTGAGGGGAATTCTCCTTGTGCTATAGTGTGCTTTAAAAAAACATTTTTTCTAGGGACAGAAAACTGTAGGTAGGGAGAGTGTCAGTTTCTTTCACTGTGCCAGTCCTTGTTTCTAGGGACAAAGAAGGAAAGTGAGGGGAATTCTCCTTGTGCTATAGTGTGCTTTAAAAAAACATTTTTTCTAGGGACAGAAAACTGTAGGTAGGGAGAGTGTCAGTTTCTTTCACTGTGCCAGTCCTTGTTTCTAGGGACAAAGAAGGAAAGTGAGGGGAATTCTCCTTGTGCTATAGTGTGCTTTAAAAAAACATTTTTTCTAGGGACAGAAAACTGTAGGTAGGGAGAGTGTCAGTTTCTTTCACTGTGCCAGTCCTTGTTTCTAGGGACAAAGAAGGAAAGTGAGGGGAATTCTCCTTGTGCTATAGTGTGCTTTAAAAAAACATTTTTTCTAGGGACAGAAAACTGTAGGTAGGGAGAGTGTCAGTTTCTTTCACTGTGCCAGTCCTTGTTTCTAGGGACAAAGAAGGAAAGTGAGGGGAATTCTCCTTGTGCTATAGTGTGCTTTAAAAAAACTTTTTTTCTAGGGACAGAAAACTGTAGGTAGGGAGAGTGTCAGTTTCTTTCACTGTGCCAGTCCTTGTTTCTAGGGACAAAGAAGGAAAGTGAGGGGAATTCTCCTTGTGCTATAGTGTGCTTTAAAAAAACATTTTTTCTAGGGACAGAAAACTCTAGGTAGGGAGAGTGTCAGTTTCTTTCACTGTGCCAGTCCTTGTTTCTAGGGACAAAGAAGGAAAGTGAGGGGAATTCTCCTTGTGCTATAGTGTGCTTTAAAAAAACATTTTTTCTAGGGACAGAAAACTGTAGGTAGGGAGAGTGTCAGTTTCTTTCACTGTGCCAGTCCTTGTTTCTAGGGACAAAGAAGGAAAGTGAGGGGAATTCTCCTTGTGCTATAGTGTGCTTTAAAAAAACATTTTTTCTAGGGACAGAAAACTGTAGGTAGGGAGAGTGTCAGTTTCTTTCACTGTGCCAGTCCTTGTTTCTAGGGACAAAGAAGGAAAGTGAGGGGAATTCTCCTTGTGCTATAGTGTGCTTTAAAAAAAACATTTTTTCTAGGGACAGAAAACTGTAGGTAGGGAGAGTGTCAGTTTCTTTCACTGTGCCAGTCCTTGTTTCTAGGGACAAAGAAGGAAAGTGAGGGGAATTCTCCTTGTGCTATAGTGTGCTTTAAAAAAACTTTTTTTCTAGGGACAGAAAACTGTAGGTAGGGAGAGTGTCAGTTTCTTTCACTGTGCCAGTCCTTGTTTCTAGGGACAAAGAAGGAAAGTGAGGGGAATTCTCCTTGTGCTATAGTGTGCTTTAAAAAATTTTTTTTCTAGGGACAGAAAACTGTAGGTAGGGAGAGTGTCAGTTTCTTTCACTGTGCCAGTCCTTGTTTCTAGGGACAAAGAAGGAAAGTGAGGGGAATTCTCCTTGTGCTATAGTGTGCTTTAAAAAAAACATTTTTTCTAGGGACAGAAAACTGTAGGTAGGGAGAGTGTCAGTTTCTTTCACTGTGCCAGTCCTTGTTTCTAGGGACAAAGAAGGAAAGTGAGGGGAATTCTCCTTGTGCTATAGTGTGCTTTAAAAAAACATTTTTTCTAGGGACAGAAAACTGTAGGTAGGGAGAGTGTCAGTTTCTTTCACTGTGCCAGTCCTTGTTTCTAGGGACAAAGAAGGAAAGTGAGGGGAATTCTCCTTGTGCTATAGTGTGCTTTAAAAAAACATTTTTTCTAGGGACAGAAAACTGTAGGTAGGGAGAGTGTCAGTTTCTTTCACTGTGCCAGTCCTTGTTTCTAGGGACAAAGAAGGAAAGTGAGGGGAATTCTCCTTGTGCTATAGTGTGCTTTAAAAAAACATTTTTTCTAGGGACAGAAAACTGTAGGTAGGGAGAGTGTCAGTTTCTTTCACTGTGCCAGTCCTTGTTTCTAGGGACAAAGAAGGAAAGTGAGGGGAATTCTCCTTGTGCTATAGTGTGCTTTAAAAAAACATTTTTTCTAGGGACAGAAAACTGTAGGTAGGGAGAGTGTCAGTTTCTTTCACTGTGCCAGTCCTTGTTTCTAGGGACAAAGAAGGAAAGTGAGGGGAATTCTCCTTGTGCTATAGTGTGCTTTAAAAAAACATTTTTTCTAGGGACAGAAAACTGTAGGTAGGGAGAGTGTCAGTTTCTTTCACTGTGCCAGTCCTTGTTTCTAGGGACAAAGAAGGAAAGTGAGGGGAATTCTCCTTGTGCTATAGTGTGCTTTAAAAAAACATTTTTTCTAGGGACAGAAAACTCTAGGTAGGGAGAGTGTCAGTTTCTTTCACTGTGCCAGTCCTTGTTTCTAGGGACAAAGAAGGAAAGTGAGGGGAATTCTCCTTGTGCTATAGTGTGCTTTAAAAAAACTTTTTTTCTAGGGACAGAAAACTGTAGGTAGGGAGAGTGTCAGTTTCTTTCACTGTGCCAGTCCTTGTTTCTAGGGACAAAGAAGGAAAGTGAGGGGAATTCTCCTTGTGCTATAGTGTGCTTTAAAAAAACATTTTTTCTAGGGACAGAAAACTGTAGGTAGGGAGAGTGTCAGTTTCTTTCACTGTGCCAGTCCTTGTTTCTAGGGACAAAGAAGGAAAGTGAGGGGAATTCTCCTTGTGATATAGTGTGCTTTAAAAAAACATTTTTTCTAGGGACAGAAAACTGTAGGTAGGGAGAGTGTCAGTTTCTTTCACTGTGCCAGTCCTTGTTTCTAGGGACAAAGAAGGAAAGTGAGGGGAATTCTCCTTGTGCTATAGTGTGCTTTAAAAAAACATTTTTTCTAGGGACAGAAAACTGTAGGTAGGGAGAGTGTCAGTTTCTTTCACTGTGCCAGTCCTTGTTTCTAGGGACAAAGAAGGAAAGTGAGGGGAATTCTCCTTGTGCTATAGTGTGCCAAAGCATTCCTCATCAACCATCTTTGAAATCCTTGTTTTTTGGACAGTCAGGGAAATTGTCGTTGTGCTATTCTGTGCAAAAGCAATAATCCTCAACCATATTTAGAAATCCTTAAGTAAAGGGACAGAGAAGGACACCTGAAGGTAGCCCTTATTGCTTTTTTCCCATCTCCCTGCAGGCCATCTATTAGAATGTCTGGAAGGCAAACAAGGAGAGGCAGACAGTCAGGAGGCAATAAAAGAGGGCAAGCAGGCTCTGTGTCTGGGGGCAACAGTGCTGGTCGTGGACGCGGTGCATTGTCATCAGCACATGGCCATGGGACACGCTTGTCCTTCTTTTCGGCAGCTGGACATGTTGAGCCACATCATGCCGAAGACTTGGTAGAGTGGATGACCAAGCCCTCCTCCTCCTCCTCATCCTCTCTCACCCAGGCTCAGGGTACTGGCAAAGCAGCTGCCAAAGCGTCCTCTTCCCTGGTATCAATGTCAGACTCATCATCAGTCACTCCTTCCCTAGACCCACCATGTCCTCCTCCTGAGGAGTCCCCCGAACTGTTTGAGCACAGTGTTGGGTACATGCTCCAGGAGGATGCCCAGCGTTTCGAAGGGTCTGATGATGAAACCCAGCTACAGGAAGGCAGTAGCGTGAGAGCAGACAGAGGGGATGCTCAAGAAGGACACCAATCTGGCAGTCATGTTCCAGCAGCTGCAGCATACTGCCAGATTGGCTCCAGTGATGAGGAGGGAGGGGATGATGAGGTCACTGACTCCACGTGGGTGCCTAATAGGAGAGAGGAGGAGGAGGAGGATGAGGAGGAGGCACATCTCCAACGAGGCAGGATGCCCTTTGGTGGCCAGCGTAAGGGCAGTACACCGACGGAATCACACCGCAGAGCTCCGCCTGTGCAGGGCGCAGCCTCTGCCCGTCATTCAAAAAGTTCCTTGGTGTGGGCCTTTTTTGAGGCTAGTGCATCAGATCGCACAGCTGCTGTTTGCAACATATGTCTCAAGCGTATATCGCGTGGCCAAAACATCAGCCGCTTGGGTACCACATGCCTGACCAGACATATGTTGACCTGCCATGCAGCTCGTTGGCAAGCCTACCTCAAAGACCCACACCAAAGAACAAAGCGGACCTCTCCTTGCACCGCATCAGCTGGGATCTCCAACCCCACTATAACTTCAGTCCTCTCTGAAACATGCACTGAGAGGAATGAAGGTGTAGAATTAGGTGTGTCACAGCCAAGTACTTGCGGCCACTCTGCTAGCAGTACACCGACGTCCGATTCTAGCAGGCAAATTTCCCTGCCCCAGCTGCTGGACCGTCGAAAGAAGTTCACTCCCAGCCATCCACATGCCCAGCGGTTGAATGCTAGCTTGGCTAAATTGCTAGCGCTTCAACTTCTGCCTTTTCAGTTGGTAGACTCAGCCCCCTTCCGTGAGTTTTTGCAATGTGCGGTTCCTCAGTGGCAGGTTCCCAAACGCCACTTTTTCTCACGGAAGGCTATTCCGGCTCTCTACCGGCATGTGGAAGGCAATGTCTTGGCCTCGCTGGACAGGGCGGTCAGCGGTAAGGTGCATATTACCGCTGACTCATGGTCCAGCAGGCATGGACAGGGACGTTACCTTTCTTTCACGGCCCATTGGGTCACTCTTTTGGCAGCTGGGAAGGATGCAGGACAAGGTGCAGTAGTGTTGGAGGTTGTTCCACCGCCACGCCTCCAAAATGCTACTACTGGTTGTGACACACCTCTCTCCTCCACCCCCTCCTCTTCTTCTTCCTCCATGGCCTCTTCCTGTGGTTTGTCCTATGAACCAGCGGTGCTCCGTAGCCGTTCACGGGGCTACGCAAGTACGCAGGCAAAATGATGCCATGCCGTGCTTGCGCTGGTGTGTTTGGGGGACAGAAGCCACACTGGGGCAGAGGTCCTGTCTGCTCTGCAGGGCCAGGCCGAGAGGTGGTTGACGCCACGCCAGCTTAAGCCAGGAATGGTGGTTTGCGACAATGGCACCAACCTCCTCTCCGCCCTCCGACAGGGACAACTGACCCATGTGCCCTGTGTGGCTCACGTCCTTAACCTGGTGGTGCAGCGGTTCTTGGGCAGGTACCCGGGCTTACAGGATGTCCTGAGGCAGGCCAGGAAAGTCTGTGTGCATTTCCGCAGATCTTATAATGCCAGTGCTCGCCTGGCTGAGCTGCAAAAGGAGTTGAACCTGCCCAAGAACCGCCTTATATGTGACATGCCCACCAGGTGGAACTCAACGTTGGCCATGCTGCAGCGGCTGCACACGCAGCAGAGGGCCATCAATGAGTACCTGTGCGACTACGGCACCAGGACAGGGTCAGGGGAGCTTGTTTTTTTTTCTCCACGCCAGTGGGGCATGATCAGGGATGCATGCACTGTCCTGGCACCATTTGAGGAGGCCACGAGGATGGTGAGCAGTGACAGTGCATGCATCAGTGACACTGTACCTCTTGTCCACCTGTTGGAGCACACGCTGCGTGGAATAATGGACAGGGCACTTGAGGCAGAACAGAGGCAGGAAGAGGAGGACTTCCTTGCCTCTCAAGGCCCCCTTTACCCAGACAGTGTTCCTTCTGTCCCACCCATCGCACAGGAAGAGGAAGAGGAGGAGGAGGAGGAGGAGGAGGAGGATTGTGTCAGCATGGAGGTGGAGGCTGGCACTCAGCATCATCAGCAGCAGTCTTTTAGGGATGATTTACAGTCCCAAGAAACCAGTGGACTTGTACGTGGCTGGGAGGAGGTGGCTGCGGATCATGTCGTCCTTAGTGACCCAGAGGACTCCGGAGCGAATGCCTCAGCAAACCTACGCTGCATGGCCTCCCTGATCCTGCAAAGTCTGCGGAAGGATCCTCGTATTCTTCGGATCAAGGAGAGGGACCATTACTGGCTGGCCACTCTCCTTGATCCACGGTACAAGGGTAATGTTACCTTCGCAGAGGGAGCAGAGGATGAGACAACTCCGGGAGGCCTTGCAGAAAGGTCTGTGCAACGCGTTCCCAGAGACTGGGAGGTTACAAACTCCTGGTCCTGGACAACGAGTTGCTGAGGCTTCGGCCAGTCAAAGAAGGAGCGGTGGGGAAGGTGGCCGTCTGACCGATGCGTTCAGACAATTCTTTAGTCCGCAGCCCCAAAGTATGATCGGTTCCAGCAACCATCGCCAGCGTCTGATAAACATGGTGCAGGAATATCTAGGGGCAAGGTCAGACTTGGACACCTTCCCCACCGAAAATCCTCTGGCTTACTGGGTCTTGAGGATGGATCACTGGCCAGAGCTTGCACAGTATGCAATTGAGCTACTGGCCTGTCCTGCATCCAGCGTTCTTTCGGAACGCACATTCAGTGCTGCTGGAGGATTTGTCACGGATCACAGGGTGCGCCTGTCCACCGACTCGGTTGATCGACTGACTTTCATCAAGATGAACCAGTCTTGGATCACCACCAGCTACCACACACCTGATGCTGATATAACAGACTAATTGATTTTAACATGTCACATCCCTTCAAGACTGATGCTGATGCTGAGTGCCTGTGCTGTTATGTTGACTGGCTATCCTCCTCCTCCGAGTCCTCAATGATACGATTGATGATGATAGCTTGGAAGATCATTTTTGTTTATGGGTGCCGCCACCAGTGGCTAAGGCCCAATTTTTCAGCCCCTGTTTTACAGGGGCGTGTAATTACAATTTTTTTAGCAATAATTTGCGATAGGGCTCATTGCTGTGCTCCAAGTACAGTATCTGTGAGGGGTTGGAGTGTTGTGGCACCAGTGCCTAAGGCCCAATTTTTCAGCCCCTGTTTAACAGGGGCGTGTCATTACAATTTTTGAAGCAATACTTTGCAACAGGGCTCATTGCTGTGCTCCAAGTACAGTATCTGTGAGGGGTTGTAGTGTTGTGCCACCAGTGCCTAAGGCCCAATTTTTCAGCCCCTGTTTAACAGGGGCGTGTCATTACAATTTTTGAAGCAATACTTTGCAACAGGGCTCATTGCTGTGCTCCAAGTACAGTATCTGTGAGGGGTTGTAGTGTTGTGCCACCAGTGCCTAAGGCCCAATTTTTCAGCCCCTGTTCAACAGGGGCATGCAATTACAATTCTTGATGTAATAATTCACAGCAGGGCCCATTGCTGCACCCACCAAGAGTAACTCTGAGGGCTTACAGTGTTGTGGCAACGCCACCACCACCACCACCACGAAAGGCCCAATTTTTCAGCCCCTGTTCAAAAGGGGCATGTAATTACAATTCTTAATCTAATAATTCACAGCAGGGCCCATTGCTGCACCCACCAAGAGTAACTCTGAGGGCTTACAGTGTTGTGGCAACGCCACCACCACCACCACCACGAAAGGCCCAATTTTTCAGCCCCTGTTCAAAAGGGGCATGTAATTACAATTCTTAATCTAATAATTCACAGCAGGGCCCATTGCTGCACCCACCAAGAGTAACTCTGAGGGCTTACAGTGTTGTGGCAACACCACCACCACCACCACCACCACGAAAGGCCCAATTTTTCAGCCCCTGTTCAACAGGGGCATGCAATTACAATTCTTGATCTAATAATTCACAGCAGGGCCCATTGCTGCACCCACCAAGAGTAACTGTCAGGGCTTACAGTGTTGTGGCACCAGCACCACCATCAAAGCCCCAATTTTTACTACCACTGTTCAACAATTATATGTAATTAAAATTCCTGATATAATAGTTGACAGCAGGGCGTTCCAGCACCAACCAAGAGTAACTGTGAGTGCTTACAGTGTTGTGCCAACACCAACAACTAAGGGGCCTATTTCTGCAGAGTATATACGGCAGGTCCCTACTTTCAAACATCCAACTTACAAACGACTCCTACTTGCAAACGCAAGAAGACAACAGGAAGTGAGAGGAAATCTACCCCTAGGAAGGAAAATTCTCTCCTGTAAGAATAAATATGGGAGAAAGGTGTCTCCTCTGTACTGATGCTTTATCAGCAATCCTTGTTTCAAGAAAAACACCACATTTCAAAAACAGTTGACATTGGGACGGAAAGTGAGGTGAAATGTTCTGAACAGGGGCACAGACAGCAAAACAAATGTTACAGGGGTGATAACCCTTACCTATGTTTTCCAAAAAGTTTAAAAATAGATTTTTGGGCTGGAGCTACACTTCAACAATGTACCTGTTCAAAATTACAAACAGATTCTACATAAGAACAAACCTACAGTCCCTGTCTTGTATGCACCGCCTGTATACGGCTGTTCAGAGTATATAGGGCCTTTTTTATTTTATGTGCGGGGTTCCCCTTAATATCCATACAAGACCCAAAGGGGCTGGTAATGGGCTGGGGTAGGGGGGGGGGGTCATGGGGTAGCTATGCCATTTTTCTTAAAGATTTTCATCCATATTACCGGGACCAGACATTACATTAAAGCCGCAAGCAGTTTTAAATGGCTTTTTTTTCCTTTAGAAGTGTCATTTTGTGCAGGGACAGTTCTAAACACGGGAAACACGTGGCACTTCACAGGCATACTTTAGACACCCCCCAGGTACGATATTTAAAGGAATATTTGACTTTTTTTTTTTCACTTTATGCATCATTAAAATGACTGCTCCCGAAAAACGACCGTTTTTAAAACTTCTTTTTGCATTGATACATGTCCCCTGGTGCAGAACCCGGGTTCCCAAACCCTTTTTAGGACAATAACATGCATAATAGTTGTTATAATTAGCACTTTAGAATTCGAACGTTCGCATCCATTGTATTTAATAGGGTTCTAATGTTCGTACGAACTTTCGGTCCGTTCGCGGGTTCTGGTGCGAACCGAACCCGGGGGTGTTCGGCTCATCACTAGTCTTGAATTATTTTGGAAAAATAGTAGTAGTATGTTTGTGTACACTCCGGTGCCCACATCCAAAGTTGTTATCTGCTGCGTAAGATCATCTTAGACACTGCTGCCTCTGACTGCCAGTCTTCAAAGATTTGAGTGTTATTCTTTTTTATTGGTTTTCTCATCATAGGACAAATACATAAAAATGATAACAGATATGTATATAATTGTCATATCATTAATAATAAAATAACATAACTGAGATATAAGAAGATTAGAAGTGAGATTTTGTTATATTATTACATTATATTATATTATTATTATATCATTATTATATTATTATAAAAGATTATTGTTTGCTTTCATTGTGAGTTTTTTGCAAATTAAATGAAAAAAGACCGAAAATGTTGAAAAAAAAATAAACTTTTTCATAGCTTGTAAACAGGTAATTTTTCTCTTTCACTGATGAGGCTGCACTGATGGGCACTGATAGGCACTGATGACTGACTCATCCCTATCTAGAGATCATCCCTCTAGATAGCAGGCTGGGAAGAGTTGCGTTGCTTGAATTGCTGCATACAATTTTCTGAGCTGCGTGACGTCATCATGCAGTTTCTCCTTTCCTGCATTTGAATGGGTTCTTATGAGTTCAGGGACAAACACCCAATGCAAAATGAAACTGACACCCTTATTCTATACCCTTATAACCCTTATTCTATCCAAAATGGAAAAGAACAATGTTTTGCCTTTATTTTTGTGTAGCCAAAACTTTTTTTTTTTTTGTTTTAGAAAACCCCAACCAAACTATTTTTTTTTACTGTCTGTATATCGTTGGGAACATTTCCCTTCATTTTCTGTCCCAGAGATGAATCAGAAAGTTAGACAAAATCCTCCAAAGTGAAGGCAATTCCCTCCTTAGTTGTACCCAATGGGGTGGGGGGTTTGTAGTGGCGCAGCGTTTTTTGGCTTTGCGGTGGGGTTGTGTGGCGGGTGGTAAGTTCACTTTCTGGTTGCTGCCTGGCTTACCAGTGTCCATCAATGCTGACCACTAAACTCACCTGCCTGACACACTGACCATTACACTGACCTACCTGACATGCATACATACACTGACCTACCTGACATACATACACTGACCTACCTGACATACACTGACCTACCTGACATACATACACTGACAGTAGTGACATACATACACTGACCTATCTGACCAGGAGACAGACTTTATGTGTCCTGCAGCAGCTCAGCTCAGCCGTGGTGTGCAGGGTGCGACATGCCCATCATCATCACAGCAGGCAGCCAGAGGAGGAGAGGAGAGCCGCCCACCCGAGCGCAGAGCGGGGATCTCACAGTGATGTGGCGCGGTGGCCACATTGTAATTCCCGCCTTCTGGAGCCTGCAGCGCCTATGATGGACGTCACACATCCCACGGTACCGGCATTGGACCAGTGGGACGTCCATCATAGGCGCTGCAGGCTCCAGAAGGCGGGACCTGCTACGTCACTCGGCCGCACTCAGCGGCACTCGGGATCAGATCAGTCTCCGCTCGGCGGTGGCGCTCGGGGCTAAAAATAGAATGGTGCATGCCTGAGACCCAGGGCTTTTCGGGGACCCATTCTGGGCTACAGTCCCCCCCAGCCCCCCTCCTGATGCCACTGCCAAGGGAGCACCTGTGCGGGCTCGCTTCCGAGTCCTGCTGCGTCCATTGACACAGACAGCAGGACTCAGCCCCGCCCCAAGCTCCCGTGTCACTGGATTTGATTGACAGGAGCAGGAGCCAATGACTGCGCTGCTATCAATCTATCCAATGAGGACCCGAGACAGCGACTGGAGCTGCTGTGCTTGTTCCTGTCGATGGAACGATCAGGTTCAGGTAAGTAAAAGGGGGGAATGCATTAAGGTGAAAAACCTTGGAGGGGTAAAAAACACTTTATCCACTTCCATACCACAGGCCGTCATATGACGTCCGGGCTATTAGTGGAGATATCTGAATAATGCCTGCAGCTACAAACCACACATGTGAGGTATTGCCACGAACGTTGGATCGAGAGCAATAATTCTAGCTTAAAACCTCCTCCGTAACTCCAAACTGGTAACCTGTAAAAAAATTTAAAGTGTAGCCTATGGTGATTTTTAAGTACCGAGGTTTGGTGCCAATGCACGAGTGTGCGCAATTCTAAAGCGTGACATGTTAGATATCTATTAACTCGGCGTAACACTATCTTTCCCATTAGGCAAACAAAATTGGGCTAACTTTATTGTTTTTTTATTTTTTTTATTTGTGAAAGTGTTTTTTTCCCCCAAAAAATCGCGTTTGAAAAATTGCTGCGCAAATACCATGTGACATAAAAATTGCAATGACCGTCATTTTATTCCCTAGGGTCTCTCCTAAAAGAGAGGAATGACGGAATTTGTCTGGTATAGAAGCGGTTAATTTAAGGAACTTTTCAATTCTTTTTAACGTTGCTACAGTACATATTATTATTGCACATGCCGTTTTATTACTAAACATTTTTCCTTATGAAAACAAATATAGGTAATTTTCAATATAAATAATATTTGTAGAAGGGATTTCCCAGAAACCTTACCCAAGTGTTCAGCTATTTGGCCAAATGCCAGAGCTCTGCAGAGAACCTAATGCCCCGTACACACGATCGTTTTTCATGCCGTTAAAACTGCCATTTTAAAAAATGGCCCTGAAAAATGATCGTGTGTAGGCTCCAGAGCATTTTTAACGACGTGAAAAACGGCCATTAAAAATTCCGGACATGCTCTCTTTTTTCACGTCGTTTTTCATGTCGTTTTTTTTAACGATGTGAAAAACGATAGTGTGTATGCTTTAACGACGTGAAAAAAAACGCGCATGCTCAGAATCAAGTATGAGACGGGAGCGCTCGTTCTGGTAAAACTAGCGTTCGTAATGGAGATAGCACATTCATTACACAGTAACGGACTGAAAAGCGCGAATCGTCGCTCAACAAACTTTACTAACATGAAGGGTGGCGCCATTCGAACGGAACTTCCCCTTTATAGTGCCGTCGTACGTGTTGAACGTCACTGCGCTTTGCTTGATCGTTTTTTTTAATGATGGTGTGTACGCAAGGCAGGCTTGAGAGGAAACATGAAAAAAAACGAGGAGAAAAACGTCGGTTTAAAAAATGACATTAAAAACGATCGTGTGTACGGGGCATAAGGCTCAATTTCAGACAACCTCCTGAATAGAATAATACATCCCAACCACTGGGGTTGATTTACTTAGAAGAAACCGTGCTTAGTAAATACCTATTGATGTGCAAGCAGCAAATACATTTCTTTAATTTTCCTTGCATGTGATTTGGTATTCAAAGTGACTACAGTTTCACCTTATTTAGCAAGCTATATGAGCGTTCACTTAGGCCCCTTTCACACTGGGGCGGTTTGCAGGCGCTATTTTGCTAAAAATAGCGCCTGCAAACCGAGCCTAAACAGCGGCTGCTGTCTCTCCAACGTGAAAGCCCCGAAGGCTTTCACACTGGAGCGGTGCGCTCGCAAGACGTGACGAAAAGTCCTGCTAGCCGCATCTTTGGAGCGGTGAGAGGAGCGGTGTGTTTACCGCTCCTACACCGCTCCTTCCCATTGAAATGCATGGGACACCGCGGTAATACCGCCTGCAAACCGCCTCTGTAGCCGTGGTTTGCGGGTGGTATTAACCCTTTTTCGGCCGCTAGCGGGGGTTAAAACCGCACCGCTAGCGGCCGAATACCTCAGCAATCCCGACGGTATAGCGCCGCTAAAAATAGCGGCGCTATACCGCCACCGCACACACCGCCCCAGTGTGAAACCGGCCTTAGTAAATCAAACTCTTTGTCCTTAGGTTTATTGCACTAAGAAGATTCAGTCTTGGTAATGTACCTGCACGTACATCGGCACTCTGGGACTGATAATTTCATTTTATCTGGGGAGAGAAGAATTGGATAAGGATTTCCAATGACATTTTCTAGAACTCTCATAATGTATATAGTTGCCCTAGTAGGGGATTATTTTCTTAACATAATTGAAGTTTTACTTTGTTTAATCAAAAGTCAATAAACAAAACCTTGCTCATCTGATTGTGAAAGATACGCTGTCATAATATTGTACATTCAGTGCCTATTTAATTAGAAAATCTTTGTGGGCTAATTGTAATATAGTTAAAGGCCAGCATCAGGCTGGCAGTTTCTTTGCTGTTCTAATAGTGTTCCTTTACGACAAATATAAAGTGTCTATTCACATCTATGTGTTTTCCACCCCATGCATCAAATACTTAAATTGTGTGCTGCTGTGAGTTTTTAATACGCATTGTATTGCTCTTTGTATTGAATGTCAACTTGCATCATAATGCGCATCAACACCCATCATAACATGCTGTTGTGCACCAAATTTCGAATTTTTAGATTGTAAGCTCTAACGAGCAGGGCCCTCTGATTCCTCCTGTATTGAATTGTATTGTAACTGTACTGTTTGCCCTAACGTTGTAAAGTGCTGCACAAACTGTTGGTGCTATATAATTCCTGTATAATAATAATAATAATTTTATTGATTTAAATCGAAAAGAAGAATGCATAGGTGCAAAGAAAAAAGCACAAGGTACCCTTATGAGTCCCAGTTTAAAAAGTAAGTATGTTTTTTTTTAAAATTCAAGAATCATACTTTCCTAAGTGGATGCAACATCGGTCTGATGCTGCATCTGTCCCCCGACACCTCTAACACTGAGAACCGAGCGATCTTACACCGCTGAACGCTCGGTTCTCAGAGCTCCCCAAGCAGAGAGCTGCTGACTGTCAGTCACCAGCTCTCTGCTCTTCCTCCCTGTGCTCACTGGAGTGCTGGACTGTGGAGGGGGTGGAGTGGCCAGCTCTGGCTCTCAGCTGCTCGCTGAGAGGCTGAGTCGAATGCCGGTCCAGGCATGTGGGCGGATCCAGCTCTGTGACGTCAGCAGACAGCGGCTGGCTGTACTTCTCCTTTAATTATCTCTATTTCTGGTGGCATAAAACATATGCATTAGGGCGCATTCCCACTCATGTGGTGTGGTTTTCCTGCATCACATTTGCAGCGCACTGTGCCTGTTGGTTTTGTGCTTGTTACCTGTGCTTTGCCTGCATGCAGGACTTTTGGTGTACTTTCGGAAAATGCAAAAAATATTCCTAATGCAATCTATGACAAAGCATAGGCAACCTGCATGAAGCCAGCAGGTACAATACGCTGGACATGTGGTGTGGGAAAACCCCACAGCACCAGTGTGAAAGGGGCCTCAAAGGAGAAGTTTTGGGTTTGCAAATAATTAAACACCCATACTCACTTCTTTGCTGCAGCATCAGTGTGATATTGCAGCTGTCGCACATCAGCGCTAAGACCGGGAACTGAGCAATCACTTGACTGCTAAATGCTCAGTTCTCAGTCTGCTCGGAGCAGCAAATGTCAGTCACTGACAAAAGTCTCACTTTGCATGTCTCTTTGATTCTGATTTCACTTGGGTATTGATAGCTTGGCTACCCAATACTTCTGTCGCATTAAAGTGTCACAGTGGTCAGTAATGGTGTTTTCATTTGTAGATGGGGTGCAGTGTGTGTGGTGGCAATGAATCACATAGCCAGGAGAGGTGTAAAAGTTGTACTGAAGTGATGCACTAACAGTTCCCAACAAACCCAGTGGGACGGCTACACAGTCAGGTGCACTCACTGTTTCCAGCAATGTGAAAGGAGCAGATTTCAGCTAGACTGACAGCGTCTGTTCAGAGAGGGGCAGAATGCAGCCTGGCCATCTCATCCCTATTCAGGTAAGAGTCCAAAAGAGAGGCAACCCTACACTTTCCCTCCTCCTCAAGAACCTTTCCCTAACGCTAGTACTGTCCCTAACAGGTGGGTACCTGTCCCCCTACTCTACCAACTAGCAAAATGCGTGCCAAACCTGGGAGCCAGGGGCAGCAGCACCCAATCAGATTGCTTCCCCAGTGACCCAGGAAAACATAGAGTGGGGTCGGCAAGCTGTTGATCCCAATCTACCAGTTGACCAACAGGTAGATCAGTGACACGGCCCTGCCCCCTCAGCCTGCGCCCCCACTGCAGAGCAGGGAGTGGGACATATCACAGTGCTGGATGGAGGGCTGGAGTTAACTGTTCACATTACCCAGCAGGTGTTTGGTTGCTAGGAAGCTGGGCAGTCCTAGCAACCAATCACCAGCTTGTCCATGTGAAAAGTTAACTGCTGCTCTCGCACTCCATCCAGTACTGATACACCTCTCACTTTCCGCTCTGCTGCACTGTGTACCCCAGTGTAAGGTAAGAGACTGCTACTAAAACTGTGTGAGTGTGTGGGGGGAGTAAGGGACAGAGGAAACTACAGTGGGTGGAGGTGTGAAGGGGACAGATGACACTGGTTTGGAGGGGGGCAGAGGACACTGCTATGCGGGGTAGAGGACACTACAGGGAGGGGGTGATGTGAAGAGGTGCAGAGGCACTGGACACTGCTATGGGGGGGGGCACAGGACACTATAGTAGGGGAATGTGATGGGAAGGGGACAGAGTGAAAGAGGACACTACAGTTTGGGGGAAGGGATGTGGAAGGGGACAGAGGAGACTGCTTTGGTGCTTTGGGGGGCACAGGACACCACTATATGTGGGGGGCAGAGGACACTACAGTGGGGAGGTGATGTGAAGGATGGGCAGAGGACACTGCTTTACAGGGGCACAGGACACTGTTATGGGGGAGGGCAGAGGACACTACAGTCAGGGGTTATGTGAATGGAGGGCACAGGACTCTACAGTGGGGGGTGATGTGTATGGGGCAGTAGACACTGCTTTGAGGGGAGAGGCAGAGGACACTACAGTGGGAGGGGGTTATGTGAAGGATGGCAGGACACTGGTATGTGGAGAAAGAAGACACTACTATATGGGGTGGGGGTAGAGGGGCAGAGGACACTACCGTGGGAGGGATGATGTGATGTAAAGGGGAGCACAGGACACTACAGTGGGGGGGTTGTGATGGGAATGGGACAGAGGGGACGAGGACACTACAGTTCGGGGGGTGATGTGAAGGGGGACAGAGGAGACTGCTTTAGTGCTATGGGGTGCACAGAACACTGCTATATGGGGAGGGGCAAGCAGAGGACACTACAGTGGGGAGGTGATGTAAAGGGGGGCACAGGACACTACAGTCAGAGGGGGGTGATGTGTATGGGGCAGAAGACACTGCTATGAGGGGGGGAAGAAGAGGACACTACAGTGGGGGAGGGGGTTATGTGAAGGGGGGCAAGACACTGGTATGTGGAGAAAGAAGACACGACAGTAAGTGAGGGCACAGGGCACTGTGCTGTGTTTTTATTGGGGGCTTGATAGTTTTTTGTTTTTTTTAAAGGATGCCCCCCCCCCCCCTTACCAGGGGATCTTTGATTTCCTCCATTTTTTTTAGGTAGATCTCAACCTCTGAAAGGTTGTCTATCCCTGCCAAAGAGGAACCACGTTCCTCCTGTCTTCCTCTGCAGCTGCAGTGTTGCTGCAGAATAGCGCCACATGCAGTAGAGACAGTAGACGGCACCTGCCTACGTATTCAACGGGGGTTGGCAGGGCTTAGGTCCAAAGTCAGGAAAGTGAAGTACTTACGGTAGTAAGAAAGTGAAACCATGATTAGAGAGGGATACAAGGAAACTTCCTTGCTAACAAAGATCATAGAAGACACCTGATGGTTCCTGATCAATGAGGAGCTCCAGCCATGAGTCCTGAGCTATCCTGCCAAAAAGTTGTCAAAGCTGACAGCCAATCATAGGCAGTGGAGGCATTCTTTGTCCCACAGCTGGTTGTATTCCCTTTGGATACATGCAACTCTGGGGCAGGGAATGCCGCCGCCGCTGCCTATGATTAGCTGTTGGCTTTGACAGCTTCCTGGCAGGATAGCTCAGACAAGTTTGGACTTGTGTCTGAACACACCCACACTCAACTATATTCCTGATGTAAGGAGTGATTTTAGAACTGAATATGTCTAAAAGGTTAACTCCCACTTAAAGGTTACTCTGTATTTAGAATTTTGAATTGGTTACTCCTCTCCTATGAGACAAAGAGAGCTGGCTTTACCATAGACTTCAAGGTTGTTACTTGCAGACGTTGAAGAGGTCATTATGGATGCTGCTGCTTTGGACCAACCAAAACAACTTGACTCCCTTGACGATGTTGCTGGATAAGTAAACCTTACATGTGCCATTCGTAAAGTACAAATGGTTGGTCTGTGACAAACCCCCACGATCTCTGAGTTGGCCATACACCAGTAGAATTTTGTTTGAAAATGTTATTTTCCGGGAATGTTCGTTCTAATGGTTAGTGGGATCAAGCTGAGGTTTGTTTTCAAGAGTGAGGAGAAAATTCAAATGAGCAGGATGGAATTTTTTTTTTTTTCCGAAAAAAATTCTGGCTGTGAATGTAGTTTTTGTTCAGAAAAACTGTACATTCTGTAATGAAACCTGTTTAATACGTCTGGGATTCCATTCAGATCTGGAAGACATGGTAAGGGCTTTGGCATAAAATTAGTTGACTCAAGGCCAAGAAAGAATGTTCTGACAAATGATTTTTCTATGAATGTTCAAATGAAAACCTAACCGTATAGGCCAGCTTAGATACTAGTATAACTGATTAAATGTGTCCCAATGCTACATACATACTAAATAGTGAACAGTATTGTTATATTGTATTTATTATATATAATTACATATATTATTAATATTGAATTAACCCCCCGGACTCCTTCTCCCCCCTTTTTTTGCTTTCTCTTTTATTTTATTTTCCTCCTTTCTTAAAAAAAATGGTTGCCTCCAATTGTGAGATATTATCCTTAACATGACCTACCTGTGCCCTTGTAGTGAACTGGATTCACATCCGCTTTCATCTATCATCGCTCACCTAATGTTGCCTTTTTTCTTTTCCTTTTCTTTCTTTTTATAATTGTGATAATGACATAGCATGTACTAGGGCTTTGACCATTTGATAGTCGATAATACCCTTTGTTACTTTACAGTCATCTTATCAATTGGGATTTGTAACATTTATTGATTGCTACATTATATGCTGATTGTATACACCTCCTTTCGTGCCAGGGCTTTAACCGCTTCAGCTCAGGACCATTTTGCTGGTCAAACACCAGGCCACTTTTTACGATTCGGCACTGCGTCGCTTTAACTGACAATTGCGCGGTCGTGCGAAGTGGCTCCCAAACAAAATTGACGTCCTTTTTTCCCCACAAATAGAGCTTTCTTTTGGTGGTATTTGATCACCTCTGCGGTTTTTATTTTTTGCGCTATACACAAAAATAGAGCGACAATTTTTAAAAAAATTCAATATTTTTTACTTTTTGCTATAATAAATATCCCCAAAAAATATATAAAAAAACGGTTTTTTTTTCCCTCAGTTTAGGCCGATACGTATTCTTCTACATATTTTTAGTAAAAAAAATCGCAATAAGCATTTATTGATTGGTTTGCGCAAAAGTTATAGCGTCTACAAAATAGGGGGTAGTTTTATGGCATTTTTACTAGTAATGGCGGCGATCAGCGATTTGTATCATGACTGCGACATTATGGCGGACACATCGGACACTTTTGACACATTTTTGGGACCATTGTAATTTTTACAGCGATCAGTGCTATAAAAATGCACTGATTACTGTGAAAATGACACTGGCAGTGAAGGGGTTAACCACTAGGTGGCGCTGTAGGGGTTAAGTGTTTCCTAGGGAGTGCTTCTTATTGTTGGGGGGATGGGCTGTGTGTGACACGACAGTGATCACCGCTCCGATTACACGGAGCAGTGATCAGTGTCACAGTCACTAGACAGAGTGGGGAGATGCTTGTTTACATTAGCATCTCCCTGCTCTATCTCTCTGTGAGATGATCGCGGGTATCCCCACGGCGATCGAGTCCGCGGGACCCATGGTCGGGCTCACGGAGAAAGCGGCAGTGTCGCGAGCGCGCCGGCGCGCACGCGACCACACGGCGGCATCTTAAAGGGGACGTACCTGTACATACTTATGCCTGTCCGTGCCACTTTGCCAACGTAAATATACAGGCGGCGGTCCTTAAGTGGTTAATAAACATATATTTAATTTAAAAACATAGTGAACAGTCTCAAAACCTTATATAATGAACATATACAATAACAAAAAAATTGTGATGTGATTTTAGTGCCGGCAATCAATAAGTGAAGTCCAAAAAATAAATTAGTCTTTTATATTTTCTCTTCAATCACCCCAAATCCTCTACTGTGATTCTTGTGAATATGGTATATAGATGGAAGCTCACCAGAAAATATTGATCACATATATTTCTTCACTCAAAGGGTTCAATCCACAGTCAAATACAGATGCAGCTTTGATCCTCGACTCAGAAAGAAGTTAAAAAGGAAAAGCTCCATAGTGTAACTTGTTTCTGAGCCGAGGAGCGGATCAAACTGCATCTGTGTATATGACTGTGGATTGAACCTGTTCAGCGAGGAAATACAGTATGTGTTTATTCTGCTTGCTCTGAACCCGGTTGGGAAAGTGCCTTTTGACTCACCTACCTATAAGGGATCAATATTTTCTGGTGAGCTTCTATCTATATACCATATTCAGAAGAATTACGGTGGAGGATTTGGGGTGACTGAAGACAAAGTATAATTGGAAGGATGCATTTACTATTTGGACTTCATTTATTGATTGTTGGCTCTATTATCACATCACTTCACTTTAAAGATGTAATCATTTTTTGTTATTGGAATATAATATGGACATTATAAAATGTTTTGAGATTGTTCAATATTTACCATTTATGTGACCCGGTGCTACATAGTATGTATGTAGCACTGGGACACATTTAAAGTGGATGTAAACCCAATTCATGAAATTTGAGCTGGGCACATATATCTGCAGTATTTTGTTATCTCTCTTCAAAGAGCTAAGTCCCATGGCTCTCTCCTGAACCTTTCCTCTGTTATCAGCCTGATAACTCCTGACAAATTCTCAGACACATCGGATAAAAGCAGCCTGACATTTCTGTCAGGGGAGGTTGCAAAAATAGATTAGCAGGGAGATGGCCCTGTTACAAAACACCTCTGAGAGTCTCTGCCTATGTGGAGAGGTGGTGTGTGTCTTTCCTCCAATCAGCAATTTTAGCTAGCTTGTCTGTATGCCCAGACATCACACTCTGTTAAACAGGAAGAGAAAATTTTCTAACACGATCTGAACTTTGTAAACAGTATATAAATGTGAAGACAGCAGATATGGATGTAAAACCTATGTAAGGAGATTTGGTTCATCTCAGTGTATCATCTGAGGATGTTCACTTCACTGGGTGTATGGAGGGTTTACATCCACTTTAATCAATTATACTGGAGAAGACGTTGGGGATTTTTCATTTTTCCAGCTGCTGCAATTCGTTTTTTGGGAGGGTTTTATTTAGATAGTGGCGGGTTTATAACTTTCATAGCTTAGGTACCAGAGTAAGAGAATATAATATCCTTAATTATCAATGGAGCTGTGCAGCAAGCTGTCCCTGTGTCATTCCAAATATCTGCAGTTATTAATCTGAAATATGTTACATTCTCTTTTCATACATATTCAATTCATGCCTCAGCCAGTAAATGGTTTTGAATAACAAAAGCATAAATAAGCAAGAGGTCACCTCTGAGATTGTTTCCCCAGTAAAACATCTGGGATTACACTCTCTACACGAATATAAAACTGTTATTTCTAGTACCTTTGCAGCAGACTGTATTTTCTAAGCAGTTCTGTATGCTGTATAACACGTTATTTAGATCTTTGTACAGAAATTAATTGTGTAACATCTTGAATTGTGCAAGAATCATTTTTGGCATACATCATTGTAGACGATCAAGGCATATATGGGATCTCCAATAAAGTGGACCTAAACTCAAAGAGAGAAGATTTGGTATTTTATAGAAAGCATCTAGAAATGTTCATTTTCCAAAGGTATGTTAGTGCCTTGGTACTCACATTCTTAGCTCAATTCCTTAATGTATGAAGTGTGAGATCATCTAAAGCACTGCTGAATTTACCACAAATGGACCCCAATCAAGTTGTAGAAACATCTCAAGGATGATCCGTGGAAACAGGATGCACCTGAGCTCAGTGTTGGGTGTCATGGCAAAGGCTGTGATACTTATGTACATGGGATTTATTTTTTATTTTTAATAAATTTTCAGCTATATTATTACTGTGTTTGCTTACTGTTCTCTTTGCCAGATAGTAAGCTGTACATGAGGATCTGCAGTGCAAGCAGCGCTGTCAGTGGCGTAACTATAGGGGTTGCTGCAGTCGCACTTGTGACTGGGCCCTGCCGTTCTGCCGCTATGAGGAGGCCCCAAGACCCTGCATCTCCCCCTGCACCTCTGGCTGGCTGTTTAGAATGCAGTAGGGGAGGTGGGAGGCGGCGATCGGCAGCTCTATGGTTCCTGTGGGCGGTGGGATCTCCCTGGGGCTTGAGAGAGGAGGGGCCTCTGACCCGGGCAGGTATCAGTTTCACTTTTAGTGAGTCGGCTCTCTGCTTGTACACTGTTGCTGATACATGCCCGGGTCAGAGGCCCCTCCCCTCTCCTCTGTATACACTCGGAAGAAGAACTACTAGCCCCAGGGAGATCCCCCTGCCTGTGGACACCATAAAGCTGCCGATCGCCACCTCCCACCTCCACCAGCCAGGTACACGGGAACCTCTGGAAGGGGGGAGTCAGCTGTCTGGGGACCCAGCTGTAAGGGGGGCTTTCTGGGGACACTAATGTAAGGAAGGGGCCCTCTGGGGACACTGATGTAAGAGGGGGGCCCTCTGGGGACACTAATGTAAGAGGGGGGCTCTCTGGGGACCCTGATGTAAGGGGGGCTCTCTGGGGACCCTAAATAAGGAGGGGCTCTCTGGGGACCCTGATGTAAGGAGGGGCTCTCTGGGGACCCTGATGTAAGGGGAGGCTCTCTGGGGACCCTGATGTAAGGAGGGGCTCTCTGGGTACCCTGATGTAAGGGGGACTCTCTGGGGACCCTGATGTAAGGTGAGGCTCTCTGGGGACCCTTATGTAAGGGGAGGCTCTCTGGGGACCCTGATGTAAGTAGGGAGGCTCTCTGGGGACTCTAATGTAAGGGGGGCTTTCTGGGGACCCTGATGTAAGGGGGGCTCTATGGGGATCCTTATGTAAAGGGAGGCTCTCCGGGGACCCTGATGTAAGTAGGGAGGCTCTCTGGGGACCCTGAAGTAAGGGGGAGCTCTCTGGGGACCCTGATGTAAGGGGGGGCTCTCTGGGGACCCTGATGTAAGTGGGGGCTCTCTGGGGACCCTGATGTAAGGGGGGGGCTCTCTGGGGACCCTGATGTAAGTAGGGAGGCTCTCTGGGGACCCTGGTGTAAGGGGGGGCTCTCTGGGGACCCTGATGTAAGGGGGAGCTCTCTGGGGACCCTGATGTGAGGAGGGGCTCTCTGGGGACCTTGATGTAAGGGAGGGGCTCTCTGGGTACCTTTATGTAATGAGGGGGGCTCTGGGGACCCTAATGTAAGTAGGGAGGCTCTCTGGGGACCCTGATGTAAGGGGAGGCTCTCTGGGGACCCTGATGTTAGGGGAGGCTCTCTGGGGACCCTGATGTAAGGGGAGGCTCTCTGGGGACCCCAATGTAGGGGGAGGCTCTCTGGGGACCCTAATGTAAGTAGGGAGGGTCTCTGGGGACCCAGATGTAAGTATGGAGGCTCTCTGGGGACCCTGGTGTAAGTGGGGGATCTCTGGGGACCCTGATGTAAGTGGGGAATCTCTGGGGACCCTGATGTAAGTGGGGGATCCGCACTCAGATATGTAACGATAGATATATATACACACACATATATTATATACATGTGTATGCCCGCTCAAGTGTATGACTTCCTTTACTTTGCTGCTATGGGCTCTAGCCCAAGATCTTTTGTAGACCCAGCAACAACCCTGGTGGGGGCCCTTCATGGTTTCTTGCACCGGGGTCCTAAAGATTCTAGTTACGCCTCTGAGCGCTGGTACAAGGGGTGAGCAGGAGGGGGCCTGCCTTGGGCACGGTGGTATCATGTGAGATGGAGGGATGCCACAAGTAGATTAGGGGAGATATAAGAAATGGCCCTGCCCATACAGGGGAGCTAAAAAAGAGAAAGGTGAGATTTTAGGTAAATAGCAGAAGCAGAACCTTCACTAAGTGGAAGAGTGGGTTTGATAATACAGTATGGCCTCTGTGAGCAGAGGGGATAACCCTTCTTTGGAAATTAACCAGTAATCTAAACATAATTGAGAACAGAAAAACTACTGCAGCCAGCATATAACTTTTTTTTATTATTATTTTTATTACATTTTGAAGCAGGTATGAATACAGTACAGAGTCTTGGGGCATACCCTGACTCAAGATAACAATTAAAACAAATACAACCTTAACAACTACTTGTCATACCTTCTCTCAAGATAGTAGAGACATAGAAATACTAACTTGTGCTCAACGCTACCAGACATGTAGGGGATATTCCAAAGGACAAAATGTCATACTGGGACTCCAAAACTGTGAATGAAAATCTGAAAAAATTAAAGCAATCCGAAGAGACAATTAAACAGGCGAATATTATTGTCACAGTGGTATAATATACAGGGTAAATAGCGCGCAAAATGCAGAACGCTCTTGCATACATATAAATACATGTAAAACCAATCGTGGTTACTTAACAGCCAGCATATAACATTAACTGTAAGCAAATAGATGCACACTAAAATATAAAAAAATAATAGAATCTTTATATAAAAATTGATTAATAACAGTACATACATCCAATGTACAAACAGCAAAAGGGCCCAATAGGCGTCATGGTGGAAATGTGCACATACTGTATACCTGGGTATAAAATAATTATTATTAGAGATACCTCCAGATGAATATTGCAGCAAAGTCCAGTTGCAGGGGACTTGAAGACAAGATCAGTGGTCACAGGGAGTGTCCTCCAGCTGTAGTCTAACCAGCCTGGAATGGAGCTTCTCACGGGCAGGAACTGTGGTGTGGCACTGGAACTGCCAGGGGAACTCCCTGGGACACTGGATGTTGGCATAACAATCTATGCATGGGATCCCTAATGTCTACATAACCGTAGCCAATGTGAGGACTCCTTAGTTACAGCTGCAAGTAAACATTACAATGTCTACCCAACATCTTTTGGATACCATGGCAGACTTGTAACATTTATGTACCTTATTGGGGTAACCACTTGACGACCAGCAACATACCGGTACGTCACTGGACCTCAAGTGGTTTTGCAGCTGCAGGCATCATCTGGGTGCTGTTTTTTACAACCAACAGTTGTCTCTCTTGCAATTAATTAGCCACTGAAATGCTTTTACAAGCAGTGGGAGTGGATGTTCCCCCCCTTCCTGCCGCCTTCCATAGCTTAATTGGGCTGTCTCATCCCACTGGGACACCCAATCGACCAGCCGGCACTTCCGCTGCACAAATACGAAAATACTGTGAAAAACCGCTGCACAAATACTGTGACATAAAAAATTGCAACACCCACCAATTTATTCTCTAGGGCCTCTGCTTTAAAATGTATATATATATATATATATATATATATATATATATATATATATATTTAATGTTTGAGGGTTCTCAGGAATTTTCTAGCAAAAATACTGATTGTTACATGTAAACAAAAAGTGCCAGAAAAAGCCCAGCGCTTAAGGTTAAACTGTCCTCATTGGCTTGGTAGTTTGTTTTTAGCCTTGGCAGTCTCCTGTGTAGATTTTACCATCTTTCTTCTTGCCCTCCATTTGTTATGTAGTAGCCTCACCCCATCTCCTTTGTCTAGGGGTATGTCACACGACAGGGCTCCCCTGTCCTCCCCATAGCTGTGGGTGAGGTGAAGGCCAGCAACACTTCCCTCTGCTCCCATTAACCAGAGTTCCACACACCGATCACAGTCCAACTCTTGCTTTATTGTACATCTCACAATAAACAGTGCTTCAGTAGCCAACTGGTTGCGACTTGATAACATTTTGATACAGGGGTGAGCAGGTCGAGGCACTATCCTGGTTATTAACTAAACCACTGCGATCTCGCCAGCGGTTACTATAGCATTCAGCTAGAAAGGCCACCAAGACGGGCGATGTTGTAGATTGTGGGAAGGCACTTTGAGGACTAGACTTCCTCGTAGACGCCGGGGCTTGTACCCGGGGCGTGCTGTCTCCTATTGCCATAGGGGAATCCTGCGGTACACGTAACACAGGCAATGGGCGTTTGTCCCAGCCCTTCCGATGAAACAGTTCATCAATCTCCCCGTCATCTCCACAATCTGACAGCGACTCTAGGTCGGAAGTGTCATACATCTCGGCGGGAAGGCAGTCTCTGGTAGACGTGGTACTACCCTCCCTTGCGGGCTCCACCGGCTGTGGACCCCCGACACCTCCAACCACCACCACAGTCCCAGCCCCTGGCTCACCTTGACCTTTTGTAGAACTGGGATGTCCAGGACTCTTCCAACCGGATCCATCCAGGCCAGGCAAGCGACGGGGTGAAGCTCGACCACGACCACAGGAGGCCTGCACCAGACCAACTTTCCTCTTCGGAGGTGGGAGCAGAGAATCTGTGGTGACCGAAGCAGCATCCTCTGATTTTTCTCTCTCAGTCTCTGATTGGGCAGTCACATCGCCCTGGTCAGTGCGTACGGGAACTTCCGCAAAGGCCTGGATCTCTCCTTCTAGAGTAGCGGTACCTGTGAGGCTGTTGAGGCGAAGGGCCCGGGGCCTTACTGTGGATGGCTCCACCTTAAACAAGAACTCTTTGCATGCCTCGCAACGTCCGAATGGCTTCAGGTGGACCACCAGTCCCGAGCACCCGGGACAGATCACGCCGAGGGCCTCCGTGTCTCTGCATGAGTACAAAGCCAAATGCCCTCGGGGCCTGAGTCTTATCCCCGTGTCTGTAAGGGGAGCAGCGAACATAGTCATCTTCGTGGGGTAGGGAACCGGAATCCACGGGGAGCTTGAGGCCATCCCGACTATCTGCTGCTCCATCACGCACTGACCACACGCCGAAGTCTCCACGTGAGTTCCTCCACATGGCCAGACTCCTCCCATGACTTGCACGTTTTCGCGGGCTTCCTTCAAGCTCCGCCCACGAACTGTACAGTCACGGGGTGCCTCATGGCACAGTGCAATAAAAGCCCCCACATGTAGTACTTCACACGGCTGGACTCCTCCCTCTTCTCGCTCCTCTGCATGGGCCTTTCCCGTCCTAGGGTCATTTCCACGACTTTGAGCAGGGATGCACTTTGGCCAATCACATGGCCGACCTGCTCGGAACTCCTCCGGGCAGCAAAGTCCAGACACAGCCATTCTTTCTTCCAAAGTTAAAACACATATCATCCCGGACTCACGAGCCCCCACGTGTAGCGGCCTCACCCCATCTCCTTTGTCTAGGGGTATGTCACACGACAGGGTGAGATGCGCTACGGCCCATGTCCTCCCCATAGCTGTGAGTGAGGTGAAGGCCAGCACCAGATATTTCCTCGGGCCTATGTGCTTTTGTCTGGAATACAGTCCTGCCGTGTCAACACTTCCCTCTGCTCCCATTAACCAGAGTTCCACACACCGATCACAGTCCAACTCTTGCTTTATTGTACATCTCACAATAAACAGTGCTTCAGTAGCCAACTGGTTGCGACATTTTGATACGGGGTGAGCAGGTCGAGGTACTATCCTGGTTATTAACGAAACCACTGCGATCTTGCCAGCGGTTACTATAGCATTCAGCTAGAAAGGACTTCGAATCTGAGAGTCTCTACCAGCGACTCAAGAGAACGTAGATAGGAGTACCTTCACTGCGTTGCGGCCCCTATCAGGGGAAGATGTCCCTCCAAGGGAGTTACCAGAGACCCATCCATCACTGGGTTGATGCTGCTCCAGACTCTCCGGACGGGTAACCACCCCGGCCTCCTCACCTCAGACATGGGCCCCATCCACCTCAGGGACCCTTGGACGTCTCCACCCTCGCGGCATCCAGTCGAAGTCACTGGACCCCAGGCCTCCTCGTCTAGCACCTCACCCCAGGCTGAAGGTGCCTGGGATGGACTCCAACTCCATTCCGGTTAGGCCTAGGGCACCTGGGCCGGAATCCGGAACCGCCCGCACCCAGGCCTAAGGTGCCTGGGCGCGTGAAGAAGATCCTCCGAAAGACCTCGTGGTTAGGGCGTCTCCCCCTTTTATCTCCTCCCATCGACACCACGGCGGGTTCCCCGCCCTCGCCGTACCATCTCCGGAAAGGGACAAAAAGGCTAGCACTGTAATGGCAAATCTACCTTGAGCCTCCAGGTACCCCGCCACCCAGAGGCCAAGGAGATTATTACACCATCCAATCCTCCACGAACACAAGTGGTCCACTATTCCCATACTTACACACCTGGGTGTCCCACCTAAATTTAGAGACCCTGCTACAGTTACTATATCTCACAATGCCATTCTGACTACCGCCCCTTCTCGCCTCAATACTCCAGTGCCCACCCTGGGGGTATCTTGCATATTCGTGCGCAAGCATGTAAGTTGCCACTGCTACTCTTCTTATGTGTCCTGAGGAAGCAGAAACGGGAAACACACAAGGACTTATTTCCAATTAACAGTTCTTTACAAGGCAACCAGCCATTGTGTAAATATATTGTATGATATGTAATGTGGAAAATAAGTTGCTGTGCATTCACTAAGCCGTGCAATCAAGTATAGCTTTTATGTGGACCCGTTTTAGAGTCTAGAATGTATTTTAATGTTTGTTATAAAATATTGTATGTTTTTATAAACCATTGGGTTTGTTCCCTTTCATGACAGTAAAGTCTGTTATTTACATTTAAAGGTTTTGAGATGTATACTTGTATGTGGCATTCAAGTGGCACAAATGAGTTGCAATGTAAAAAGGGTCCTTCTCTTACTAACCCCCCTGTTGTAAGAGAATGTTGCTCCCACTGACCACCTGTGTAAGATGGTCCTTCTTTCTCTGACTCCCCAATGTAAGAGGGAATTTCCCCAATGACCACCAACATAAAGAAGGTCTTATTCCTACTGTAATAGGGTCCTTCTCCCACTGATCAGCAATGTAAGGTGTGACCGACCACCCATCAACAAGGTTTCTTCTCCCACTGACCACCAATGTTAAAAAGGTCCTTCTCCCACTGGCCACCAATGTAAAAGAGGTCCTTCTCCCACTGAACACCGCAGTTTTGGGGTCTTCTCCCATTGACCCCAATTGTAAGAGGGTCTTTCTCCCTATGACCACCAATGTGAAAAGGGTCCTTCCCTCACTGTCACCTATTATAAGAGAGTGTTGCTCCCACTGACCAACCAATGTAAGAGGATACTCACTGACCACCAATGTAGGTTCCTTCCTCAATGACCACCAAAATAGGGAACGCCCATCTCCCACTGACCCCCCCAATGCAATGAACAAGGGTTCTTCTCCCACTGACCACCAATGTAAAAATGGTCCTTCTTCCCCTGACCACCAATGCAAGGGGTAACTGACCACCCATCAAAGAGGTTTCTTCTCTCACTGACCAACATTTAAAGAAGATCCTTCTCCCACTGACCCCCCAATGTAAGAGGGTAACTGACCACCCACCAAGGAGTTTTCTTCTCCCACTAACCACCAATCAGAGAGGGTCGATGTCCCACTGACCACCAAGGTAAAAAAAAGGTCCTTTTTCTATTGACCACCAGTGTAAAAGTTTCCTTCTCCCACTCCCCACCAGTCTAAGAGGGTCTTTCTCCCACTGACCTCCAATTTAATGGGGCCTTCTCCCACTGACCCCTATTGTAAGAGAGTGTTGCTCTCACTGACCACCAATGTAACAGGATACTTTTTTCACTGACCACCAATATAAGGTCCTTCCCCAATGACCACCAAAATAACGAAGGCCCATTTCCCACTGAAACCCCAATGTAAGAGGGTCCTTCTCCCACTGACCACCAATGTAAAAAGGATCCTTTTTCCCCAGACCACCAATTCAAGGGGTAACTGACCACCCATCAAAAAGGTTTCTTCTCCCACGTACCATCAGTCAAAGAGGGTTCTTCCCCCACTGACCACCAGTCAAAGAGAGACCTTCTCCCATTGACTGCCAATGTAAAGAGGGTCCTTCTCTCACTGACTACCAGTGTAAAAGGTTCCTTCTCCCACGGACTACCATTGTAAAGAGGGTTCTTCTCCCACTGACTACCAGTGTAAAGGTTTATTCTCACACTGACTGCCATTGTAAAGAGGGTTCTTCTCCCACTGACCATAAATGTAATGGAGCCTTCTCCCAATGGCTGCCAATGTAAAGAGGGACCTTCTCTCACTGAACACCAGTGTACAAGGTTCCTTATCCCACTTACTACCGTTGTAAAGAGGGTTCTTCTTCCACTGACCACCAATGTAAGGCGGGTCCTTCTTCCAATTACCACCAATACAACGGAGTACTTTTCCACTGACAAAGAGGGTCCTTCTCCATGATTGATCTCTAATGTAAAGAGGGTCCTTCCTCACTGACCACCAATATGCTGAAGATCATTTTCCCACTAACCACCAATGTGAAGGAACACTACAATTTTCACCGTCTGCATTTCATTTATTTTTGCTCTGGGTGTTAAATACTGTATGATAACTACACCACTTTCCTTATTCTTTTATTATACTTACCGTATATACTCGAGTATAAGCCGAGTTTTTCAGCACATTTTTTGTGTGCTGAAAATGCCCCCCTCGGCTTATACTCGAGTCACCTTTTTGCGCCTGATCTCCTGGATTTGGGGACCCAGTACCGGTCGGCCGTAGGTCCCCTGGATCCCAAACTTGGCACAAATATAGCCCCACTCTCACAGTACACGTGTGCAAAGTTTGTTGTCCGGGGGACCTACGGCCGGGGAGCACCGATTTTTCAAAGCCGGGTACCCCTTCCATAGACTCCCATGTTAAACGCTAATTTCTCCGGTAACTTTGGGGACCCGGTACCGGTTGACCCTAGGTCCCCTGGACCCGACACTTGGCACACATGTAGCCCCAGTTCTCCTCTAAAGTTTGCTGTCTGGGGGACCTACGGCCGGGGAGCATCGATTTTTCAAAGCCGGGCACCCCTTCCATATACTCCCATGTTAAACCTAAGTCTAGTCATGGACACAGTGAGGCAAAGTGAGGCACAGTGAGGCATGCAGATGGACACCCTAGGCTTATACTCGAGTCAATACGTTTTCCCAGTTTTTTGTGGTAAAATTAGGTGCCTCGGCTTATATTCGGGTCGGCTTATACTCAAGTATATACGGTATATATCAATTTACTGTCTACGCAAATATACTGTAATTATTATAATTATGAATACTGGACTATATTATACTGTAAATATAATAATTATATTATAGTTATATATAAACATAATCACAGTTGTTATAAGTATATCTATTTATTGTTATTATAATTATTCGCAGATGTGAGCCCCAATGAAACAAATGTAACGCTTGGCGCGTACACAATTTTTCGCACATTGTTGAGCTTCGTGTTCATTAGAATGGACTTTCCTACACATAACAAAGAACCTCAAGTACAGTACCTTTTAGATCTTTGCACATTTTTTCACCATGTGCAAAGCTGTGCGTCATTCTTGCTCCATCTGGGGTGCCATTAACAACGAATGGCATTGAAACCGCGATATGCATTTTACGAAGGTGTGGAAAATTGTGCGATTTTGTGCGTTTGTGTGTTACACAAGTGTGAATGCAGCTTGAAAGTTATTTGAAGGGTTCCTCCATGTAATAAGCTGCCTTGCACACCCCTCTGCCGTCTCTGAAGAACATTGCCAGACCGGAAAGTCATGTTTGATCTGCAAGCTAAACTCCTGTGACCTCTCCTATGTTCGCAGTTCGCAGGCAGCGGCTCCTCTGCACTCTGCAGCTTTCCATAGACTGGATATAAAGGACACCAGGCTCAGCCCAATGAAAGGCATGCTGGCAGGGCTGGCAGCTGTGTGTGTGCAGAGTCCGCCCCTTCCATGACAAGGAAGGCTGGAAGGAAGAATAGAGGCAGTGCTGATTAGTCCCAGCTCCTTCCCAGAGACAAGTGTCGGCATTGTTCCTCCCCACCATCACACATCCATCGGCTGCAGCAGGTAGAGAGGAGGAGGAGGAGGCGCAGCATCAGCATCACAGCGACTCATCATCAATATGGCCTCAGGTGTCCTGCTCTGGTTCTGGAATGAAAGGTTCTGGCTGCCGCACAATGTCACCTGGGCGGATCTGAAGAACACAGAAGAGGCGACTTTCCCCCAGGCAGAGGACCTCTATCTGGCCATCCCCCTGGCGGTCTGCATCTTCATGATCCGACTCTTCTTCGAGAGGTAAGAGTGATTCTGATTATATGCCGGAGTGCAGGGAGCCCAATACTCATACCGGAGTGCAGGGAACTCCATCCTCATACCGGAGTGCAGGAAGCCCCATCACTATACCGGAGTGAAGGTATATCGGAGTACAGGGAGACCCATCCTTATTCCGGAGTGCAGGGATCCCCATCCTTATACATGAGTGCAGGGAGCACCATCCTTATACCGGAGTGCAGGGAGCCCCATCCTAATTCTGATTATAAGCCAGAGTGCAGGGAGCCCTATACTTATACCAGAGTGCAGGGAGCACTATACTTATACCGGAGTGCAGGAGCTCCATCACTAAACTGGAGTGCAGGGAGCCCATCCTGATACCGGAGTGCAGAGAGCCCCATCACTATACTGGAGTGAAAGTATATCGGAGTACAGGGAGACCCATCCTTATTCCAGGTTGCAGGGATCCCCATCCTTATACCGGAGTGCAGGGAGCCCCATCCTTATGCCGGGGTGCAGGGAGCCCCATCCTTACACCGGAGTGCAGGGAGCGTCATCACTATACCGGAGTACAGGGAACTGGAGCCCCCATCCCGATAATATGCCGGTGTGCAGGGAGCTCCATCCTTGTACCGGAGTGCAGGGAGCCCCATCCTGATATAATACTGGAGTGCAGGGAGCCCCATCCTTATACCGGAGTGAAGGGAGCCCCATCTTAGTATAGGAGTACAGGGAGCCCCATCCTTATACCGGAGACGGAGTGCAGGGAGCCCCATCCTGATAATATGTTGGAGTGAAGGGAGCCTCATCCTGATAACTTGCTGGAGTGCAGGGAGCTCCATCCTTATACCTGAGTACAGGGAACCCCATCCTTATAATATGCCAGAGTGTAGGGAGCCCCATCCTTATACCAGAGTACAGGGAGCCCCATCCTTATACCGGAGTACAGGGAGCCCCATCCTTATACCGGAGTGTAGGGAGCCCCATCCTTATACCAGAGTACAGGGAGCCCCATCCTTATACCGGAGTACAGGGAGCCCCATCCTTATACCGGAGTACAGGGAGCCCCATCCTTATACCTGAGTACAGGGAGCCCCATCCTTATACCAGGAGTGCAGGGAGCCCCATCCTTATACCGGAGTGCAGGGAGCTCGATCCTGATAATATCCCAGAGTGCAGGGAGTCCCATCCTGATAATATGCAGGTGTGTAGGGAGCCCCATTCTTATCCCCATCCTTTTACTGGAGTGCAGGGAACACTCCGGCCAATAATTCCTCAAATGGCTGCATTTCCAGGGACAATGTCTTGTATGGATTGTCTGCCTTTGATTTCCAGGGATAGAGTTTTGTATGGCCTGTTTGCTTTTCCAGGGACAATGTCTTGTATGAGCTGCCTGGCTCTAATGTCAAGGGCCATTTTTTGTATGGACTGTCTGCTCCTCACTTCCAGGGACATTGTCATTTATGGGCTGTCTTCTCCTGATTTCCAGGGATAGTGACTTATATGGACTGTCTGCATTTCCAGGGACAGGGTTTATTTTATGGGATGTCTGCTGTTGTTTTTCAGATATAGTGTCTCCTTTGGACAGTCTATATTTCCAGGGACATTGTTTTATATGGGCTGCCTGCATTTCTAGGGACGTCTGTTATGGCCTGTCTGCATTTCCAGGGACAGTGTGTTGTATAGGCTGTGTCTATTTCCAGGGACAATGTCTTGTATAGGCTGTGTCTATTTCCAGGGACAATGTCTTGTATAGGCTGTGTCTATTTCCAGGGACAATGTCTTGTATAGGCTGTGTCTATTTCCAGGGACAATGTCTTGTGTTGGCTGTCTCTATTTCCAGGGACAATGTCTTGTGTTGTCTGTGTCTATTTCCAGGGATAATGTCTTGGGTTGGCTGTCTCTATTTCCAGGGACAATGTCTTGGGTTGGCTGTCTCTATTTCCAGGGACAATGTCTTGTGTTGGCTGCCAGCATTTCTGAGGACAGTGTTTTGTCAGCATTTCCAGGGACACCTTAGTGTATAAGCTGCCAGCCTCTGATTTCCAGGGACAGGTTCTAGTGTGGGCTGTGTGCCTCTGATTTTCAGGGACAGCTTCTAGTGTGGGCTGTGTGCCTCTGATTTCCAGGGACAGCTTCTAGTATGGGCTGTGTGCCTCTGATTTCCAGGGACAGCTTCTAGTATGGGCTGTGTGCCTCTGATTTCCAGGGACAGGTTCTAGTATGGGCTGTGTGCCTCTGATTTCCAGGGACAGCTTCTAGTATGGGCTGTGTGCCTCTGATTTCCAGGGACAGGTTCTAGTATGGGCTGTGTGCCTCTGATTTCTAGGGACAGCTTCTAGTATGAGCTGTGTGCCTCTGATTTCCAGGGACAGCTTCTAGTATGGGCTGTGTGCCTCTGATTTCTAGGGACAGCTTCTAGTATGGGCTGTGTGCCTCTGATTTCTAGGGACAGCTTCTAGTATGGGATGTGTGCCTCTGATTTCCAGGGACAGGTTCTAGTATGGGATGTGTGCCTCTGATTTCCAGGGACAGCTTCTAGTATGGGCTGTGTGCCTCTGATTTCCAGGGACAGGTTCTAGTATGGGCTGTGTGCCTCTGATTTCCAGGGACAGCTTCTAGTATGGGCTGTGTGCCTCTGATTTCCAGGGACAGCTTCTAGTATGGGCTGTGTGCCTCTGATTTCCAGGGACAGGTTCTAGTATGGGCTGTGTGCCTCTGATTTCCAGGGACAGCTTCTAGTATGGGCTGTGTGCCTCTGATTTCCAGGGACAGCTTCTAGTATGGGCTGTGTGCCTCTGATTTCTAGGGACAGCTTCTAGTATGGGCTGTGTGCCTCTGATTTCTAGGGACAGCTTCTTGTATGGGATGTGTGCCTCTGATTTCCAGGGACAGGTTCTAGTATGGGATGTGTGCCTCTGATTTCCAGGGACAGCTTCTAGTATGGGCTGTGTGCCTCTGATTTCTAGGGACAGCTTCTAGTATGAGCTGTGTGCCTCTGATTTCCAGGGACAGGTTCTAGTATGGGCTGTGTGCCTCTGATTTCTAGGGACAGCTTCTAGTATGGGCTGTGTGCCTCTGATTTCCAGGGACAGCTTCTAGTATGGGCTGTGTGCCTCTGATTTCTAGGGACAGCTTCTAGTATGAGCTGTGTGCCTCTGATTTCCAGGGACAGGTTCTAGTATGGGCTGTGTGCCTCTGATTTCTAGGGACAGCTTCTAGTATGGGCTGTGTGCCTCTGATTTCCAGGGACAGCTTCTAGTGTGGGCTGTGTGCCTCTGATTTCCAGGGACAGGTTCTAGTATGGGCTGTGTGCCTCTGATTTCCAGGGACAGCTTCTAGTATGGGCTGTGTGCCTCTGATTTCTAGGGACAGCTTCTAGTATGGGCTGTGTGCCTCTGATTTCTAGGGACAGCTTCTAGTATGGGCTGTGTGCCTCTGATTTCTAGGGACAGCTTCTAGTATGGGCTGTGTGCCTCTGATTTCTAGGGACAGCTTCTAGTATGGGCTGTGTGCCTCTGATTTCCAGGGACAGCTTCTAGTATGGGCTGTGTGCCTCTGATTTCTAGGGACAGCTTCTAGTGTGGGCTGTGTGCCTCTGATTTCCAGGGACAGGTTCTAGTATGGGCTGTGTGCCTCTGATTTCTAGGGACAGCTTCTAGTATGGGCTGTGTGCCTCTGATTTCTAGGGACAGCTTCTAGTATGAGCTGTGTGCCTCTGATTTCTAGGGACAGCTTCTAGTATGGGCTGTGTGCCTCTGATTTCTAGGGACAGCTTCTAGTATGGGCTGTGTGCCTCTGATTTCCAGGGACAGGTTCTAGTATGGGCTGTGTGCCTCTGATTTCTAGGGACAGCTTCTAGTGTGGGCTGTGTGCCTCTGATTTCCAGGGACAGCTTCTAGTATGGGCTGTGTGCCTCTGATTTCTAGGGACAGCTTCTAGTATGGGATGTGTGCCTCTGATTTCCAGGGACAGGTTCTAGTATGGGCTGTGTGCCCCTGATTTCTAGGGACAGCTTCTAGTGTGGGCTGTGTGCCTCTGATTTCCAGGGACAGCTTCTAGTATGGGCTGTGTGCCTCTGATTTCTAGGGACAGCTTCTAGTATGGGATGTGTGCCTCTGATTTCCAGGGACAGGTTCTAGTATGGGCTGTGTGCCTCTGATTTCCAGGGACAGGTTCTAGTATGGGCTGTGTGCCTCTGATTTCTAGGGACAGCTTCTAGTATGGGCTGTGTGCCTCTGATTTCTAGGGACAGCTTCTAGTATGAGCTGTGTGCCTCTGATTTCTAGGGACAGCTTCTAGTATAGGCTGTGTGCCTCTGATTTCCAGGGACAGCTTCTAGTATGGGCTGTGTGCCTCTGATTTCCAGGGACAGGTTCTAGTATGGGCTGTGTGCCTCTGATTTCCAGGGACAGGTTCTAGTATGGGCTGTGTGCCTCTGATTTCTAGGGACAGCTTCTAGTATGGGCTGTGTGCCTCTGATTTCCAGGGACAGGTTCTAGTATGGGCTGTGTGCCTCTGATTTCTAGGGACAGCTTCTAGTATGGGCTGTGTGCCTCTGATTTCCAGGGACAGGTTCTAGTATGGGCTGTGTGCCTCTGATTTCTAGGGACAGCTTCTAGTGTGGGCTGTGTGCCTCTGATTTCCAGGGACAGCTTCTAGTATGGGCTGTGTGCCTCTGATTTCTAGGGACAGCTTCTAGTATGGGCTGTGTGCCTCTGATTTCTAGGGACAGCTTCTAGTATGGGCAGTGTGCCTCTGATTTCCAGGGACAGCTTCTAGTGTGGGCTGTGTGCCTCTGATTTCTAGGGACAGGTTCTAGTATGGGCTGTGTGCCTCTGATTTCTAGGGACAGCTTCTAGTATGGGCTGTGTGCCCCTGATTTCCAGGGACAGCTTCTAGTATGGGCTGTGTGCCTCTGATTTCTAGGGACAGCTTCTAGTATGGGCAGTGTGCCTCTGATTTCCAGGGACAGCTTCTAGTGTGGGCTGTGTGCCTCTGATTTCCAGGGACAGCTTCTAGTGTGGGCTGTGTGCCTCTGATTTCTAGGGACAGCTTCTAGTATGGGCTGTGTGCCTCTGATTTCCAGGGACAGGTTCTAGTATGGGCTGTGTGCCTCTGATTTCCAGGGACAGCTTCTAGTGTGGGCTGTGTGCCTCTGATTTCCAGGGACAGCTTCTAGTATGGGCTGTGTGCCTCTGATTTCCAGGGACAGCTTCTAGTATGGGCTGTGTGCCTCTGATTTCTAGGGACAGCTTCTAGTATGGGCTGTGTGCCTCTGATTTCTAGGGACAGCTTCTAGTATGGGCTGTGTGCCTCTGATTTCTAGGGACAGCTTCTAGTATGGGCTGTGTGCCTCTGATTTCCAGGGACAGCTTCTAGTGTGGGCTGTGTGCCTCTGATTTCTAGGGACAGCTTCTAGTATGGGCTGTGTGCCTCTGATTTCTAGGGACAGCTTCTAGTATGGGCTGTGTGCCCCTGATTTCCAGGGACAGCTTCTAGTATGGGCTGTGTGCCTCTGATTTCTAGGGACAGGTTCTAGTATGGGCTGTGTGCCTCTGATTTCTAGGGACAGCTTCTAGTGTGGGCTGTGTGCCTCTGATTTCCAGGGACAGGTTCTAGTGTGGGCTGTGTGCCTCTGATTTCTAGGGACAGCTTCTAGTATGAGCTGTGTGCCTCTGATTTCTAGGGACAGCTTCTAGTATGAGCTGTGTGCCTCTGATTTCTAGGGACAGCTTCTAGTATGGGCTGTGTGCCTCTGATTTCTAGGGACAGCTTCTAGTATGGGCTGTGTGCCTCTGATTTCTAGGGACAGCTTCTAGTATGGGCTGTGTGCCTCTGATTTCCAGGGACAGCTTCTAGTATGGGCTGTGTGCCTCTGATTTCTAGGGACAGCTTCTAGTATGGGCTCTGTGCCTCTGATTTCTAGGGACAGCTTCTAGTATGGGCTCTGTGCCTCTGATTTCCAGGGACAGCTTCTAGTGTGGGCAGTGTGCCTCTGATTTCTAGGGACAGGTTCTAGTATGGGCTGTGTGCCTCTGATTTCTAGGGACAGCTTCTAGTATGGGCTGTGTGCCCCTGATTTCCAGGGACAGCTTCTAGTATGGGCTGTGTGCCTCTGATTTCTAGGGACAGCTTCTAGTATGGGCTGTGTGCCTCTGATTTCTAGGGACAGCTTCTAGTATGGGCTGTGTGCCTCTGATTTCCAGGGACAGCTTCTAGTGTGGGCTGTGTGCCTCTGATTTCCAGGGACAGCTTCTAGTATGGGCTGTGTGCCTCTGATTTCTAGGGACAGCTTCTAGTATGGGCTGTGTGCCTCTGATTTCCAGGGACAGCTTCTAGTGTGGGCTGTGTGCCTCTGATTTCCAGGGACAGCTTCTAGTGTGGGCTGTGTGCCTCTGATTTCCAGGGACAGCTTCTAGTATGGGCTGTGTGCCTCTGATTTCTAGGGACAGCTTCTAGTATGGGCTCTGTGCCTCTGATTTCTAGGGACAGCTTCTAGTGTGGGCTGTGTGCCTCTGATTTCTAGGGACAGCTTCTAGTATGGGCTGTGTGCCCCTGATTTCCAGGGACAGCTTCTAGTATGGGCTGTGTGCCTCTGATTTCTAGGGACAGGTTCTAGTATGGGCTGTGTGCCTCTGATTTCTAGGGACAGCTTCTAGTATGGGCTGTGTGCCCCTGATTTCCAGGGACAGCTTCTAGTATGGGCTGTGTGCCTCTGATTTCTAGGGACAGCTTCTAGTATGGGCTGTGTGCCTCTGATTTCTAGGGACAGGTTCTAGTATGGGCTCTGTGCCTCTGATTTCCAGGGACAGCTTCTAGTGTGGGCTGTGTGCCTCTGATTTCCAGGGACAGCTTCTAGTATGGGCTGTGTGCCTCTGATTTCTAGGGACAGCTTCTAGTATGGGCTGTGTGCCTCTGATTTCCAGGGACAGCTTCTAGTGTGGGCTGTGTGCCTCTGATTTCCAGGGACAGCTTCTAGTATGGGCTGTGTGCCTCTGATTTCTAGGGACAGCTTCTAGTATGGGCTCTGTGCCTCTGATTTCCAGGGACAGCTTCTAGTGTGGGCTGTGTGCCTCTGATTTCTAGGGACAATGCTTGGTATAGATAGACTGTCTGCCTCTAATTTCCAGGGACAATGTCTGGTATTCAGGGTTTCCCTAAGATTTTGTTCTTGAAGTACTTGTATTATTATTATTATTATTTGCAGTGTTGATCATCTCTGCCCCACTGATGTGTGACTGATAGATTCAGTTCATTACAAATCATCATCTTGGCGTCAGTATTTGGTAAATGTAGAAATACTTCCTCTATCTCTGGGGGATCTGAGCTCTGAGCTCCGCTCACCTGTGGATGGCTCTTTTGTTTGTTTATTTTTATTAGGTTTTTTTTTGTCAGCAAGATCCACATTGATCCCTGTTTATGTATTTATACTGTATATGTATTTATAGACACTTCTACATGGATCAAAGCCCACTTGTGTTTGAAAAGAGACACTCAGATCCCCATAGATCTCACAGATACATTGTTGCACCAGAGTTTTGGAGAAAAGATAAAACAAGGAAAACATAGGACCAGAGCTAGACTAGGGACCTGCACAAGACCTATTAATCATATATGAGGTTTGCAGCAGAAGTGACACTCCTAATACAGCCAGTTGCAGGAAAGTCCCAGGTGAACAGAAGTGATTATCTGGGGATTCGGCCCCCCAGAATACACCCCTGGGCATAGGTGTGCGCAGCCTGTTGCATTAGGGTGTGCACCCCAAATGTATTAAAACATGGACAGTGTCGGTAGAGCAGAGGTTGGTGTCAGGGACGTGGACCGTGTCAGTAGGTTTTTATTTTTATTATTTAAATCTTTTTTTTTATATTTAGGAGCCCCATTCGGGGGCATTGGTGCAATATCAGCAGGGGGAATCTGCACCTGAAGCGGTGATTAGGATGTGCCCAGGCACACCCGGCACACCCCCTGCGCACGCCTATGCCCCTGGGTCAAATATCAGTTTGGCTGAGCTGCCCCCCTCATTTTTCTTGAGGATGTCCAATGTGTTTGTGCTGAGAGTCAGATGTCCCTGGAATGGATTTTACATGTTGGCAGCAGTGGAGGCCGAATAGGAAACCGCTGAAGTGCTGACAGCAGAGAGTTGGAGGTTGCTTGCACCACATTGTAGAAGTTGTACAGGTAGGTGCGTTTCTGGGGCTGCGTTCCTTCTAGGCCATTCATATACAGTATTGCAGTGTTTTTATAGCCCTTGGCTGTCAGTATACTATTGGTTTGTACCTCTAAAAATGTAATTCTAAAAAAGATGTACAGTATCTCATATCTGGTATTTTTGGGGCCCCTCTAAGAGTGAATTTAAAATGATACTAAACACACACTGTTTAATTTACATTGTTCCTTCTATTTCTGCATGTGGATGATGGCACTGTAATTATGTTAACCATTTCAGCCCCCAGAAGAATTTACCCACTTAACGACTAGGCCATTTTTTGCAATACAGCACTGCGTCGCTTTAACTGCCAATTGCGCGGTTGTGCGACATTGTATACAAACAAAATTTACGTCCTTTTTTTTACCACAAATAGAGCTTTCTTTTGCTGGTATTCGATCACTTCTGCAGTTGTTTTTTTTTCCGTTATAAACAAAAAGAAGAGCAACAATTTTGAAAAAAAACCCAATATTTTTTTACTTTTTGCCATAATAAATATCCCAATTTAAAAAAAATCTGTTTAGGTCAATATGTATTCTTCTACATATTTTTGGTAAAAAAAAATCGCAATAAGTGTATATTGAGTGGTTTGCGCAAAAGTTATAGCATCTACAAAATAGGGGATGGTATTTTTATTATTTTTACTAGTAATGGCGGCGATCAGCGATTTCTATCGGGACTGCGATATTGCGGCGGACAGATCGGACACTTTTGACACTTTTTTGGGACCATTGACATTTATACAGCGATCAGAGCTAAAAATAGCCACAGATTACTGTAAAAAATGGCACTGGCAGGGAAGAGGTTAACACTAGGGGGCGATCAAATGTGTGTTCCCTAGGTGTGTTCTAACTGTGAGGGGATTGGAGTGACTGGGGGAGGAGACATATCGTTGTTCCTACTTAGTAGGAACACACAATCTGTTTTTCCTCCCTTACAGCAGTGGTCATCAACCCTGTCCTCAGGGCCCACTAACAGGCCAGGTTTGCAAGATAACTGGAATACATCACATGTGATATCATTTGCTGCTCAATGATTGCAGTATTCTAGTCTGCATCTCCCCAAGGTAATATATAAAACCTGGCCTGTTAGTGGGCCCTGAGGACAAGGTTGATGACCACTGCCTTACAGGACAGGGATTTGTATGTTTACACACACAAATCCCATTCCTGCTCTTGTACACACAATCACGGGTGGCCTGCTATGGCTCTTAAAGTAGTCGCAGAGTATACACGGCAGCAGAGCCATTCTGCCGCCGTATATTAGGGATGAGCCGAACACCCCCCCCGGTTTCGGTTTGCGGGAGAACATGCGAATGGACCGAAAGTTCGCGCAAACTTTCGAACACCGTTAAAGTCTATGGGACTCGAACGTCAAAAATCAAAAGAGCGTATTTTAAAGGCTAATATGTAAGTTATTGTCCTAAAAAGTGTTTGGGGACCTGGGTCATGCCCCAGGGGACATGTATGTTTTTTCGGGAGCAGTGATTTTAATGATGCTTAAAGTGAAAAAATAAAAGTGAAATATTCCTTTAAATATCGTACCTGGGGGGTGTCTATAATATGCCTGTAAAGTGGCACGTGTTTCCCGTGTTTAGAACAGTCCCTGCACAAAATAAAATTTCTAAAGGAATAAAAGTCATTTAAAACTGCTTGCAGCTTTAATGTAATGTTGGGTCCCGGCAATATAGATGAAAATTATTGAGAAAAACAGCATGGGTAACCCCCCTCCCCCCCAGCCCATTATCAGGCCCTTTGGGTCTTGTATGGATATTAAGGGGAACCCCGCACCCAAATTAAAAAAAGAAAAGGCGTGGGGCCCCCAGGCCCTATATACTCTGAACAGCAGTATACAGGCGGTCCAAACAAGACAGGGACTGTAGGTTTATTCTTAAGTTGAATCTGTTTGTAATTTGGAACAGGTACATTTTGTAAGTGTAGCTCCAGTCAAAACATCTATTTTTAAGCTTTTTGGATAACATAGGGAAGGGTTATCATAACACCTGTAACATTTTTTTGCTGTCTGTGCCCCTGTTCAGAAGATTTCACCAAAATTTCTGTCCCAATGACAATTGAATTTTGAAAATTTGGGTTTTTTAGAGAAACAAGGATTGGTGATAAAGCATCAGTGGAGACACATTTTCCCATATTAACTCTTACAGGAGAGAATTTCCCTTCCTAGGGGTAGATTTCCCCTCACTTCCTGTTTTTTCCCTCCGTTTGTAAGTAGGAGTCGTTTGTAAGTCGGATGTTTGGAAGTAGGGGACTGCCTTTATATACTGTACGGCCTGCTCTATATACTCTGCAGAAAATTGGGCCTTAGGAGTTGGTGGTACCAGAACACTGTAAGGCCTCACAGTTACTGTTGGTGGGTGCTGGAACGGGCCTTGCTGTGAAATATTATATCAAGAATTGTAATCACATGCCCCTGTAGGGGCAGAAAAATTGGGCCTAAGGCTGTGGTGGTGGTGGCACAACACTGTAAAGCCGCACAGATACTCAAGTTGAGCGCAAGGAGTGGGCCCTGCTGAGAAATATTAGATCAACATTTTTAATTACGCGCCCCTGTTGAACAGGGGCAGAAAAATTGGGCCTTAGGTGGTGGTGGTGGTGGTGGCACAACACTGTAAAACCTCACAGATACTCTAGTTGAGAGCAGGAACGAGCCCTGCTGCGAAATATTACAGCAAAAATTGTAATTACGCGCCCCTGTTAAACAGGGGCAGAAAAATTGGGCCTTAGGCACTGGTGGTGGTGCCACAACACTGCAACCCCTCACAGATACTTTAGTTCAGCGCAGGAACGAGCCCTGCTGTGAAATATTACAGCAACATTTTTAATTACGCGCCCCTGTTAAACAGGGGCAGAAAAATTGGGCCCAGAAACAAAAATGTTCTTAGAAGCTATCAACATGAACATTGAGGAGGAATAGGATAGTCACTCAGCATAACAGGATAGTCACTCAGCATCAGCATAGGCAGTTTTAAAGGGATCTCACATTCATAGTAAAATTAATTGGGTACATAAGCATCAGGTGCTTGGTAGCTGTTGATCCAAGACTGATTCATTTTTATGAAGGTGAGACAATCAACTGAGTCTGTGGACAGGCGCACTCTGTGATCGGTTACAAATCCTCTAGCAGCACTGAATGTGCGTTCAGATAGAACGCTGGATGCAGGACAGGCCAGTAGCTCAATTGCATACTGTGCAAGTTCTGGCCAGTGATCCATCCTTAAGACCCAGTAACCCAGTGGATTTTTGGTTGGAAAGGTCTCCAAGTCTGATCTTGCCCCTAGGTATTCCTGCACCATGTTAATCAGACGCTGGCGATGGTTGCTGAAACCGATCAGACCTTGGGGCTGCAGACTAAAAAATTGTCTGATCGCATCGGTCAGACGGCCACCTTCTCCACCGCTCCTTCTTTGACTGACCGAAGCCTCAGCAACACATTGTCCAGGAGGACCAGGAAATTGTAACCTCCCAGGCTCTGGAAACGCATTGCACAAACCTTTCTGCAAGGCCTCCCGAAGATGTTTCATCCTCTGCTCCCTCTGCGAAGGCTGGATAAGTTCCGCAACCTTACCCTTGTAACGTGGATCAAGAAGGGTTGCCAGCCAGTACTGATCCCTCTCCTTGATACCACAAATCCGAGGGTTCTTTTCGCAGGCTTTGCAGGGTCAGGGAGGCCATGCAGCGTAGGTTTGCTGAGGAATTTGGTCCAGAGTCCTCTGGGTCACTAAGGATGACATGATCCGCAGCAATCTCCTCCCAGCCAAGTCCATGGGTTTCTGGGGACTGAAAACGATCCCTTGAAGACTGCTGCTGATGCTGAGTGCTAGGCTCCACCTCCATGCTGACACAATCTTCATCCTTCTCCTCCTCCTCCTCTTCCTGTGTTATAGGCGGGGCCTGCAGGAATACTGTCTGGATAAAGGGGGCCTTGAGAGGTAAGGAAGTCCTCCTCTTCCTCCCTCTGTTCTGCCTCAAGTGCCCTGTCCATTATTCCATGCAGCGTGTGCTCCAACAGGAAGACAAGAGGAACAGTATCACTGATGCATGCACTGTCACTGTTCACCATCCTCATGGCCTCCTCAAATGGTGACAGGACAGTGCATGCATCCTTTATCAGTAGCCATTGGCGTGGCGAAAAAAAGCCAAGCTCCCCTGACCCTGTCCTGGTGCCGTAGTCGCACAGGTACTCATTGATGGCCCTCTGCTGCGTGTGCCTGAAAGTTTCTTTGAATACGTACATCAGGAATGGCCTATAGTCAGGTATAGGCTTGGCTAGACTAGAATGCAGTGGATATATATGTAGGAGACCGTATATATATTTTATGCACTACAGATCACTGAATCACCTGCTTGGCCTGCCTGTCTGAAAGTGTCTTTGAATACGTACACAAGGAATGGCCTATAGTCAGGTATAGGCTTGGCTAGACTAGAATGCAGTGAATATATGTGTAGGAGACAGTATATACAGTATATTTTATGCACTGCAGATCACTGAATCAACACCCTGCCTTTTGCCAATTATGGCTCTCTTTGCTGATGGCGCTGTGATTGGCCAAAGCATGCGGGTCATAGTGAATGCTTGGCCAATCATCAGACAGCAATGCACTGTGATGTCGCAGTGCATTATGGGCCGTGACTCGCCACTCGAATTTGGCGCGAACGGCCCATAATGTTCGAATTTCGACGAACGGGCAAACAGCCAATGTTTGAGTCAAACTCATGTTTCGACCCGAACAGAAAGCTCATCCCTACCGTATATATACAGGAGCCGGCTAATTAAAAAAGTCAAAGTACCTTTTTCCTAATCGATATACAGCTGCCACATGACCCAGATCTTTTCCAGCCTGTCTGCAGGGAAACATAAGCTGGAGGAGCTTTGCGTCCTCTGCTGCTGGTCACATGTCCAAAAAAGAAAAAAAAAAAAAGAAAACAGCCTTTGGGATACAGAGTAAAAATAAATAATTAATATCAATAAACTGTTTTAAAATGTCATACAAATATATATTTGAAATCAAATCTTTATTATTTTTTTGCGATAACATGGTGTATGTGAATGTGTCCCTCTTTGTCTTAGAATAAGAGGGAGGTGAAGCCTCATTCAATCTACATGTAATCCCACCCCCCATTGTGTTTAGCTGGTTAGTGGGCATGGAGGAGGAGGGAGGGGGTGGGCTGTCATTTACCACTGTGTATACACCCACATGTGTGACTCTATAGCCTGCTGAGATGTGATAGGGAGGAAATGCTCAGCCTAGAAACGCACCAAAAACTGAGCATGTGCAGATCTGCCAACACTGCTCTGCAAAATCCCTAGCTGAATTGGGGGCATGGACAGAAGGGGGAGAAAGAGAGCAGCAGGATCAAGCAGGATTTTTGCAGGGTAAAGAAAACGGATCTGAGACTGGTGGGAATACTAATGCTGCGAAGGAGTGTTACTGGGTAAGTATTCAGGGTTATAAGAAGACAGTGTCACTGTGAACTGAGTGGAGATAATGACAAGGTAGTTAATGAATTGCTAATCTACAAGCAAGTGTACAATACATACATGTATGCAGGGTGGGAGATCTGGCTTCTCTGACTTTGTTTGCAGTCAGTTACTTACTTGGTAGTAAAGTAAGGATGAGGATGACAACCACAGAGCTTGAATCTTGTAATCCAAGTCAGTAAACACCTTCCATATTTCTATGGTACGTTGACAATTTATTTTTGCAAGATAGAAAACTACCCATTATAAACTATGAAAACAAGTTTTCCCCCTTTAATAGATCCCAGCCAGCATTGTGCACGAATATGACCTGCTACATAAGTTCCTGAGGTCTGCGATTAAGCAATTGTGCAACTGGTTAGTCATTTGTAATTGACCTCCTGCTGACTCATATATCTTCATGGTCCATGGACAATGCAGGTGAATCATAGGCGATATTCATCCATGCAGAATAACTAATAATATTTTGAAAATCAAAGTTTGGTCCTCAATCCCCTTTGATGTTGCCCCTGTATATTGCTTGAGCATGTATAAAATGTCAGTAGTATTTAATTTGACCAATAAAAATAAACCAAGTAAGTCAATGTTTTCTCTGTGTTGTTGCACAGAAAATTAACAAATTGTCTAATTGTAGAGCCTTCACCACGCACATGTGGCCAGGTGGTGTAGCAAAGTTTGCAGTCTCCACCAGGGAATAGTATATGGAGAATATGTTTGGCTGTTACTTCCAGCTTGTTCTTATTGTAATGAGACAGATCTGACTGTGGGGGTCAGATAATCTATCTCCACTTTCAACAGATTGTGCTATTACTGTCAGTAGGAGGTGAGATTTGCTTGGGAGTCCTCAGCAATACTGAATTTAACAGAGGTCATCTCTGTATCTCCTTTGATGTTGCTAATCTAGAGAGGAAAATAAAAGCCACTACAAAGGATTCCTTTTTGCACAGTCATTGGCGCAGGCAGAGTTAAAGCCAAATGCCATATCATTAGAATACCAGCTAATTGTTTTTGCAGATCTGCCATAATTAATCAGATGGATATCCTTGAAAGGAATGATTCTGTGGCGCAGGAGGGAAGAGGCTTGTTGCATTTCCTAAAATGTCTTGGCATGCATTACAGTTTTCACAGAAGGCTGTGGAAAAGATGACCAGCCGTCGTTGTTTGATGCAGCAGTATGGCTCTGGAGGATGGACCATCTATAGAACAACTTGCCTTATGTGTAGGTGATAAGACCCACCCTATTCTCATTTGATAAATACCCTTTTCAGCTGCTGCAGTTTCTGTAGTAACAATCTGAACTGACATTTTTATTTTTTCCACTTCCGAATTTTCATTCTTTTCATTAACTTGGAGCTTATTAAAGGATAAATCATTTAACTTTTACTTACTTCGTTTTGGTAATGTTTATTTTATCTTTTTACGTGTAAAAAAAAGTATGCAATTAGGAAAGGGGAGACGGGATGAGACTTGGAACTACTCAACAACAGATCTTTAAAGAGGAAAGAAACTCTGGAGACTTTGTCAAAAAAGGAAGGCAGAGGATGAAGGACTAGTCACCAGTATTACCTGTGTTGCCTCCCTGCAGTTGATCTTTCCTCATTACTGGCTTGTTATGCCTTGTTCTGCACTGTACCTTTGAGTACAGACAGGGCTTTGCTTCCTTATTTCAGAACCTCCAGCAAGCATAACTGTGTGCAGCACAGTAATGACATCATCAAATCCCACCAAAATCTCTTAAAACTAGCAGTCAGAGGCAGTAGTGCCTTAAAGCGGAGATACAGTCTCTTAAGTGATAATTAAAAATTAGCAGCTACAAAAACTGTAGCTGCTGGCTTTTAATGAACAGCCACTCACCTGTCCCACAATCCAACAGTGTTCTCACCCCAGTCGTTTTCTCCCTGTGTCCTCCCTTGCCGGCACCGGCATCTTTGCTATAGGCACCTGGCTGTGACAGCTTGCGCCTTCACAGCCAGGTTCCCAGTGCATATGCGATAGTGGTGCTGCACTTTGTGACTGGTCCCAAAGTCTTCTGGGACTTGTCATGTGTCCCAGAAGACTTCTGGAGGAAGGGGGAAGGAGAACTTCCACTTCCGATCGCCTAAGGTGATCAAAGCAGATTCGGGAGCGAGTACCTGTCAAAATAGGGTACCCGCCTCCCCTCCCCTCTTCCCCAAAAGCCCCATTTCACAAACCGGAGCTGGGGAGGAGGCCTTAAAGTGGAATTTCCCCTTTTGGGTGGGGCTCGGCTTTAAATATCACACTATAGATATACAACTGTGAGAGACAGGAGTTCCTAGGAACACTTACATGCTATGAAGGCTATTTTTAGGAATAGCGCTTACCACCCTCTCCTCCTTGTCTTTTGGCTCCTCGCAGGAGGAAAAGGCACACCCAGCTCTATATGCCCTTACCCTCCTGTGTGAGGAGGTTGAGCGGTGTTGTGATGGGTCTCCACAGCCAGATACTCCCACAGAATGGTTCTTATCTCTATAGCCAATAAAGACAAGTCTCTATTTTCCTCAATGACTTCAATGTCCACACCAGCTGTAACTCCAACGTAGAGTTTATTTCTCTTAAACGACAGTCTCTGATAGGAAAGGTTGAAGAGAGAACAGGATAGCGTAAGGTGTGGGAGAGGTCCAGGCACAAACGTAATACACTTCACTGCTTGGCTTCTCAAGCAGACTTAGCCCATTTGGATAGTCTCCCTAGATAGGGACTAGCAGCCAAAATGGTACTCAAACTAACCGCACAATCACTACACAAACTGGTACACTGGTCTCTGCCACAGACCTGGTGAACTTGGTCTCTGCCACAGACCTGGTGATCTTGGTCTCTGCCACAGACCTGGTGACTTTGGTTTCTTTAAAGCTTAGCCTCTTTGTAAGGAGAAGACATCCCTCCAGAGAGTTACCGGGCCCCTTCCTTCACTGTGACTTCTCACCAGTCCCTCGGAACGGTCTTTCCCCGGCCTCCTCGTCTAAGATGCGGGTCCCCTTTGCAAGGCGGCACCCTGAGATTCCTCGATCCTTGACGGGCCCCAGCCGAAGGTGCTGGGCCCAAGGCCTTCAGTTGCAGCCCCAGGGCTAAAGGTGCCTGGGACTGATTCACGACCTCCGCCCCTGGGCCAAAGGTGCCCAGGGCGGACAGGAACACACACTCCCTGGGAGTAGGACTCCCGACGACCAACGAACGACCGAACAGGCAGCGTCTGCCCCTTTATATCCTCTCCCAGCATACACAGCAGGCTGACCACTCCCACTGTATGATTGCCGAGAGGGGACACACAAGGCACACTACTGTATCAGCAGTTCAACCCTGGCCCACTATGGCAGCGCCACCTGCAGGCCACAGGGAACGGTACACTGATACTCTTCCTGCAGACAAAATGGTTGATAATGTCCTAACAATTTAGGTGTTTGAGCATAACTACCACTCAAACACTACCCCTAAATTGAGGACCCTGCTACATAGGCTTTGGGCTTTTTTAGGCACACATAAAGTTTTAAACATTACTTTTACATTAGTTTTGCTTTTTTTTTTGCGTTTGCCTCTAAACGCCCCTCAATGTTAGCCTATTTGTCCATGCACACATAGGCATTTACCGGCAATTAGAGGCAGGGGCGTTTAAAGACAGAACAAAAACCCAGAACCAGCGTGTGAAGGAGAAGAAGCATTTTATTTCTAAATGTGTGTTAACGCTGGATATGTCAAGCATTTGAGCATTCATTCATTTCAATGGCCAGATTAAATAAATATTCTGGCTAATGAAATCAATTAATGCCCAAGTGCTTGATGTGCTTGAGGCCTGGTTCACACTTGTCCGACAAACGCTCCGACATTAGGAGCTCATGTCGCATGACGTGTGAAAATCAATGAATCCCTATGAGAGCCGTCTTAACTGGTCCGACACAAGTCGGTCCGACATTAAAAATGCTCCCTGTACTACTTCTGTCCGACTTTGATCCTACTTCAGCCCATTGAATATCATTGAAGTCGGATCAAAGTAGGATCCTTGTCCTAACCATCCAACATTTGACATCCGACATGGTGATTACAGCAGCAGTAAAAGGAATTTATCTCACCCTGGGATTGTTTTGATTGGTCAAAGGACAAGTCAGACTAGCACAATGTCGGATCAAAGTAGTATCCTGTTCATGAATGTCGGATGGATGTCGGACCAATGTAGGATCAATGTAGGACTGATGTCGCAGAGCAAAGTAGGATGAAAGTCGGATGAATGTCGTGTCGTATCAGTGTGAACCCAGCCTAAGGCTGATGTCATCACGCATCAACCAGGAAGTGGCGGGAATTATAGGTTTTCATTATGCTAAAAGGTGTATATAGAGCTAATTGCATATTATTGAATTGGTTTACCTGTGTGCACCGAGGAATAGGTGCATATTTTAATGTGAGTGTGCTTTTAACATATGTGCTTTTACACATGTGGTAAGTTTTTGTTTGCCTTGAGTGATGGTGAAGCTGATTTTGGACCAGCAGTATCTTGACCACAGGAAGAGCAAAAGGAATAGGAAGGTCATTCTTTTAAGGGGAGAACACATCTACACTGTGAACCAAAATATGTGTGTGTGAGCCACTCAAGCTGTATAGGAAGTCCTGTGCCCACCTCTGTGAGCGCTGGTCAAGAACGGAGGTCGTTTATGCTCCAGGCAATGGTAGAGAGTGATAGGTGTCCCGGGAGCTGCACATCAAGTCAAAGCCTGCTGTGTGATATTGAATGGCAGTCTCAGCCTGGACCCCCGCCAGGCCACCATCCCAATGCGTTTCACTCTGAGTGGGGGTCCAGGCTGAGACTGCCATTCACTATCACACAGCAGGCTTTGACTTGATGTGTGGCTCCCGGGACACCTATCACTCTCAACACATCTACACTGGTGGTGGACGATAGGGAGAGTGAATCACTGGAGATATTGTACAAAGTGATTGAAAGATTTATGACACATGGGTTTGATTTAAATTTTGGACAGCACAGTTGGACTACAATTATTTTTATTGGCACATGGGATTGATTTCTATAATTTTTTTGTATTACACTATTGGACTGTGATATTTTATGTTTTTTCCCAAACACCATTATGGTGTATGGGGTTTAAATGAGAGTAACGCTGCACTGTTATACTTTATTACTCCTCAAGAGTGGCAGCTATGGCTGTCCATTTTGCCCCCTTCTCCATTCATAGAAGCCTTACTGTACATTGCTTCCAGGCAATGAAAAACGATCTGTGAATGGAGGGTGGGGGGATGGATGAATGAAAGGTCTGCCTCCTCCATTTTCATTGATGGAAGCTATAGTACAGCTTCTATGAATGGAGGAAGGAGGTGAAAAGGGTGGGCATTGTCGGCACTTTACAAATACCTGTTATCGGTCCAGTGGTTGTATTAACCTCTGCACAGCACTGGAAGGTGACAGTTGCAGGTATGGGGTGGAGGTGGGGGAGGGGTGACAGAGGACTTCAGATTTCAATAGGACAGCCAGCACCAACATAAGGGACACTTCTCATTAAATATAAGTACCATGATTTTTTTTATTTACCTAAACTTAGCCTTTAAAGGAGATATCTAGAAATGTTAATATGCCTGAGCAGTAACCTGAAAAAATCTACCTTTTTCTTGAATCCATTCTGTTAGAAATTAGTGTGAAATTGCTGGCATATAAAGGTCCCTAGGCACTCCCGTGCCTCCGGTCTCATAGCTGTATATTTGCAGTATGATGACACTGCTACCTCTGATTGATTGTCTAAGGAGCCTCTGACATAAGGAAGCAAAGCCCTGCCTCTACAAAGATGGCCACCAAGTGCAGAACAAGGCATGGTAAATCAATGCATTTTTCATGGTTTCTCCTCTTCCTTGACCTCTTTTTCAGGGTTGTTGCTTAGATTGACACTGGCCTCCAGCTTAACCTGTTTTATAGCCATATTGCACACAATGACATTGCCCTTTTCCTTGATATACACCTTTCCAGGCCTCTGACGTATTTCCTTTTCTTGAAGAACATCCTAGCCAGACATAACCCACGGACTTTGTCATCCTCCTTGTTGTGCTTCCTAGTGGGCTCTCCAACTTCCACTCCATGTCTTGTAAGGCTAGCAGTCAGAAGCAGTAGATGCCTTAGATCAGGGGTGCCCAACACATGTGGCCCATGGAGCCCTCTGATGTGGCCCGCGACCTCCTGCTCTGGGATGACGGGCTGTCAAGCCCACATCGTGGGTTCCAGACTAGGGTTGCCACATCATCCCTTTAATCCAGGACACATATTAATAACACAGGTTCTGTGGCTGATTAAGGTGGTAATTAAACTCACTTGGTGCCTTACGTGCATTAAATCAGCCTCAGAACCCGTGTAATTCATATGTGTCCTGGATTAAAGGGATAATGTGGCAACCATATTCCAAACCCGCCATCCCAGAGAATCAGTGTTGTGAATAAAGCCGGCGGTAGAGGAAGCAAGCGGCTGCAAAGCAAAGCCACATAAGCCGATGCTTCCTGTAAAACGACATTTCCTGTCACAGGCAGAGTGATACCAGATGCGCTCTGCCTGGGACAGCAACCGCCGGTGATACCTGAATGGAAGACTGTTATTAAAGGTAAGTTTATACTAAAATCACTATATGGGCATATCTGTTCTGCAGTGGTTACTGGGCTGCTTTCAAACTGATCCGCAGGTGCAGCCCAGGGTTACCTGCACTGAGACATAGACTTCTGTTATTGCCTGCGGGTTTGGTGCTCTTTCAGAAAGTGCACCAATCCTGCAGGATATAATAGAAGTCTATGGCAAAGTGCAGCTAACCTGCAGGAAAGTCACAGGTGCACTGTGCTGCACCCCCAGTGTGGGTAAACCACAGGGCATCAGTGCAAAAGCAGCCCCAGGCCCCTTTGACACAATTGGTCCCACCCAATCGGACCCTCCATTCCCCTCTATGGAGCCACAGATGTAAACGGACTTGTGGCTGTTTACACCCACTTACACCCACTTACCATTGACCACTCCTTGAATTTTTTTAATTCCTTTTTTGTTCATCGCATACTAGCACATTATGTGACACTTACCTGCAAACAAAGTCTGCGCTGTCCTCGCTGGAGGCCACATCCATAATTTTAATTAATTTCTTAATTTCGGGGACGCGTACTCTGTGACTGGCCGGATTCACGTAAAGTCACTCCCACGCATGCATGCAGGGAGTCGCCAGTCACGGCACTCGCTAGTGAAGAAGCGGCACGGATGCCGTTTCTTCACAGCGCGTGCGCCGATGACATCATCGGTGCAGTACAAAGTAAATATCTTGTTTTGTTGTGGGCGGTCCATTGTTGTGGGTGGTCCACTGTTTCTGGGGTGGAGTCTATTTTTGCTGCAGGGGATCTATTGTTTCTGGGGTGGAGTCCATTGTTGCTAGGGGATCTATTATTAACAAATTCCATACAAATTATTTAGCACCACAAAATGACTCTTGGATCCGTATTCTCTAAAAGGGGCGGTACTGGGGGGTTGGTAGGGGGTGGAACCAAGGGACGGTTCTCAGAGGTGGGTAGGGGGCGGAGACAAGCAGTGAATCAGAAGGGGAGAGTTCCTCTACCTATTCTCTGAGAAAAAAAGCCCTGGGCTTCCCTATAGGTACAACTTGAAATTGGAGGCTTACAACCTCTTTAACAACTACACTGCAGCCTCATGTTTATGGATAGTGGAGTGGTGGACCTTTTCTCTAGTGCCCTTTATAAATACCGCAAGAGAAATTGCCTGCAGGCAACCATTGTGCATGTTAATGACTGTGAACCAAATTGTCAGTAGAGTGTACAGAGCCGATCTGAGTAGCTCTGTACAATATAATTGCTGTGACCAATCAAAGGGATCACAAATGCAGCTGCTATTTACATTGTTAATTCCTGCCCTTCCTCTGTGGTAGGAGGAAACAGTAGTAATCCATGAACGGGAAATGAATGAATGGATCAACTGCTAATCCATTCATTATTTTTACTTGACTATGAGATTTTTTTGTAATCTTTTCTTATGGTCCCCCTCTTTCCTTACACATCTGATCTCCAGCCTGTCTCTGTATGTGACTGTATATTAACCATTCAGATCCCTTATTCTGCACATTTGCACATTAAAGTGGTTGTAAAGCTGTATTTTTTTTTTATATGTAGCACTACCCCCGTAGGAGCTGCTGGTTATATTTTTGGGTCTTGCCGTTACCTGTCTGTTCCACCGTATCCATCATAGGGGTTCCATTGAAGAGTTTTCACAGATGTCAGCACCAACACATAGTCTCTTTTCCAATGGTTTTATCAGGGCCGCCATCAGCTTCAGGCATGGGCCCCCTGGAGCAGAGGAGAATCGGGAGGGGGGGGGGGCAGCCGCAAATTGAGGAGCAGGGGGGTTGCCATCCGGGGCCCTGGGGACCTCTGGGCCCCTTACAAAAAAAAAAAATTTATAAAAAAAAAAAAAGGGGGTTGCCATCCGGGGCCCTGGGGACCTCTGGGCCCCTTACAAAAAATAAATAAATAAATATATATAGTTTTTTTATAAAAAAATACATAAAAAGGGGGTTACCATCCGGGGACCTCCGGGCCTCTGGGGACCTCTGGGCCCCTTACAAAAAAATATATATATATATATTTTTATATTTTTTTAAAATAAAAAATACATAAAAAAGGGGGGTTACCATCCGGGGCCCTGGGGACCTCCGGGCCCCTGGGGACCTCTGGGCCCCTTACAAAAAAAATATTAAAAGGGGGGTTGCCATCCGGGCCCCTGGGGACCTCCGGGCCCCTTACAGGTATACTGCCTGTACCCCCTGATGGCGGCCCTGTTTTTTTTTTTTAAAGAAATGTAATTTAGAGGGATGGAGGGTTAGGGGAGATTCATGTACCTGGATTGCGGATCATGGGTACTTCTTAATCCAGAGGACAAACAGCAACCACCGGATAAGCCTCTCTCAGTGACCTAGCAGCCGGTGCGGTGCTTGGTCAAAAGTCTTTGCCACAGACTTGAAGAATACAAATAGTCTCTGCCACAGACTTGAAGAATCCACAACTTTTGGAAAGTTTAAGTACAGTCACACAGTACCAGTTTCTTTCAGCCAATCCGGCGATACTGTGAGGTAGATATGTAGGGATGCATCCCCCAATTCAGTCTCCAGGCTCTTCCCGAGGCACCAGCCTTTTTGCTCAGTCCTCTCCTGGGAAAAGTCCTCCCCTGGTTTCTTCAATTGCTCGGCTTCTTCCCGCAGGCAAGACAACAAAGGACCACTCCTGATTAGTAGGCCCCAGAAACTCCTGGGCCTACTTCCAGTAACGGGGCCTCGGGCCAGCCGGCCCCGAGGCAGGAAACTGCTATGGCATACCTTAGGCCATAAGGGCCATCAGGTCAGAGAGACCTGGAAGACGGTGTCTGTCCCTTAAGTACCCTCCCCCAGAATGCACAGCAGGGGGGGCAATCCCACTGAGCTGTTTCTGGCAAGAGGTACCCAATACATCCAGCCTGCTGCATTTCCAACCTTGACCTGTGGTGACAGCGACACCCACAGTCAAGTGGAAAATGCGCAACACAGCTGGACTGGAACAGAAACCAGAAACTTACACAATTATTCTGAGCTAAACTACAGCTCAGACAACTAAATTTACAAATAGTGCCTACCCAATAGGAGCAGGGCGCTACATAGAAAAATAACAAACATGCCTATACTTACCTGCTCTTTGCAATAGTTTTGCACAGAGCAGCTCCAATCCTCTTCTTCTGGGGTCCCCTGCCGGCGCTTCAGACCCCTCCTCTTCATCGGTGCCCACAGGGAAAGCCGCTTTCCCTGGGGGCACCCGTGTGAGCTCGTTTCCGAGTCCTACTGCTGCGTATATAGACAGTGGACTCGGCCCCGCCCCCATGTCACTGGATTTAATTGACAAGAGCGGGAGCCAATTGCTCCCACTGCTATCAATCTGTCTAATAAGGAAAGAGACAGCGGCAGGAGCCGCTGCGCTCATGCACATCGTTGGTTTGGATGGGCTCAGGTAAGGAAATGGGGTGTCTGGTGGGAGCTGCAGCACAGAAAGTTTTTCACCCTAATGCATAGAACACATTAAGGTGTAAAACCTTAGGGCTTTAGATCCACTTTATCCCCCTCATCTTCATACTGGCACTGTATGTGACCTGCACATTAACCCCTTCCCCCTCCCTCTGTGTATAACCTATGTTGTACAGTATCTGTTGCATCATTACCATGCTCCATGTTTTAACCCTCTCAATTCCAGCATGTTTCTTCATTTCCAAAAAATTGTCCCAAAAGAATAAGATCACCTGGGGTGTCTACTTTCCAAAAAGGGGTCATTTGGGGGTGTTTGTAACGTCCTGGCATTTCTATTTGATAAGTTTTATAACAGAAAGCAAGGGAAGCAGGGCTTTTTAAAAAATGGTCACCTTTTTTCCTTTTTATAGCAAAACATAAGAAAACCCAATGACTATTGAATACCACTAAAAGAAAGCTATATCTGTCCCAAAATATAATGTGTAATATATTTGAGTACAGTGTTTGAGTAGAGTGTACAATTCAGATTTAAGGACCAAGGAGATTATGATGTTTTATTCTACATTTTTATCATAATTACTGTTCTCAGATTCTCTTGATTTAATTTTAGTGCAGCTTTATTCTCTGTTTCTACCTTCCATTGTTCTTCTTAACAGATTTTATAAAGCAGAACTAGGACACGTATGGCAAAAACCAAGACAAGCTGCTTCAGAACTAACAAGTGCTAATAAGAAAACCTTTTTCTCCTACACTGCTTCTCCTTCTCATTGCCCACATTTCCCAGCCAGGCGCCTTGTTCCATAATGCATCATCCTTCAATTCTAACACTACTAAGCAATTTCCGCACATGCGCACAATGGCTCTCTGAATAAAGAGCTATACAGAGTATCTAAGTTATTACTTATTTTATTATTAAAGTGTGCAAACATGACTTCCATGCCGCCACTGCTCTAAGAATTTATTATCCAACACCTGTCTTTTTTTTAAGCTTTTATTTGAAAAAGTGTAAAAAAAAATCTCACTCGCCGTAAAACATTAAGACTCCATTCACACAGGGGCAACACGACAGCGCAACTTTGGGAGGCAACTTGGACACGACTTGAGTATGAATCACAGCGCGACATGAGGCAACTTAGAAAGCAACTTCAAGTTGCCTCCAGAACAGGAGGCTTTCCAGTGGCAAATCAAACAAGAATCAGCTCTGTGGGAGGGAGGGGGAGGGAGGGGTTTGCCTGAGAAATGTATGTTCTCTTCCTGTATTGTTGTTTCTGTTAAGACAGTGATCCGACTTCTGAGGCGACTTCCATTGAAATCAATGGGTACAAGTTGCCTACAAGTCGGCTAGAAGTCGGATTGAAGTAGTACAGGGACCTTTTCTGAAGTCGGAGCGACTGTAGTAGTGTGCATTAAGACGGCTCCATTCACTTACATTGATTTTGTCATGCAGCGCGACTTGAGGCGACTAGGGGCGACTTGAAGTCGGATCCAAAGTCGTCCCTGTGTGAAATTGACTCTAAAGATTTAGTTCATAGTACTATAATAACATCCTACTATTTGCTGAAGCCAATATTTATCCAGGAACTTACACAAACTCCTAATGAACTTTCCATTACTCGACTGAGGATTCTCACACATATAATTGTAAAACTCTGATATAATGTAATGAGACAATTGCTTCTGTACAGCAATGACCCGAGGGGGACATGTTTTCAACCTCCTACTCAATATCATTTTCAAGGCCACCAGGATTGAAATTATTATTACATCCTTAATAGGACCCAGAATCAGGTCCAAAAATGCTATTTTCTTAAAGTGGAGTACAACCTCTTCCAGTTTAGTTTCCCAAATCACTCTGCTAATTTACTTTCAAAATATTTTATTTTTCAATAATCATAAAATAAATCATAAAATAAATCAAATAATATAGAGTACAACATACGAATAATTCATACAGGAGTATAATAATATTGACAGAACAAATAATATTCCATATTCAAAAAAGAAATAAAATAAAATAAAAGAGCAATATATATCTTTACTAACAATAGAAAATGTATCTGATAAAGGCCAGAAAGCCTAGAAAATGCTATATAGATTTTCCTTAGCTAAACCAGAATAAAAAGAAAAATGAATTAATCGAGATCCACGCCCCTCCATGGCACCCCTATAGGGATCATGCTGTGCCAGAAGAGGGGATCCCACTTGTTTTAAAATGGGCTCTTAATAAAGCCCTCTAAGCCTTACAAATCAAGAGATAAAACCAATGAAATAGGATGAAAGGTCATCCAGACTATAAGTAAATCACTCTGCTAATTTATTCCAAACATTTCTAAGCTAACCCTATTCATATATCATATGATTTAAATCAGGAGGTAATGAACCACATTTCAAACATCTAATATCTCCCTTTACATTATTTCTTGTAATAGAGATGTATACCCTGTTCATTATCTTCAAACAGTGCTTATTATGTTCTTACCGATCCTGGTATAGCCTTTAGACACAAAATCATCTTTTTCTTTTGTATTTGAGAAGAACTTACTCCATTTAGCACTTCAATATGTCTATGTTCTTTTCTAGAAAATGTGTCCAATGTGGGACAATTTCTTGTAGCTCAAACCCTATTTTTTGTGTCCTGGCTAATAAAGTACTTCAACGATTAAGTGAACATCTTGAAATATGTATGATTTATTCATTTTCTCTTTGGGGCAAACTCATAATGCTTTGCTCGGCACATTATGTCCAAAACCAGTCAATTCTCATTGAATTTCTAGGCTCAGATTATTCTGATTCTGTTTTCTTTGGCCTCAGATTTGTTGATTAACATGGTGGTTTTCTGTCCATTATAATCTCTTCTACCCCTTTTCTTTTCCTCTGTTAATTTGTCTTTCTTGCTCGTCTTTTTTTTCTCTCTTGTGCAGACTGAAAAAACAAACCAGTGAAAGGGGTTCAAATGGGCAGTTAGCATTAGCGAAAGACCAGGGTTGGTGCCTTGCACTATGTGGGTGTCATTGTAAAAGACCTTTTGTATCCTATATTATAGTTATACATCCATAACCATACGTCCTCTTGTGAAGCCTTGCCATCGTTGATAAATTCACTCACTTTCTCTGTATTATTTTTGATATATAATATTTCTTGATTGGCTATGCAAAATGTAATGTGCAGCTAAGAATTGGAAGGCTGGGGGGCGTGGCCTGGACCGGCATGTGAGAGGACATAGCTCTCACAGCTCCTGAGCTTGATCCGTTACCGATCCTCCCTCAGCCACATAACCGGTCTCCTGCGACTATATGCAGCAAGCTGCTGATCCCGGGATCACAGGGGAACCTCCACCAGCCCTCTGCACCAGAGGAATGACCCGGAAAAATCTGTCTGACATGGGTCCCGATTTTCAAGATGGCGCCGCCGCGTCCACAGTGAAGGGGACCCCACGAGGAGCTGACAGGGGGAAGGAGCTGGGACCCAAAGGACAGAGGCAGCCCAAGAGTCAGGGTAAGGATGCACCTAAAGATATGGTGTATTACACCCAGAAAATGAATGGGCTGATGGGGACAGAGGAGGCTGGACACTCGCAGCACATAGAGCATGCTTCACATGACACGCAGGCTGGGGCAGCCATCTTGACTGCACACAGTGAGCAAGATGAGAATAATCACTTTGAATCTGAGGCCTCTGAGAATGGTGAACAGGACACTTCTGGGACTGCTCAGCCTACACTGGCAGACATCCTCAGGGCAGTTAACATTGGCAATGCCTCGGTAGCCACAATGAGAGAGGAACTGTCGCTGCTGCGACAAGATATGCAAAAATGCGGGAACGCACCACTGCAGTGGAAAGTAGGGTGAGTGAAATTGAGGATTGTTTACCCCCCATTGAGAGAGATGCCAAGGCCGCTTATCAACTTGCGAGGGAGGCTATTGACAGAGCAGAAGATTTTGAGAACCGCCTCAGGAGGAATAACATTCGCATTGTGGGGCTCCCTGAAAAGGTGGAGGGTAGGGATCCCACAGCATATGTGGAGGGCTGGTTACTGGACATTTTTGGAAAGAATGCCTTTTCCCCTCTGTTTGCGGTGGAGCGCGCTCACAGGGTGCCATCTCGCCCCACTCAACCTGGGGGGCCCTCCAGGTCAATACTAGCAAGACTGCTGCATTATAGGGACAGGGAAACCGTGCTCCGACTCGCACGGGAACGGGCCAACATACAACATAATGGAACCAGAGTGTCCTTTTATCCTGATTTCTCGGCTGAGGTGCAGAAACGCCGGGCAAAGTTTTTTGATATAAAGCGCAGGCTCCGACAGATGCAGCTCCCTTATGCTATGTTGTACCCGGCTAAGCTATGAGTGATAGTCCGGGGCCAGGCACAGTTTTTTGAGTCCGCTAAGGAGGCAGTTAACTGGCTGGACCGTAACGAACAAGCCCTGAGGCGGCGTGACCAGAATGGAGAGGAGGAATGATGAAGTCCGCACGGTTCCTGGGATGATCTGATCTGGTGGGGAGACTTTGTTCTGATCTTATCCGGATAAACCCTGGCTGAGGGACATTATCTTGCATCATATCAAGACAAGAGCTTCAGACATCGTCAACGTGGATTTACAAATTGCGTACTTGAGAGACCCCCCGAGTGCGTTTCCGGGGGAACACGGTTGTCCTGCCCTGTTGACAGGACATGGTTATAAGTTACTGGAGGGGATTGCTTGTTGCCTCCTCTGCTTTTCTTTTTCTTTTTTTTCTTTTCACTTTTTTGATGAGCGGCATGACGGCAATGCTTCTCAGGTGGGCACTATGACTGATCCATATACACTTCTTCATGACCTGATAATCTATTCCAGAACTGCCAGACTTCTGGGCCTGGTGACATTTTCCATGTTTGTTCCTATGTTTAACTTTGTCAAATGGCAGGGATTCCTATAGTATCGTGGAATGTGAGGGGACTTCATTCCCCCCTCAAGAGAACTATGGTGCGTATGTGCCTTAAAAAGTTTCAGCCTGGGATATTCTGCTTCCAAGAAACACATTTGACGCAGGAGACAGTGGGGTGTATACAGTATAATTGGGTGACTAAAGCTTACCACTCCACTCACACCTCGTATTCTAGAGGGGTGAGTGTTTTGATCCACGGCTCCCTGGACTACCAAGAGATGGACAGTTTAATCGATCCTGAGGGTCGATTTGTGTTTCTACATTGCAGATTGGGTGCCTTAACATGTGTAATTGCTGGAGTATATATCCCCCCCCTTTCACGGCGGTGGTGCTGAGGGCCTTGATATCCTACTTGGATGATAGGCCGGAGGTACCGCTGCTAGTGATTGGGGACTTTAATTGTTGTTTGGACCTCTCGCTGGATAGACACCCGGCCGTAAGAGCCTCTGCCCTCTCCAGGGGTACCCCCCTGGTGCGGTTGTTGCAAGAGGTGGGCTGGGTGGATGTTTGGCGACACCGTCACCCGGGGGTAAGACAGTATTCATGTTTTTCCAAATCGCATGGCAGTTTGTCTAGGATTGACTTGGTGGTGGGAAATGCACACGTGCTCCAATATGTAGACGCTATGGAATACAGGCCCCGTAGTGTGTCAGACCATTCCCCATTGATAGTGCACCTGGTGGTTTCTCAACCGGTGGCGCTCCCAAGGTCACAGTGGAAATTCAATGCGTTCTGGCTGAAACTATTTAAATCCCCTGAAATTATAGAGGAGAGCATGTGTGGGTTTTTCATTGCTCAGGACCCTGAGGGTCCCTGTATGCAGCAGTGGGAGGCCTTTAAGGCATTTTTGAGGAGGATTTTGACCACTGAAATGACTAAAGTGAAAAGAGATTCTTCTGCCTTTGTAGTGGAGCTGGAGAATAGGGTGAAGGAACTTGAACAACGCTTTGTCATGGACCCATCTGACTCGGCAAGGGAGGAGTGGCAAGCTGCTCAGTCAGCTTACGAGCGGGTGCTCTCCTCAACTGCCGAGAAAAAAAGTTTTTTTACCAAACAGGCCTTCTTTGAGGAGGGGGAGAAAACGGGGCGATTGTTGGCTAGAATAGCAAATGCCCAGCAGAGGTCTCCAACTATAGGGACTATTAAATCCAAGGCTGGGCCGCTGGTCAGATCCCCGGAACTTATCATGCAGGAGTTGGCGGGGTTTTATGAGGAGTTGTACCGCCCCGGCACAGCCTATGATCGGGCGGATCTGGACTGGTACTTAACTGAGCTGAACTTCCCTAGGCTTAATGCGGGACAGAAGGTGGAGTTAGATGCGCCTCTTACTGTGGAGGAATTGCAGGAGGCAGTGGGCCTGTTCCCTAATTGTAAGGCACCGGGGGAGGACGGGATTCCCATGGAAGTATACAAGCAGCATGCGGAAGTATTGCTACCACGCTTATTGAGGGTGTTTAACGCTGCCTTGGAGGTGGGAGTCCTTCCACCTTCTATGGCAAAGGCCAATATTGTATTGCTCCTTAAACCAGGTAAGGACCCGGTTGAACCTGGGTCATACAGGCCAATCTCCTTGTTACAATGCGATATTAAAATTCTTGCGAAAGTGCTAGCAATGCGACTCAATAAGGTTATAGCCTCCCTCATACACGAAGACCAGGCGGGGTTTATGCCAAATAAATCCACGGCCATTAACCTGCGGCGGTTATTTTTGAATATGCAATCGGACGTCGATAATCCGGGAAGCAGGGCCCTGCTGTCCTTAGATGCCACTAAGGCATTTGACAGTATTGATTGGACATACTTGTGGGCGGTGCTGGAGCGTTTTGGATTCGGCGAAGCATATATAGCGTGGGTGCGCCTCCTGTACAGCAGACCTGAGGCTGCTATTCGGGCCTTCGGTTTCATGTCACAGGATTTTGCATTGAGGAGGGGGACGAGGCAAGGATGCCCGCTGTCCCCTCTGCTCTTTGCATTGGCTATTGAACCCCTGGCCATGGAGATAAGGGCGAATGAGCGCATTGTGGGATTTTGCTATGGGCCCCTGCAGGAGAAGATAATGCTATACGCAGATGACACCCTGCTTATGCTGGGAGATACTGACGAGTCCCTGCGGGAGGCCATGGCAACCATTACAAAATTTGGGGTTTACTCAGGCTTACAAATTAACTGGTCAAAATCTGCCCTGTTACTGTTAGACGGGGATGCCACACAGGCGATAGCCCCATCGTGCCCTATCCCAGTCACTACTTCCTTTAAATACTTGGGGATTCAGATCACTTCTAACCCGAGGGATTTTAGCCGGTTGAATATCTGGCCCCTGCTTCAGAGGTTTAGGGAGAGAGTTAGGACGTGGAACGGCCTTCACATGTCGGTGGCGGGCAAAGTAAATTTGGTGAAGATGATCCTTATGCCTCAATTACTCTACTGTCTTCACAATGCCCCGGTAGTGGTCCCTTTTTTTAATTTTTTTTTAGAATGGTTAACTCCATCTTTCGTACTTTAATATGGAAGAATAAACCCCCGAGGATAAAATTAGAACATCTTCAAAGGCCTAAGGACGATGGCGGGCTGGCACTGCCCAACCCGTGGTTGTACTACCTGGCTGCCCAGTTACAGCACCTGGTGGGGTGCTTTGGGACTGAGCCGGCTGGTTCTTCCCGGGCACTCATGCTCCGCACAATAGATGCAGGTCCCATCCCTCTGGCACTGGAGGCCCTGGCATTTGCCAGGCCGAATAAGAAGTATCAGTATAAGTGCAAGTATATACAACAGGCCGAGGGGTACACTGAATATAGCCCTCTCTGGCATAACGAGACTTATACGGAACTGGCTAAGTTGCAGGGAGGGGCTAGATGGATAGCACACGGGATTACCCATGTTAAGCACGTCTTTAAGAACGGTATTCTTAGGACATTTGCGGATCTGCAGGCGGAGTTTGGCCTGCCGTCCCCAATGTTCTTCCAATATCTGCAACTTCAGCATGCGGTTAGAGCACAGAGTAGATCTTCAGAGTGGCACTTGTCTCCAACTCCTGTATTCGGCCTCATCAGAGATGCTGTGACCTCAAAGGGATTTATTTCCCAAAGCTACAATATCCTTTTACAATACTTCCTGGGGCATCATCCCCTGAAGATGAGGGAGCGGTGGGAGAGAGATGTGGGTCAAATGGACGGGGAGGAGTGGGAGGAGATATTTCAGGGGGTAAAAGTGTATGCTCTTTAAATGTGGCCCAGCGGCTCACGCAACTGTATATTATTCTGAGGGTATACTACACGCCGCATAGACTACAGCTGATGGGGTTGCAGACGGATGGTACCTGTACCAGATGTAGGAGGGACCATGGGGATCTTATTCACCTCCTGTGGCGCTGCCCCAAACTGCATTTATATTGGAATGAGGTGGTAACTGTGGTCAATTCTGTGTTCCAGATATCTTTACCAGTAGATCCCAAGGTATGCCTCTTGGGGGTGGTGGAAGAGCATGTGATAGAAACGCATCCTAGGGAAGCAGTTCAGAGGGTGATGTTCCAAGCCAGGAGGCTGATTATGTTGTATTGGAAATCGGAGGCGCCCCCAACTTCGAGGGAATGGATATGTAAGATAGGGGATATGTTACGTATGGAAAAGCTCATCTACCAGCACAGGGGGAGTATGCAGAAATATGAAAATCTCTGGGCACCGTGGCTGGATACACCGGGGCTTGCCCCGGTGGACCTGGTCGCGGGCAGATTATTGGGCTAGTTATGGGGGGGGGGAAACACTCTGCCTGTGAATGCTATATTGTAGGAAGAGAAACATTATGAGGTTGCTACTTTAACCCTGTTTTGTATCAATCGGTCATGAGCATGGAAGTGCTGATTATTGTTTTTGATGTATATGACTTTGTACCACCTTTGAATCAATAAACACATTTTTGTTGGTAAAAAAAAAAAAGAATTGGAAGGCTGCCAGATCGCTGCTGTCAGAGGAAACAGGGAGCTCAAATGCTGAGTCACTGGTGGGTGTGGGGAGATAGAGGAGCTGAGCTGTTGAGAGACTGGACATAAAGTGTTTTGAGGATGATTTTATCCACAGTATCCGCAGCTACAGAGATCAGTGAAGGATGGTTTTAAAGCTAATTTATTGCATGTTTAAGAATGTTTTTGTGTATATTAGGGATGAGCCGAACACCCCCCCCCCCCCCCGGTTTAGTTCGCACCAGAACCTGTAAACGGACCGAAAATTTGCGCAAACTATCGAACCCCGTTAAAGTCTATGGGACTCGAACGTTCGGAATCAAAAGTGCTAATTTTAAAGGCTAATATGCAAGTTATTGTCCTAAAAAGGGTTTGGGGACCCGGGTCCTGCCCCAGGGGACATGTATCAATGCAAAAAAAAGTTTTAAAAACGGACATTTTTTTGGGAGCAGTGATTTTAAAGTGAAAAAAAAAGTGAAATATTCCCTTAAATATCGTACCTGGGGGGTGTCTATAGTATGCCTGTGAAGTGGCACATGTTTCCCGTGTTTAGAACTGTCCCTGCACAAAATTACATTTCTAAAGGAAAAAAAGTAATTTAAAACTGCTTGCGGCTTTAATGTAATGTGTGGTCCCGGCAATATGGATGAAAATCATTGAGAATCGGCATGGGTACCCCCCCCCCAGCCCATTTGGGTCTTGTATGGATATTAAGGGGAACCCCGCACCCAAATTAAAAAAAGGAAAGGCGTGGGGGGCCCTCAGGCCCTATATACTCTGTACAGAAGTATACAGGCGGTGCAAACAAGACAGGGACTGTAGGTTTGTTCTTAAGTAGAATCTGTTTGTAATTTGGAACAGGTACATTTTTAAAGTGTAGCTCCAGCCAAAAAATCTATTTTTAAGCTTTTTGAAAAACATAGGGAATAGTTATAACCCCTGTAACATTTGTTTTGCTGTCTGTGCACCTGTTCAGAAGATTTCACCTCACTTTCTGTCCCAATGACAATGCTGCAGCTGGGACCTTGATGCAAAGGTAGATAGATGGCTTTATATGCTGTGTGTTGCCTATAACAGTCAGTCAGATTATCCCTTTCAAGATGGAATGTGATTGGTTTTCATGGGCAACACATTTTGGCCTTGCTTTAACTGCTTTGATAATAAGATCTATAGTTAAAGTGGTTATAAGGGCAATTTTTTTTCCCTCTTAAGTAAAAAAGAAGTTATACTTACCTGTTCTGTGCAAGGGCATTGTACAGTGGTCTCTTACCTTCTCTATTGGGGTCCCCTGCTGTCGCTCTTTGCTCCTCCTTCTCTGTGAGTGACCCCATAGCAAGCTGGCTGCTATGGAGGTATTTGCGCAGGCAAGCGCCTGAGCAGGGCTGTGTGTGTCTGTAGACACACAACCCTGCTCAGCCCTGCCCCTCACTTCCTCCTTACAGTATTTGATTGACAGCAGAAGAAGCCAATATCTCCCACTGCTGCTTCTGTGTCCAGTGAGAAGAGGAAGAGGGGAGAGCCTGGCTGTAGACGGGAACAGCAGTGGATCAAGAGAGGACTCGGGTAAGTGTTTAGGAAGGTGGGTGGGGGAGGAAATACAACTACTAGGACATTTTTTACCTAAATGCAGGGAGAGCATTTAAGTGTTATTAAACCCACAACAGTAAAATCAGTCTGTATATGCAACATAGCATGCTTGTTATACTCAGTGTGGAACTTAAGGGAAAGGGGTTAATCCTCTGCATCTGCTGTTTTATCCTGTATGCACAGATCCTCCCCCTCCTGCACTGTCTATCTGGGAAAGGCCAGCTAACACAGACAGGGTAGCCGACCTGCACATGCTCAGTTGTGTCTTTATGCTGGAGAGACCATTTACTTGTTCTCAGAGCTAGCAAGGTCACATGATATTGACATCACATATGTGGGCGTGTATACAGGCTGTAGTGTAAATCTCCTCCCACCTGAACTCTCAGCACTGGAGAAATTCTGCAGTTTATCATGTAACCATGGTATGAACTATTTTCATATTACTGGGTTTAGTAACCCAGTGGTCTTAGAACCACTTTTAAGGGCTATTTGTTTTATTCTATCTTTTTTAATTATGAAGGCTTTTAAACAATTTTTGTAATATTAAAGTAGACCTTCACTCAAAAATAAAAGCTGACCTTTAGTTTTTTTACTTTCTATTTTGGTCAACAGAGGTGGTATTTTGAGACGTGTTCTGTTTGCATTCAGTCTATACCTAATAGGATGCTTTTTATTCGAAACTATAATATGGCACAGCTGATAGGCCTTGTTTCCTGTGGGTGTAAAAACTAATAATAACATGTATTGAAAATCTATTACTTGCTTAATAACTGTAATTGCTACAGACACCTTTCTTTCATTTACATGTCTGTCCTTGTGATTGGCCTGCTGGGGTATTTAATCACAAATCAGCGTTCTCCGAACTGGGAAACATTAATTGATGCTTTTTGCTATTTAGTGACTAAAACTCGTTTCGGCGACACAAAGCTGCTCTCCGGGGTTCCTGTAGACAACTGTAATCATCCATCATTCTGCTAGTTTGCATGCGTCGGCTGTAGGTTTCATGTAATACTCAGGTACTTGCTCTCAGAGCTGCTGGATGGTTATGATGAAATTGCTGTACTTAGCTCTACTGGGATAGACAAAATCCAGCAGCACCTCAGAGCATTGCTGAGAAACCTGTTAGAAGAGTCTGGCATGAGCCCTGTATATTATAAGGTATTTTTATTATGAAAGAGGATGTACCTTAAGATATATTTTTCATACTGGTGCACGTGTTAACATTTACAGGTATCACGGAGATCACAGTACTCCAGATGACAATGCCTTCATCGGCTTTTCTCGCCAGAAGGATGGCGTCTCTTTTGCTCAGGCATTATCCGAGGTCATCATCTACATTCTGCATTGGGATGCTGGCTCAGAAATGACACAAATGTGTAAATTCTGTAGCTTATGTTGGTATTATTCTTATACAGTAAAGCGCTAACAGTTTGTGCAGGGCTTTACAATATTAAGGAAGACAATAGAGTTACAATATAATTCAATACAGGATCGTTAGAAAAGCCCAGCTCGTAAGAGCTTACAATCTAAAAGGTAAGGATTTACAGATCAGCCAGTTTTCTTAGTAATGTAAAGCTGCCCCCCCCCCCCCATTGTCCCCACATATGAAGGCTTTCATGTTTGTTTCGATATTACTTAGCCTCCTTGACGCTTTTTCTGTTAGTGACTACTAGTTCCATGGGCCCTCCAATTTTCTCTTCAATGTACATATGTCAGGGCCTGGACTTGAACCTGGGAACTATGCTGTGTCTGGCAATGACTCTTCTCGCTGAGCTACCTGAGGTGCTGGATAGCACTCTGTCTTATCCATTAGACAACCCTGCCTTGTGCCTTGACTTCTGCTGAACCTTGAACTCATTTCTCCTCCCATGAACTTCCTTTTTTAAGCCATGTCTCTGCACTTCCTGTTTGCCAGATTTTTGTGCTCTCTTCAGCCAGTATCTCACTCTTGTCTTTCCTGCTGCGGTCCACATTTTTGCAACCACTTGTTACCGACCTTTGGCTTGTTTCTCGACTATGCTAATGCCTGATCCCAAGCTGCAACCACTTGTTAACAACCTTTAGCTTTTTTACTGACTATGCTTCTGTTTGATCCTTACCTGCTATATCCACTACTGGACCCGGCCTGCTCATCTCCTGGTGGGGCGACCCTGAGGACCGCGATCTGGTACTAACACGCAGCAAAGCCCATCTCCACCATCAGGAGGTCTGGTGAATACTGGTTAGTACTTAGACCCTGTACCTCAGCTGAGCCCAGGTCATCTGCAAGGGTGACCTGCTTGTAAACCTATCCTGCTGGTTGGCGGGAGTCCCCCCTTCTGCTATAGCTACCGGTCTCTGAGCCTGACCCCTGGTCGTGACAACAAATTTGCCAGCACACCATGGATCTTCAAATAGCATCCAAAGGTTTATTCAAAGTACTCATTCAAAAGGATCAAACGTGGGAGCAGGTAGCTCTTGTCATGTCTCTTCTACAATAAGACACACTCACCTGCCTGCTCGTGGCCTTTGAATGAATGACATGCTCTTGGCTGCTCCAAGATGGCTGCTGCACTGTGTGCATGGGTGCGTTGAAGTCATCCCCAGCTGGCCAATCAAGAGATCAAAAACCCAACAACTGGAAGTACTCTGGAAAGAAGATGACAGCGGCCAGGTAGGGATGCAACCATCACATTGCTGGAAGGTGGAGGTGAGAATTTTGCAGAGTTCAGTATCGCTTTAAGGAGAGATAGGTGACGAATGAGTGAATTACAGTTAGTGAGTGATTAATCAGTGATTTGATAGGAATTTTATTTAAAAAATTTCCTTTCACTTTGCAGGTTTGTTAGAGAGCAGGCTACAGGAAAAGCCTGCTGTAACAAATGCAAAGAATTGCAATGTAACAAAACAGTATATTACATTGTATTTATCAGTGATGATGTTTCCCCTTTCAGTGTACTTTCCCTAAGTTCTCTGGAGTCCTTCAGTAGATGTGTTGAAAATCTGACTTGAATTTACGTTTAATTTACAGTAATTTTGCCTTTTTTTTTCTTAGTTAAGGGGTCTCTCTGTCCGGCTCCTGGGTGGTTCGGCTCCATCCAAAACAGATGTCTGCAGCAGTAAGCCGCATAATATTCCACAACTTGGTCTAACTTTGTGGATTCTTGACTAAGTCTAAGCTGAAAGATAACAACTCATGACAGGGGCATGTCTGGCTAGTGAAATATGCCCTGCGGTCACAAAGCTCTCAGCTTCTGCTAAGCACAGTAGAAAAAGAATGAATTAAATGGCAGAGTTTTGCTAATGACAGAGAGCCTATGGCTATTGTTGGAAGTTACATTCATTTGGCCATCGATTAATATGCAGTCTCAGAATACTGGCTTGCCTCGCCTGTACACAAATTTAATGAGTGTCATTAATATTCAGTAGGGGGTTACGGGAGGTATGATATTATTCTGATGAGATTAGATTGATATACTGTAGCTGCTGTTTGGATTCTAAAACTGTATATAAAGGATGCAGATTGTGCATTGATATGCGAGTCGTGTGTCACACTGATATCTTATAAATTAGGCAGTGTGACAACACCGTAAGTGACGGATCATCACTAATATATTACTACTATAGAAATAACTGAATCGTAGTCAGAATTCTTGTGAAAGTCTGAATGCCTATACAGTAAAAAGCTGGAATATTTAAAACTAAGAGATATTAAAGTCACAAAAATTGAGTCATTCTACCAAAAGGGACATTTTAATGATAGGAGGACCTGGTGGGCTAAGTTAGCCCTTGTTTTTTTATTCCTATTAGATACTTCACCAGCAGCTATTCTGTAATCTAATCACCAATAGATATAAGAAATTGTCAGGTGTTTTAAAGTGATTGTAAACCCTTATTTTTGTTTTTTTAATAACAAACATGTCATACTTAACTAATCTGTGCAATGATTTCGCATTGGGCCACTCCGATCCTCCTCTTCTTTGGTCCCTTTTTGGCGCTCCTGGCTCCTACCCTCTGCCAAGTGCTCACCTTAGCAAGCCACTTGCTATAGGGGGACTTGTGCGGGTTTGCTCCATAGCCAGCTCTGTGTGTCCATTAACACACAGAGCATGGCTCAGCAATTCCCCCGCTCCCTCCTCACTGGCCAAACATGTCATACTTAACTAATCTGTGCAATGATTTTGCATTGGGCCACTCCGATCCTCCTCTTCTTTGGTCCCTTTTTGGCGCTCCTGGCTCCTACCCTCTGCCAAGTGCTCACCTTAGCAAGCCACTTGCTATAGGGGGACTTGTGCGGGTTTGCTCCATAGCCAGCTCTGTGTGTCCATTAACACACAGAGCATGGCTCAGCAATTCCCCCGCTCCCTCCTCACTGGCTGTCATGGCTCCTGCTGCTGTCTTTGGGCCAATAGGAAGGAAGAGAGCCAAGAAAGCCACTGTTCTTGTGCACATTGCTGGATCGAGATCAGGCTCAGTTAAGTATAATGGGGGGAGGAAGAGGCTGCACTCATAAAGTTTTTCACCTTCAAATAATACATTGAAGTAAAAAAAAATGTCAGTTAAATAAACACAGTGCCATATCGCAAAAAAAGACCTGGTCAGGAAGGGGGTAAATCCTTCCGGGGCTGAAGTGGTTAAAACAAATATATAGCTTTATTGCATGGTCATATACAAAAATACTTGTTATAATATTGTAAACCAGTGTATACAACATTAAAAAGCGACCGCAGACCTTTAGGTTGGTATGATTGTACAATATGGGCCTGGGGGTACAATTTAGTTAATATAATATAATATAATATAATATAATATAATGATGCGCTGTGGCACCAACCTAAAGTTTTACACAGTGAATCTTCAAACAAAGATATATATAAATGTGAACCAGAAATGTGACAATAAACCCAGTGCTCAATGCTCCATGTACTGTGTACATAAATCAATATTGATTGCTTAATCAATTTAAGCAGCACAGGATAAAAATGCAAAGTGGAGTAGATGATCCTAACCACATAATGCTAATATCACTCAAAAACTTGGCCCCAAATGAATAGGATAAACAAGTCCACAGATTTCTCAATTCAAACCTCCGGTGCATACACCAGCCAATGTCCCTCTGTTATAATCACTCCATGGATCTGCCCATCTGCTGGTGATGAATTCACTCAGTGATTCCTCATATGCTCCCGGTTCCCATATGCCATTAGATGGACATGTGTAGGAAATACAAAAAAAACAAAGATCATTGCGCAGTAAAGCACCACACCACAGTCTCCTACTCAGCTGTGTGGTTACACTCACATATCCTGGATATAAAACAGCGCTTGTAGTCAGCTTAGTCAGATCAATGTCCTCCTTCGGCTGCTGGGAGCGTCACTAAGCTCCTCCCCATACGCGTTGCGTCAACAACACGCGACTTACTCATGGGTATTTTTTTTTTTTTTTGTATTGGGACATTGGCTGGTGTATGCACCGGAGGTTTGAATTGAGAAATCTGTGGACTTGTTTATCCTATTCATTTGGGGCAAAGTTTTTGAGTGATATTAGCATTATGTGGTTAGGATCATCTACTCCACTTTGCATTTTTATCCTGTGCTGCTTAAATTGATTAAGCAATCAATATTGATTTATGTACACAGTACATGGAGCATTGAGCACTGGGTTTATTGTCACATTTCTGGTTCACATTTATATATATATCTTTGTTTGAAGATTCACTGTGTAAAACTTTAGGTTGGTGCCACAGCGCATCATTATATTATATTATTTCACAGTGGAGAGCTTAGCATTCTTTGAATGATTGCAGCTGGTATCATTTAATAATCTTTTGTTTTTTGTTCTTACGTTCACCACGTATTAGCGATTTAGTATTATATTTCACAATTTAGTTAATATGTACATTAGAGAAGGGCTGTGGATAAATACATGTCATTGTCAGTGTGAATGAGTCCTGAATGAATGAAAAAAAAAAAAAAAGCAGCTATTACGTCCAATAATGATTGTATCAGCTAAGTGAATAGAGATGATTTTAAATAGCTTTGGTGTTGGTCCGACCCTGAAATTTACTGGCTAATTTACTAGAAATTCCTAATATATTTACAGAGCTTGTCTTTAAATGAGAAGATACTAATACTGTTTTTAGTTCATTTTCTGTCTGCTTTAAATGTAGCCACTGACGCATCTATATAAATGACTCAGGCTGCTGTGTTGTTTGTTTGTTTGGGGTTTTAAAATACATAATATTATAAACACGCCTGAAGTAAATTCATATTCATAATTTATGCTTCATTAAACCGGAATTTATTCTAACAAACTTAATGGTTTATCGTTATTAGTCTTCTCTGCAGTGCAGCAGCATAATATTAGCATTTCTTTAATAGAAAATTGGATTGGTTTACTAAAGGCAAATAGACTGTGCACTTTGTGAGTGTTTCGGCAGGTGCCTACTTTTGGGAGGCCGCGGTCATGAGAAATCTGCATTAACCACTTGACCACTGGGCACTTAAACCCCCTTAATAACCAGACCAATTTTCAGCTTTCGGTGCTCTCACATTTTGAATCACAATTACTCAGTCATACAACACTGTACCCATATGAATTTTTTGTCCTTTTTTTCACACAAATAGAGCTTTCTTTTGGTGGTATTTAATCACTGTTGGGTTTTTTATTTTTTGCGCTATAAGAGAAAAAAGACTGAAAATTTTGTAAAAAAATGATTTTTTTTTCGTTTCTGTTATAAAATTTTGCAAATTACTATTTTTTCTTCATAAATTTTGGCCAAAATTTATACTGCTACATATCTTTGGTAAAAATAAGTACAAATTGGTGGATATTATTTGGTCTTTGTGAAAGGTATAGAGTCCACAAGCTATGGTGCCAATATCTGAAAATTGATCACACCTGAAGTACTGACGGCCGATCTCAATTCTTGAGACCCTAACATGCCAGAAAAGTACAAATACCCCCCAAATGACCCCTTTTTGGAAAGAAGACATTCCAAGGTATTCAGAAAGAGGCATTGTGAGTTTTTTGAAGTTGTCATTTTTTCCCACAATTCTTTGCAAAATCAAGATTTTTTTTTTCTCTTTTTTTTTTTCACAAAATTTTCATATTAGCAGGTTATTTCTCACACACAGCATATGCATTCCACAAATTACACCCCAAAACACATTCTGCTATTCCTCCCGAGTATGGCGATACCACATGTGTGAGACTTTTACACAGCGTGGCCACATACAGAGGCCCAACATGCAGGGAGCACCATCAGGCGTTCTGGAGCACCCAGGCCAATTCTGACATTTCTCTTCTACATGTAAAAATCATCATTTATTTGCTAGAAAATTACATAGAACCCCAAAACATTATATATGTTTTTTTAGCAAAGACCTTAGAGAATATAATGGTGGTTGTTGCAACTTTTTATCTCGCACGATATTTGCGCAGCAATTTTTTTAACGCGTTTTTTACGGAAAAAAAATGTTTTGTGCTTAAAAAATAAAAAAACAGTAAAGTTAGCCCAATGTTTTTGCATAATGTGAAAGATGAAGTTACGCCGAGTAAATAGATACCTAACATGTCACCCTTAAAAATTGCACACACTCGTGGAATGGCGCCAAACTTCGCTACTTAAAAAAATCCCCATAGGCGACGCTTTAAATATTTTTACTGGTTACATGTTTTGAGTTACAGAGGAGGTCTAGGGCCAGAATTATTGCTCTCGCTCTAACGTTCGCAGAGATACCTCACATGTGTGGTTTGAAAACCGTTTTCATATGTGGGCGGGACTTGCGTATGCGTTCGCTTCTGTATGCGACCTCACGGGGACAGGGGCGCTTTAAAAAATATATATATTTTTTTATTGTTCATTTTACTTTATTTATTTTAGTTTGACATGTTTTTCCGCCCCAAAAATTTTTTTGATCACTTTTATACCTATTACAAGGAAAGTAAACATCCCTTGTAATAGGAATATGGCATGACAGGTCCTCTTTACAGTGAGATATGGGGTCAATAAGACCCCACATCCCACCTCTAGGCTGGGAAGCCTGAAAAAAACCCCAAAAAAAAACAACAATCCTGGCTTTGATCGTAGCGGTGAGTCGGTAGAAGCACCAGAGGGCGGCGGGGGGGGGGGGACATCCCCTCTCGCCTCCCGTAAGAATGATCAAGCAGCAGAACAGCCACTATGATTGTTGTTATGGTGTAGGGAATCGCCGGCTGAAAAAGCTGATATCTGAATGATGCCTGTAGCTGCTCCCATCATTCAGATATCTCTGCACAAAGTCAAGGACGTCATATGACGGCCGGCGGGCGGGAAGTGGGCATTGCGGAGTATTGCCGGGCATTGCAGGGCATTGCGGAGTATTGCGGACTATGGCAGGGTATTGCGGAGTATGGCAGGGTATTGCACGGGGTATTGCACAGGGTATTGCAGAGTATTGCGCAGGGTATTGCAGAGTATTGTGCAGGCTATTGCAGAGTATTGTGCAGGCTATTGCAGAGTATTGCGCAGGGTATTGCAGAGTATTGCGCAGGGTATTGCAGAGTATTGCGCAGGGTATTGCAGAGTATTGCGCAGGGTATTGCAGAGTATTGTGCAGGGTATTTTGCAGAGTATTGCGCAGGGTATTGCAGAGTATTGCGCATGGTATTGCAGAGTATTGTGCAGGGTATTGCAGAGTATTGTGCAGGGTATTGCAGAGTATTGCGCAGGGTATTGCAGAGTATTGCGCAGGGTATTGCAGAGTGTTGCGCCAGGGTATTGCAGAGTATTGCACCAGGGTATTGCAGAGTATTTTGCAGAGTATTGCGCAGGGTATTTTGCAGAGTATTGGCAGGGTGTATTGCAGAGTATTGGCAGGGTATTGCTCCAGGGATGGCTGAGCAGGGATGGATGGATGGCTTGATCTGTGACTGCAATTGTCACAGATCCAGCCCACAGAGCTGCTGCTGCCATCCGCTCCCTCCCCCTCCCCTCTCACACTGTACCGATCGGTACAGAGAGGGGAGGGAGGAACCAGTGTCATCAAATGACGCCGGTCTGTTTACAAGTGATTGCTCCGTCATTTGACGGAGCGATCACGTGGTAAACGGCCGCTATCAGCGGCGATTTACCGCGATTCGTGATCCGCCGGGTCCTCTGGACCCGGCGGTCACGGAGTTTCCCGTGTGCGCGCCCCAGGGGGCGCGCGGGAGCGCGATTCTGGGAGGACGTTATATAACGTCCTCCCAGAGTTAAGCAACCACCTTGTCGACGTTATTTGTCGGCAGGTGGTTGTTAAGTGGTTAAAGCAGCATCTCCAACTTGGAAACAAGCACACTTCATTACACAATCAACTCTTCGTGTCTCATTCACTTTACAGTGGCATAACACCAGACCAACTGTACTCTGTCTGCCTTACATGGTGCAGCATTTGTGAGGGGATTATTAATAGATACTAAAGCGATAAAATGGTGCAGACCATATTGCAAATATAAATATGTGGTAAAACATAAGATAACCAAATGATAAAAGCTGCAATCAATCAATGTGTCTAATAACATATATGTGATTTTTAAATGTCATGGGTATCAACTGACTGACTAAGTCACGTGACGTGTGACGTAACGCATAGGGGGAGGAGCCTAGCCACGCTACCAGCGGCATTCTGAGCAGTCGGAAGCCGGAGCAGTGAAGGAAAGCGCTCGTACTGAGCTGAACTGTGGCTATCTATGCAATAACTGAATTTTGGTCACGTGAGTGAGAGCGCCCTATGCAAAACATCATTGCCTCCAGGTTATATAGTATTGCGCAATGGGTGTTTTTCTTTTTCCTTTTATGGTTCATTCGTTGTGAGTTCACCGCTGATACTGCTCCAGTCAGAAAATTAAACAGCCATCCCGGTCTGTGATCAGCTGGATAAAAGGGATGAAGTAAAGGAGTGCTTTAGTTGGTTTTTATAGGACTTTAAAACTGCATGTGTTCATATTCCACGGAGCTGGTGTGGAGGAGTAATATCAGGAGTGTATTCTTTCTGAGGCTGTTTGTATTGCACTGAACTGATTTATACCCATCTGGGTTTTTCTGAGCACTTTATATTGCATTATTGTCTTTGTATTTTGCACACTATTTATGCAGGTTGGCACATTATTTTGCAGTTTGCACTTTGGTCACATATTTATTTGGTTACGGTTTATTTCTATAAGGTTGATTTTATAGCGCATCAATATCACATTTAAAAATTTGTGAGGGGATACCACCGATCCTGTATCCTGCTTTCCATCCCAGCTTTGATGCCACCTCACTCCCACTTCCTTTCCGAGTGACATACAGCTAGGTACTTAGGGGGTCTGTGACAAGGGTCTGATCCCGAGTACATAGGAGTACTCTGGCCGCTAGGGCACCCCCTCGCTACCAGAGCACACAGTCATCCATGCCAGTCACAATGAATACTTAAGCACTAACACACTACTGGTTAATAATAGCTACGGCACTTAAATCTTCACTTGCAGCATTCTTCACTTGTCGACCTTGGTAGTACACATCCCCAGGTGTAAGCTCTTGGTCTTTCGATACACCTGCCATACACGCACCCCCAACCCCCCCCCCCCCCCATTGAGAGACTTCAGACCAGGCACTTAGTAACTTTTACTGAAGGTTCTTGCAAATACAGGGTTTACAGATTACAGACTAATGCAGGCAGCTCATGTCCTCTAATCAGAGTCCAAGTTCTGGCTTCACTACCCCGACTGGGTACCCAACGTGTTCCTGTATGAGCTCCATCTTGCAGGACAGCTTCTTGCCAGTTCCTATGTGGAAGGAGAAGGGCTCTTTGAGACATTTTTGCTAGGTAGGCAAATAGACTATGCACTTTTCAAAGTGCAGTTTCCGCTGCAAGTGCAGTTGCTCCAAAGCTTAGTAAATCAGGTAAGGCTCCACTTTGCAAAGAATACCCAATCACATGCAAGGAAAATAAAAAAAAACAGCATTTTTGCTTGCACATGATTGGAGGATGGAAGTCAGCAGAGCTTCTGCTCATTTACTAAGCTCTGGAGCAACTGCACTTTCCAAAGTGCACAGTCTATTTGCCTTTAGTAAATCAACCCCTCTGTTTTCCTTTAGTAAATGAACCCCAACATTTCCTACTGTGGGAATATTGTATGTAGGAGTTTCACCATAGAAGGGCTAATTGGGTTTTCTATTGTTTAAAGAACAATTACAGGCATGGCCATATGATACACAGATACATTGGTCCAGCTTGCCCAATGTAACTACATATATACCATACCCAGCCGATGTTCCTGAAAGCTGGTAATCAGTGAAGTACAGGCGGTCCCCTGGTTACAAACATCCGACTTACAAACGAAGGAAATCTACCCCATGGAAGGGAAATTCACTCCAGTAAGAGTTATTATGGGAAAAAGGTACCTCCATTAATGCTTTATCACCAATCCTTGTTTCCACAACAACCCAAAATTTTCAAAATCCAATTGTCATTGGGACAGAAAGTGAGGTGAAATCTTCTGAACAGGGGCACAGGCAGCAAAACAAATGTTACAGGGGTGATAACCCTTCCCTATGCTATCCAAAAAGCTTAAAATTTTTTTTTGGGCAGAAACGACTGTATAATTTAAAAATTTACCTGTTCCGACTTACAAACAGATTCAACTTAAAGGGGTTGCTCCACCGGAAAAAAAAAATTAAAAGCCAGCAGCTACAGCTACAGCAGCTGCTGGCTTTTAATATTTGGACACTTACCTGTCCTGGAGTCCAGCGACGTCCGCAGCAGAGGACGAGCGACCGCTCGTCGCTCTGCTGCTCCCTCCGCCATCCTCGCTGAGGGAACCAGGAAGTGAAGCCCTGCGGCTTCATGCCCGGTTCCCTACGGCGCATGCGCGAGTCGCGCTGCGCCAATCTGATTGGTGCTCCTGTGTTCTGGGAGCCGAGTGTCTCCCAGAACACCAAGGGAAGTCTGCGGGAAGTGACGTAACTCCCGCAGATTCCCGGAGACAGGACTCCCGGATGTGGGTGAAAATACCTGTCTTAGACAGGTATCTTCACCCCCCTCCCCCCTGAAAGTTGTCAATTGTGACACCGGAGGGGGGGAGGGTTCCAAATAGCAAAAGTTGCTATTTAGGGTGGAGCTCCACTTTAAGAACAAACCTACAGACCCTATCTTGTTTGTAACCCGGGGACTGCCTGTAGTCACCACTACTCCAATGATCTCCACTTGCTTCCGAATCCTATGCTAGTCGCTGCCTTTCTGTATTCTAAACACAGGAGGTCAACTGCTTGGAACAGGCAGCATTCAGAGAATACTTTGCATTTTCTGAATGAATGCAAAGCAGTCAATGATTTGGCTAAGGGGAGAAGTGCGGCAGTGACGTCACACTCCCCAACTTGTCCAATCAAAGAATACTTTGCGTATTTTCAGAAACTGCAATGGTGCCCCTGTTGAGAGGCCAACCTCCTGTGTTCACATTAGAGCAATGCAGCAAGACAGGACCCGCTGGGGTAGTGGTGTCTACTTCAGTGATTTTCAGCCTCCAGGATTATCAGCCAGGTGTGGTTACATTGGTCCAATTACTCTTTACCCCCCCCCCCTCACCAATTAAAGGGAATCTTTCCTTATAGACTTCTCATTCTGAAAATGCTCATTATCTGGCTGACCCTTTGGCTTTAAATAGGAATATCACCCTTCTCTTAAAAAACACAACAATGGCACCTTTAGAAAAGTTTATTTATGGCAATCTACAGTACAAAAAGATACTTTCAGATAATTGCAGACTTTATTATTTGCATACCGTATTTGCTGGCGTATAAGACGACTCCCTATTTTTCACCACCGACCATTGCAGCCTCAGCTCACTGTGCCACCATTGCAGCCTTTGCTCACCTGTGCCACCATTGCAGCCTCTGCTCACCTGTGCCACCATTGCACCCTCTGCTCACCTGTACCACCATTGCAGCCTCTGCTCACCTGTGCCACCATTGCAGCCTCTGCTCACCTGTGCCACCATTGCAGCCTCTGCTCACCTGTGCCACCATTGCAGCCTCTGCTCACCTGTGCCACCTCTGCTCACCTGTGCAGAGGATCATCACGAGGAAGAGAAAAGCCGCGGGGTTGATCGGGAGCCGTGCATAGAGCATGGAGGAAGAGAAAAGCCACGGGATTACAGAGCGGATAGTCGGCTGTTACAGCAGAGTTTACATTATAAATGCCTCCGCTCTGCTCGTAGTTACACACAGCCCTGCCTCCTGACCTTGTGCCTGTAAGATGGACAGAATGCCAGTCCAATGCTGGGACGTGTTCTGTCCATTTTACAGGCGCAGGGTCAGGAGGTGGGGCTGTGTGTAACAACGAGCGGAGGCAAACTCTGCTGTAACAGCGGGCTATCCGCTCTGTAATCCCGCAGCTTTTCTCTTCCTCCATGCTCTATGCATGGCTCCCGATCAACCCGTATGCCGGCGGTACCCACACTCTCTCCCCCCCCCCCGCTCCTGCACATCCGGCGGGCTGAATCCTATGTTGGGCATTTTAAACGACCACTGATTTTTGGGCGTTTTTTTTCAATGTAAAAGGTCGTCTTATACGCTGGAAAGTACGGGTACCTTATTTTTCTTTTCCTCCTCATTTTTTCCATAGTGTCTATTTTGACAAACGGCATATGAATCTGTCTCCCTTTATGCTAGGTTCACACCTTCACGTTTTTGCGGCCCGTGTTTGCGCGGACATGACAACCCATTAATTTCAATGGGCTGCCGTGCCTGCCTTTCCCGCAGAAAAAGGTGCATATACCTTTTTCAAAACGTGGCGCGCAGGGAAATCGCATGGTCGTTTTGGGCATGTGATTTCCCTGTGGTTCCAGCACCCTCACAGTGATTTTACATGTGTGGGGGTGCCATTTAGAATGAATGGCAACCCTGCATGTTTTCTCAGAGCAGCGCGCTTGGGTGGTTGCGTGTGTAGGAATCGCTGCGATTCCTGCAGCTACGCGCATAGGTGTGAACCTAACGTTAATTTCTGGAACTTTGTTTCATCTCCTGGAACATGTGACTGTGCACAGCAGGTTAGGGGGAAGACATTGGAGACGTAGCCTTCATCTTTGAGGCCAGGATAACAATACCAGTGTCTCACTCCACCAGAAAGTGGAAAAACTGTAATTATATGTGTAGGGACCTCACCCCTCTCACCCTTGGCTTGTTGGTCTTGTCTATGGGGTTAGTACTGGGGGGAGGGATGCGATACACCACGGCCCATGTCCTCCATAGTGAAAAGGTGAAGGCCAGAAAGATCGGGCCTTGTGTAGGTGTCGTAGAGTCAAATCCTTTCCTCCGTCCTTGACTCCCCTTTGCTCCTAGTAACCAGAGATCCACACACTGAATAGGTCCAACACAGTTTTATTCTTCTCAGCGAATAAATATACAGCACAGTCAAGTTGGGACCTTTGCAACAGTTCAGTATTAATGGGAGTAGGTCGAGGCACAATCCTTCACTGTATCGCTAACCACTGTGGTGTCACCAATGGTGAATAGTCACTGCCACTGACTATATGAGGTAAAACATGAATTACCTTCGCTAGCACAGCCCCTGTCAGGGGAAGGATATCCGTCCAAGGGAGTCACCGGAGGCCTCTCTGTCACCAGCGATGCTGCGCCGGACTCTCCAGAGAAGTTCTGCTCACCAGTCCTCACAAACTCAGACACGGGCACCCAAAGAGTTAGGGCCCTCTCGGATTCCTCCACCCTCGTGGAACTCAGTCGAAGGTACTGAGCCCCAGGCATCCGCCATAGTACCTCACCCCAGGCTAAAGGTGCCTGAAATGGACTCCATCTCTCGCTCCGGCCAGGTCAAGGGCACCTGGGCCCGGAACTCCGGGACACCAGCACCCAAGCTGAAGGTGCCTGGGTGCAGCCGCGTCCTCCGACTCTGAACCCCAAGGTCAGGGCGTCCGCCCCTTTTATCTCCTCTCCTTTTGCGTTCCAGCAGGTTCCCCGCCCCGCTGTACCAGCTCCAGGAGAGGACAAAAAGGCACAGTCTTGCGTGTGAGTTCAACTCCGGCCAGGGCGACAACGCCACCTGTAGGCCACAGGGAACCTCACACCACCAGAGTCCTCCAAGAACCACAAAAGGGTCTCAGATTCCCTAACAATCAGTGCATCTGGGTTACACTACCACCCAGATGCCTTCCCTAAATTCAAATACCCGCTACACTTGTAAAAACAACAATTATTTAACTAATGAATGTAAAAGGATTTCACATTGGAGCTGCATGCTGATGTGAATTTTTGTGAAATGGGGGAAAGTTCAATTTTATAATTTGAGTTATTAACTCACATCAAGTATGCAGATAAGGTCTTCTGACTTTTCTAAACTGCATACTTGTTCTTGGTCAGAGACTCACAGACTATTGAAAGAAGAGGGTCGGCATAACAACTAGGCAACTGGTTTCTTGGTCACTAGGCACTCCTCCTGCCTTCTCTTGACTTGTTAGCCATCATACTGACTAATTGCTGTAACATAGTTGCCAACATTGCAAAAAAAACATCTGGGACACTTTTTTTGTATTGAGGCGGAGCCTTGCTATAATTAGGGGGCGGAACATTAGTTTGTAGGCGTGTCATGCTGGAATGAAAAATGCGGCGCGCGAAGCGCGTCGCGGCAAAAAATGGGCGTGGTTTGTGCACGATAGTGGGTGTGGCTTAAATGGGCGTGGTTCAAAGGGGTGTGGCTAGAGTCCGAGGTGAGAGAAAGAAATAGAAAGAAAGAAGCCAGATCCTACACCACAATAGAAATGTGTAACAAAATTGGCAGATAAGGATACTCCAAAACACCTGTTGGCGCTTCAATCATCCCGGCACCATGGTTGTTACGGTGTCAGGATGATTGAAGTGCATTATTTATATTATTACATTGTAATATAAAATGAAATCATTCAACTCACCATAATGCCGAATCAGTGGAAGTGTGTCACCTGCCACCAGATGCCTCCCCAGCAGTCCGTCCTTGCATCAGGTGCTCCCAGAAGCATAGCCCCTCTTTACAGAACTGTGTCCCTGGCAGCGGAGCCCTCCTTTACATCTGGTGTCCCCAGCAGTGGAGCCCTCCTTTACATCTGGTGTTCCCGGCAGTGGAGCCCTCCTTACAGATCTGTGTCCCCCAGCAACAGAGCCCTCCTTACTTCAGTGTCCCCAGCAGCTGGCAGCAGCGGAGCCCTCCTTTACATCTGGTGTCCCCGGCAGCAGAGCTCTCCTTTACATCTGGTGTCCCCGGCAGCAGAGCTCTCCTTTACATCTGGTGTCCCCCAACAGCGGAGCCCTCCTTTACATCTGGTGTCCTCCAGCAGCAGAGCCCTCCTTTACATCTGGTGTCCTCCAGCAGCAGAGCCCTCCTTTACATCTGGTGTCCCCCAACAGCGGAGCCCTCCTTTACATCTGGTGTCCTCCAGCAGCAGAGCCCTCCTTTACATCTGGTGTCCTCCAGCAGCAGAGCCCTCCTTTACATCTGGTGTCCTCCAGCAGCGGAGCCCTCCTTTACATCTGGTGTCCTCCTTTACATCTGGTGGTGTCCCCCAGCAGCGGAGTCCTCCTTTACATCTGGAGTCCTCCTTTACATCTGGTGTCCTCCAGCAGCGGAGCCCTCCTTTACATCTGGTGGTGTCCCCCAGCAGCGGAGCCCTCCTTACAGGTCTGTGTCCCCTAGCAGCGGCAGCCAGCCCCGGGGAACAGATGCTCTCACCTCCCGGCGTCTCCGTGTGTGTGCTGGAGGCAGAGGCAGCTCCGCGGTCCATGATCATTTCCCAGCGGTGTCGTGCCGAGAATGGTTCCCCCGCCGGATTCTGTTCCCCCTGGCTCTCCCGACTCCTATCGGAACTCCGCCTCCCCAGCCCTGTACATTGCCGCTCCCTCACGAATGCTCATAATACCGCCCCGCCTTCTCATGTGTGAACACAGAGAGGGGAGAAGCCGATTGGCTGCTCCTCCCCTCACCACTGAACACAAGAGGAAATAATCCTTGTGTCTGCAGCGGCGGCCATCTTTGTGTAGCCCGCCGTTTTTTTACCTCAAGCATTCCCGATTTTCCCGGCGGCCGGGACAAAGGCAAAATACCGGGAAAATAGACGGGACAAAATAAATACGGGACGAGGGTCCCAAATCCGTGATTGTCCCGGGAAAAACGGGACTGTTGGCAACTATGCTGTAATGGGTGACCCCACTCTGTGCAAGGAAGCAGTTTGATATTTTTGCCAGTTTTGGACAGAAAAACTAGCTGGAGATTGAACTTGAAAAGCAATTTGCATTAATACTCAGGGCTGCTAATAGAAATCACGGGGCCCCGTACAGACTACCTGACAGGCCCGCCCAAGAAAATATTAAATATATATATATCGCTAAAAATACAATAAAATTATTAGTAGACACAAATACAACATAGCTCACAGAATTCCTGCTAAATCTAAAAGATAAAATTGAGTTAATATCCATACACACTATGATTTTTATAAGCTCAAAAAAAGTGCCAGCTTCTAGTAGCATTTAAGTAGCTTTTAGAATCATTTAAAAGCATTTAGGAACATTTGTTTTTTTTTGTTTTTTTTAGCATTTTTGCAGTACATGAAAAAAAAAAAAAAAAAAGCTAAAAAAAAGCTGTAAAGGAGTATTTTAGTAGCTGGAAAAACGCTCCAAGAAACTCGACAAAAATTTTTTGTTTCCTGCTCCCAGACGCGGAAGTTAAAAAAATGCTAATAGCCTAAAGTAGTGCGCATGGACACATAGGATAACACTATTTAGTTTCTAGGAGCATGCTAATAACAGCTTCTAGAAGCTTAAAAAAATGCTAGTGTGCATGGAGCAGTAAACAAAAATGAAGTTCAAATAGAAAAAATATACAGGCTGGGCAGTCCTTCTGTCAGAGAGACATAGGGAGAGAAGCAAAGTTACAGAGATACTGTAACAAACTCAGGAGCAGTGGCGGTGCGTCCATAACGGGCGCCGCCCCCGTCTCTCCTGCCACCTGTCTATCCCCACTAGATAGATTCACGCATTGCATGAATCTATCTATGGTCGCCGATACCCAATTGATGGGCACAGTGGCAGCATTTGATGGGCACAGTGGTGGAAATTGATGGGCACAGTGGCAGCATTTGATGGGCACAGTGGCGTAAATTTGTGGGCACAGTGGCTGCGTTTGATGGTACAGTGGTTGCGTTTGATAGGCACAGTGGCTGCGTTTTGTGGGCACAGTGGCTGCGTTTGATGGCACAGTGGCTGCGTTTTATGGGCACAGTGGCTGCGTTTGATGGCACAGTAGCTGCGTTTGATGGGCACAGTGGCTGCAATTGATGTGTTTTTTTTCAGTTTGTTTGCGCCCCCCCCAAAAAAAAATTGAGCACCAGCCGCCACTGCTCGGGAGCACAGCTAACATTAGAGCCAGCCTGAGGGGTGGGGGTATAAGTGAGAGACAACATTCATAGAACTGTCTCTTTCTCAGCAGATAAAAGCTGGCAGCGGGGAGAGGGGGAGAGACTGTAGGAAGAGAAACATAATTGTCGTTCATCAATAATCCCCCTTCCTGTGTGGGCCCCCCTGTGGGCTCGGCCCCCTACAAGAGGACCGGTGGTCCCCCTATCAGCAGCCATGTTAATACTAAACTGTTAAAAGACTTGTGTAGCTGAGTGGGGAGCTTTAGTAATTACTACTTTTCCAGCATTGTCAGCTTGGGAATCCGTGTGACTGACATCAACACGTAAAACTGAATTGCAATTTTGGTCTATTTATAAGGCTGCTTAGGACTGTGGTGGGGAAAATATCAACACAAATCTGTGGCAGGAATCACAGGGTATGCGACCAGCCATGACCAGGAAGCCGCTACAAATCAGCAACAGACTGACAGGCACTGTGGCTGTTTACATGTAACTGTATATCAACATGCTGTCAAAGACAGGTGAGTGGGCATGGATGTAAAATGATTCCAAGGCTACTCATTTGTCGCTAATCACATGTAACTGCTCGATAAGGAGTTTTGTGCGAACAGACGCAAACAGCTATGGTTGGGAACCTTGTACAAATAAATGACAGGCTGACACACTGTGGCTATCTACAGCTGTCCACATAAAGCCACCCATCGAGCGGTTACATCCAGTTAGGGACAGATGTGCAGTCCTACATGCAAAAGGGGAGATTTACTAAAACTGGTGCACACAGAATCTGGTGCAGCTGTGCCTAGTTACCAATCAGCTTCTAACTTCAGCTTGTTCACATAAGCTTTGACAAAAAAAACAAGAAGCTGATTGGTTACTATGCACAGCTGCACAAGATTCTGTGTGCTGCTCACCTGTCCCTATTAGCAGGTAACCATTATTCGATATGTGGTTACAAGCAAACAGCAGGTGTCTATCAGCCCGTCATTCATTTGTACAGCCTTCCTGGATGTGTCTGATCACACACACTAATTCTGCCATTCCATAGTCCTAATGGGCCATGTCAATGAGACCTAAAAAATTTCATGCGAGATTCACACAGCTTTCAGACAGGATTTACACATTCTCCCATTTGAATACAGATAAAAAAATGTGTGATTTTGGGTGAAAGCTATGTGAATCTTGGGTAAAAACATGTGTAGCGGGTATGTACTTTCCCAGGTGTAAATTTGAATTTGACAGAGACATTGGTGATGTGTAATTCCCTGCAGCCCAGTAGGTGGCGCTGTTGCCCTGGGCTGGGGTTGAATCATTGCTGTGTGCTGTGCCTCCTTTTTGTCCTCCCTCGGCAGCGGTATGGTGGGGCGGGGAACCCGCCGTGCTTGCTGGGAGAGGGTATAAAGGGGTTGGCCATCTTGGTCACGGGGTCGAAGTCCCAAGCACCTTCAGCTTGCGGACGGTGGTTCGTGTCGGTCCTCTGGGTGGCCTAGGCCTAGAGGACAGCCGGAGGTCGTGTTCCATCCCAGGCACCTTTAGCCTGGGGTGAGGTACTCGGATGGAGGTCCGGAGCTCAGTGCCCAACACTGAGTTCCGCGAGGGAAGGAGATCCTAGGGAACCCCGGGAGTGGGTACCCGAATCCGGAAGGCGCAATGGACCGGAGGGAGCTCCTCACTTGAAGACCCGGTGCAGCATATTGCCGGTGACAGGTGAGCCTCTCGTCGGAGACCGCCTGGAAGGAAATCCCCCCTCGTGCGGAGACCGTAACCCACTTTCAGGAAGGAAAGCGGAGAACTACATTGTGTCTGGGCCTATTCGCATCCACACCCCCTTTTCTGTTCTGTTTCTACCAAGGGAGTTCAACTGATTGTGTTCATTTGAGAAGAATAAAGGAGTGTTGAACTTTAATGGATGTGGGGCTCATTTCCTGACAGACATTGTTCAAAGTGACTCTTGGAGGGAGGATCCAGGTGCACAGCACTGACCCGAAGGTAATACAAGAACGTTGCTTATGCCGCACTGACACATGTGGTGGAAGCCAGGAGTGGTGTTCCCGCTCCCTCCCCTCTAAGATACCCCTAGACAAGAGAAAGACGTGACAAGAGAAAGAGGGGAGTGGAGGTGGCCGCTACACGTGGGGGCTCGGGTCCGGTATAGTGTTTGTGCACCACAGTATTGAACGTGTCTGTTGGAAGAGTTAAGCGAATAGGCAGGCCTTCATTGGCCGAAGTGCATCCCTGCTCGAAGTCGTGGACATGACCCAAAGAAGGGAAAGGCCCGCACAGAAGAATGGAAAGAGGGGAAAGTTCAGCCGTGTGAAGTACTACACGTGGGGGCTTCTATTGCACTGCGCCACCAGGCACACCCCCATCGCTTAGTTCGTGGGCATGACTCAGAAACAGAAAAGAAGAAAAGCCCGTGAACTGGAGCAAAGGGGAGGAGTCCAATACGTGTGAAGGACTACACGTGGGACATTGGCGCAAAAACTCTGCAGTGTGTGATGGATCAGCAACAGGTCACCATGTTTGGACACACCTCATGGATTCCAGTTCACCCTTCCACCACAACATTGACTGCTGCTGCTCCGGTAACAGATACGGGGATCCGACTAAAGCCAAGGGGCCGATTCGCCCTGTATTCGTGCATGGACGTTGAGGCTCTGGGTGTGATTTGTCCCGGGTGTTCGGGACTGGTGTGCCAGTTGAAGCCGTTTGGACGTTGTGAGGCCTGTGGGGAGTTCCTGTTCGAAGTGGATCCGGTGGTGGAGAGGCCGAGGACCATTTACCCCGGCCGGGCTTCAGGCAACACCACTCAGAGAGGAGGAATCACTGCTGTGAGAATCACCCCTGCGCACACTGCAACGACCGCGGAGGAGGTCGTAAAACCCCAACGGGAGAAATCCGAGGATGCTGACTCGGTCACCAATGTCTCGCAGCGTCCACCACCGAAGAGAAAGACCGGCATGGTAGCCCCGACCAGCGGTTGTGGTGGACCGTCTCGCCCGCTTACGCCCGGCCTGGATGGATCCGTCGACAAGAGTTCCGGGCGTCCCGCTTCAAGTAAAGGCCGAGGTAAGCCAGGCGGAGAGATTTGGTGTGTGGGTGGAGGTGTCGGGAAGTCATGGCCTAGTGAATCCGCGGGAGGTGGTGGCTCCGTTTCTACAACCGGCTACATACCCGCGGAGGAGTGTGACACCTCTGACCTGGAGTCGCTCTCGGACATGGGAGACGACGCTGCCATAGACGATTTGTTTGCCGGGAAGGGCTGGGACAAAGTACCTCTCGCTTCATCTCGGAGGATCAGAGATCCACCCATGTCTACAGGGGAAAGCACACCCCGGGTGGAGGCATCAGCGCCTGAAGAGAGGTCCGGTCCCCAACCTGCTTCTACATCCCCAGTGCCATCTGTACTTAAGGCCGGGGAAAAGAGACTGCTGCTGCGGGCACCTATGCCCAGATCAGATGTGATCATGGTCCCTCGCCACCCGGACTCGATAGTTTTGCCTGGTCAAAGCTACCATGCCTCCTTTGGCGAGATTGCAACGGCTATTTGGTCAGAAGGTTGCTGCAGACTACGGAGGGGAGTATCCATACTTATCGAAGGAGCTGCTCTATGAGGTGGAAGTGTGCCGGGAGCGCTGGTACAGTGACTTTGTGTTGACCCACCTTCAGGTTCCCCACGCCCACAGGTACCTGGCATGCTCTCCAAAGGCCTCTCAACGTTTTAAAGACTGCAAGGCAGAATGGATGTTGGGACGACACATCCATGCAGATAAAGTGTTGATCCGGCGCAAAGAAGGAGAAGATGTGGAGTATCATCTGGAGACCATGGATCAGCACTTGAAACCACTTGTTCTGCCGCATCCCCGCTTTTACCTGTAGGAGAAAAGAGACTCCGTTCTTATCATGCTGCTGAACTTTCTGGGGCCAGTTGCTTTTGTGCCCAGAGGAATGAACTGTTCCTGTTTGTTCTTCACTTTTCCTGCAAGAGATTATGGACTCTGGGGTAGATAGGGCTGAAAGAAAAGAAGAAAGTTCCACGGGTGCAGTTACCGCGGTGCTGTCACCAGGTGGCAGTGTTTCGCAACGTTAAGACACTTTTCATGCACTCCCTCTTTGGAGAAAGGGGATTTCTTCTCGGAGAAGTTTCTTTTCCATTACACGAATACAGGTGTCAGGGTTATGTGTATTAATCCTTTCTTTTCCCTCTGCAGGAGAACATCCCATCAAGTTTACTGAGGATGGGGTGGGTCTTAGTCAGGATGGGTGGGAAAAGTCAAATGTGAATATGTGATTCAAAGTTATGAATCAGTGCTGTTGTTTCTCTTCTGTCTTTATTCCCTTTCTTTACAGGGCTCAGACACAATGTTTTAGTTGGATAGTTTTTTTCAAAAGTTTATATTTTTTGTACAATTGTTAGTCGGTCTCTGGATTGGATTATGTCAGCCGTTGAGGGCATGATTTACTCCAGACACCGGGGACCAGTGTCAAACCACCAGGGGGAGAGTGTAGCGGGTATGTACTTTCCCGGGTGTAAATTTGAATTTGACAGAGACATTGGTGATGTATAATTCCCTGCAGCCCAGTAGGTGGCACCGTTGCCCTGGGCTGGGGTTGAATCATTGCTGTGTGCTGTGCCTCCTTTTTGTCCTCCCTCGGCAGCGGTATGGTGGGGCGGGGAACCCGCCGTGCTTGCTGGGAGAGGGTATAAAGGGGTTGGCCATCTTGGTCACGTGGTCGAAGTCCCAAGCACCTTCAGCTTGCAGACGGTGGTTCGTGTCGGTCCTCTGGGTGGCCTAGGCCTAGAGGACAGCCAGAGGTCGTGTTCCATCCCAGGTACCTTTAGCCTGGGGTGAGGTACTCGGATGGAGGTCCGGAGCTCAGTGCCCAACACTGAGTTCCGCGAGGGAAGGAGATCCTAGGGAACCCCGGGAGTGGGTACCCGAATCCGGAAGGTGCAATGGACCGGAGGGAGCTCCTCACTTGAAGACCCGGTGCAGCATATTGCCGGTGACAGGTGAGCCTCTCGTCGGAGACCGCCTGGAAGGAAATCCCCCCTCGTGCGGAGACCGTAACCCACTTTCAGGAAGGAAAGCGGAGAACTACATTGTGTCTGGGCCTATTCGCATCCACACCCCCTTTTCTGTTCTGTTTCTACCAAGGGAGTTCAACTGATTGTGTTCAATCGAGAAGAATAAAGGAGTGTTGAACTTTAATGGTGTGGGGCTCATTTCCTGACAGACATTGTTCAAGGTGACTCTTGGAGGGAGGATCCAGGTGCACAGCACTGACCCGAAGGTAATACAAGAACGTTGCTTATGCCGCACTGACACATGTGGTGGAAGCCAGGGGTGGTGTCCCCGCTCCCTCCCCTCTAAGATACCCCTAGACAAGAGAAAGACGAGACGAGAAAAAGAGGGGAGTGGAGGTGGCCGCTACACATGTATAAACAGACCCATTTGTATCTTTGTCTAGTTGATTGCCCCTTGACACCAAGGCAGCCCATGGATGGATTCGTTTTTTTCTTTTGTTCAACCAGCTGGTTGAAAGAAAAAGCTGATCCGATTCCCCCATACACACATTTGAGATGGATGGGGGAATCCTCCCCACTGAGTATTCTCACAATGGGGAGACTTTCCTGCTGTCAGAATACACTGATCAGCTTTGCACGCTATAGCCCGTAGCACTGATCAAGTGGGGAAAATCCAACACGACTGCTGTACCAAAGTCGTACGGTATATTGACTTCTGTTCAACATACCGCTCCATACATGGATCACAGTTCGGATGGTCCCAGCTGAACAGGCTGAATTGCTGAATTGCAATCCATGTATGGCTGGCTTCAATATGCACATGAGTACACACTGGCTAACGTCACTTCTGTTTATGCTGTGAGACTGGACACACACATAGCAATTCTGAGGCAATTATTAATCACATTCAATCAATTTCCAATTGCAAAAATAATTGAATGGTTGTTTTGAATAGTTAGAGGTAACCTACCTTTAGATCAGCCTTTCTCAACCTTTTTTTTTTATCCCATATGAACCTTTGAATTAATTTTCCGGTCTCAGAGAACAACTTCTAAAATTAATTAATTGGGGCCCGGGATTAGAACACCCCTTATATTGGTGATCAGTGAGAATAACGCCCCCCTTACAATTCTTAAAAAGATTGCCGCTTAACCCTATCCAGTCTATGTGGTTAACATGTATAATTTGGCATCCACTCCAAACGCCATGTCCTCTTACATGTTTCACCCCAACCAGCGGGGCTTAGTCATAGAGTCTCTATCACTAAGCCCTGGTGGGTGGGGCAAAACATGTCAGAGGACATGGCGTGTGGAGTGGTTGAAGGCTGAGGCCAACTTATACATGTTAACCACATAGACTGGATAGGGTTGAGCGGCGATCTTTTTAAGTATGCTATACACTACTGAATGATGATATTTTTCGTCAGCACCCCATTCCTGAGTACCAGCGGGGCTATATTCACTTTTTTTGCTTTGAGCAGCACTACAAGTATTACCCCCCCCCCCCTACAATGGTGATCAGATTGCCATCCTTACAGGCAGCAGAAAAGATCATTGGTGTCTTGCTACTAGATCTGCCAAGTGGCACTGAACCCATTAAGCACAGCACAGGGAACCCCTAGCAACCTCTGGAGGAACCCCAGGGTTCTACCAAACCCTGGTTGAGAATAGCTGCTTTAGATCAGTGGTCACCAACCATTTGGACCTCATGGAGGACACTCACGAAACTCACAATTTTGAATCCCTTGGACCACTAACAAAAATTTGACATGCCTTATACACACAATGCTCCGATACTCTGCCTCCCTCTGCCTGAAAATTGTTGGGTGTTGCAGGCATGAACCAGTAAGACAAGTAGACATGATGAGATTGAGTGAGGCTCCTGGCCACCAGGCTGGCTATGGCACATTAATGTTTACACTGTTTACACTGTTTACACTGCCATGTGTTAGTTTAGAGCTACAGGAGGATGTGATTGGGTAATTTTCAGACACATTTCTGCTGGACAAATTTGCCACTGAAGAAAATAGGATTTTTATAACAGCTTACCTGTAAAATCCTTTTCTTGGAGTACATCACGGGACACAGAGCGACATAGTCATTACTAATGGGTTATATAGATACCGTCAGGTGCTGGCACTGGCAACTTCCAAAACCGGAAGTACCCTCCCCTATATAAGCCCCTCCCATCCGGGAGCACCTCAGTTTTGTAGCAAAGCAATAAGTGTCCCTAAAGAGGGGCGGGAGCTCTGTGTCCCGTGATGTACTCCAAGAAAAGGATTTTACAGGTAAGCTGTTATAAAAATCCTATTTTCTTTCTCGTACATCACGGGACACAGAGCGACATAGTCATTACTAATGGGATGTCCTAAAGCAATGCCAAATGAGGGGGGGGATACACCATATATAAGCTGAGCGCTATCAGACATGAGGATCTTTTGCGGCCTGCAACACACTGCGCCCAAAGGCGACATCCTCCTGACTTCTAACGTCCACCTGGTAGAACCTAGTAAACGTGTGTACCGAAGACCATGTTGCGGCCTTACAGATTTGAGCCAGGGAGGCCTGGTGATGCACTGCCCATGAAGTTCCAACTGCTCTCGTGGAGTGCGCCCTAACTTTGAACGGAGGCGGTCTACTTCTCAAGCCATAGGCTTGTATTATGACCTGTCGAATCCACTTGGCTAAAGTAGATTTTGACGCTGCCTGACCCTTTCTGGGGCCTTCCGGCAGAATAAACAAATTATCCGTTCTGCGAATCTGAGCAGTGGCTTTTAGATAAGCTTTAACTGCTCTTACTACATCCAAAGAATGCAATAACTTTTCCTCTACCGAAGTAGGTTTGGGGAAAAAAGAAGGAAGAACCACATCTTGGTTCAAATGAAAACTCGATACCACCTTAGGAAGAAAGGCTGGATGAGGACGTAACACTACTCTGTCCTTATGGATAACCAGATATGGCTCCTTACAGGACATAGCTGCTAATTCCGATACTCTTTTAGCCGAACAAATGGCTACTAGAAAAATCAATTTCCTGGTGAGAAGCACCAAGGAAATATGCTGTAATGGTTCAAATGGTTGTTTCTGTAGAACCGACAGAACCAAGTTTAGATCCCATGGACATATGGGAATATTAACCGGAGGACTAATACGCATCACTCCTTGTATAAAGGCTTTGACTAGTGAATGCGAAGCCAAGGGCCTTTGAAAAAATATTGACAAGGCCGAAATCTGACCCTTGATAGTACTCAAGGCAAGCTTCCTATCTACAGCCCATTGTAGGAAGTCCAGAATCCTACCTATTACGTATTTACGTGGATGCCATTTCCTGGCCTCACACCAGGCGATGTACGCCTTCCAGATTCTATAGTAGATCTGCCTGGATACCGGTTTCCTGGCATTGATCATGGTAGACACCACAGCATTAGAGAGCCCTCTCTTTTTTAGAATGTGGGCTTCAATAGCCAGGCCGTCAAACCTAGGGCTGGTAAGGAAGGGTGGTATATCGGTCCCTGCGAAAGCAGGTCCGGATGATGTGGGAGGGTCCAAGGACTCCCCACAGACATTTTTACAATCTCCGCGTACCATGCTCTTCGGGGCCACGCTGGAGCCACCAGAATCACTGGTTTCTTTTCTACCCTGATTCTGCGGAGTAATCGAGGTAACAATTGTGGCGGTGGGAATGCATATATCAGCTTGAACTGATCCCAAGGGAACACTAGGGCATCCGAGCCGCAAGCTAGGGGATCCCTTGTCCAAGAGACAAACCTGTCCACCTTTGCGTTGAATCTGGATGCTAGCAGATCTACATCCGGTGTTCCCCACCGCTGACATATTGTCCGGAAAACCTCGGGATGAAGGGACCATTCCCCTGGGCATAATTGTTGGCGACTTAGAAAGTCCGCCTTCCAATTCTCCACCCCTGGAATGAATACCGCAGATATGGCTGGGACATATCTTTCTGCCCATCTCAGGATGTAATTTACCTCCCTTTGGGCTGGACGACTCCTGGTGCCCCCCTGACGATTGATATATGCCACTGCTGTGGCATTGTCTGACTGAACTCTGACAGGGGACCCTTGGAGTTTGGATGTCCATGCTACTAGGGCATACCGGGCTGCTCGTATCTCTAAGAGATTGATGGGCAGGGCCTTTTCTGCTTCTGACCACTTGCCCTGGAGAGACCATTGCTCCAGTACTGCTCCCCAGCCTACAAGGCTGGCATCTGTAGTGACCACCTTCCAGGAAATCGGACTGAAGGATTTCCCTCTTTCCAGATTCTGGGGAACCAACCACCAGCGGAGGCTCCTGCGAACGGAAGGGGACAAGGACATTGGTAAGTCCAGAGCCTGAACTTTTTTGTTCCAGGCTGACAGTATGGCCCTTTGCAACTTCCTTGAATGGAATTGACCGTAGGGTACTGCTTCGAATGATGCCACCATCTTTCCTAGCAGCCTCATGCACAGTCGTATGGATGGCTGTCTTTTTGAGCCCACTAAGTGGATCAAATCTCTCAAAGACGACCCCTTTTCTTGAGGCAAGAAAATTTTTCTCTGGTCTGAATCCAGCCTTAGCCCCAAGTATTCCAGACTTTTGACTGGCTTTAGGGCTGACTTGTCTCGGTTGATAATCCAACCGTGATATTCCAGATACTTGATTGTCTCGTGAACAACCACTTCTAGTTTTTCCACTGAGTGGTCTATCAGCAACAAGTCGTCTAGATATGCCATTATCGTTACACCTCGTGTTCTTAGATTGGCCAATAATGGGGCCAAAATTTTTGTGAACACTCTTGGTGCTGTGGCCAGACCGAAGGGTAAGGCTCTGAACTGAAAATGGCGGCCTTCTACCGCAAAGCGTAGAAATTTTTGGTGGGCTGGAAAGATGGGAATGTGCAAATAAGCATCCTTGATGTCGATCGAGGCTAACCATTCCTCCCCTTGTAGGGCAGTGGCTACCGATCGGATCGACTCCATCCGGAAAGTCCTGATATGCAGGAATTTGTTTAGCCCTTTTAGATTTAGTATGGGCCTCACGTCCCCGTTTGGCTTCGGAACTGTAAAGAGGTTTGAGTAAAACCCGAACCCCCACTCTTCCAGGGGAACCTCTATAATTACTGCTTGAAGCAATAATTGTTCTAGTGCCAACAGGAGGGATCCTCTCTTCTGGGGATCCCTTGGCACGTTTGACCTTATAAAGCGGGAAGAAGGGGAGTTTTTTAACTCCAATTTGTATCCCAGATTTACTGCGGAGAGCACCCATCTGTCTCGGATCGTGTCCCGCCAGGACTCTGTGAACAACTGAAGTCTTCCCCCCACCCGATTGGGTGGGGGCAACCCTTCATGCATTTGACTTTGGGGGAGGTTTTGTACCTCTCCTGCTCCAGGGCTTTTTGTTACCCTGCAACTGTCCCTGATTTCTACCTCCGGGATTTGACCGAGGAGGCCGTCGGAACTGTTTCACAGCCGATGTCCTAGGGACTGGAGAAGCCGGCCTCTTAAAAGAGGGACCTCTAACTCTATTTTTAACCGGCAAAAGTGTACTTTTACCGCTGGAAATTCTCTGGATATACTTGTCCAGGTCTTCCCCGAATAAGCGCTCCTCATGAAATGGGAAGCTAACCAGCAATTTTTTACAGGGAGCTTCAGCAGACCAGTTTTTGAGCCATAGAAGCCTGCGCATATGTACTACAGACAGCGTAAGGCGGGAGGCCTGATGGATTGAATCCTTTATAGCGTCCACCGCAAAGCATAAGGCTCTAGGTAGATCAGCTAGGGCAAGAGCCTGCTGATCCGGCAAGTCCCTTAAGACCTGTTTCAACTGATCCTTCACTGCTTGGCAGACCCCAATAGCTGCCACTGCTGGTTGTGTCACCAATCCTGCTGTAGAAAAAGCAGATTTTAATAAGGACTCCAATTTTTTATCTATTGGGTCCTTGAACATTTGGACATTTTCCACCGGACATGTCAGTGATTTATTCACACAAGAGATGGCTGCGTCCACTGTAGGGACCCTCCATTTTCTGATGAACTTATCCTCCATGGGATAGACCACCGGAAATCTCTTGGGGGGAGTAAATATTTTGTCAGGATGCTCCCAATCCTGGTAAATGAGCCCCTCCAGTAAAGGATGGATCGGAAAGGAACAAACAGTCTGGGGAGCTTTTAGCGACCCCAACGAGGAGACAGAAGTGGAGGATGGCTCCGCAAGTGGCATTTTAAATGCTGATCGGACCATATTAGTCAGGGACTGAACCCATAACCTTTCAGCATGTGATGCTGAGAACGGCTCTTCCACTGTTGATTCCTCTGCAACCGAATCGACCTCCTCCTGATCCCCCTCAGGTAGGTCGACCTCTGTATGGGACTGTTGCTCTGTTAACAGGCACTCTGAGGGGGGAGACGGAGATCGAGCGCTTTTCTCCTGTGACAGGGAAGCAGCGATCAATGCTGACAATCTCTCTTCCAGCCCTCCCAGAGCTGAGGAAAAAACCTCCTCTGTTACATACACAGGAGCAGGTGAACTGAGGACAGCCACAGTACCAGGTACTCCTGAGGGTGCTCTACGGTCACTAACCTCTGATTCTTCAGGGGAGACTGGTGCAGCCAAAGCATGCCCAAGATCCTCAGAGCCCGATGGAGACCCCCTATTCCTCCTGGAATTTCTAGTCCCGGAGTTTTTAGACGGCATATTCCTAAGCCACAGAGCTGAGGTATTCCAGCCGAAATACACCAGTTACTGATAATAGTCTAGCATAAATGCTGCTATAAGAAACAGTTGGTGTCTACTAATGTGCCTTTCTAGGGGATGCCTGTATCAACCGCTTGCTGTATGCCTTTAAATGTTGCCAGCTCTGTCTCTGTACTTCATAGCCAGCTCACTACAATATTGTGGTTTTTTTAAACTGCTGGGACGCCCGCACATGCGCAGAAGCGCTGCGGCGCGCACAGAGCGTCATCCCCCAGGCTCCGCCCCCTTTCCCGGCTCACCTCTATATATAGAGGCGCGTGCACGCGCACGCACGCGGCCACGTGCGCCTTCGGCGCTAATTTCAAAAAATGGTAACAAGGGACAGGAGCCAGGGCCCCTCTTTGCCGCAGGCCGGGGGATGGACGAGCACTGCAACATGGCAGAGGAAGCAGTTTCCTATAAGAGAACTCACCATCTGCCTGGACTTTGCTCTGCTGAGAAGAAGCTAGTCCACATGACAAGAAAACATTCCACAGCGGCCTCTAGTGGACAAACACAGGTACCGCAGTCTAATATATTAAATATATATATACATTTTTTTTTTTTTTTTTTTCTTGACCACCATTAAAAATTATTACATTTTTTTAGTAGTTACAGGCATGCACAGAATTTTGCGGGAATACCATTAGGTAACAGACAGAAAGACAAATTAGGCTTGGGGGTCCCCCAATAGAACCAAGTTCCTGGGGGCCCCCACTTACCTGTTCCCCGCCGCAGGACTTTGTTTGGTCCACAAAAGCCCAAACTTCACCTATCACGGCAGGCATTGTAATCAAACCTTCAGGGACCGGGTTCCCAAGGATTCCACTCCCCTGGACCTGTATAGCACCCTGCACAGAAAACATCTTGGTCGTGGGTATGACCAGAGCTCTGGATCCCAGGGTCCAGCTCTCCTAAGAGAAGCATTACAGGCAAAACCTTGCTCTTCTCTGCAAGGCCCGGGTACCGACCGTTTAGCTATGAAGCTTTTTTGGTCGGATCCGGAATAGCTTACTGAGGCCCAAAAGAACCTGTACGCAAGCTCAGTGAAAAACACATGTTTCTTCTTGGCCAACACCTTAGACACTGGCAAAAAACTGAGGTGCTCCCGGATGGGAGGGGCTTATATAGGGGAGGGTACTTCCGGTTTTGGAAGTTGCCAGTGCCAGCACCTGACGGTATCTATATAACCCATTAGTAATGACTATGTCGCTCTGTGTCCCGTGATGTACGAGAAAGAAATACAGTTCTGTATAGCTGTAGAAATCCTAATTGAACAGTTTGTTTTTTGAAATATAAATGGGGGTCCAGGACTACATTTCCATCATGGCTTTGGCATTTTGATTCTCTTCTCTTTGTTGTAATTCCCACCTACAGAATCCTGTTTTTTGTCCCAGTTTAATGAGAATGTAGCCAGTAGACTTGTGCACAACGGAAAAATTTGTTCCGTTTCGGTTCGTTTCTTTCCGGTCCTGTTGATTCGTAATCATTCGTAATTTTGCTAGACGGGATTTTTCGTGTTCGGACTCATTCGTATTTTTGCAAGCGACATTTTTCGTTGAATTTTTTGTTGCTTTATAATTCGTACTTTCGGTAGAGTACGTTGTTTTTCGTTGATTCTGGACACAACTCCTACTTTCGTAACTTTTTTTGGGTTCGTTGATTCGTAATTTTCCGTGTCTCTCTCACAACGACGCTGCCTATTATGCCTAATGTGCTTCGAATGGATTTGTACTTTTCTAAATACATAGCGGTTATTTGTAACGATTCGAAATCTCGTATTTTACTTTCGTTTTTTACATGCGGCTATAGGCTCCGCCCCTGTACACCATTTTGAGAGGGTTCAGCACGGTGAGGGAGAAGCAGAGAGCAGAGCAGAGTGAGTGTTATTGTGCTTCGAATGGATTTGAAATCTCGTATTTTACTTTCGTTTTTTCATGCGGCTATAGCCTCCGCCCCTGTACACCATTTTGAGAGGGAGTTCAGCATGGTGAGGGAGAAGCAGAGAGCAGAGTGAGTGTTATTGTGCTTCGAATGGATTCGTACATTCGTAACTTTTTTCATAACGAATTATGCCGAAGACCTTCGGGCATTCGCTATTTTGCGGTATAATTTATTTCGGATTCGGTTTTATTCGTAATTGCTCTGTTCGGAAATTCGAATGCTTCCGAATGTCCGAAAGTTGCTAAATTCGGACGAATTTTGATTCGTTACGAAACGAATTGCACAAGCCTAGTAGCCAGTGGGACCCTGAAATGCCAATCTATAAGCCTCTATCATGTAGATCCGTAGGCCGTTATTACATGTGGCCTTGTGTTTTACTTTAATAACTATATTCAGATTTGTTTGCTAGCATTGTGCTTTATTGTGTTAACTGTGATTTATGATCTTTTTATATCTGCTCATATAAATTATTTGCAATCAGCCGAATGCTGATCCTTGTATATATGTAAATAATTTCTGTTTGTATAATGTATTTCTACAAGCTACTGCGGGCGTTATGAAATTCTTTGTTTGTAATCACTATGTGCAATCATGTTTGCTAAAAGATTATTACAAGAAACTATATCAGTTTCCTGGTGTGCGCAATATAATTTGCTTCACATATATCTGCCAGCATGTCCTTGACACATGTCTTTTCTGACACCATATCTTAACTTTTCTCTTAATAAGACAGTCTAAAAGTCTATTTCTGTATGGCACATTCTAATTCACTGTGTATAGTGCAGTATCTTTTATAAGGGAAGTCAGTGGATTTCTTTGCAGCCTATGTCAGGTTTAGGAATAGCCCAGTCTTTGGCATTTCCTCTGCATGGTACAATCTTTGAAAGATCCTCTGCACTGCAAAGTATTTGACAGTTCTGCATGGCAGAGTCTTTGGAAGTTAATCTGCATGGAACAGTCTTCAGTTCTTCTATTTGACACAGTCGTTTGCAGTTCTTCTACATGGCACAGTCTTTGGCAGTTCTTCTGCATGGCACAGTCTTTAGAAGTTCCTCTGCTCAACACAGTTTTTGACAGTTCTTCTGCTCGGCACAGCCCTTGACTGTTCCTCTGCACGGCACTTTCGCAATTGCTCTGCATGGTATAATCTTTGACAGTTTTTCTGCATGGCACAGTCTTTGGCAGTTCCTTTGCATGACACAGTCTTGGGTAGTTCTTTGCGTGGCACATTCTTGAGCAGTTCCTCTGCATGGCACATTCTTGAGCAGTTCCTCTGCATGGCACAGTCTTTGGCAGTTCCTCTACATGGCACAGTCTTTGGCAGTTCCTCTACATGGCACAGTCTTGGGCGGTTCCTCTGCGTGGCACATTCTTGAGCAGTTCCTCTGCATGGCACATTCTTGAGCAGTTCCTCTGCATGGCACATTCTTGAGTAGTTCCTCTGCATGGCACAGTCTTAGGCAGTTCCTCTGCATGGCACAGTCTTAGGCAGTTCCTCTGCATGGCACATTCTTGAGCAGTTCCTCTGCATTACACAGTCAGTGGCAGTTCCTCTGCATGGCACAGTCTTTTGCAGTTACAGGCTTCGGTGACTGGGTCAAATGTGGGTCCGAAAAACCAGACCCGAAGAAGTTTAAATTGTAATTTATCCTGAGGTTTGATTTTTTTTCCAGTGTTTTGTTTAAAGCTTATTGGTTTGTTATATTATGTTTTTATTTGCACCTAAAATATACACCCCAAACTCAAAATAACAAAGAAGGTATTGCCAACCTTAAAAGCTCTGGCAATGTATTTATATTCCAACTAGGATTATATTCATGTTTTTGTGGTTTTTTTTTACATTTTCAATGTCTAAAAGCACTTGTGTCACTATTGTTGTCACCATTCTCAAATAAACTCCAGGGACACAACATTGCTGAGCTTCTGGTTCCTAAGTCTATTAAATACACATACACAGTGTTTGTGGACCAATAATCATTATATATAAAATTTTGATGTGTTTTAAAAAACTAGAATAATAATTAAATTTCTTTTTTTTGGCTTTATGTGCTGCTCTCCAATAAGTAATCTGGAATCCATCATGAAGCCAAATGCTTTTCTGTGAATCCTCAGATAAATGCTGATTTCTTTGACATTTTAGATGCATACGGTATATGTTCTGAGACAATATTATTCAGTTTGAAGCAGATTTGCTTCAGCTTTGCTGCTTTTGAACTAGTATGCAGAGAGCAAGATACTGTATAATATTTTGGAGGCTTTGCATGGAAGATATATTACTTTGGAGGCTTCTTACAGGTATTTTGTTTTGTGATGGATTTAATAGGCAATAATAAATTATTTTTAAGTATAAGTGTATGTTGACCAAACGTTTTAGTGCCACAGTGATATATTGTCAAAATGTGTAGTTACCATAATTTCCAGAACAGTGCCTGCTTTGAACTTCTTGGTCCGTATGGAGATGATGTTGTAGTGTCTATATCCTTGTTGCGGCCTCACTCCCTCCTCTTGTGAATCGGTTTTCCGATAGCTCTCTTCTAGGGGTATCTTGTCTGTGAGAGTGAGATGCGCTACGGCCCATGTCCTTCCCATTGCAGCAGGTGAGGTGAAGGCCAGTATCAGTTATTCTTCTCGGGCCTGTGTGTTTCTATTAAAAACCAAGTCTTGCTGTGCTGACACTCCCCTTCACTCCCATTAACCAGAGTTCCACACACCGACAAGGATCCAACACTTGTTTTATTGTAGCACACAATCAAAATAGTTCTTTATCAGCCGATAGGTTGAGACCCATAAACAGTTCAATACGGTGGGGTGAGCAGGTCGAGGCACTGTCCTAACGATAAACTAAACCACTGTGGTTTCACCAGCGGTTGCTATAGCCATTGGCTAGAGAGAGAAACTTGAAACTTGTGAGTCTCTACCAGCGACTCTGAAGAATATGAATTGGAGTACCTTCGCTGCGTTGTGGCCCCTGTCAGGGGGAAGATGTCCCTCCAAGGGAGATACCAGAGGCCCCTCTGTCACCAGGTTGATGCTGCTCCGGACTCTTCAGACGGGTAACCTCTCCGGCCTCCTCACCTCAGACATGGGCCCCATCCACCTCAGGGTCCCTCGGACTCATCCGCCCTTGCGGAGCCCAGTCGAAGTCACTGGGCCCCAGGCCTCCGGTGTAGTACCTCACCCCAGGCTTAAGGTGCCTGGGATGGACGCCAACTCCGCTCCGACCAGGCCTAGGGCGCCTGGGCTGGAACTCCGGACCGCCCGCTCCCAGGCCTAAGGTGCCTGGGCGTGCGCTCGACAAGACCTCGTGGCGAGGGCGTCTCTCCCCTTTATCCCCTCCCGTGACGTCACAGCAGGTTCTCCGCCCCCGCTGTACCACCGCCGGAACGGGACAAAAAGGACAGCACTGCGGCAGTGATTCTACCCTAACCCATGGGAACACCGCCACCCACAGACCAAGGAGAATAGTACACCACCAAGTCCTCCACGATTTAAATGGTCTAAATCCTCTTATGATTTATACACACCTGGGTCATACTACCACCCAGGTGTATCCCCCTAAATTTAAACCCCTGCTACATCCTCAAGCCCTCTGTATGCTGTCAGTAGGAAAGGACAGCTAGGGCCATGTCAGATGAGCAATCCTGCCACTAGCGACAGCTTGACAGCAACAGGATTGCTAACAAACCACTTTCCTTTTTCTATGGAGTTGCTAGCAAGAACACTGAGATGTTGCTGTCTTGATGCTACCTATCAAATAAAGTCCCCATGAGATATAAGGAGGACCTTTCAGATGGTTTAAAACTCCAACATCTACCAAAAAGTGAAATATTAGCTTTGGGTGTTCACACATTTAGTGTGAAGAGAAAAAGTCATGTTAATGTGAATATCAGAAGATTTCCGGGATACACCTTTAAAGCCAAAAACTGTCCATGAAAATCAACTATTCACTTTGTCCTAAAAAATACAAGCCGTAGTTGTCTCCTGTGGCCAGTATGCACAGTGCAGTATGTGCGCGTCAATATAGCTGGGAATGGGACATGTGACATTCTAGTGAGCTAGTGGCACAACATTAATCATATATCTAGCCCCATATTGATTTTTTCCTAGGGCCAAATATTTTCAAAAGCTTGATTTGCAGAAAATATTGTAGATGAGTTCATGCAAAGGGAAATCAGCTGCATGTCCCCATATTTCTTTTCTCTCAGTTGGGTTTATTGACTATGCGTCATATATCAGATGGTCAGTAAACGCACTGAAAGAATTCTGTTCTATTCAAGGTCTCAAATGTATTTTGCCAGAGTTCTGAAATGCCATGGCAGATTATCCTTAAAGCGGAGTTCCACCCAAAAGTGGAACTTCCGCTTTAAGCACTCCATTTGGCTTGTCATTTTTTTGGAGGGGAGTGGGGGCTTCGGTAGGAGTGGCACTTCCTGTCCCAGTTCCTACTTCCACCTACGGACCGTCTAGGCGACTCCTCCTCTCGCCTTAGGCGTCCCCTCCCTCCAGGCGATCTCCTGGGACACGTGACAGGTCCCAGGAGATCGCCTGTCCACCCCTAGAGCGCAGCGCGAGTTGCGCAGTGTGCGCCCGGCCGTGAAGCCGAAAGCTGTCACGGCCGGGTGCCCACAATGTGAATGCAGGCGCCGGCGGAGAGGGGAGGAGAGGAGCGACGCTCCGGGCGGCCGCATCGCTTGACCGTGGAGCAGGTAAGTGTCTGTTTATTATAAGTCAGCAGCTACACTTTTTGTAGCTGCTGACTTTTAATAAACATAAAAAGGCTGGAACTCCCCTTTAAGTAGTCAATACACATTTCTCATGTGCATTAAAAATGCAATGACCATATCCCCTAATCTATGCACTAACTGTGTCTGAAGAGATTCTGACCCTTCATTTAGCTCTTTGCTGCAGCACACCTGGTTCTGCTCCACCAACTTCTTCTGACGTCACTTGGGGAGAGGGGCTGTCTCTTCCTGCAGCAGACCCATCATAACCCACATTCACCTCACCACGTCATCAGGGGGTCAAAGGAAAAAACTAAATGGGGCCAGAGAGAGACAGACAGACAGAGGCCAGACAGAGGAAAAAAGCCTGAATAGAATAGGGTGACCAGACATCCCCGGTTTCAGGGGACAGTCCCCGGATTGAGGACACTGTCCCCGGACCAAGTCTGTCCCCGGTTTTGTCCCCGGATTGGACTTGAACAGGGACTGGGGCAAGTTCAAAGACAGTGCAGAATTAAAAAAAAAAAAAAAAAATCTGAATTACACCCCCCCGCTCCGCTGTGCCTACTAGCTTAGGGGGGTGTATTTTATTTTTATTATCTGTGCCCCTTTCTGATGATCGTGTGCTGGTCGGAGCGGAGGGAATATTTCTTCAGTTTCTTCAGTGACCATTCAGCTCCGTTCGCCTGTTCTGCTGCCTTGGCTCAAGTCCCGGCCAGCCGCCTGCCTGTTTATCTCCTTACCTTTCCTGGTGGAGTGATCATCCTCCGCACCCCACTCAGTAGTAGCCGGGGTCCGGAGAGTAAGACTTGACAGGTTATGAGGCGGGCGGCGATGGGCAGAGAGTCGCTGATTGCCGCCATTACTAGTAAAAAAATAAATATATCCCCGGATTTCATTTTAAAAATCTGGTCACCTTAGAATAGAAGGGTTTGAAAATAAACATATCTGGATGTGTTTAAAATGTGCTCCTCAGCAATTCTGAGGTTAATTTTCATCTCTAAATAAGTGCTTCATAAGAAAAAAGAAGCAGACCGTCACTATTTGACAGCACAATGATGCAAAACTAAAATGGTCGCTGTGACCCTGCTTGCAGATATGTAATGTGTGCCCCTTTATCTCTCCCCCTCCACGGTCTATATGGCCAATATTGGAGACCTTATCCTATTGTGCACCACGTTCTTTGCAACCTGTTGTTCTGTTTCCCTTTAGTTGATTTATTTTTGTTAATTTTACAATGGTTAGAGAACTCAACTTGTAACCCTGGTGCCCCGACGGGACCTGCACCTGAGAGAACCGCGGAGGGGGCACGGGGGGTGTTCCCCCTAGATGGAGGTATGATGGAGGCTTTTTTTTTAGCCCCCCTCCTGGGGGGGGGGATGCCTGCCGGGCCCCCGCTGGCCAAGGGGCGGAATTGCGCCCCAACACATTGGCTGAGAGCTATAGCGAGGTGCGGGCCCCTGCTGGGATCACTGAGATAGCACTTTCAATATACATTGCAATGATACCGTTTTTTTTTTTTGTTTTGTTTTGTTTTGTTTTTGTTTTTGTCCCCTCTCCCTCTCCCCATTTCCCTTCCCATGCTTTCCCAGTTATGCTGGTTTTTGCTTTACTTCAACTCCAGTGTTGTGATTTTACATGATTTGAAAACAAAAATATTAAAATAAAGATTATAAAAAAAAAGAAAGATTCCCAGAGCACTATGGGTTATCTAAAAGGTAGAGCGCAGCATAAGTTGTTTCCTTTCAGATACGTTGTCTCTGATTGAAACCTCAGGTCATACAGAGGGAGGGAGAAGAATCACTGCTTCAGCTATTGAGCTCTCTTAGAAAGATTTTTTTCTACAGGAGGTTAAACTGGGGAAAAAAAAAGATGTATTATTCATATTCAATGTTTCATATTTACCCAACTAGATTTTTTTAAAATTTTTATTGACCATAAAAATATATAATCTAAAATGGTCGCTGTGGTCACAAAACAGACCCAAAGATTAAAGGAAAGCTCAAGGCAAAACTTTTTTTTTTTTTTTTTTTAGCATTGCACCGAGTGGAGGAATAATTAGAACTTCTGTCAAGTTTTATCAGCTGCCTGTGTCCCCACTGGGGGAATGCACCATTTTCACTAGTGACCATTGTCCTAAAAAAGGAATATTAGGGAAAATCCAAAATATAAGACTTGTCCACAGAACAAGAGGGGACTTCTTTCAATAGGGGCATCTGTTCCATGGACAATTGTCTAAAATGACTTCAACTTCACGTTGTGCGTCTGGGACAGGAAGTGAGGGGAAATTTCCCCAATGATGCTCAAAAAAACCCCAGCAGGGGCTTTAACCCTCCTCTATCCAAAACTAAACAATAAAGGCTATCTATACATACCGTTTCAATGCTTAAAGTGATTATAAACAATCACCTTATAAAGCAACCAATTCAGTTTAAAGCGGTTGTATACCGCAAAACTTTTTTTTTTTTTTGGGTCAACCTGCAAGGCAAAGGTATAATGAGCTAGTATGACTAGCATACTAGCTCATTATCAATCACTTACCTTAGATCGAAGCCCCCGCAGCGGTCCTCGGACGCGTCCTCCGTCGAATCCATGATACCCGGAGTGACTTCCGGGTATCGCCGCTCCGGCGCTGTGATTGGCCGGAGCGGCGATGACGTCACTCCCGCACATGCGCGGGGAACGGCACGATCCGGCAGGCTCCCATTCAAGAGCCGCCGCGCTCAGTGCGCCTGCGCCGCTATCTACGGCGCGCATGCGCCGTAGATAGCGGTACAGTTTTTTTTGCAAATATCTCCGAGACTGTGTAGGTCTCGGAGATATTACAAGCACCTACAGGTAAGCCTTAATGTAGGCTTACCTGTAGGTGCTTGTACAAAATTTGGGTATACAACCACTTTAAAATATAAATGAAAGGCAAAACATTTTTGTATAGATATAAAAATACATCTGTAGCAATACCCCCTAGAGGGCCGCTGATTAGTTTTGGGTTTTGCACATTACCTCTTTCAGCTGCGTTGTCCAGATCGGAAAATCTGTAGTAATGGCAATGTCCACACAGATGTAAAACCTCAAACAGTTAGGCTTTATTTTCTTTTGCAATTGACGCTGAGAAAGCAGAAGGTATAGAAGAGAAGAGGAAGGTTCAGGCACTCACCACGAAATGTCACAGTGTCAGTGCAAAATCACTCACCACTCTCAATGTCAGAGCGGGCATTGACCACCCGGATAGTCCTCTCTCACAGGGCCTGGCAGCCGGGATGACACACAAATCAACGGCAGGACAACCTCCACCTCAGACCTTTAGAATTAGATGAAGGATTAAATGAAAGGATAGTCCAGGAACCCTCTGCCACAGGATTTCTCCGCCCAGACTTCCATCCTTACAGTCAATGAGCCTTTAAGCCGTATCGGCAAACTGCAGGGCTTGTAATATAGTAATTCCCACGTAATGAAGTTTCCAGGCCTCTCCCGAGACAGCGGTAAGTTGCCGGTCTCCTCCGGGTAGATATTCCCCCGGTCTCCTTCACTAAGATGCTTCCTCCCCATTTGAATGGACAGCTTGGGATCCCTTTTTCTGGATGTAGGCCCCAGCCAGGTTAGCTGGGCCTACTAGACAGCGATGCAGCCTCGGGCCAGAGTGGCCCCGAGACCAAATCCACACACATACCTCGAGCCCTGAGGGCCACGAGGCGAAGAAGGACCCCAATCAATGGCATCTGACCCTTATGTATCCCTTCCCAGCAGGCACAGCGGGTTCACCACTCCCCCTGTACCGTTGCCGAGAAGGGCCACTCAACGCACCATGGCTTGCCCGTGTTCCAACAGGTGCCTGAGGTGGTAACGCCACCTACAGGCAATAAGGGAAAACTGCTATCGGGCAAACCACAGCTAAAGCAGAGGCAAAACAAATTGTAATTCAAACGTCTGAGCCCAACTACTGGCTCAGACATCCCTTTAAATTTAAATAGCGTCCCAACCATTTGGGATGGGCACTTCACATGATAAATACCTTTTTTTCCTCTTTTTATAAGTGATCACATTCCCTCTGTTCTCAGTTGCATAAAAGCTGGGGGGAAGCAGCAGCAGCACACTAAGCTTCCCAGTGAATTGCTGTGCAGGCGAGGCATGTTAGGACAGGTCTGATCATTGAAGGAGAACACGGTGTGCTCTACTGCTTAGTGTGGTCAGTTTTTATTAGGAAAGCAGAGGGGATGGCAGGAACACCAGAGATTTCACACAAAGGAAGCAATACAAAGAGAACAGGATACTTTCTTGTACAAGTACATGGTACAGCAGGCACATATCAGGAATATGAAGGGTTGGAGTAACAAACGCTTTATTTCATTTTTGCATGCAAATTGCACATTGATTGATACGCAACCGCTTTAATAAAGGTCTCCCCTTCTGTTCTGTGACTCATGAGTGTACAAATAGATAATTAAAATGACTGACTTCAAATCAATATGATCCATGGACTCGTTAACTGGCAAAAATTACTGCCGCCCTAGGTTGGATAGCTTTTTTCTTCTGACATGTTCGTTTATTTATATTGATAAGTAATAATAATCTTGTGTGTCCTTTTATTTACAGCATATGTGATCGTATGCTCAATAAATGAGGCAAGCATAGGAGCAGGTGTAATTGGCATACAGAACCATTAGCGCAGTAAAAAAAAAGGCTTGTAAATATAATACCGTATATACTCGAGTATAAGCCGAGTTTTTCAGCACATTTTTTTGTGCTGAAAATGCCCCCCTCGGCTTATACTCGAGTCACCTTATTGCGCCTGATCTCCCAGACTTTGGGGAACCGATACCGGCCCCAAACTTGGCACACATATAGCCTCACTCTTCCTCTACAAGTGTGAAAAGATTGTTGTTTGGGGGACCTACGACCGGGGAGCACCAATTTTTCAAACCCGGGTACCCCTTCCATTGACTCCCATGTTAAACTGTAATTTCTCTGGTGACTTTGGGGACCCGGTACCAGCCGGTTGTAGGTCCCCTGGACCCGAAACTTGGCACACATATAGCCCAATTTCTCCTCTATTAGTGTGCAAAGTTTTTTGTCTGGGGAACCTACGGCAGGGGAGCACCGATTTTTCAAAGCTGGGCACCCCTTCCATAGACTCCCATGTTAAACGTCAGTCTAGTCATGGACACAGTGAGGCATGGGCACAGTGAGGCATGCACATGGACACAGTGAGCCACAGTGAGGCACAGTGAGGCATGCAGATGGACACTCTAGGCTTATACTCGAGTCAATACGTTTTCCCAGTTTTTTGTGGTAAAATTAGGTGCCTCTGCTTATATTCGGGTCGGCTTATACTCGAGTATATACAGTATGTAATTCCTATCATCATTATCCACATGTCTGCAGTCAGTCTAGTCTTGTGATCATGCAGTCCATAAGATAATTGGAACATTAGGTATTGTGAGGCCACAAAATAATATTGGAATCTCACAATCACATGTATGACAACATATACTGGTAGTTACAGTGGGGAAAATAATTATTTGATCCCCTGTAGATTTTGCCCACTTACAAAGAAACGAAGGGTCTATCATTTTTATCATAGGTGTATTTTAAATGATAGAGACAGAATATTAACCAGAAATCCAGAAATAAACAAATGTTATAAATTGAGTTGCAGTTCAGTGAGTAAAATAAGTATTTGATCGCCAAGCAAAACATGACTTAGTACTTTGTGGAGAAACCCTTGTTGGCAAGCACAGTGGTACGATGTTTCCTGTAGTTGGTTACCACCAGGTTTGCACACATCACAGGAGGGATTTTGGGCCACCCTTCTTTATAGATCTTCTCTAAATACTTAAGGTTTCTTGGCCGTCGCTTGGCAACTCGAAGTTTCAGCTCCCTCCATACATTTTTTATAGGATTAAAGTCTGGAGACTGGCTAGGCCCCTCCATGACCTTAAGGTGCTTCTTCTTGAGACATTCCTTTGTTGCCTTGGCGGTATGTTTTGGTCTCTGTCATGCTCAATGCAGCAAAGTCGGCCTGTACCTTTAGCCGAGAAATAGCCCCAAAGCCTAATGTTTCCACCTCTCTGCTTGAGTGTAGGGATGGTGTTCTTAGGGTTTCCTGATACCCCAGAAGGCTATTAGATATTCCCTGGATCAACTACCACTGGTGTTATTACCTCTAAATATTAATATCCAGTTTATCCAGTTATATTATGTGCATTTATGAATGCATTCAGGTCTTTTTTTAAACGATCTACAGAGATGGCCAGAACCAGCTTTTGAGGGAGTCTATTCCAAATTTTCACAGCTCTTACTGTGAAGAAGCCTTTCTGTATGTGGAGGTCTATTTTCCTACAGATGTAAAGAGTGCCCCTTTGTCCTCTGTAATGACTTGAAAGCAGTGGCGGTCGCTCCATTAGGGGTGCCGCCCCCTAATCCTTGCTCCCGGCCCCTAATCTACATGCAGGGTGCGGGACGAATGGATTTCAATGTTTTTTTTTTCTTTTTTTGGAAGCACATGTTTAGAGCCTGAGGCTCTAATTGGTTTAAAAAAGGGGTGGGCTCGGGAAGCAGAGCACTGCACCCTGAGCCCACCCAGTTGTGTGACAATAGCGAATTAATATTCGCTATTGTCTTCCTGCTTTTCCTCCCAACCAATCAGGAAGCAGGTCTTAAGACCCGATTGAGAGGAGAAGCGACCATATTGGCCTGGAGCAGGGAGGGCGCCGAGGAGGAGACATAGGTTGAAGCCGCCGAAGCTGCACGCAACCTGGATGGGGCGACTGCAGGGCTGGTGGGTGGACGAGACGAACAGACGGGCGAGCGATGGGGGGGTTTGTTCACCGATCGACCAAGCAACTGGGGGGAGCAGGGGCGGGGGGTTTGACCAGCCAACCGAATGAACGGGGGGGCGTCGTGTAGTTTGTTTGCCGCCCCCCCCCCCCCCAAAAAAAATAGAGCACCAGCCGCCACTGCCTGAAAGTGAATAACTCAACACCAAGTTCACCATATGGACCACTTATGTATTTATACATGGTGATCATATCCCCCTTAATCTCCTCTTCTAAAGAGAGAATAAATTCAGTTTCTCTAATCTCTCCTCATAGCTGAGCTCCTCCATGCCTCTTATCAGTTTGGTTGCCCTTCTCTGCACTTTCTCCACTTCCCCAATTCCCCGATATCCTTTTTGAGAACTGGTGCCCAAAACTGAACTGCATATTCCAGATGAGGTCTTACTAATGATTTGTACTGGGGCAAAATTATATCTCTCTCTCTGCAGTCCATACCTCTCTTAATACAAGAAACATAGTAACGGTTTTTATTAAGCCCTAATAACTATTATTATTTCACAGCCAGTATATTGTGATGTCAGAATGGATTGTAACAGTATGATGTTATAGTAAACATACTATGATGACCAAATAGTTCTAATTTAACAAACTGATTTAATGGAAAGCATTAGTTAATACATTTGTAGCGCCCTGCTCCTGATGATCAGATGCTATATTTAAATCTAGTGGGTATCTGAGCCGCTTACTGGCTCAGATCTGATTGGGAAGGCTAAATTGGCCTCTGTTTCGGCTGTGGCTGTGTTGGAAGGACTTCCCACTGTTCGCCTTTGTGTGGCGTTGTCACCACAGGCCAGTGTTGAAAGACAACCTGGCCAGAGCGGATTGGGTGTCCTTCCCCGGGAACAGCTCAGTGGGAGCGGTCTCCCCGCTGAGCATGCTGGGGAAGGGTACTTAAGTGGCAGACGCCATTGTTCTGGACTCGTTTTGCCATGTGGCCCTCCTGGCCCAAGGCGTGTGTTACTGCCTGTCTCGTTTTCCCGCCTCGGGGCCGGCTGGGAGGACCCATCTTGGAGAGAACCCAGCAGAAGTCTGGTATCTTGGGAGGAGGCCTGGTAAATTTATTGGAGGATGCATCCTAACCAAATGCTACCCTGCAGTAATGCCGATCCGGCTTAAAGGCTCTCATACTGCTCGGCTGAATTCTTGCTAAGTCCTTTGGCGGAGGACCAAGTTACAATTTGTCCACATCGCCCAATCCTGTGGCAGAGGATTGTCTACCTGTTCTACTTTCATCAAGTCTGTGGCAGAGACTTTGGGTCCGTGCTCCAACCCGGCTGCTAGGCAAGTGAGAGAGGTCTATCCGGGTGAGCAAATTTCCACTCAAAGGAAAGTGGTATGTGTACTTTGTTTAGTGACATTTTGAAACCTAAAAGTTCCTCAGTGGTCTGCATCATGTGCCTGAACTTCCCCTAGCCCTCCGTCCTTTTTCCCTGCAAGTTGGTGTGAAATAAAAGCAAATAAAAAGGATTTACAACTTGTGTGAACATTGAAGTTTCTCCTAAAGTGTATAGACCAGTGATGGCAAACCTTGGCACCCCAGATGTTTTGGAACTACATTTCCCATGATGCTCAACTATACTGCATAGTGCCTGAGCATCATGGGAAATGTAGTTCCAAAACATCTGGGGTGCCAAGGTTCGCCATCACTGGTATAGACTCTCATCCCCTAAACAACGAATGGTGGGGTAACGTGCAAGGCCCAAATCTAAACCAGAAGCTCCTATGGGGGTAGTGCTACACATTTTATTGAAATAAAAAAAATAAAAAACATGCTAAACTGATGGCAGTCTTAAGGTAGTTACTTTAATAGAAATAACATGATCTGAAGATTCCATAAACAGTCACAATGATGTTATAGGAAAATTTGAGCCCACTACAAAAATTATTCCTGCACCAAATGTAGAACCTGGATGTCAAGGTGACAGCCAGTCTTGGTAATTTTGCCTGGCAGAAGGGCCATGGTGGGTTAGGAATATTTGGATGTGCAAGGTATGTTCATGGTTTTTAGATACATACTTTATATGCCGAAGGTTTAGCAACCATGACACTGGTAGGTATACTCCCCTATTAAGTCCTGGGCCCGAAGTTACCACCAAAATTGCCCCAAAGGGTATCTGTCAAGTGGTGAAGGAGAATTCTTTGTCCATCCTACCCTTCCGGAGGGACAGGAGTTAATAAAACTAGAGGTTTGACAGAAGCTCTCATCAGCAGGACTCGACTATGCCTGCCCTTTCCTGACAGATCTGCCATTAATGGAAGCCAGACTACAGCTTCCATGACTGGCCCGGGATCTGTGAACAGAGGGGGTGGAGTTATTAATCATCTGTCTGTCCCTATTCATAGAAGCTGTAGCACTACTTCTATGAATGCCGAATTGGGCAGGAAAGGGCGGGCATTGTTGAGTTCTTGTTGAGAACTCCTGACAGCCCTTTAGTCACATTGACCACTTCTCATGCACTTCAAAATTATGTTGGCCCTGGGGGAGGGGGGGGACGGATTATTGTTGGATGGAGGAAGATTTCTAGAAGGCGAAACAGCACAAGGGACATACTAACTGTAAGTTATGTCCCCTGTGTTGATGGTTGCATTTATAACCTGCAGAGGTAATCAGGCGGCAAAAATCCAAAAGGGAGGTTGTACAGAACTTGATCGGTAGATAAACTTCTCTGTAACCACCCTTGTCCATAGATGGATCTAAAATCGAATTTTGATCCATGTAACAGGTATAAAATATGTTAAATTCATGTAACATCTTATGGGAAGATTATTGTTGAAATTAATAGCCTGATAAAAGGGTTCCTTTAAATAAGAGGTACAAAATCCAGACTATGAGCTATTGTATTCTGACAGCAGGGAGGGAATTCCCCTTCATCAGAATACACAGATCAGTATTACAGTTAATAGCAGCCTTTTTCTACCAGGGTGCCCAGGCACCCTGGGGTGCCTTCAGGATTCTTTAGGGGTGCCTTGACAAAATGCCTAAAAACTTGCCCAAAAAATGTATGCAAGCCAGCGGATGGATGAAGCCTGCCTCTTAGTTACACAAAGCCACAGGTTTTCATTGTGCACCATTACTGCCTTCGAGCTGCCGGCATCCTAACAACAAAGGACGTCATTGTTGACAAGGAGGACATCGGGTGCCTGCACAGCATCCTTGTTTACCCCTCCCTTACTCCTCACAGTAGTGGTCACAGTCACAGTAGCTTAGCGTGGAAGAAAAAAACTGAGGGAAGAGAAACATTGGAATATCAAGCCTCGTACACACGATCGGATATCCGTTGGACAAATCCGTGGATTTTTGTCCAAAGGGCATTGGCCGTGAACTTGTTCTGAATACAGAAGGCACAACTTTTTCAGCCAACATACACACGACATGTACACACGATCGGATAACCCGACATAACACATTTATTGTTAGACAGTTAGTGAGCATGAACAGCCAACATTTGTTGTCGTTAATTCCGCCAACAATTGTCTGATGGAGCATACACACGGTCGGATTATCCGACACAACGCGTCCATCAGACAATTATTGTCATAAAATCCGATCGTGTGTACGGGCCTTTAGTCAGTACCAGAGTGTATTTGCTTTGGAAGAATGAATCATCTCCAGTGTTGGGTGTCCTATGTGTGGGAATGTTGCTGTTTTATGTAAAGCTATTACCGTATATACTCGAGTATAAGCCGACCCGAATATAAGCCGAGGCACCTAATTTTACCACAAAAAAACTGGGAAAACTTATTGACTCGAGTATAAGCCGAGAGTGTCCATCTGTTTGCCTCACTGTGCCTCACTTTGCCTCACTGTGTCCATGTGCATGCCTCACTGTGTCCATGCCTCACTGTGCCCATGCCTCACTGTGCCCATGACTAGGCTGACGTTTAACATGGGAGTCTATGGAAGGGGTGCCCGGCTAGGGTGTCCATCTGCATGCCTCACTGTGCCTCACTTTGCCTCACTGTGTCCATGTGCATGCCTCACTGTGTCCATGCCCCACAGTGTCCATGCCTCACTGTGTCCATGCCTCACTGTGTCCATGCCTCACTGTGTCCATGCCTCACTGTGCCCATGCCTCACTGTGCCCATGCCTCACTGTGTCCATGACTAGACTTACGTTTAACATGGAAGTCTATGGAAGGGGTGCCCGGCTTTGAAAAATCGGTGGTCCCCCAGACAAAAAAACTTTGCACACTTATAGAGGAGAAATGGGGCTACATGTGTGCCAAGTTTTGGGTCCAGGGGACCTACGACCGGCCGGTACCGGGTCCCCAAAGTCACCAGAGAAATTAACGTTTAACATAGGAGTCTATGGAAGGAGCGCCCGGCTTTGAAAAATCGGTGCTCCCCGGCTGTATGTCCCCCGGACAAAAAACTTTGCACACTTGTAGAGGAAGAGTGACTCTACATGTGTGCCAAGTTTGGGGTCCAGGGGACCTATGGCCGGCCGGTACCAGGTCCCCAAACTCCGGGAGAGCAGGCGCAAAAAGGTGACTCGAGTATAAAAAAATATGCTAAAAAACTTGGCTTATACTCGAGTATATACGGTAGTTTCGTTTTTTTACATTGTAGATTGGGGAATCCTCGAGATTGTGCAGAATTTTAAAGGGTGTCTTGGCTCGAGGTTGAGAAGCACTGGGCTATAGCCTGTGACACTAATTGAGTGGGGAAACCCCAACAGGGCGGTTGTACAGAAGTCAATTGGTAGATCAACTTCTGTACAACCACAGTGCCCAAACATGGATTGAAATTTAGTTGGTGTATGCTGAACTGTCCAAATTTTGATCCATGTATGGCTGACTTAACCAACCAACCAACCAACCAACCAATCAACCAACCAACCAACCAACCAACCAACCAACCAACCAACTAACCAATAAACCAACTAGGAAGATGCTTTTCAAGAGACTGCAGAAAAGCACATCTTTTCCCACTGTGTATAATGTCATTTAAAGGTTACTGCATAATGCGGCGTACACACGATCATTTTTCATGCCATTTTTTAAACCGACGTTTTTCTCGTCGTTTTTTTTCATGTTTCCTCTCAAGCCTGTCTTGCGTACACACGATCATTTTAAAAAACGTTCAAGCAAAGCGCAGTGACGTACAACACGTACGACGGCACTATAAAGGGGAAGTTCCGTTCAGATGGTGCCACCCTTCATGTTAGTAAAGTTTGTTGAGCGACGATTCGCGCTTTTCAGGGTCGTGCTTTTCAGTCCGTTACTGCGTGACGAATGTGCTATCTCCATTACGAACGCTAGTTTTACCAGAACGAGCGCTCCCGTCTCATACTTGATTCTGAGCATGCACGTTTTTTTCACCTCGTAAAAGCATACACACTATCGTTTTTCACGTCGTTAAAAAAAACGACATGAAAAACGACGTGAAAAAATAGAGCATGTTCTAAATTTTTAATGCCCGTTTTTCACGTCGTTAAAAATGCTCTGGAGCATACACACGATCGGTTTTAAAAATGGCATTTTTAACGGCATGAAAAACGATCGTGTGTATGGGGCATTAGGCTTTGTAGATCGGTCCATTGCTATCTGAGATATTGGCAGTATGATCGCGGTGAGACAGAGATTTCCCTTTTGTCTAAAACATAAGCTGGCAATAGATGAATTCAATCCATCTATGGGCAGGCAGACTATACTGAAGTCGAACCATCAAGCCAGCAGCGATCATTGTGTTCTGCCGGCAGGGAAGGCTGCTTGCTGACTGTGTTGATGGGGCAATCTAGCAATTTTCTTTCCTTCCACCCGTGGTGCAATATTGCATAATCTATGGGCCGCTTAACATTCAAAAACCCATGCCTCTTTGCCTTCTAGAACGTTGGGTATGGACTTGCTCTCTACAGCTACTCCTGCCTGCTATTTGTAGATGTGTTAGCTTTTTTCCACTTCAGACATAAAATAACACCTACTGTGTTTCACGCAGTTCATATGCTTGTTTTACATTTCATTTTTATCTGAGTCACAGAAGCTGATGCCAAAAAGCTCAGAAGGGCCTTGTATATAAAACGATGCTGTACAGAAATAGACAATGGAGCTAGTGGACCAATCCTGTTATATTGCAACATGTATTATTCAGTCTGCCTATTACTTTAGCTGTATTATATTCAGTATAGTATGCAATGCTTTCTTTTTCTGTTTCAATTGATTTTTATTGAAAGAATTTTACATAATGAAAGTACAAAAGCTTAGATAGACTTCAATTGCATAATAATGCTTATCTTGACAAGGGGGCAAAATAAAGAAGGTACTGTATAAATGCATCAAGGTGTCACACATGATGAGAATATATATAGCCCCAGTTACAATATAATTGGTGAACATTTCTTCCAGAGTATTCTATATAATCTAGATATTGCTTAGGAACTGGCAACAGTTAAAGGACCCCTGTCAGGTTTTAACCACATCAATACCGCACACTTTCACCCCCTTCCTGCCCAGGCCAATTCTCAGTTTTCAGCGCTGTCACACTTTGAATGGCAATTTCGGAGTCATACAACACTGTACCCAAATGAAATTTGTATAATATTTTTTCACACAAATAGAGGTTCCTTTTGGTGGTATTTAATCATATGTGTTTTTTATTTTTTGCTAAATAAATGAAAATACTTAAATTGTTGAACCCCCTGATTTTTCTTTGTTTCTGTTTTAAAATTTTGTAAATAAAAAATCTTTCTTCGAAAATTTAGGTCAAAATGTATACTGCTACATTTCTTTGGTGAAAATAACCCAAATCAGTGTATAATTTTTAGACTGTAGGAAAGTTATAGAATCCAGAAACTATGGTATATATATATATCCAAAAATCGATCAGTCCTGATGTACTGCCAGCCTATCTCATTTCTTGAGGCCTGAAAATCCCAGGACAGTACAACTACCCCCCAAATGACCACTTTTGGAAAGTAGACAATCCAAGGTATTTAGTAAGAAGCATGGCGAGTTTTTTTGAAGTTGTAATTTTTTGTCACTTTAAAAGAAAAAAAAAAATTCACAGTTGTTTTTTTTTTTATTTACATACTGTCACCAGTGCAGTACAGCATCATCATATAACTGATCGAGGACACTGACTGGTGACAGTATGTAAAAAAATAAAATAATAAAAAGATATATTTTTTTTATTTTCTTTGATATTTTCTTTCTTTTTTATTACCTTTTTCTTCTTTTTTTTTATTAACAATTTTTTTACATACTGTGATCAGATCAATACAGTGTTACCATAGTAACACTGTACTACTCTGGGGAGGTGATTGGGATTTTTTTTTTACACACTATGATTGCTTATAACAGTGAATATATACTTTTTCAGTGTGTACTGTTGTGATTAGCTGTAATTGGCCACAGCTAATCACATGGTACAGATAGGCTGTCATTGGCCCTGTCTGTAGCATATGATCACTGTGACCAATCAAAGAGATGTCGGCACCTGAAGCCGATCTGTCCCTCAGGTGGAGGCGCCGCCATCTTCGGTAAGGGAATCAGGAAGTGAAGCCTTGCGGCTTCACTTCCTGGTTCCCTACTGCGCATTTGCAACTCGCGCTACGCAATCCCACTGGTCCCTGCTGTCTTCTGGGACCTGCGTGTCTCTCAGAAGACAGCGGGGGGGCGGGGGGGAGAAGGCGCCGGAAGTGGTGTAGATACCCACGGGTGGCTCGGGTATCTTTGCCTGGAAGTGGGAGCAAAATACCTGTATTAGACAGGTAACTGCTCCCCCCTCCCCCTTGGAGGGGGGGAGGACTCCGAAAAGTGGAAGTTCCATTTTTGGGTGGGACTCCGCTTTAATAGAGTTACAGACAGAAATTTCCCACTCATTCAAAAACTAAAACAAAAATAAAATTGACTGGTGTTAGACTTTCATGGTAAACTAATGTGTATATTGTCATTTTTGGACTCCAGTTGTCTTTCTTTTTTCTTCTACATTTGTTGACAATGCAACACAGATAGTCCAGATGGCGCAGCATGCTGAAAATTAGTGTGACATTATTCCGCTTTCAAGATGAACATTTTTTTACCCACTTTTTGGTGTGCTTCCAGATTAAAATGTATTTAAGTCTTTCAAAGGTCAGTATTAATAACATCTAGATGTGTCCAGTCTGCATTGCAGCAGTTATTCCTCCCCAAGCCATTATGTATTAAAGAGATATAGTCAATTTATTGTCTTGCAGGCTGTAGTTCTCTATGGGATGTTAAGCAAGCCCTGTCTTTAGGAACAACAAAAGAAATATAGTTCCCCTTTTGCAGTATATATACACTGGTGTGTATATATATATATATATATATATAGTGAACCGTATTTTAAGTAAAAAAAAATATATATATATATATATATGTACATACAGTATCTCACAAAAGTGAGTACACCCCTCATATTTTTGTAAATATTTTATTATATCTTTTCACGTGACAACACTGAAGAAATTACACTTTGCTACAATGTAAAGTAGTGAGTGTACAGCTTGTATAACAGTGTACATTTGCTGTCCCCTCAAAATAACTCAACACATAGCCATTAATGTCTAAACCGCTGGCAACAAAAGTGAGTACACCCCTAAGTGAAAATGTCCAAATTGGGCCCAATTAGCCATTTTCCCTCTACGGTGTCATGTGACTCCTTAGTATTACAAGGTCTCAGGTGTGAATGTGGAGCAGGTGTGTTAAATTCGGTGTTATCGCTGTCACTCTCTTATACTGGTCACTGGAAATTCAACATGGCACCTCATGGCAAGAACTCTCTTAGGATTTGAAAAAATGAATTGTTGCTCTACATAAAGATGGCCTAGGCTATAAGAAGATTGCCAAGATCCTGAAACTGAGCTGCAGCACGGTGGCCAAGATCATACAGCGGTTTAGCGGGACAGGTTCCACTCAGAACAGGCCTCGCCATGGCAGACCACAGAAGTTGAGTGCAGGTGCTCAGCGTCATATCCAGAGGTTGTCTTTGGGTAATAGACATATGAGGTGCTGCCAGCATTGCTGCAGAGGTTGAAGGGCTTGGGGGTCAGCCTGTTAGTGCTCACTGCATCAAATTGGGCTGCATGGCTTTCGTCCCAAAAGGAGGCCTCTTCTAAAGATGATGCACAAGAAAGCCCGCAAACAGTTTGCTGAGGACAAGCAGACTAAGGGCATGGATTACTGGAACCATGTCCTGCGGTCTGATGAGACCAAGATAAACTTTTTTGGTTCAGATGGTGTCAAGTGTCTGTGGCGGCAACCAGGTGAGGAGAACAAAGACAAGTGTGTCTTGCCTACAATCAAGCATGGTGGTGGGAGTGTCATGGTCTGGGGCTGCATGGGTGCAGCCGTCACTTGGGAGTCACAGTTCATTGAGGGAAATATGAATGCCAACATGTACTGTGACATACTGAAGCAGAGCATGATCCCCTCCCTTCGGAGACTGGGCCACAGGGCAGTATTCTGATAATGACCCCAAACACACCCCTGGGATGACCACTGCCTTGCTAAAGAAGCTGAGGGTAACGGTGATGGACTGGCCAAGCGTGTCTCCAGACCTAAACACTATTGAGCATCTGTGGGGCATCCTCAAACGGAAGGTGAAGATCTCTAACAGCCACCAGCTCCGTGATGTCATCATGGAGGAGTGGAAGAGGACTCCAGTGGCAACATGTGAAGCTCTGGTGAACTCCAGGCCCAAGAGGGTTAAGGCAGTGCTGGAAAATTATGATGGCCGCACAAAATATTGACACTTTGGGCCCAATTTGGACATTTTCACTTAGGGGTGTACTCACTTTTGTTGCCAACGGTTTAGACATTAATGACTGTGTGTTGAGTTATTTTGAGGGGACAGCAAATTTACACTGTTATACAAGCTGTACACTCACTACTTTACATTGTACAAAGTGTCATTTCTTCAGTGTTGTCACATGAAAAGATGTAATAAAATATTTACAAAAATGTGAGGGGTGTACTCACTTTTGTGAGATACTGTATATTTCAATAAAATAATATTAATAAATAAATAATAGAACCTTAATTTATATTAAAAAAATCTCACCTGACCAGTTTATTCAGTTCTATGCTGAGAGGAGACTGTGGCATAAATCTGGTTCTGTTTTTTATAGTTTCAATTCATAAAAATAACATTTAGTATAGATCAATTATTTGGTTATTTTATTCGACTATTTCCTACCTGCTAAAAATTCAGGACTACAGTAGGTGGGGGGTTATGAGAAACAACCCTCAAATGACTTAATTATGCAGGAGTGACTTTATGATTTATCCTTCTAGTTGTGAAATTATATTTATAGCTCTAGGTCATTATTGTAAAAATGTGCTCCGCTCCCTATGCTCAATGATATTGTTTAGGGCATCTCTTGGGAGCCTTATACTATTAGATTTTCTATACCAGCTGGGATTTTATTATGCAAAATATCCCTTATTATATGCATCCTTCCTATGCTTTTAAAAAAGATAGGCACTTAGACTTAATTTTTTGATATGGGTGAAAGTTTTTTTCCCCCTAACATCATTCATCTAAACTCATAAAAACTATTTGCTGTTTTATAGTTAATATTTAGAGAGGTTATTTTTGACTTAGCAGTGTCCTGAAAATGTTACTTTTTTAACTTAATTCCTCCTGAAAAATAGCAGTACACATTCATGATGTGTCTAGGCACTCCTGCTCTGTAAAATAATTGTATAATTGCTGTATATCTGTAGTGTGAGATCATCCAAGGCAATGCTGACCAGGAGTCAGATTTATTGATACTACTGTTCTGCTCACTGTTACTCAGAGGGCTTGCTGGAGAGGAAGCTGCACTTGAGGACCTTCATGCAAAGATCTCCCTGCTTCTGCATTATTTTTTTCTTACTTCCGCTCCTGCTGCTTCTTGGATATTCCTCCACCAGTTATCAGATCGCTAGTTATCAGCGGGCAGCTCTGACACAGGGAAGCAAAGCCCTGTTCCTTTACTAAAATGGCTACCTCCACATAGAGACACTGTGCAAAACAAGGCATGATAAGTCAACATTTGGGAAGAGATCTACATGAAGCCAACAGAATTTATTGGTGACCGGTCCTTTGTCCTTCTTCCTTTTTTTTGGGCACAACTTCAGTACGGGTCCATGTAAAAAGCTGGTGGAATTATTTATATTACCTACAGCATCCAAATAGGTTACATGTGATGCTTTTCTCTTATGGATTAAAGTGGAAGTATCTATTGGCTGGTATAGCAAATTTTTTTCAGATACTTTTGTGCATGTTTGTTGAGTGAAATCCATCTGTATTCCCAAGGCTGTTGATGTTAGACCTCTTGATTTATTTTCCTTTTGCTCAAGTCTACTATTAAATTCTGTCACTTGGCTCTTATACATAGCTGTCTTATGAGACTAATCCTATTTGTAGACTGAGGACACCTAGAAACTTGGTAGCCATGTTTGATTTTCAGGACAAATGGCAGCCGGTAGCACCATGAAATGATATTTGTTGCTATCCTTGAAATTTATACAACTAATCTTGGAGGATCTAACGTAAGTTATACTTTAAAGGAGAAGTACACGCACAGCTTGTTTGGCTGTACTTCTCCTGTGGGTCACAGGTGTGCAGTTTGTCAGATGGGAGGACAATCAACCACAGCTCAAGGAAGCCCTAGGAAACTCTGGATCAACCCTAGGGTTCCATTGGACCCTGGTTAAAACATGGCAAAATTGGATAATGTAGGGGCAGATTGGAAATCTGATTAAGTTTTTGTTTATGGCTGTCTGTGTTCCTGCTGGATAGATACACCCTTCTATTTGTCCTGCTGGACATTGACACCAAGACAGACATTGATAGGAAAAAATATTCACAGTTATCACCAGAACAGGATGTGAGGTTAGATAATACATTGTGGTCACGTGTTCTGGTAACAACTGTCTAGAGATATCCTTTACTTTCTGCATCTCTGAGACAGGAAGTGAAGGAAGACCTTCTAAAGCAGGGGTGCCCAACCTTTTGAGGAGCGAGGGCCACTTTATCGACTTGGTAACCGGTCACGGCCACAATGAGCATTAGTGGCGTAGCGTGGGTTGTCAGCGCCCGGGGCAAGGCAAGTAATTTGTGCCCCCTAACCTGTGGACTTTTAGCACTCCCTGAGTCCCTTCCCTTCCTACAATAGTACTGACCAGCCTGATTCCCACACTGACCACTAAACTAACCTACCTGACCACTACACTAACCTACCTACCTGATTTCTACACTGACCTACCTGACCCCTTCACTGACCTACCTGATACCTACACTGACCACTACACTAACCTACCTGCTTCCTATATTTGCCACTACCTGATTCCTACACTGTCCACTACACTACACTGACCACTACACTGTCACCTACACTGCACTGTCCACTGCACTGACCACTACACTGACCACTACAGTACACTGTCACTTACACTGCACTGACCACTACACTGTCCACTTCAATGCACTGACCACTACACTACACTGACCATTGCACTGACCACTACACTACACAGACCACTACACTGACCACAACACTACACTGACCACTACACTAAACTATCCACTGCACTATCCACCTCACTGCACTGACCACTACACTGACCACTACACTACACTGCACTCACAATTACACTACACTGCCCACTGCACTGTCCACCTCACTGCACTGACCACTACACTGTCCACTTCACTGCACTGACAATTACACTGACTACTACACTTACTACTACACTACACTACACTTATACTGACACCAGACGTTTTTTTTTTATTTATACTGACTCTAACTCTGGCTGGCTGCTCCCTCTCTCCCCAGACCGTATCCACCCCCTCACCTGCAACTTGTATCTTCCATCAGTCCAGAGGAGAGGGGGAGCCTGGAGGAGGTGAAGGCAGCGGTGTTCACAATGCGGCGGAGGCGGGACTTCAGGAGCAAGCGCGATCGCGGATAGGCCAGCATGGCCGCGATCACGGATAGGCCAGCCTGGCCGCGATCACTGATAGGCCAGCCTAGCAGCGATCACTGATAGGCCAGCCTGGCCGCGATCACGGATAGGCCAGCCTAGCCATGATCACTGATAGGCCAGCCTGGCTGCGATCACGGATAGGCCAGCCCTTCCCGCGATCACGGATAGGGCAGCCCCGCCGCATGACCACATTCTTCGCACTAATGCTCGGAGATGGCAAGCAGTGAAAATATCTGAATATGACCCAGTATCACCCTCTTGCATTCCTTATTCATGAGGACTGAATTGTGAGAGGAAACAGGAGTACAAGGAGCCAGTCGATTCATGTGCTGACAGGGAGCATGCTGATTGGAGGAGAGAACATAGTACTGAAAGATATGCTCATCACTGCACTGCATCTCCTTACACTGTCCTTACACAGCCTGGAGTGGATCCATTACAATCTGGGTTTAGAGGAAGTGGATTGAAAGCTGCTGGCTGATGGTAAAGAAGAAATGAGGTGTGTGTGTGTGGGGGGGGGGGGGGGGGGATCCAGATCAAAAGTAACTATTACAACAAAAGATGCTTTTTTATTTTTATCTTTGAACGGGCTAATTGTTATTTTTGTCTGGGGTTCTTCTTTAAAGTGGAGTTCCACCCAGAAATGGAACTTCCGCTGATCGGATCCCTCCCCCCCTCCGGTGTCACATTTGGCACCTTTCAGGGGGGAGGGGAGAGAAGATACCTGTCAAATCCAGGTATTTGCTCCCACTTCCGGCGAAAGAGCGCTGCACATTGTGCAGCGAACTACGCTATGTCCGGCCCCCCTCCCCCCGCTGTCTTCTGGGAGACACACAGGTCCCAGAAGACAGCAGGGACCATTTAGAATGCGCAGCGAAAGTCTTCACTGCCTGGTTCCCTTACCAGGAATGGCAAAGGCAGCACCCGTGAGTCGATCCGAAGATCAAATCATCAGTATTTGTAGCTGCTGACTTTTCTTTTTTTTTTTCCAGGCAAAACTCCACTTTAAGTTGCAGTATTCCAAATGCCAGTTGTAATCACGGGCTTATTAGGACAGTGTCTCCCAACACTTTTTTAAATACAATTTATGATTTCTTGGCCATTTTCAGAGAATATGAATGATAACACAAAAACATGTCTTTCACTCATGGTTAGTGTTTGGCTGAAGCCATTTATTATCAATCAACTGTATTTACTCTTTTTAAATCATAATGGCAACAGAAACTACCCAAATGACCCTGATTTTGGCCTGATAACATGCATACAAGTTGAAACAAAGGGGTTTGAATGGCTATTAAAGGTAACCATCCTCACCTGTGATCTGTTTGATTGTAATGAGTGTGTGTTAATAAAAGGTCAATGAGTTTCTGGACTCCTGACAGACCCTTGCATCTTTCATCCAGTGCTGCACTGACATTTTGGATTCTGAGTCATGGGCAAAGCAAAAGAATTGTCAAGGGATCTGCAGGAAAAGGTAGTTGAACTGTATAAAACAGGAAAGGGATATAAAAAGATATCAAAGGAATTGAGAATGCCAATCAGCAGTGTTCAAACTCTAATCAAGAAGTGGAAAATGAGGGGTTCTGTTGAAAAAAAAAACACGGTCAGGTAAATCAACTAAAATTTCAGCCACAACTGCCAGGAAAATTGTTCAGGATGCAAAGAAAAACCCACAAATAACTTCAGGTGAAATACAGGACTCCCTGAAAACATGTGGTGTGTCTGTTTCAAGATGCACAATAAGGAGGCATTTGAAGAAAGATGGGCTGCATGGTCCAGTCGCCAGAAGAAAGCCATTACTACGCAAATGCCACAAAGTATCCCGCTTACAATACGCCAAACAGCACAGAGACAAGCCTCAAACCTTCTGGCACAAAGTAATTTGGAGTGATAAGACCAAAATTTAGCTTTTTGGCCACAACCATAAACACTACATTTGGAGAGGAGTCAACAAGGCCTATGATGAAAGGTACACCATTCCTACTGTGAAACATGGAGGTGGATCGCTGATGTTTTGGGGATGTGTGAGCTACAAAGACACAGGAAATTTGGTCAAAATTGATGGCAAGATGAATGCAGTATGTTATCAAAAAATACTGGAGGAACATTTGCATTCATCAGCCATGAAGCTGCGCATGGAATGTACTTGGACATTCCAACATGACAATAATCCAAAACACAAGGCCAAGTCGACCTGTCATTGGCTACAGCAGAATAAAGTGAAGGTTCTGGAGTGGCCATCTCAGTCTCCTGACCTCAATATCATTGAGCCACTCTGGGGAGATCTCAAACGTGCAGTTCATGCAAGACAGCCCAAGAATTTACAGGAACTGGAGGCTTTTTGCCAGGAGGAATGGGCAGCTTTACCATCTGAGAAGATGAAGAGCCTCATTCACAAATACCACAAAAGACTTCAAGCTGTCATTGATGTATTAAGAACTGGGGTGTAAACTTTTGATCAGGGTCATTTGGGTAGTTTCTGTTGTCATTATGATTTAAAAAGAGTAAACACAGATGATTGATAATAAATGGCTTCAGCCAAACACTAACCATGTGTCACAGTAAGCCACGCCCCCTAATAGTTAGACTCACTCCCTAGGACACACTTAACCCTGCCCCCCTACTGGTTAACCCCTTCCCTGACAGTCACATTTATACAGTAATCAGTGCATTTTTATAGCACTGATTGCTGTATAAATGTGAATGGTCCCAAAATAGCTTCAAAGGTGTCCGATGTGGCCGCCCTAATGTTGCAGTCACGATAAAAATTGCATATCGCCGCCATAACTAGTAAAAAAAATGTAATAATAAAAATGCCATAAAACTACCCCCTATTTTGTAGCCACTATAACTTTTGCGCAAACCAATCAATATACGCTTATTTCGATTTTTTTACCAAAAATATGTAGAAGAATATGTATCGGCCTAAACTGAGGAAAAAAAAATATTATATATTTTTGGGGGATATTTATTATAGCAAAAAGTAAAAAATATTGCTTTTTTTTTCAAAATTGTTCATCTTTTTTTGTTTATAGCGCAAAAAATAAAAACCATAGAGGTGATCAAATACCACCAAAGAAAGCTCTATTTGTGTGAAAAAAAGGACGTCAATTTTTTTTTTGGGAGCAACGTCGCACGACCGCGCAATTGTTAGTTAAAGCAACACAGTGCCGAATCGCAAAAAGTGGCCCGGTCATTTGGCAGCCAAATGGTCCGGGGCTGAAGTGGTTAACATAGATAAAAATACTTACTGAAACATGCTTTATGTGTTATTTATTTTCTACAAACATTTTACTCTGCTATAATGCGTTTAGTTTTAAAAATAGCAGTACACTCTGACGATATCAGTGCTCCCTGGGGTACACTTATTGTCAGTTGAAAAGTTAGTTTCTAGGGGGTGCGCAAGCGATAGCACTGCTGCTGCGATTTGAATAAAGATATTCTTGGTGAAATAATAAAAAAAAATCCAGCACATCCTACTGTAGCTCCCTCTATGCTAGAAAGAATAGAAATTTAAGCAGGCCTAGCTTGTGGCTAGGCCTGTTTGTTTTCATTCTGAATGGTTCATTCATAACGCTGGTGGTCCAGGAGCGGCGGAGTTCTGACGTGGATGTTTACCAACACGTAGACCTTACATATCTACCTCACCATTTAAGGATATTAATGCAAACCCCATTTTATCCTTTATAACCTTAAGGGCTCTTTCACACGGGACGGATCCGTGATGATATGGAGGCTTTAAGCTTGGCTACCTTGTCCATATCCAGAGTCTGCCACAATTTGCAATATTCATGAATCATTGTCTGGGGCATGGCATACTTATCTCCTGTCTTGATTAGACCATCGTGATACATCCTTGTGGTCTCTGCTGCATCCTGGACATTTGTTTTCGTTTACATAATTTGTAACTAATGAACTCCTATCTCGGTTAATACGATAACTTATGCCTAAGCTCCTGTAGAAGCGTTCTGATGCGTAACATGTAGAGCTGAGCTGAACTACAGCACGCCATAACCACTTTACACCAAGCCTGTTCCAACTTTATAAATACGTCATACAAGGGTTTTGTGATCAATATACAGTTTAATAATATTGGTGTGGTTGGTGCTGTGATATATACTATCCAGGCATTCATAAATGGAAAATGTTTTTTAGCAATGTCAATCCTTTTAAAACTTTTGTGCAATAAAGAAATGTATTTTTTTATATATTTTGTCATTGTGGTGCCTATAAAGTCCAATTTCCACAATTCTCTTTAGAATGACCAGAATTGTTCGAGCTGACAGATGCCCACAGCTTCTTAAATATCTGCTCTATACAGCAATGGTGTGATCAACAGAATGTCTAAAGGACTTATTGAATCCTGAAGAGAAAAAATGTACCGTAGCTTGCTCTGACAAATTTCAGTTTGTGCTATGACATGCATATGGCAGCTCCAGAATTTGGCACATACTTGCTTAGTTAGGTTGAAAAAAAACACAAGTCCACATAATTCAACCAATATAAATAAATAAATACTGTGACAGCAGGAAGGTAAAGTCACCTGGTTGCATCCAGGGGGGTAGATATATTTCGCCCAGATTCAGGCTTTACGCCGACTTATACAACTAGGTGGAGAGTTGTATAAGGCTAGTGGGCTCATGGATGACTCATACCTCTAGGGAGAGTGTGGGGCGTCGTGCAGACAGGGAGTTGATGAGACCAGCTGAAGCTTGTCAGCTCATTTAGGCCTCTATAAGAACTCCCAGCTTCATTAGATGTTAGCTCATGCCTGGACCCAGACATGTGTGGACTGTCTAGGGAGAGTGAACCCCTGTGCGGTGAGACAAAGCCTGTGTGGCTATTTGCTTGGACATTTAAAAACCAGGGACTTAGGGACTAGGACAGTACTAGGCTGATCCCAGTTGTTAGTTAGGAAACCTGTATGTTTAGTCAGAGGTCAAGTTGACCAGGATTTATTTTGTTTATGTTTCTTTTGCTTTGCTGTGTTTTGTCACTGTAAATAGAAAATAAACCGCACCTTTTTGATTTTGAAAACCACAACCTCCGTTTGCTGGGCCTGTTTTTGTGTGGGGAGCCCATCTCGGGGGTCACACACACCCGCTGCCGAGCTAACCCCCTCACAGTTGGTGGAGAACCAGTGGCAGTTTTTTTTTAAGCCAGCATGGAGGAGATACTGAAGCAGCTGGCTCTAGCAAATGCCAATCAACAGCAGACAAATGCAGGTTTGCAAAAGAGCCTTGCAGCTCATCAATAGAGCCTTGCAGCTCAACAACAGAACTTCGCAGCCCAGCAGCAAGCTCATCAACAGAGCCTTGCAGCCCAGCAGCAAGCTCATCAACAGAGCCTTGCAGCCCAGCAGCAGACAAACGCAACTTTGCAACAGAGTCTGGAGGCTCAGCAACAAGCCCAGCAGCAATCTGAGGCCCGCTTCATAGACCTGTTGCAGAAGCAAGAGCAGAGACTACAACAACAGATGGAAGCAGTAATGCAGCAACGTCCGCAGACCAGTGAGGAAAGCCGTCCCACTAATACCGCGTCCTTTGGGGTGAGTCGTTTATTGACAAAAATGACTGGAGAGGATGATCCAGAGGTATTTTTGACCACATTTGAAAGGACCGCTGAAAGAGAAAAGTGGCCTGAGGAGCAGTGGGCTGGACTGGTGGCTCCTCTGTTAACTGGTGAATCGCAGAAAGCTTACTATGACCTAGAGCCTAACCAAGCAAAAGACTATGTGATGCTAAAAGCTGAAATATTGGCAAGGCTGGGTGTCACCCAGGCTGTCCGGGCTCAGCGTGTGCATAACTGGACTTTCCAGCTTGGAAAACCCCCCAGGTCTCAAATGTATGATCTCATTCACCTGAGCAGAAAGTGGCTACAGCCAGAGACTTTGTCCGCACCAAAGATTGTGGAACGTGTTGTAATGGATCGGTTTTTGAGAGCTCTTCCTACTGCCATCCAAAAGTGGGTAAGCCATGGAGACCCAGAGACGGCCGATGGTCTTGTGGATCGTGTGGAGAAATACTTGGCTACAGAGAACCTGACGGCCTCTTCCAGAGACACTCGGACTTTCCACCCTAAGACCAGACCATCCCCAGGGGCGGATAAGAGGATTCCAAGGGGTGAGGGTGGAGAGAGTGAGAGGGTGGGAGCTCTACCCCAAGTTTGGCGAGAACAGCCTGGGAAATCAGCGGCTCAAGAGGCCGCAAGAAGGATCGTTTGCTACCGCTGCCGGCAAGCGGGACATATTGCAGCCAATTGCCCGGTTGTGGAGGAACCCATGCAGTGTGACTTTCTGACGGGCAGACGTCAGTCGCTGTGTGCGACAGTCGCATGCACTGCCATTCGAGGAACTGAGAAACATTTATGCAAAATGTGTGTTAATGGTAGAAATGTTGTGGTATTGCTGGATTCAGGTAGCCTTGTGACCCTGATAAAGGCTGAGTTAGTTAAAACAGAGGTCTCTGGGAATAGCAAGGTAGCTGTTATTTGTGTGCATGGGGACACCCGAGAGTATCCAGTGACTACAGTGTGTTTCGAGACCCCCAAAGGTACCCTCTCTCATCCAGTGGGCTTAGTATCTCAGTTACCGCATGACGCCATTGTGGGAAGGGATTTTCCGAAGTTCTGGGAACTGTGGGATGATCCTGAGCCCCCCACTGGTGTCCCTATGTACCAGGAATGTGATAGCCAGAACTCCCCTGAGAGTGGTGAGGACTCTCCGGAATTTCCCTTATCAGTATTGGCAGGGGAGACTCAAGAAACTGGAGAGGAGCCCACCTCCTCAGACGAAAACCTACCGTCTGTGGAGTTTTCTGATCTTGAGGTTCACAGGGAAAACTTTGCCACAGAACAGTTGAAAGACCCCGCCCTAATAAAGGCACGGGAAAACGTAGTGAAAATAGATGGCGAGTTAGTGAACCCAGATAATACCTGCACTTACCCATACTTCAGCGTAGAGAAGGACCTACTGTATCGGGTGGCAAAAAGGGCAGAAGAAACCGTTGAGCAGCTTGTGGTGCCCAAACCTTACAGGAAGTTGGTGTTGGAGTTGGCCCATGGGCACATTCTTGGAGGTCATCTGGGGACAGAGAAAACCCGAGAGAGGGTATTACAGAGATTCTATTGGCCGGGGGTGATGAAGGACATAGAAAATTATTGTTCCTCCTGCCCTGTGTGTCAGAGGTCGGCCCCGATGCCACATTTCCGTAGCCCGCTGGTCCCTCTACCCATCATTGAGGTCCCGTTTGAGAGGATCGCCATGGATTTGGTAGGTCCTATAATCAAGTCCGCTAGGGGGCACCAGTACATATTAGTTATAATGGACTATGCCACCCGTTATCCAGAAGCGATCCCTCTCCGAAATACCTCGGCCAAAACCATAGCCAAAGAGCTATCTCTTGTGTTTAGCCGGGTGGGTATTTGTAAAGAACTGCTTACGGACCAAGGTACACCCTTTATGTCCCGGGTTATGAAGGAGCTGTGTAAATTGTTCAAAGTGACACAATTACGTACATCTGTGTATCACCCCCAAACCGATGGGCTGGTTGAAAGATTCAACAAAACCCTAAAACAAATGTTGAAGAAAGTGGTGGATAGAGATGGAAAGGATTGGGACTGTCTACTTCCTTATCTGATGTTTGCTATTAGGGAGGTGCCCCAATCCTCTACGGGATTCTCCCCCTTTGAGTTACTGTATGGGAGACACCCAAGAGGGCTGTTGGATATTGCCAAGGAAACTTGGGAAAGTGAGAGTTCTCCCCACAGGAGTGTGATTGAGCATGTCGCCCTGATGCAAGACCGAATTGCACAGGTAATGCCCATCGTGAAGGAACATTTGGCCCAAGCGCAGTTAGCACAGCAGAGAGTGTACAACCGTGGAGCCAAGACCCGTACCTTTTCCCCGGGGGATAGGATACTGGTACTTGTCCCTACGGTTGAAAGTAAATTCCTTGCCAAATGGCAAGGCCCCTACGAGATAATGGAAAAAGTGAGCGAAGTGAATTACAAGGTCAGACAACCAGGAAGGCGAAAGCCCGAACAGATCTATCACGTTAATCTGTTGAAAGCCTGGAGGGATAGAGAGTCCCTAGTCGCAGACACTTGGTCACCAGCTCAAACTGGTTGCGTGATTCCTGAGGTTGGAATAGCAGCCACCTTGTCACAACCCCAACAACAGGAGGTTAAGGAGTTTGTGCTTCGCAACAAGGAGGTATTCTCTGAGCTGCCGGGACAAACATCTGGGGTAGAGCATGACATCATTACCCCGCCCGGTGAAAGGGTGAAGTTAAAACTCTATCGGATCCCAGAGGCCCGACGGGAGGCAATACGGGAGGAAGTACAGAAAATGCTGAACTTAGGGGTGATAGAGGAGTCCCAAAGTGATTGGTCTAGTCCCATTGTGTTGGTGCCTAAACCGGATGGGAGCTGGCGATTTTGTAACGATTTTCGTCAGTTGAACAAAGTTACAAAATTTGACACCTACCCCATGCCACGTATAGATGAGTTGATCGACCGGCTGGGAACAGCCCGATACATGACGACTCTTGACCTCACAAAAGGGTATTGGCAAATCCCCCTGGCCAAGTCGGCCAAAGAGAAAACCGCATTTGTAACCCCAGACGGGGCGTTCCAATATAAAAGAATGCCGTTCGGGTTACAGAATGCGCCGGCCACATTCCAGCGGAAAATGGACCAGATGCTGAGGCCCCATCGGAAGTATGCTGCGGCTTACCTGGATGACGTAATTGTCCATAGCACAGATTGGGCCTCACATCTGCCAAAAGTGCAAGCAGTCCTGGACTCTGTACGGGAAGCGGGGTTTACGGCTAACCCCAAGAAGTGTACCATTGGGCAGGAGGAGGCCAAATATCTTGGGTACACCATTGGGAGGGGAGTAATAAAACCCCAACTCAACAAAGTCGAGGCCACCCAGAGTTGGCCACGTCCCAACAGCAAGAAGCAGGTACGAGCCTTTCTGGGAATCGCTGGGTATTATCGGCGATTCATTCCTCACTTTGCTTCTAAGGCTGTGCCCCTAACCAACCTGACGAAGGGGAAAGGGTCGGTCATGATTAAATGGACCCCCGAGGCTGAGGCAGCATTCCAATTCTTGAAACAAGCCTTATGTAGCCAGCCAGTGTTGTACTCACCCGACTTCTCTAAAGACTTTGTCGTACAAAGTGATGCGTCAGATGTGGGGTTAGGAGCAGTATTGTCCCAGGTCTGGAACGGGGAAGAGCACCCAGTCATTTACCTCAGCAGGAAGTTGAAGTCCCATGAGGTAAATTACGCCACCGTTGAAAAGGAGTGTTTAGCGGTGAAGTGGGCTCTAGATTCCCTTCGGTACTACCTGCTAGGTAGGCACTTTGACTTGGTTACGGATCACGCTCCGTTAAAGTGGATGGCTCAAAACAAGGAAACAAATAGAAGAGTGAATAGGTGGTTCCTGGCCCTCCAGGAATTCAACTTCACAGTAAAGCATCGCCCTGGCGTTCAAATGGGGAATGTGGATGCTTTGTCTCGAGTACATGAATGCCTGATTGCTGGTGTTCCAACCCCGAGGTTAAAACAAGAGGGGGGGGTATGTGACAGCAGGAAGGTAAAGTCACCTGGTTGCATCCAGGGGGGTAGATATATTTCGCCCAGATTCAGGCTTTACGCCGACTTATACAACTAGGTGGAGAGTTGTATAAGGCTAGTGGGCTCATGGATGACTCATACCTCTAGGGAGAGTGTGGGGCGTCGTGCAGACAGGGAGTTGATGAGACCAGCTGAAGCTTGTCAGCTCATTTAGGCCTCTATAAGAACTCCCAGCTTCATTAGATGTTAGCTCATGCCTGGACCCAGACCTGTGTGGACTGTCTAGGGAGAGTGAACCCCTGTGCGGTGAGACAAAGCCTGTGTGGCTATTTGCTTGGACATTTAAAAACCAGGGACTTAGGGACTAGGACAGTACTAGGCTGATCCCAGTTGTTAGTTAGGAAACCTGTATGTTTAGTCAGAGGTCAAGTTGACCAGGATTTATTTTGTTTATGTTTCTTTTGCTTTGCTGTGTTTTGTCACTGTAAATAGAAAATAAACCGCACCTTTTTGATTTTGAAAACCACAACCTCCGTTTGCTGGGCCTGTTTTTGTGTGGGGAGCCCATCTCGGGGGTCACACACACCCGCTGCCGAGCTAACCCCCTCACAATACATATAAAACCTCTATGTACACAATCTTATATTCTTAGTTGACCCAGAGAAAGGCAAACAACCCTACCCTATGAAGCATGGTCCAATTCGCTCCAGTGGGAGAAAAATATTGACCTATGACTTTGTAAAAGTAGTGGAGGAACCCTTGCAATAATATTCAGGTCTCAAGGAACTTCTGCTAAAAATGAATTTATATACAAACTGTGGTAGGTAAGCCACACCATATTGGTGGTTAATGAGAGGTGGTCCCCTTACACTGGAGGTCAGTGGAAATAATGTTTCTTACAATCATGGTCAGTGGAAAGAATGTTATTACATTGGTGGTCAGTGGGAAGAATGCTCCTTATTTTGGTGATCAGCAGAAGGAAAGCCCATCCTTAGAGACAGAAAGTATTATCATTGATGCCAGTGGTTAGTGATTGTAAAGTCAAATTTTTTATTTTTTTTTAATAACAAACATGTGTATACTTACCTGCCCTGTGCAGTGGATTTGCACAGAGCAGACCAGATCCTCCTCTTCTCGGGCCCCACTTCGCTGGTCCTGGCCCCTCCCTCCTGTCGAGTGCCCCTTCAGCAAGCAGCGTGCTTTGGGGGCACCCGAGCCGAGCTGCAGTTCCGTGTGTCCATTCAGAAATGAATGGCTAACTGACTTTGATTGACAGCAGCGGGAATCAATGGTGCCGCTGCTGTGTCTCAGCCAATCAGGAGGGTGAGTCCCGGATTGCTGAGGGACTCGTGGACATTGCTGGATATAGATGGGATTAGATAAGAATTAGCGGAGCTCAGGGGGGCGGCTGCACACAGAAGGTTTTTTAATCTTAATGCATAGAATGCATTAAGATAAAAAACCTTCTGTCTTTGCAACCCCTTTAACTAACAACAGAAATGAGGGGCTCCACTGGTCCTATGCAGCTGACTCTGCCACGTGGCATTGAATAATGCAGGCACCACCAGGTGAGAGTTTAATCTACTACTGCTCCAGGAACTCCTACCAATATCTGGAGGAACCCTAGGGTTCCATTGAACCCTGGTTGAGAATGGTTGCCTTAGATTGTATCAGTGGAAAATTATTTCCAAATCTGCCACTGCTCAAGGAACCTCTAGCAACCTATGTAGGAACCTTAGGGTTCCACGGAGTCCTGTTAGAGAAAGTTTGGTCTATTTCTTAGTTTGAAGTGGATCCTGCTCAAGCTGCTAAACTTGATGGCGGATTGGCCTGCCCTAATCTGCAACACTATTTTATAGCGTCACAGATAGCTTATGTTTATGACTGGTTCCTGGAGGCCTCCTCATCCTGTTCCACTACTCTATTGACTGCACTGGTGGGTTCTAGGGCCTCACTTGTGGACGATTTACACAGGTCTGTACCCAGGCGTTGTTCTCAAGGCTCCCCGTTAGAAATTAGCTGGTTAGCCTGGCATGAAGGTAACAAGGTGCTTGCGGACTCGGATGGGATGTCTCCCAGGTCCCCCCTGTGGCGAAACCCAAATTTCGCTGAGCTTCTGGGTCACCCGGACTCCTTGTGGTGGACACGACTCCGGGTCTCCCACATTTTTGTTAATGATACGTTTATCTCCTTTGAGGATTTGAAGGTACGGTGTGGGGTGACTGATAAATTCTACAATAAGTATTTGTTACTACGTCATGCCGTTCGGGCACAATATACTGGGTTGACCCAGGAGCTCATTGAATCACCTTTGGAGAAGATGCTGTCGTACCAGGATATTGATAAGCTGGTTACGACTATTTATTATTTTAGAAATTTTTCTTTATTATTTTTTTCCAACATACATCATTACAAACGTTACATAAGTACAAAAACACTTATTAATAAAAAGCATTTATACGGTCTCAATTCTTCCCCTACCGATACCTTATATCTTTACTATTAGTTATACTAAAAAAGAAGAAGAAAAAACAAAGTCTAATCATCCTATAAAGAGTATGACCTACATATTTTGTACCCACTCATTAGAGGAATCTATTAGATATCTGAGATGGTGGGAGAGAGAAAAAGGGAGAGTGAGAGGCAGGGAGGGGAAGAGAGAAGGAAAACATTTTAAAAAAAAAGGGACTATTTACTCCTGCCTGCAGTCTGCTGGGGTTAATCCCTTTCAGATTGCTCAGCGTAAATGGGAGGTGGACATTCCAGGGCTGTCCGAGGAGGAGTGGGAGGAGGCCTCGGAGGTTTGCTTTCAGGACCTTATTGGATCTAATGATCTGTACGTACAGTTTAAATTTATACACCAATTGCATTATACTCCTGCCAGGCTGGCTCACATGGGTTTTGCCTCTGTTGCTTTTTGTTCTAGGTGTGACTCCACTGATGCTGGATACATACATATGTTTTGGTCTTGTTCTGCTTTGTCGTCGTTTTGGAAGGACTCATTTTCTTTTTTCAAGAGGTTGGACTGTTGGGAGTTCTCAATGAGTTCGTACCCAGGACCCATGCTCGAATTCTGGTGCGCACTATTCTTTTTTACGCTAGGAAATTAATTCTGTTACAATGGAAGAGTGCCTCTGCTCCAGATGTTCAAAGGTTGTACCAAATGATAAATAAGGTTATACCCATTTTTAAATGCATCTACAAGGGTAGGGCCTGTCCTGCCAAGTTTACCAAGATTTGGCAGCCCTGGCTTGACATTGCAGATTCCTTTTGGAAGGACACCCCGCTCTCCCAACCCTAATGGGTATTGCCCTGGGTTGGCTTGCTAAGGCTGCAGCCTGCTGGGGACAATGTTGTTGGTTTGGTGCTCTCGGGTTCTGGTTGGAGGTGTGGGCGGTGAGGTGTGTATGGCTGGGTGTGTGCGTGTGTGTGTGTGTATGTAGGGGTTGACTGTACTTGGTTATATCTCCACTGCTTACTATACTATGGTTTGCCATAGTGGGGCTCTACGTGGCCCACTTTGGTCGACTTACTTATTTAGATTTTTTTGTTTTCCTCCGTTGAGGAACCGAGGTTCACAATTTTTTTGATAATACCATATAGCCCTGTGGTGCTATCATTAATGTGCAATGTTATATACATGTGATGTAACCATTTGCGAGACTGTTTGCTTTGTACATGAAAAAACTCAATAAATAAATCTTTAAAAAAAAAAAGAAGTGGATCCTGCTCTCTGACCATTTTAGCCATTGACCCTGCACAACAAGAAGTACATTAATCTCCAGGGATTTTGTGAATCCTTCTTGCAATAACAGCAGCAGCAGCAGCTTGCACTCAGTTCTTCCTAGACACTGTACAACACATAAGATTATTTACAGATGCTCCATCCAAGCAGACATTTATTTGCACAGTTCCCTTTGGACAGGCCCTCCAGCAGGGCAACTGTAATCCACAGAGCTTTAACACTGGCTGATTCTGGGGCAGAGCCTAGAGGAGAAAAAGACACTGAAAGGTTGCTCCAAACATGTACCACCTTTTCTCAGCATCACCATCGAACACACTGGCAGGGAAGAGGTTAACACTAGGGGGCGATCAAGGGGTTAAGTGTGTTCCCTCAGTGTGTTCTAACTGTAGGGGGATGGGCTTACTGAAACATGACAGAGATCACTGTTCCCGATAATAGGGAACAGAAGATCTCTGTCTTGTCACTAGGCAGAACAGGGAAATGCCTTGTTTACATAGGCAGTTCCCCATTCTGCCTCTCCTCGTCGTGATCACAGGCCGCTGGCGGACATCATTGCCCGCTATCCTGCTTTTGCGGACTGACGTACAGGTATGTCAGTTTGCACAGGAGAGCCGGCCTGCCACAGCATGTCTGTGTGAGCAGGTCGGCAAGTGGTTAACAAACAGTTTCCCACTTTGTGTTTTCTCTCCCTGTGCTATGGCCATCCTGTAGAATCTTTGTGGCAGCCTTTCTCAAGTAAGGGTTTTTTACTTCAAAGAAACCCTTAAAATAATTTTCAGGTCTTGGGGAACTCTTGCTAAAACAAATTAATTGGAGGTCAGTGGGAAACTGCCCCTTAAATTGGTGGGCAATGGGAAGAATGCCCCTCTTACAGTGATGGTCAGAATGCCACCCTTACGGACAGCTGGAAAGATCCTTGGTGTCAAGTAACTGGCTCTGCCAAGTGGCATTGGTCATGGAACTATGCAGGCCCCATTAAAGGGGAGCCACAGCTCAAGGAATTCCTAGCAACCTCTAGAAGAACCCTAGTTGAGAATAGCTGCTATGTAGGAACTGGATTGTTTCTAGTGGTTGCTGAACATCACAGTTTTACTGCATTGACTATTGAAAACATGGAGGCGTGCTTTGATTCCAACTGAGGAGCAAACAAATCTATAGCTGAACTGAAAAATTGTCACCTTAGGAAAACAAATGCCCATAGATACAACTTGCTGGTATAATTTAAAGCAGCCTGTCTCAACCTTTTAACCCCATCCATATGAACCCCTACAAAAAAGGTTCAGGTCTCGATTAACCCTTATTAAAACCAATTTATCAGGGGTTAGTGGGGAAAAATGCTCCTTATTGTAGTGATCAGTAGGAAGAATGCCACCCATTACAGGGATGCTAGAATGTTACCATTACAGACAGATAAAAAGATCATTGGTGTCATGCTGCTGACTTTATCAAGTGAGATTGGCCTTGGAACTATACAAGCATCATTAAATTGGAGGACAATCCTACACAGCTCAAGGAACCACCTAGAAAACTCTGGAGTAACCCTATATGAGTATGAATAATTCAAAGTCTTTCTCTAGGAAAACCTTGTTTTAGTTTTGTATGTGGAGTTTAGTCAGGGAGCTCCTCACAAATTTACTTGCCACGAGTAGTTATCTTGGTCGATTGAGAGGGATCTGTTGATTTCTCCCTAAGCTTGGCCTTGTTGCACTTTTCTCTTCTACCACTAGGTGGCCGGGAAAGGCAACCCAAGGTCAGGTTATGGGTATGTGGGTGTCCCAGCCAATGGGCAGGGGTTTTCTTGAGTCCCTTGGCCTGCTGTGAGAGCCTTTATATTCGCATGAGGTCAGGTGATCTGGGTTCTGTGCCACCTGAACGGCTGTCTGGGTGGACGTGTGTGGAACAACCTGGGCTGCTAGGCTGGAGATCGGGCCTAGCCCAGGGGCATCTGGCTGCTAGGCTGTCTGAGGGCCTATCCAGAAGTGAGAGAGCAGCGCAGGTTTGGGATTGCGGCTTGCAGTCCAACCAGAAGCGACGGTTCTGCCGGCCGGAGAACCTGTTAGTGGTCGGAGGTAGAAGGGAAGCTGTCACCATGAAGGGACCAATCACCTTTACCAGGGACCACAGTAAATAACTGAATCAAGTACTGGAACCATATTCTCACCGAAGGGCACGGTAGAGAATCTGGAAACTTCAGGCGGTGATCAAGTCAGGGATCCAACCAGAGAAGGAGATGCTTGCAGAGCAGCCTTGTATGTCAAGCCAGGGACCAAGCCGGTTAGCAGGGGTGAAGCTTGAGGAGTATCTGGATTTCCAAGCTAGGGACCCAGCAGAGAAGCCGAGGGGGGGGGGGTCAATTGAGGGGATACCACCGCAAACCTTGGAGGAACTCAAGGGATTCAGAGTCAGTAAATCAGAGGGTCTAGTGAGAGATCAGGAGCTCAGTATTGAAGAACTACAAGGAGCAGTTGTAGTGGAGCTGAAAGAACTGATACATTTGAGTTACCATAGGGAACAGCAATCCTGAACGTGCAGAAGTGGCACCTTGCTCGGCCCTTTACCTGCACGGCTGTCGTCCTATCGAAGTCTCTGAGTCTGCCAATTGAGTTTGCAACTATCAAAGGGTGTCTTGGCCCTAACCCTCTTTCTCCCAAAATATATAAAAAGGACCGTCAAAAGAAATAAAACCTCTTTTACATCCAAGATGTCTGGCGCCCAATGACTTTCACCATCTTTACGCCCACTATGCCTCACAACCCACCACATATTGAAGGATGTCAGCTATCTTTGACCTTGGAGGTTCTCATTAGACCAAAAGAGGTAAAAGACCTTGCTACATGTATATTGTGGGGTAGGTTAGACCCTCTGTCAAGCTTTTATTGATGTCTGTGTCCCCATTGGTGAGATTCAGCACTCAGTCTATGTTTAGGCAATTTCTGTCATAAATCAGTTCAATATTGCACCACGCTTGTTAGTCCAAATTATTTTGTTATGATGGTGTACATTTCAGCAGTTTACATGAAACTCTGAGAGAATGGAGGTGATCATAAACCATAGAGTCATGTCAAGTGAGTTATCCCAGATTCAATACTTACCTGGCCAGGATTGGATCACCAAAGTTCCAGATCCTACAGGCACAAAGAACATAATCTTTCCTGTTTTCATACTGGAAATGCTGATAATACAAATAACATAGAAATAGATTTTTTATTTATTCTTAATTTTAATTAATTTGAACTGCAGGCAAATATTTGTGTATTGCTGTGTTTATGAAAAGTGCACATCAAATGGTAGAACATTAAGTTTCTTTTAGATCTTTAACCAGATTCCTTGATATACCTGAAACTCCTACATCTCCACTTATTTGTTTTATGCTACACAATTGCTATATGAATCAGTCACTTTTCAGTTTTTGCAGTGCACCATTACAAAGCTGACATGGATTGGTGCCTATGCCCATATTTTAGGCTGCAGTCCAACTAATTTTGTCTGCTCTAGCGGACAGGTGCTCCCTGTAGGGACAGGTCTGACAGCGAAGAGAGGCGTGAAGCTAAAGTCATAGACACTTCATACATTTCATGCCTCTGGAGCATGTCTGCACTAACCCTTAGGGGCACAGAGAACATATTATCTCATCAAAAGGCCTACAAAGTTAGATGAATTATAATTTTAGGCATATTGGTTAGCTGGCTTCGGGGGATTGTCCGACCCTATTTTTCAGTAAAAGCTTATAAGGCAACCGTGTTCAACCACTGTACATTTGTAAATAATGACTAAGATTTCCACTAAAAAATAATATTTACCCAACTATGTTGCTGAAAAGGTTACATTCAGCGTTGTCATGGTTTATATCTGGGTTTAATGTATATTTGTAGAAACTGCTGACTAGTGATGAGCCGAACACCCCCGGGTTCGGTTCGCACCAGAACCCGCGAACGGACCGAAAGTTCGAACGAACATTAGAACCCTATTAAATACAATGGATGCGAACGTTCGAATTCTAAAGTGCTAATTATAACAACTATTATGCATGTTATTGTCATAAATAGGGTTTGGGAACCCGGGTTGTGCACCAGGGGACATGTATCAATGCAAAAAGAAGTTTTAAAAACGGTCGTTTTTCGGGAGCAGTCATTTTAATGATGCATAAAGTGAAAAAAAAAAAGTCAAATATTCCTTTAAATATCGTACCTGGGGGGTGTCTAAAGTATGCCTGTGAAGTGCCACGTGTTTCCCGTGTTTAGAACTGTCCCTGCACAAAATGACACTTCTAAAGGAAAAAAAAGCCATTTAAAACTGCTTGCGGCTTTAATGTAATGTCTGGTCCCGGTAATATGGATGAAATTCTTTAAGAAAAATGGCATAGCTACCCCATGACCCCCCCCCTACCCCAGCCCATTACCAGCCCCTTTGGGTCTTGTATGGATATTAAGGGGAACCCCGCACATAAAATAAAAAAGGCCCTATATACTCTGAACAGCCGTATACAGGCGGTGCATACAAGACAGGGACTGTAGGTTTGTTCTTATGTAGAATCTGTTTGTAATTTTGAACAGGTACATTGTTGAAGTGTAGCTCCAGCCCAAAAATCTATTTTTAAACTTTTTGGGAAACATAGGTAAGGGTTATCACCCCTGTAACATTTGTTTTGCTGTCTGTGCCCCTGTTCCGAACATTTCACCTCACTTTCCGTCCCAATGACAACTGTTTTTGAAATGTGGTGTTTTTCTTGAAACAAGGATTGCTGATAAAGCATCAGTACAGATGAGACCCCTTTCTCCCATATTTATTCTTACAGGAGAGAATTTTCCTTTCTAGGGGTAGATTTCCTCTCACTTCCTGTTGTCTTCTTTCGTTTGCAAGTAGGAGTCGTTTGTAAGTTGGATGTTTGAAAGTAGGGACCTGCCGTATATACTCTGCAGAAATAGGCCCCTTAGTTGTTGGTGTTGGCACAACACTGTAAGCACTCAGTTACTCTTGGTTGGTGCTGGAACGCCCTGCTGTCAACTATTATATCAGGAATTTTAATTACATATAATTGTTGAACAGTGGTAGTAAAAATTGGGGCTTTGATGGTGGTGCTGGTGCCACAACACTGTAAGCCCTCACAGTTACTCTTGGTGGGTGCAGCAATGGGCCCTGCTGTGAATTATTAGATCAAGAATTGTAATTACATGCCCCTTTTGAACAGGGGCTGAAAAATTGGGCCTTTCGTGGTGGTGGTGGTGGTGGCGTTGCCACAAGACTGTAAGCCCTCAGAGTTACTCTTGGTGGGTGCAGCAATGGACCCTGCTGTGAATTATTAGATCAAGAATTGTAATTGCATGCCCCTGTTGAACAGGGGCTGAAAAATTGGGCCTTAGGCACTGGTGGCACAACACTACAACCCCTCACAGATACTGTACTTGGAGCACAGCAATGAGCCCTGTTGCAAAGTATTGCTTCAAAAATTGTAATGACACGCCCCTGTTAAACAGGGGCTGAAAAATTGGGCCTTAGGCACTGGTGCCACAACACTCCAACCCCTCACAGATACTGTACTTGGAGCACAGCAATGAGCCCTATGGCAAATTATTGCTAAAAAAATTGTAATTACACGCCCCTGTAAAACAGGGGCTGAAAAATTGGGCCTTAGCCACTGGTGGCGGCACCCATAAACAAAAATGATCTTCCAAGCTATCATCATCAATCGTATCATTGAGGACTCGGAGGAGGAGGATAGCCAGTCAACATAACAGCACAGGCACTCAGCATCAGCATCAGTCTTGAAGGGATGTGACATGTTAAAATCAATTAGTCTGTTATATCAGCATCAGGTGTGTGGTAGCTGGTGGTGATCCAAGACTGGTTCATCTTGATGAAAGTCAGTCGATCAACCGAGTCGGTGGACAGGCGCACCCTGTGATCCGTGACAAATCCTCCAGCAGCACTGAATGTGCGTTCCGAAAGAACGCTGGATGCAGGACAGGCCAGTAGCTCAATTGCATACTGTGCAAGCTCTGGCCAGTGATCCATCCTCAAGACCCAGTAAGCCAGAGGATTTTCGGTGGGGAAGGTGTCCAAGTCTGACCTTGCCCCTAGATATTCCTGCACCATGTTTATCAGACGCTGGCGATGGTTGCTGGAACCGATCATACTTTGGGGCTGCGGACTAAAGAATTGTCTGAACGCATCGGTCAGACGGCCACCTTCCCCACCGCTCCTTCTTTGACTGGCCGAAGCCTCAGCAACTCGTTGTCCAGGACCAGGAGTTTGTAACCTCCCAGTCTCTGGGAACGCGTTGCACAGACCTTTCTGCAAGGCCTCCCGGAGTTGTCTCATCCTCTGCTCCCTCTGCGACGGTAACATAAGGTCCGCAACCTTACCCTTGTACCGTGGATCAAGGAGAGTGGCCAGCCAGTAATGGTCCCTCTCCTTGATCCGAAGAATACGAGGATCCTTCCGCAGACTTTGCAGGATCAGGGAGGCCATGCAGCGTAGGTTTGCTGAGGCATTCGCTCCGGAGTCCTCTGGGTCACTAAGGACGACATGATCCGCAGCCACCTCCTCCCAGCCACGTACAAGTCCACTGGTTTCTTGGGACTGTAAATCATCCCTAAAAGACTGCTGCTGATGATGCTGAGTGCCAGCCTCCACCTCCATGCTGACACAATCCTCCTCCTCCTCCTCCTCCTCCTCCTCCTCCTCTTCCTCTTCCTGTGCGATGGGTGGGACAGAAGGAACACTGTCTGGGTAAAGGGGGCCTTGAGAGGCAAGGAAGTCCTCCTCTTCCTGCCTCTGTTCTGCCTCAAGTGCCCTGTCCATTATTCCACGCAGCGTGTGCTCCAACAGGTGGACAAGAGGTACAGTGTCACTGATGCATGCACTGTCACTGCTCACCATCCTCGTGGCCTCCTCAAATGGTGCCAGGACAGTGCATGCATCCCTGATCATGCCCCACTGGCGTGGAGAAAAAAAACCAAGCTCCCCTGACCCTGTCCTGGTGCCGTAGTCGCACAGGTACTCATTGATGGCCCTCTGCTGCGTGTGCAGCCGCTGCAGCATGGCCAACGTTAAGTTCCACCTGGTGGGCATGTCACATATAAGGCGGTTCTTGGGCAGGTTCAACTCCTTTTGCAGCTCAGCCAGGCGAGCACTGGCATTATAAGATCTGCGGAAATGCACACAGACTTTCCTGGCCTGCCTCAGGACATCCTGTAAGCCCGGGTACCTGCCCAAGAACCGCTGCACCACCAGGTTAAGGACGTGAGCCACACAGGGCACATGGGTCAGTTGTCCCTGTCGGAGGGCGGAGAGGAGGTTGGTGCCATTGTCGCAAACCACCATTCCTGGCTTAAGCTGGCGTGGCGTCAACCACCTCTCGGCCTGGCCCTGCAGAGCAGACAGGACCTCTGCCCCAGTGTGGCTTCTGTCCCCCAAACACACCAGCGCAAGCACGGCATGGCATCTTTTTGCCTGCGTACTTGCGTAGCCCCTTGAACGCCTACGGAGCACCGCTGGTTCCGAGGACAAACCACAGGAAGAGGCCATGGAGGAAGAAGAAGAGGAGGGGGTGGAGGAGAGAGGTGTGTCACAACCAGTAGTAGCATTTTGGAGGCGTGGCGGTGGAACAACCTCCAACACTACTGCACCTTGTCCTGCATCCTTCCCAGCTGCCAAAAGAGTGACCCAATGGGCCGTGAAAGAAAGGTAACGTCCCTGTCCATGCCTGCTGGACCATGAGTCAGCGGTAATATGCACCTTACCGCTGACCGCCCTGTCCAGCGAGGCCAAGACATTGCCTTCCACATGCCGGTAGAGAGCCGGAATAGCCTTCCGTGAGAAAAAGTGGCGTTTGGGAACCTGCCACTGAGGAACCGCACATTGCACAAACTCACGGAAGGGGGCCGAGTCTACCAACTGAAAAGGCAGCAGTTGAAGCGCTAGCAATTTAGCCAAGCTAGCATTCAACCGCTGGGCATGTGGATGGCTGGGAGTGAACTTCTTTCGACGGTCCAGCAGCTGGGGCAGGGAAATTTGCCTGCTAGAATCGGACGTTGGTGTACTGCTAGCAGAGTGGCCGCAAGTACTTGGCTGTGACACACCTAATTCTACACCTTCATTCCTCTCAGTGCATGTTTCAGAGAGGACTGAAGTTATAGTGGGGTTGGAGATCCCAGCTGATGCGGTGCAAGGAGAGGTCCGCTTTGTTCTTTGGTGTGGGTCTTTGAGGTAGGCTTGCCAACGAGCTGCATGGCAGGTCAACATATGTCTGGTCAGGCATGTGGTACCCAAGCGGCTGATGTTTTGGCCACGCGATATACGCTTGAGACATATGTTGCAAACAGCAGCTGTGCGATCTGATGCACTAGCCTCAAAAAAGGCCCACACCAAAGAACTTTTTGAATGACGGGCAGAGGCAGCGCCCTGCACAGGCGGAGCTCTGCGGTGTGATTCCGTCGGTGTACTGCCCTTACGCTGGCCACCAAAGGGCATCCTGCCTCGTTGGAGATGTGCCTCCTCCTCATCCTCCTCCTCCTCCTCTCTCCTATTAGGCACCCACGTGGAGTCAGTGACCTCATCATCACCTCCCTCCTCATCACTGGAGGCAATCTGGCAGTATGCTGCAGCTGCTGGAACATGACTGCCAGATTGGTGTCCTTCTTGAGCATCCCCTCTGTCTGCTCTCACGCTACTGCCTTCCTCTAGCTGGGTTTCATCATCAGACCCTTCGAAACGCTGGGCATCCTCCTGGAGCATGTACCCAACACTGTGCTGAAACAGTTCGGGGGACTCCTCAGGAGGAGGACATGGTGGGTCTAGGGAAGGAGTGACTGATGATGAGTCTGACATTGATACCAGGGAAGAGGACGCTTTGGCAGCTGCTTTTCCAGTACCCTGAGCCTGGGTGAGAGAGGATGAGGAGGAGGAGGAGGGCTTGGTCATCCACTCTACCAAGTCTTCGGCATGATGTGGCTCAACATGTCCAGCTGCCGAAAAGAAGGACAAGCGTGTCCCATGGCCATGTGCTGATGACAATGCACCGCGTCCACGACCAGCACTGTTGCCCCCAGACACAGAGCCTGCTTGCCCTCTTTTATTGCCTCCTGACTGTCTGCCTCTCCTTGTTTGCCTTCCAGACATTCTAATAGATGGCCTGCAGGGAGATGGGAAAAAAGCAATAAGGGCTACCTTCAGGTGTCCTTCTCTGTCCCTTGAAACAAGGACTTTGACAGTGAAAGAAACTGACACACTCTCCCTACCTACAGTTTTCTGTCCCTAGAAAAAATGTTTTTTTTAAGCACAATTTAGCACAAGGAGAATTACCTCACTGTCCTTCCAGGTCCCTGGAAACAAGGACTTTGACAGTGAAAGAAACTGACACACTCTCCCTACCTACAGTTTTCTGTCCCTAGAAAAAATGTTTTTTTTAAGCACAATTTAGCACAAGGAGAATTACCTCACTGTCCTTCCAGGTCCCTGGAAACAAGGACTTTGACAGTAAAAGAAACTGACACACTCTCCCTACCTACAGTTTTCTGTCCCTAGAAAAAATGTTTTTTTTAAGCACAATTTAGCACAAGGAGAATTACCTCACTGTCCTTCCAGGTCCCTGGAAACAAGGACTTTGACAGTGAAAGAAACTGACACACTCTCCCTACCTACAGTTTTCTGTCCCTAGAAAAAATGTTTTTTTTAAGCACAATTTAGCACAAGGAGAATTACCTCACTGTCCTTCCAGGTCCCTGGAAACAAGGACTTTGACAGTGAAAGAAACTGACACACTCTCCCTACCTACAGTTTTCTGTCCCTAGAAAAAATGTTTTTTTTTAAGCACAATTTAGCACAAGGAGAATTACCTCACTGTCCTTCCAGGTCCCTGGAAACAAGGACTTTGACAGTGAAAGAAACTGACACACTCTCCCTACCTACAGTTTTCTGTCCCTAGAAAAAATGTTTTTTTTAAGCACAATTTAGCACAAGGAGAATTACCTCACTGTCCTTCCAGGTCCCTGGAAACAAGGACTTTGACAGTGAAAGAAACTGACACACTCTCCCTACCTACAGTTTTCTGTCCCTAGAAAAAATGTTTTTTTTAAGCACAATTTAGCACAAGGAGAATTACCTCACTGTCCTTCCAGGTCCCTGGAAACAAGGACTTTGACAGTGAAAGAAACTGACACACTCTCCCTACCTACAGTTTTCTGTCCCTAGAAAAAATGTTTTTTTTAAGCACAATTTAGCACAAGGAGAATTACCTCACTGTCCTTCCAGGTCCCTGGAAACAAGGACTTTGACAGTGAAAGAAACTGACACACTCTCCCTACCTACAGTTTTCTGTCCCTAGAAAAAATGTTTTTTTTAAAGCACAATTTAGCACAAGGAGAATTACCTCACTGTCCTTCCAGGTCCCTGGAAACAAGGACTTTGACAGTGAAAGAAACTGACACACTCTCCCTACCTACAGTTTTCTGTCCCTAGAAAAAATGTTTTTTTTAAGCACAATTTAGCACAAGGAGAATTACCTCACTGTCCTTCCAGGTCCCTGGAAACAAGGACTTTGACAGTGAAAGAAACTGACACACTCTCCCTACCTACAGTTTTCTGTCCCTAGAAAAAATGTTTTTTTTTAAGCACAATTTAGCACAAGGAGAATTACCTCACTGTCCTTCCAGGTCCCTGGAAACAAGGACTTTGACAGTGAAAGAAACTGACACACTCTCCCTACCTACAGTTTTCTGTCCCTAGAAAAAATGTTTTTTTTAAGCACAATATAGCACAAGGAGAATTCACTCACTGTCCTTCCAGGTCCCTGGAAACAAGGACTTTGACAGTGAAAGAAACTGACACACTCTCCCTACCTACAGTTTTCTGTCCCTAGAAAAAATGTTTTTTTTAAGCACAATTTAGCACAAGGAGAATTACCTCACTGTCCATCCAGGTCCCTGGAAACAAGGACTTTGGCAGTGAAAGAAACTGACACACTCTCCCTACCTACAGTTTTCTGTCCCTAGAAAAAATGTTTTTTTTAAGCACAATTTAGCACAAGGAGAATTACCTCACTGTCCTTCCAGGTCCCTGGAAACAAGGACTTTGACAGTGAAAGAAACTGACACACTCTCCCTACCTACAGTTTTCTGTCCCTAGAAAAAATGTTTTTTTTAAGCACAATTTAGCACAAGGAGAATTACCTCACTGTCCTTCCAGGTCCCTGGAAACAAGGACTTTGACAGTGAAAGAAACTGACACACTCTCCCTACCTACAGTTTTCTGTCCCTAGAAAAAATGTTTTTTTTAAGCACAATTTAGCACAAGGAGAATTACCTCACTGTCCTTCCAGGTCCCTGGAAACAAGGACTTTGACAGTGAAAGAAACTGACACACTCTCCCTACCTACAGTTTTCTGTCCCTAGAAAAAATGATTTTTTTAAGCACAATTTAGCACAAGGAGAATTACCTCACTGTCCTTCCAGGTCCCTGGAAACAAGGACTTTGACAGTGAAAGAAACTGACACACTCTCCCTACCTACAGTTTTCTGTCCCTAGAAAAAATGTTTTTTTTAAGCACAATATAGCACAAGGAGAATTCACTCACTGTCCTTCCAGGTCCCTGGAAACAAGGACTTTGACAGTGAAAGAAACTGACACACTCTCCCTACCTACAGTTTTCTGTCCCTAGAAAAAATGTTTTTTTTAAGCACAATATAGCACAAGCACAAAACACACTGACACTCTCCCTACCTATCCTTCTCTTTCCCTAAACTAAAGGAATCCAGGTTAAGCAAGAAAGAAATAAAAGTCACTGTCCCTGCCTATGCTGCTCTATCCCTGCTCCGGAACACACTACACTAGGCCGCCGTGCTGGCGGCCTTTTATAGTGTGGGGCGTGTACTAAACCCCCTCAGCAATAATTGGCCACAGGCATCCTGCCTGTGGCCAATCATTGCTCTCCTCGCTGCCGGCGCTGTAATTGGCCAAGCATGCGGGGTCACAGTGCATGCTTGGCCAATCACAGCGCCTGGATGACACTGCGATGGCGTAGTGCATTGTGGGCCGTTCGCGTCACTCGAATTTGGCGCGAACGGCCCAAATCGTTCGATCTTCGTCGAACGATCGAACAGCCGATGTTCGAGTCGAACGTATGTTCGACTCGAACACGAAGCTCATCCCTACTGCTGACTGATATACTGATATACTTTCTTTAGCAAGTCAAGTATGTAACTATTTAGTATCAGCGTGAACCTGACATTTACCAAGACATGCAGAATTTGTGCTATAGTACCGTCAAACCCAGTTTTGTTATAGTACTAGAGCCACAATCATTGCTATGATACCAAGGCTAAATTCAGTATCACGTTGTCCAGGACACTGTTAGTTTTAGCTAACTGGAGTTAAAAAAGCAGATATATTCAAGCATTTCAGTATGAAATTTCGTAACTTTAGTGAACCCCTTTTAGTTTTACCTGGAATAATGCAGCCTTCACAGTGTCTGGTTGGAGGGTTGATTTTAAAGCTGGGCTTTGGGCAGATATTGAAGCTCAACTGAAGTCTCTCACCTTCTATACCCTTCCATGTTATGGTTTGCTTGGTGGACATGAGAGATACTTACTGGTGGGTGTCTAGTTTTGATACCCGAGTGTATGTGAACTAAAATACGAAAAACAGAAATTGCCGCTCCAGGCAGATAAGATTAGGAAAGTGCTTCTCTCAGGGACCAAGGGTTCCGGCAATGCACGTAGCAATGAAGAAAATTAGTGAGGACAGCCGCACTCCAATCCAACGTATATTTATTCAGGGAAAACAGGTACTACAAAAATCAGCATAACTCCGGACAGCTGACGCGTTTCACACTAATTCAGTGTTTACTCATAGCTATGAGTAAACACTGAATTAGTGTGAAACGCGTCAGCTGTCCTGAGTTATGCTGATTTTTGTAGTGCCTGTTTTCCCTGAATAAATATACGTTGGATTGGAGTACGGCTGTCCTCACTAATTTTCTTCATTGTATGTGAACTAAGGCTTCCTTCAAACTTGTGAGCTGAAATTTAGGTCAAAAAGACCTCCAGATTTCAAACTGCACTTTTAAAGTGGTCATATCATCTTGTATTTATTTAAAACAACCCTGTCCTATACTAAACGTCCTACATAAAGCTGTACAGGCGGTCCCCTACTTACAAACATCCAACTTACAAATGACTCCTACTTACAAACGGAAGGAGACAACAGGAAGTTAGAGGAAATCTACCCCTAGGAAGGAAAATTCTCTCCTGTAAGAGTTAATATGGGAACAATGTGTCTCCACTGATGCTTTATCACCAATCCTTGTTTCCCTAATAACCCAAAATTTTCAAAATCCAATTGTCATTGGGACGGAAAGTGAGGTGAAATGTTCTGAACAGGGGCACAGACAGCAAAACAAATGTTACAGGGGTGATAACCCTCCCATATGCTATCCAAAAAGCTTAAAAATGTATTTTTTGGCTGGAGCTACACTTAAAAAATGTACCTGTTCCAACGTACAAACAGATTCAACTTAAGAAATAGCCTACAGTCCCTATCTTGTTTGTAACCCGGGGACTGCTTGTTCCTGTAAAAAAAAAGAGACTATACAGTATACCCATTTCTTCCTTTGCCCCTGCTGCAGAACATCATTCCATTCAGTAAAAATGATCCCCTGAAGTCCACAGGGAACCTGACATTTCCAGGAGTAATGATCCCCTGTAGCGTTCACTTGTTCCTCCTGCTGACCTCCACATCACTACTGTCCACTATAATGATGTACAAGTTGGCAGGACGAACCAAGAAAAGCGGCAAGGGACAGAGAATATCAACACGTCTGGAAATGTCAGCTTACGTGTGGAATTCAGGGATCGATTTCTGTTGAATGGAGTGGCATTGATCAGATTGAGCAGCAGGAAAGGTAAGTATATACTCTTATCTTTTACCTTTATTTGTAAATCGACGGGGTCACTTTGAGAGGGAATCGGTAACCTTGCAACAAAGCGCCAAAATATCAAACAGAAAACAAGAATATTTTCTTTCACAGCCACCAGAACCAATATCAAAGATTTATAAAATAAGTATCTACTTCTAGAGCAAAAAGATAGACAACTAATTATTCCTAAGTCACAAGATATGTCTTTGAACATAGAAACATTTTGTGCAGATCGTGGGGTTTTTAGTTGAGAACAAAGCTTTTATTTCAACCTTCTGAAAGTAATAAAACATTAAAGTGGAACTACAGTGAATCTGAACACGACAAACCAAAAATTTTCTTTAATTAATTTTTTATATTAAAAGCAAACTCACCCATCTATCCCTGTGCCCATGCTTTATTTTGCTGAGAAATAACTTGAAAACACCTCCCTCTAGCATTTCTGGTCGTGGCCATCACGAATAAGATGATTCATGTAGCCTTTACTTCCTGGAATCCATCTGCTCTTAGCTCAGACATGCAGGCAGGAGGGTGTGCTTAGCTGAGAAAACCCCTCCTCCCATTCTGAAGACTCCTGTATGACATAATTTGCCTAGGCCTAAAAACCAGGAATTAACTGAAGAAATGTAAAAGAAAAGTTTAAAACAAGTAAATATGATATACTTTCCTATCTATTTACTAATTCTAGCAGCATTAAAAATAGTCAATGTGTCAATGTTCATAGAGAGAGTGAAGTACACACAACTGAAATAAATTTTTGTGTGGATTTGGCCTTTAAAGAGGAAGTAAACTGCGCTAAAGTTTATTTTTTTTAAAGAACCCTGCAAAGTAAAGGCATTATGTGCTAGTATGCATCGCATACTACCACATTATGAAATACTTACCTTAGAACAAAGCCCTGCACCGCAGCGCTGTGAGCTCTAACAGATGCTTCCATCTTCACCCTGTCTTCTTTCCGGGTTCACGTCCTCCGACCGTCTGATTGGCCTCGCTGCGATGACCTCCCTCCCACGCATGTGCACGGGAGTCACGGAACACGGCACGGAGCTCTGAAAGGATGGCACGGGTATACCATCCCTTCAGAGTGCATGCACCGGGGACATCACCGGCTGCATGAAGTGTGAATATCTCCTAAACCGTGAAGGTTTAGGAGATATTCATAGAACCTACAGGTAGGCCTTATTATAGGCTTACCTGTAGGTACAAGGGTACAGAATGGGTTTACATCCACTTTAACTAAACTGTAGTAGGATGTTGGAAAAGTGGTAAAGTTTTTTAATGATAGTTTAAAACAAGTAAATATGATAAACCTTCTTATCTACATACTAATATTAGTAGCATGAGGATTGAAAGTGGTCAGTGTTGATTGGGAGAGTGAAGTTTCACTTTCGCTAGCAGCGCCCTGTGTTTCTCATTTCCATATGTAGCGGGTATACACTTTTCTGTGTATTTAAAACTGGCAGAGACACCAGTGATGTGCAGTTCCCTGCAGCCCCGCGGGTGGCGCTGTTGCCTTGGGCTGGGGTTAAACCATTGCCCCCCCCCAGCCCACTACCAGCCCCTTTGGGTCTTGTATGGATATTAACCACTTGAGCACTGGGCACTTAAACCCCCTTAATAACCAGACCAATTTTCAGCTTTTGGTGCTCTCACATTTTGAATGACAATTACTCAGTCATACAACACTGTTCCCATATGAAATTTTTGTCCTTTTTTTCACACAAATAGAGCTTTCTTTTGGTGCTATTTAATCACCGTTGGGTTTTTTATTTTTTGCGCTATAAGAGAAAAAAGATTGAAAATTCTGTAAAAAAAACTTTTTTTTTCGTTTCTGTTATAAAATTTTGCAAATTAGTATTTTTTCTTCATAAATTTTGGCCAAAATTTAATACTGCTACATATCTTTGGTAAAAATAAGTACAAATTGGTGCATATTATTTGGTCTTTGTGAAAGTTATAGTGTCCACAAGCTATGGTGCCAATATCTGAAAATTGATCACACCTGAAGTACTGACGGCCTATCTCATTTCTTGAGACCCTAACATGCTAGAAAAGTACAAATACCCCCCAAATGACCCCTTTTTGGAAAGAAGACATTCCAAGGTATTTAGAAAGCGGCATGGTGAGTTTTTTTGAAGTTGTAATTTTTTTCCCACAATTCTTTGCAAAATTAAGATTTTTTTTTTCTTTTTTTTTTTTTCACAAAATTGTCATATTAGCAGGTTATTTCTCACACACAGCATATGCATTCCACAAATTACACCCCAAAATACATTCTGCTATTACTCCCGGGTATTGCGATACCACATGTGTGAGACTTTTACACAGCGTGGCCACATACAAAGGCCAAACATGCAGGGAGCACCATCAGGCGTTCTGGAGCACCCAGGCCAATTCTGACATTTCTCTCCTACATGTAAAAACCATAATTTGTTTGCTAGAAAATTACATAGAACCCCAAAACATTATATATGTTTTTTTAACAAAGACCTTAGAGAATATAATGGTGGTCATTGCAACTTTTTATCTTGCACGGTATTTGTGCAGCAATTTTTTAACGCGTTTTTTACGGAAAAAAACAGTTTTGTGCTTAAAAAAAAAACAGTAAAGTTAGCCCAATGTTTTTGCATAATGTGAAAGATGAAGTTACGCCGAGTAAATAGATACCTAACATGTCACCCTTCAAAATTGCACACGCTCGTGGAATGGCGCCAAACTTCGCTACTTAAAAATTCCCATAGGCGACGTTTTAAATATTTTTACTGGTTACATGTTTTGAGTTACAGAGGAGGTCTAGGGCCAAAATTATTGCTCTCGCTCTAACGTTCGCGGCGATACCTCACATGTGTGGTTTGAACACCGTTTTCATATGTGGGCGGGACTTATGCATGCGTTCGCTTCTGTATGCGAGCTCACGGGGACAGGGGCGCTTTAAAAAAAATATATATATTTTATTGTTCATTTTACTTTATTTATTTTAGTTTGACATGTTTTACCGCCCCAATTTTTTTTTTATCACTTTTATTCCTATTACAAGGAACGTAAACATCCCTTGTAATAGGAATAAGCATGACAGGTCCTCTTTACAGTGAGATATGGGGTCAATAAGACCCCACATCCCGCCTCTAGGCTGGGAATCCTGAAAAAACAAAACAAAAAAAAAACAATCTTGGCTTTGATCGTAACGGTGAGTCGGTAGAAGCACCGGAGGGCGGCGGGGGGGCATCCCCTCTCGTCTCCCGTAAGAATGATAAAGCGGCAGAACAGCTGCTATGATTGTTCTTATGGTGTAGGGAATCACCGGCTGAAAAAGCTAATATCTGAATGATGCCTGTAGCGGCACCCATCATTCAGATATCCCCGCACAAAGTCAAGGACGTCATATGACGGCCGGCGGGCGGGCGGGAAGTGGTTATTGCAGAGTATTGCAGGGTATTGCGGAGTGTTGCCGGGTATTGCGGAGTGTTGCCGGGTATTGCGGAGTATTGCCGGGTATTGCGGAGTATAGCCGGGTATTGCAGGGTATTGCAGAGTATTGCAGGGTATTGCAGAGTATTGCAGTGTATTGCGGAGTATTGCAGTGTATTGCGGAGTATTGCAGTGTATTGCGGAGTATTGCAGGGCATTGCGGAGTATTGCAGGGCATTGCGGAGTATTGAGGAGTATTGCAGGGTATTGGGGAGTATTGCAGGGTATTGCGGAGTATTGCAGGGTATTGCGGAGTATGGCAGAGTATTGCGGAGTATGGCACAGTATTGGCAGGGTATTGCATAGTATTGCCAGGGTATTGCAGAGTATTGCACAGGGTATTGCACAGGGTATTGCAGAGTATTGGGCAGGGTATTGCACAGGGTATTGCAGAGTATTGGCAGGGTATTGCAGAGTATTGGCAGGGTATTGCAGAGTATTGGCAGGGTATTGCACAGGGTATTGCATGCAGAGTATTGCACAGGGATGGCTGAGCAGGGATGGATGGATGGCTGGATCTGTGACTGCAATTGTCACAGATCCAGCCCAGAGTGCTGCTGCCATGATCTGCTCCCTCCCCTCTCCTCTCACACTGTACCGATCAGTACAGAGAGCGGAGAGAGGAACCGGCATCATCACATGACGCCGGTCTGTTTACAAGTGATCGCTCCGTCATTTGACGGAGCGATCACGTGGTAAACGGCCGCTATCAGCGGCGATTTACCGTGATCTGTGATGCGCCGGGTCCTCTGGACCCGGGGGTCAGGGAGACTCCCGTGTGCGCGCACCAGGGGGCGCGCGGGAGCGCGATTCTGGGAGGACGTTATATAACGTCCTCCCAGAGTTAAGCAACCACCCTGTCGACGTTATTTGTTGACAGGCGGTTGTTAAGTGGTTAAGGGGAACCTCGCACCCAAATTAAAAAAAGGCCCTATATACTCTGAACAGCAGTATACAGGCGGTGCAAACAAGACAGGGACTGTAGGTTTGTTCTTAAGTAGAATCTGTTTGGAACAGGTAAATTTTTTAAGTGCAGCTCCAGCCAAAAAATATATTTTTAAGCTTTTTGGAGTACATAGGGAAGGGTTATCACCCCTGTAACATTTGTTTTGCTGTCTGTGCCCCTGTTCAGAACATTTCACCTCACTTCTCGTCCCAATGACAAATGTTTTTAGAAAATTTGGGGTTTTGATTAAAACAAGGATTGGTGATGAAGCATCAGAAGACACCTCTTTCCCATATTAACTCTTACAGGAGAGAATTTCCCTTCCTAGGGGTAGATTTCCTCTCACTTCCTGTTGTCTCCTTCCGTTTGCAAGTAGGAGTCGTTTGTAAGTTGGATGTTGGAAAGTAGGGGCCTGCCGTATATACTCTGCAGAAATTTAACCCTTAGGTGTTGGTGTTGCCACAACACTGTAAGCCCTCACAGTTACTCTTGGTGGGCGCTGGAACGCCCTGCTGTGAACTATTATATCAAGAATTGTAATTACATGACATTATTGAACAGTGGTAGGAAAAATTGCGCCTTTGGTGGTGGTGGTGCCACAACACTGTAAGTCCTCACAGTTAGTCTTGGTGGGCGCAGGAATGGGCCCAGCTGTGAAATATTAGATCAAGAATTGTAATTACATGCCCCTGTTGAACAGGGGCAGAAAAATTGGGCCTTTGGTGGTGGTGGTGTTGCCACAACACTGTAAGCCCTCACAGTTACTCTTGGTGGGCGCAGGAATGGGCCCTGCTGTGAATTATTAGATCAAGAATTGTAATTACATGCCCCTGTTGAACAGGGGCAGAAAAAATTGGGCCTTAGGGACTGGTGCCACAACACTGCAACTCCTCACAGATACTGTACTTGTGTAGCGCCCTCACTCCATCCATTTTGTCTAGGGGTATGTTGTATGTGAGAGTAAGATGCGCTACGGCCCATGTCCTCCCCATGGCAGTGAGTGAGGTGAAGGCCAGTACCAGATATTTTCCTCGGACCTGTGCGTTTCAGTTAATGACCAAGTCTTGCTGTGCTGACACTTCTCTTTGCTCCCATTAACCAGAGTCCCACACACCGATTAGGGTCCAACACTTGTTTTATTGTCACACTCACAATCAAACAGTTCTTTACCAGCCAACTGGTTGAAACCCAATAACAGTTCAATACGGTGGGGTGAGCAGGTCGAGGCACTATCCTGGTTGTACGCTAAACCACTGTGGTTTCACCAGCGGTTACTATAGCCTTGGCTAGAGAGAACTTAGAACTTGTGAGTCTCTACCAGCGACTCAATAGAATGCAGATAGGAGTACCTTCGCTGCTGTGGCCCCTGTCAGGGGGAAGATGTCCCTCCAAGGGAGTTACCGGAGGCCCATCCGTCACCGGGTTGATGCTGCTCCGGACTCTTCGGACGGGTGACCTCCCCAGCCTCCTCACCTCAGACATGGGCCCCATCCACCTCAGGGACCCTCGGAATCCTCCGCCCTTGCGGGACCCAGTCGAAGTCACTGGGCCCCAGGCCTCCGGTTTAGTACCTCACCCCAGGCTGAAGGTGCCTGGGATGGACACCAACTCTGCTCCGACCAGGCCTAGGGCGCCTGGGCCGGAACTCCGGACCGCCCGCACCCAGGCCGAAGGTGCCTGGGCGCGCGATGCAGGAAAAAGACCTTGTGGTGAGGGCATCTCTCCCCTTCATCTCCTCCCGCGACGCCACGGCGGGTTCCCCGCCCTCGCCGTACCATCGCTGGCAGGGGACAAAAAGGCCAGGACTGCGGCAGTGAATCTACCTTAGACCTGTGGGAACCCCGCCACCCACAGGCCAAGGAGAACAACACACCACCAAGTCCTCCACGAATTAACAATGGTCTAAATCCTTTCATGATTTATATACATACCTGGGTCATACTACCACCCAGGTGTATCCCCCTAAATTTAAACCCCCGCTACACTTGGATGGCAGCAATGAGCCCTGTTGCAAAGTATTGCATCAAAAATTGTAATTACACGCCCCTGTTAAACAGGGGCAGAAAAATTGGGCCTTAGGCACTGGTGCTGGTGCTACAACACTGAAACCCCTCACAGATACAGTACTTGGAGCGCAGCAATGAGCCCTGCTGCAAAGTATTGCATCAAAAATTGTATTTGCACGCCCCTGTTAAACAGGGGCTGAAAAATTGGGCCTTAAACACTGGTGCCACAACACTGCAACCCCTCACAGATACTGTAGTTGGAGCACAGCAATGAACCCTGCTGCAAAGCATTGCATCAAAAATTGTAAATACACGCCCCTGTTTAACAGGGGCTGAAAAATTGGGCCTTAGCCACTGGTGGCGGTGCCCAGAACCAACGTAGAGTTCCACCTGGTGGGCATATCACAGATTAGGTGGTTCTTGGGCAGGTTGTAATCCTTTTGCTGGTCAGCCAGCCGAGCACTGGCATTATATGACCGGCGGAAATGCCCACAGAGTTTCCTGGCCTGCTTCAGGACCTCCTGTAAGCCCGGGTAGCTGCCCAAGAACCACTGCACCACCAAGTTAAGGACGTGAGCCAAACAGGGCACATGGGTCAGTTGTCCCTGTCGGAGGGCGGAGAGGAGGTTGGTGGCATTGTCGGAAACCACCTTTCCTGGCTTAAGCTGGCGTGGCAACAACCACCTCTGAGCCTGCCCCTGCAGAGCTGACAAAATCTCTGCCCCAGTGTGGCTCCTGTCCCCCAAGCACACCAGCTCAAGCACCACATGGCATTTTTTTGCCTGCGTACTTGCGTAGCCCCTTGAACGCCTACGGAGCACCGCTGGTTCCGAGGACAAAGCACAGGTAGAGGCCATGGAGGAAGAAGAAGAGGAGGGGGTGGAGGAGAGAGATGTGTCAGAATTACCAGTAGTAACATTTTGGAGGCATGGTGGCAGAACAACCTCCAAAACTACTGCACCTTGTCCTGCATCCTTCCCAGCTGCCAGCAGAGTCACCCAATGCGCCGTGAAAGATAGGTAACATCCCTGTCCATGCCTGCTGGACCATAAGTCAGCGGTAATATGCACCTTACCGCTGACCGCCCTGTCCAGCGAGGCCAAGACATTGCCTTCCACATGCCGGTAGAGAGCCGGAATCACCTTCCGTGAGAAAAAGTGGCATTTGGGAACCTGCCACTGAGGAACCGCACATTCAACAAACTCACGGAAGGGGGCAGAGTCTACCAACTGAAAAGGCAGCAGTTGAAGTGCTAGCAATTTAGCCAAGCTAGTATTCAACCGCTGGGCATGTGGATGGCTGGGAGTGAACTTCTTTCGGCGGTGCAGCAGCTGGGGCAGGGAAATTTGCCTGGTACAATCGGACGTTGGTGTACCGATAGCAGATTGTCCGCAAGTACTTGGCTGTGACACACTAAATTCTACACCTTCATTCCTCTCAGTGCAGGTTTCAGAGAGGACTGAAGGTATAGTGGGGTTGGAGATCCCAGCTGATGAGGAGCAAGGAGAGGTCCGCTTTGTTCTTTGGTGTGGGTCTTTTAGGTACGCTTGCCAACGGACTGCATGGCAGATCGACATATGTCTGGTCAAGCACGTGGTGTCCAAGCGGCTGATGTTTTGGCAATGCGAGATACGCTTTAGACATATGTTGCAAATGGCAACGGTGCGATCTGCTGCACACGTCTGAAAAAAGGCCCACACCAAAGAACTTTTGGAATAACGCGCAGAGACAGCAGCGCCCTGCACATGCGGAGCTCTGCGGTGTGAAGCGGTCGGTGTGCTCTCCTTAAGCTGGCCTCTGGAGGGCATCCTGCCTCGTTGGAGATGTGCCTCCTCCTCCACTCTCCTATCATGCACCCACGTGGAGTCATTGACCTCATCATCCCCTCCCTCCTCATCACTGGAGCCAATCTGGCAGTATACTGCAGCTGGGGGAACATGACTGCCAGATAGCTGTCCTTGTTGGGCACCCCCTCTCTCTGGGCTCACGTTACTACCCCCTCTCTCTGAGCTCATGTTACTGCCTTCCTCCAGCTGGGTTCCATCATCGGAGCCTTCAAAACACTGTGCATCCTCCTGGAGCATGTACCCAACACTGTGGTCAAACAGTTCGGGGGACTCCTCAGGAGGACATGGTGGGGCTAGGGAAGGAGTGACTGATGCCATTGAGCCGAGGGAAGAGGCCTCTTTGGCAGCTGCTTTGCCAGACAAAGTACCCTGAGCCTGAGTGAGAGAGGACGAGGAGGAGGAGGACGGCTTGGTCATCCACTCTACCAAGTCTTAGGCATGTTGCGGCTCAACATGGCCAGCTGCCGAAAAGAAGGACAAGCGTGTCCCATGGCCACGTGCTGATGAGGATGCACCATGTCCACGACCAGCAGCACTGTTGCCTCTAGACACAGAGCCTGCTTGCCCTCTTTTATTGCCTTGTGACTGTCTGCCACTCCTTGTTTGCCTTCCAGACATTCTAATGGCCTGCAGTGAGATGTAGCTGCACAAAGGTGGGATGTGTATATATATATATATATATATATATATATACTGTATATATTTGTCTGTACTGATAATGCAGCTATCAGAATCAACTGCCTGCTGTGGTATTAGTATGGGAAAAGCAGCATCAGCAGCAGCAGTTAGTTTTAGGTGAAAACTGTGCAGAGAGGGACACAGTACATATACTTGCAGCTCTCTGCCTGTGGTTTAATTATGAGAACACCACTATTAGTCTCTCACTAACTGTATTCAGGTAAGCTTTAGCTGAACGCTATGCAAAGCACACAGTACACTAAGTGAAACACTGACTGTCTGCAGCTAGCACAATCACCTGCCTGCCTGACACAGTATAGAGAAAACCAGGAACGGATCTAGCTAAACTGAATACAGTGTATAAATATATATACAACACCTAGGATGCATATATATCCTCTACACACTGTAACTGCAGCTAACTGACTCGCCTGCCTGCTCTATCTAACTCAATATAAATGACACTGTCTGTCTCTGTAAACTCTCTCGTTTCACAACTCCAACACACTACACAAGGCCGCGTCCTTATATAGTGTGGGGCGTGTACTATACCCCCTGAGCCATAATTGGCCAAAGCCACCCTGGCTTTGGCCAATTACGGCTCTCTGTTTTTTCTGCGCTGTGATTGGCCAAAGCATGCGGGTCATAGTGCATGCTTGGCCAATCATCGGCCAGCAATGCACTGCGATGCCGCAGTGAATTATGGGCCGTGACGTGCCACTCGAATTTGGCGCGGACGGCCCATAATGTTCGATCTTCGTCGAACGATCGAACAGCCAATGTTCGAGTCGAACAAGGGTTCGACTCGAACACGAAGCTCATCCCTAGTGGTAACTGGGAGAAGATCTCTCTTACCCCATTGGCGAGTGAAAAGAATGCCTTGTTATGTTGATGGTCAATGGCAACAATACAACCCTTACAGGCAGCTAACAAAATGATTGGTGTTAGTGATCACCAATTGTAATATACCGTAATTATTTTTGATCCAATGATATATTAATTTGCAGTATTGTTCACCTTAGTATTTCAAATTACCAGACTTTGACAAAAACAAAATGCAGGCTTTTTTTTCTGCTTGAAAGCATCTACTTACATGAGAAACAAGAGGAGAAGCTCCAGAGGTCCCATCCTGGTGGCTTTGCCAAGTGGCAAACTATGCAGGCACAACAATGCAGAAAAGGTTGCTACTGGTCAAGGAACCCCTGACAACCTCTGGATAAAAGCTAGGGTTCCACAGAAACCTGTTTGAGAAAGGCTATCCTAAGGTATTGTCTCATGTAAGATTGTCTACATACATAAGCAGCTAGATCACAAGAATTTCATAGGTCATATATAACAATTAGAGAAGTAGATATTCTGCCTAGTTTAGCCAGCTTGCAAGGCATTTGTAGCTGAAACTTTTTTTAAGTTATAAATACCTCACAGGGATCATAGAAGCAAGTTCCATCCATCATTAAAGGAATTATGATTTTATACTAAGCTTATGCAGACACAAAGTATATAAGCTGTGCTCAAAAAAAACAAACAATCAGCACAGTCCTATGGTGATACCCCCAAAAAATTGCTTTTTTAGAACATTACCCAGTGCTTTTCATCACACCTCTCACAATTCTGCAACACATAAAATGCAGCGCAATCACACAAATTAACATAAAATAATTATCTACATAAATACCCTATGGCCACAGATAACTAAAAGTCCATGGTGGGGCAACAAGTGCATTGAGACCCTGATTCATACTGAGGTCAAATAAAGGTCAGTTATGTTTTTTTCATTATGATAATTTTATGTTATGTAGCGGGGTCCCCTTTAAGACTCCCAGGACTACCTTACCCAGAACCCCTTTCGGCAATGTTTCCACCCCAGAGACTCATGGGAGGGGTTATAAAAGGAGGAGGCGAGGCTGGGCTCGGCCTCTTTGGGACACAAGACTTCAGTGACTGATCCTCCTGTGCAGATGTGCCGGTGTGCAAGGCCTGAAGCCTGAGGCCTTGTGCAGCACCAAAGAGCCTTCCACCCTGCTGTGAGCCTGGGTGGCATCTGACTTCGCTTATCCACAGCCTTGGTTGGATCGGGGACCCGATCGCTGGAGACCCTGTGTGTGAGGACACAGTCGGTGGAAGTTCCCGGACTGGGATCGCGTCCGGAGGGGTGAGCGAGCGTATGCTCAGACCATATACTGTTTATTGCTGATGTGCCTATAGACTGCCGTGGCCCACAAGTTTATATCTGATACTCTCACTGGAGATCCATATCAGAGCTGAACTCAGAGGTTCTTTAGTAAAGTGTTTGTTCTATCACAATCTTCCCACTGAATTACAAATGTTGTTCTGTTATGTGCACCACCTTTAAAGACTTGCCGGTGAAGAAACCATCATCCCCTAGAGACTGAGTTTTAGGTATCTGAGCCAGGCCTGGCCAGCTAGTTAGTTCATTTAGTTGCTGCGCCACAGGGCGCCTAGTTAACGGTCGCCCACGCGGCGCGCCTTTGCTGTTCTATTAATGCATAGTGTGTTTATTGCTGCAGGGCTCTGGAACCTATTTCATGTAAACTGTTACCACTGTTGACCTTTTTTTTTTACCACAATCTAAAGTAAATTAGATACCCCTTTCATTATTGCCTTGGTGTCTGAGTTTGATCATATAGCATAAGAATTATATTGTTGCCATAACTAACTGTGCCAGTAGGGGGTCAAGTAAATTGCCGGGGGTTGGCGGAGCTGTCTTCAGGGCCCAAACTAAATCTGCAGCCCTCTTAGTTGAAGGTATCGCTACAGTTAATTTATGTGATTGCCCTGCATTTTATGTATTGCAACAAAGTATATAAGGACAACTATCTTTTTAGTCTCATTAGAAACTGGTAATTGTCTGAGATTATCAGTATCTGGTATTCATCGCTGTAAAAACGCTATTTTTTTAGTCCAGTAGCAGTCCCAGGTGATACTTATTTGTTAACATTTTCTAGGAAAAGGCCTATCACACCCAATCAGTCTTAAGCCTCATACACACACTCGGACATCCATTGGACAAATCCGTGGATTTTTGTCCGAAGGCCGTTGTCCGTGAACTTGTTCTGCATACAGACGGCAGAACTTTTTCAGCCAACATTCACGAAACTACGTGGTTTTTCTGCTCTTTAGCGCCACCCTTTGGGCAACTTCTGCTAATGTTGTCTTATGGTTAGCATTGGTTCAGAGCATGCGTGTTTGTACTTTGTATTTTAGTCTGACGGACTTGTATACACACGATTGGATAATCCGACGGAACACATTTGTTGTCGGACAATTTGAGAGCATGCTATCCATCATTTGTTGTTGGAAATTCCAACAACAATTTTCCGATGGAGTATACAGACGGTCGGATTATCCGACAAAACACGTCCATCGGACAATTGTTGTCGGAGTATCCGATCGTGTGTACAGGCCTTTATACATACAATAATTAAGGGGGCTAATGTTTCACACCTGAACAGGAATAAAATATTTTTTTCTCAGAAAATATTTGGATGTGAACAAATCCTAGATCTGCTTTTAAACTCTTGTATTGGACTGATTATTTTTTAAGTTTATTACCTTTTTTTTTATACAATCTCTACTAAAACCCCTTTTTAAAATTCTAATAATTTTTTTTGGCAGTGCTGAAGTTCAGCTTCTAATTTGTGTTTTTTTTTAGTATACGCAGTTCTCCAGAAATTAATGTGATGTGTCTTAATAAACATCTGCAGTATTGTTTGAGCTGTCAGTGTTTTTACATGCCTCTAATGGGATACTGCATGCACAGATAATGGATAGGGTGGCGTTTCTAAAAATGATCCTACTGCAAGATGAAGCTGATTCATGGCTCAGAGTATTACATGTGAACTATTACTCATTTTCCACATGGCACTAAATCAAAACACTGACAGAATCTTTTCAACTGACCGTAAGCATTATAATTGGGCTAGGAACATGAAGCACAGTTTTTCAAAGTATAAAGTTAACTGGTATAAAGCTAGTGATTATGCTAATTGCAGGAAACCTACAGAGTAACCACCATTGTATGGGTGGGTGGTAGTAACTGCTACTAGGCCCAAATACCTAAAGGACTTGTTTTAGTCTTTGTACCATACCTCCCAACTTTTGAACTTCAGAATGAGGGACAATTGAGGGAGTAAATGAGCTGGGGCGTGCGTAGCAGCAAAATGTGGGTGTGGCCAAAGTCTTAATGGTGGGATGGGCTTAAGGGGTGTGATTCAACAAAACTCAGATCTCTCACAAATGCCCCCAGCTCTCACTAGTGACCCCCAAGCTCTATCACTCTCACCAATGCCCCCCCAGCTCTCACACCAATGCCCCCCCAGCTCTCACTAATGCCCCCCCAGATCTCTGAGCAATGCCCTCCTCCAGCTCTCTCACCAATGCCCCCCTCTCTTCCTAATGCCCCCTAGTGCTCTCACCAATAGCCCCCTCCTCTCTTACTAATGCCCCCCTAGCTCTCTCAAAACACCCCTCCTCTCTTACTAATGCCGCCCTAGCCATCACAAATCCCCCCTCCTCTCTTACTAATGCCCTCCCAGCTCTCTCACAAATCCCCCCTCCTCTCTTACTAATTCTCCCCCCAGCTCTCTCACGGATCTCCCTCCTCTGTTGCTAATGCCCCCCAGCTCTCTCACCAATTCCCCCTCCTTTCTTACTAATGCCCCCCAGCTCTCTCACAAATACCTCCCTCCTCCCTTACTAATGCCCCCCCCCCAGCTCTCTCACCAATTCCCCCTCCTCTCTTACTAATCCCCCCCAGCTCTCTCACAAATGCAGATAAATATACTTCACTCGGCTCCATGCTACAGTCCTTACAGACAGGGAAAGAAGATACCTCTGGCATCCCCAATGTGAGGGCAGCAATGTGGGCAGTTGTGGCACCGAGACCCAGGGCACCCACCAGCAAATGTGGGCCATGTCCATCCCTGGGTGCCTGGTGAAAAACCCACAGCATGTGGAGTGCTTCTGTGTGACAAGGAGTTCAGTTCCTCTTACCTTCCACAAGCTGCTGGCCAGGAAGGAACGGAGCGACAGGCAGGAACTGAGCCGCTGACAGGGGGATCGGGCCACTGACAGGTAGGAACGGGGCAGCTAAAAGACAGGATCGGGAGCCTGGGGCAGAGCTGAGAGGTGGCCTGAAATTCATGTCACCAGTTGCTAGGATGCTGGCAGTCCTAACAATTGGTGACTGCATTGAGGAGGGGGGAGAGCAGAGATTGCCAGCCAGATCTTCTCCCAGGAATCCTCACTTGTTGCTGTGTGTGATAGCACACATTACACACATTGAGGATAACACTATGGAGTGGAGCCAGCCCTGATCCGCGGGCCCCCGGGACTTGCTTCAAATCGCGGGACAGTCCAGCGCAATCTGGGACGGTTGGGAGGTATGCAAAATGGAAGTGTCATGATAATTCCACTTCAGCTTGCGAAAGTAGCCACTGCAGTGTTTTCTGACACATCTTGTTTAGGACACCCTCGGGCTGTACTTGGGGTTTGTCTCAACAGGAGCATGCGTTTCTCTACTGAATTGAGCCACTAAGAGATTTTGTCCAACCAGATGGGGTGAAGTGATATTAATATCATGGTCTGGGGCTGTATGAGTGCTGCCGGCTCTGGGGAGCTACACTTCATTGAGGGAACCATGAATGCCAACATGTACTGTGACATACTGAAGCAGAGCATGATCCCCTCCCTTTGGAGACTGGGCCACAGGACAGTATTCCAACATGATAATGACCCCAAACACATCTCCAAGATGACCACTGCCTTGCTAAAGAAGCTGAGGGTAAAGGTAAACCCTTTTGAGCACCCGTGGGGCATCCTCAAATGGAAGGTGGAGGAGCGCAAGGTCTCTAACATCCACCAGCTCTGTGATGTCGTCATGGAGGAGTGGAAGAGGACTCCAGTGGCAACCTGTGAAGCTCTGGTGAACTCCATGCCCAAGAGGGTTAAGGAAGTGCTGGAAAATAATGGTGGCCACACAAAATATTGACACTTTGGGCCCAATTTAGACATTTTGACTTAGGGGTGTACTCATATTTGTTGCCAGCGGTTTAGACATTAATGGCTGTGTGCTGAGTTTGTTTGAGGGGAAAGCAAATTTACACTGTTATACAAGCTGTACACTCACTACTTTACATTGTAGCAAAGTGTAATTTCTTCAGTGTTGTCACATGAAAAGATATAATAAAATACTTAAAAAAATGTGAGGGGTGCAGGGCCAAAACTGGGGGGGGGCTGCCCCAGGTGCGGCATTGAGAGGGGTGCCGCAGCTGGTACTGATCCTCCTACAGGAGCTGAAAGGCTGCTTCTCCTCCCCTACCTCCCGCTAGCATTCAGCTGCTGCAGGAGGAAAATACAGGGATCGGTACCTGTAAATGCAGACCCAGCTGTCTCTCCTGTTCCTGTCCCTTCTTCAGCTGACGCCCCCCTTCCGCTTTATGATCCGGAAGACAGCCACACAGAGTTGTAACATAACCTTTCCCAGCACTCATTCTCCTGGTTTTTCCTTTCCCCGCTCTCCATCTAGATTCCCTGTGGCAGTAGACAGGATGGAGAGCCGGGGAAGGAAAGACCAGGAGAACGAGTGTCGGGAAGGTTATGTTACAACTCTGTATTGCTGTCTTCTGGATCATACGATAAGCTTCTCCATGCTAAAGATATTGTCATTATTCAGCACGCACTGCACAACTAGCCAGAGGAGGGGAGCGCTGCGCGGAGACCATAAAAGGGGGAGGCAGAGGAATGGAGGGGAGACCGGAGGAGTTTGGAAGGGGACCAGAGGAGCACAGGGGGGACCTGCAGGGAGACCAGAGAAGGGGGAGGCAGAGGAGTGGAGCGGAGACCAGAAGAGTTTGGGGGGGACCAGAGGAGCACAGGGGGGACCAGCGGAGCATAGGGGACCAGAGGAACACAGGGGGGCCAGAAGAGTTTGGTGGGGACCAGAGGAACACGGGGGTGGGGCCAGAGGAGCACAGGAGAGCCAGAGGAGCACTGGGGGAGCAGAGGAGCACAGGGGGAGCAGAGGAGCACAGGGGGACCAGAGGAGCACAGGGGGGACCAGAGGAGCACAGGGGACCAGAGGAACACGAAGGGGGGCAGAGGAGTTTGGGGAGGACCATAGGAGCACAGGGGGGACCAGAGAAGCATGAGAGACCAGAGGAACACAGGGGGGACAGAGGAGTTTTGGGGAGACCAGAGGAGCACAGGGGTCAGAGGATCACAGGGGGGCCAGAGGAGCATAGATGGAGCACAGGGGGTACCAGAGGAGCACAGGGGACCAGATGAACACAGGGTGGGGACCCGAGAAGTTTGGGGGGGACCAGAGGAACACAGGGGAGCCAGAGGACCATAGGAGGCCAGAGAAGCACGGGGGATCAGAGGAACACAGGGGGAAACCAAAGGAGCACATGGGGGACCAGAGGAGATTGGGGGGGACCAGAAGAGTAAGGGAAACCAGAGGAGCAAGGGGGGAACCAGAGGAGCACAGGGGGGACCAAAGGAACACAGGGGGCACAGGGGGGGGGGGGCAGAGAAGCACGGGAGGGCCAGAGGAGCACAGAGGTGGCCCAAGGAGCAGGGGGGGACCAAAGAAGCACAGATGGGCAGAGGAGTTGGGGGACCAGAGGAGCAAGGGGGTACAAGAAGGGCAAGGTGGGAACCAGAGAAGCACAGGGGGACCAGAGGAGCAGGGAGGGACCAGAGGAGCACAGGGGGGCCAGAGGAGCATGGGGGGACCTGAGAAACACAAGGAGACCAGAGGAGCAAGGGGGTGACCAAAGGAGAACAGGATGACAGAGGAGCATGGGGGTACCAGAGGAATAGGGGGGACCAGAGGAGCAGGGGGGACCCGAGGAGCACGGGGGGAGGGGACAGACATCTGACTCAACAGCTATGGCCTGGGATTTTCCCACTTCCCTGCCTAATCCCCCTATTGTATCAGCTGCCCTGCTTGCATTATCTTTTTCACACAGGCAGGCGGTCTTCGCCAGCAGATCCGCCTGCAGGCGGTCTTCGCCAGCAGATCTCTCCACTGATCCCTGCTGAGCAGGCGGATGACAGGTCTGTGTCCACTCCACCTACATAGACACAGCCCACTTTCCTCTATGGGCAGTTGGATGTAAACAAACTGCCTGTCCATTTACATCCAACTGTCCTCTGATCTACCAGACGGATGGGGAACAGATCCCCTATCTGTCTATTTTGAGGGGGTAGGATCGGTTTGGATGTCGGCGGGTATCAACAGGCACATGTCCATTTACATGCGCCACTCCATAGAGGTCAGTGGAGGATCCGCCTAAAAAACTGACAGGCAGACCCAATCGGTCCACCTGTGTGAAAGGGGCCTTACACTGCCAAATTTCTGAATGTTGGAGAGGCCACTAACAATGGGCGTAGCATCAGGGGTCGCAATGGCAACCCCACTTATGCTCCCGTGGTGCCTCCCTGCAGCACTGGACAGGAGGGTTGGTATTTAATAGAACCGATTACCCATATTTCCCCCCTGCAGCAGCAGCTGCCTATTTAGGCGCCAAACTGATTCTTTGCCCCGGGTGAAAGAATGTCTCGCTTCTCCACTGGAGGGGTGTTCTCACTTTAGTAAAATACTGTAGTTGTGACAAAAGTTTTTAATTATCAGGGGAATAAGGAGGGTGGGGCTGGGGTCTTTAAATTTTATGTAAAGGCAACCTATTATTTTTTTCAGTTTTGGTAAAGAGTATGGAAGCAATAGAAATCCCAGTCATGTTTTCTCCAACTTGGGGAAATTATCAATAACAGATATACAGTGTAACTCACCACCTCCCTGTTCCATAGGCACAAATATGTATGCTTGGGTGACTTGAGTGTGTATCTTTAGAAACAGAAAAAAACTGGATTAAGCCTGGTACGTACTATTCGTTTTTCTTCTCTCTTTCAACCCAACGGGATTGAACGGAAAAAAACTGAGGGGCTCCCCGCTAAGCTATGGTGTTCTGACAGGGGGACAGCCCCCACCCCCGTCAGTACACACCAGTCAGTGCTCAGAGCCATTGGCTGCCAGCGCTGATCAGATGCTGGCTTTTCAGTATGCCTGAACGTCCGGCTTCTGCCGGACAGGCTGGTGTTCACATGGGTCAAATGTCAGCTAGTTTCTTTTTAACCGGCCGATACCGACAGTGGGGGCTGGTGCTCCATTTTTAGGTGGGGGGGCGGCAAACAAACCCCCGCCCACCCGCACTTACCCCATTCAGGTCGCGGGCGGCTTTTCCTCCCGGCCAATCCAGTCGCTTCTCCTCCCGGCCAATCCGGTCTTGGGACCTGCTTCCTGTCCTGATTGGCTGTGAGGAGAAGCAGGAAGACAATAGCAAATGTTGATTTGCTAATGTCACAAGTGGGTGGGCTCAACCTTTTTGAAGCCAATTAGAGCCTCAGGCTCTAATCATGTGCTTTAAGAAAACAAAAACCCTGATATCCCTGCATCCCGCCCTGCATGGAGATTATTGGCGGCTCATAGGGATGGGGGGGGTGGGGGCCGCACCTGCGCCCCTTATGGACTGGTCGCTGCTGATGGCCAGTATTCGGCATCTGAAGGCTGATTGAGGTCAGCATTAGACATGTGCATTCGTTTTCGTCCGAATGCATTTTCGTCCGAATTTCAGCTATTTTCGTTATCGTTTTAACAAACGAAAACGAAAGCACAGAATCCGAAAACCGAAAGATCCGACATAAACAAATGCTTTATTTTTGTTTTCGTTGCTACAACAGTTCGATATAGATAGGAGATTCGACGTTACGCTGACAATAACAATCTGTGTCTATCGAACCTGTGGTCGAATGTGCCTAGCCCTAACTCTATTAGTCCAAGATTATTCTACATAGAGAGAAAAGATTCGACATAGGAGAGAAAAGATTCGACATAGGAGAGAAAAGATTCGACATAGGAGAGAAAAGATTTGACATTATAGAGAGAAAAGATTCGACATAGGAGAGAAAAGATTTGACATTATAGAGAGAAAAGATTTGACATTATAGAGAGAAAAGATTCGACATAGGAGAGAAAAGATTCGACATTATAGAGAGAAAAGATTCGACATAGGAGAGAAAAGATTCGACATTATAGAGAGAAAAGATTCGACATTATAGAGAGAAAAGATTCGTTATTATAGAGAGAAAAGATTCGACATAGAGAGAAAAGATCACTGCTTGTGGGCGGAACATTCGACCGGAAATTTATGATTGCAGTCATACAATTTCGCTGCTCCGTCGAATCTTCTTTGAACATTCGACAGACACCATAAGCCTTCAATGACAGATTTGACCTTAATTAATTCAGATTTTCGGACGAATGCAATTTTTAACGAAAAACGAAATAAATAAAAACGAATTTCGGGAGTAACTTAATAAATTTATTTTTCGGACGAAAACGAAATTCCGAAACGAAATATTTCAGTGTGCACATGTCTAGTCAGCATCACCCTTAAAGTAATTTCAAAAAGGTTGCTCTGATCCCATAAAGAGATAAAATGTCTCTTTGAACAATGGCTCCTAATTTTGGAATCCTTTCTGGTTAAACTGCTGTGTAATGACAAATGCTGGAGATAATTGTTTTTTTCTTATAGCTGTAAACTGTACAATGTCTGCTGTAATTTGAATTTTTTTTTCTTGTAGAAATTGCTTATAATTTGTTCTTCTGACAAATGTTACTTGTAAAAAGCTATTCATTACTGTAAAATTATCTTTAATTAAAGGCAAAAAATAGGACCTTCAAACCTCAAACTCAGACATTGTCATATTAAAGAATCTCATTGCTAAACTCCAGGCAGATATAAAAGACACAAATTAATGCAGCTATGTATTTGTTACATAATCATTACATATACAGTATCTCACAAAAGTGAGTACACCCCTCACATTTTTGTAAATATTTTATTACAACTCTTCATGTGACAACACTGAAGAAATTACACTACACATAACATTTAAAGACCCCAGCCCCACCCTCCTTATTCCCCTGATAATTTAAATTTTTAGTCACAACTACAGTATCTTACAAAAGTGAGAACACCCCTCCAGTGGCGAAGCGAGACATTCTTTCACCCGGGGCAAAGAATCAGTTTGGCGCCTAAATAGGCAGCTGCTGCTGCAGGGGGGAAATATGGGTAATCGGTTCTATTAAATACCAACCCTCCTGTCCAGTGCTGCAGGGAGGCACCACGGGAGCATAAGTGGGGTTGCCATTGCGACCCCTGATGCTACGCCCATTGATAGTGGCCTCTCCAACATTCAGAAATTTGGCAGTGTAAGGCCCCTTTCACACGGGTGGACCAATCGGGTCTGCCTGTCAGTTTTTTAGGCGGATCCTCCGCTGACCTCTATGTGTTGTCACATGAAAAGATATAATAAAATATTTTCAAAAATTTGAGGGGTGTACTCACTTTTGTGAGATACTGTATTTTCTAATGTAACAAGTGTAAGTACCTGATATTTGCTTTATACAGTAAAACCTTGGAACTCGAGTAATGTGGTCTACAAGTGTTTCGCAAGACGAGTCAATTTAAAAAAAAAATTGAACTTGATGTGTGAGCGCTGTCTTGCTATACGAGTAGCGTTGAGTAGTATGATCACAGTTTTAATGTAAAAAAAAGTGAAATGACACTCACAATGTTAAAAACAATATCCAGCGTTAAGGAGTCTGGTGCTCATCTGTGTAAAGCCATTGGTGTGTACAGTACATGGCCAGAGGTGCTGGTGGCTCTCAGCATTTCCTGGAGAACTCAGAGATGCTCCCAGGCAGGTTGGGGTGGGCATACCGTGCGTTCGGAGAACCTGGAAGTGATGTTAACAGTTCCCCAGTGTCTCTGAGTACCCTATATTTTCCATAGGTGACGCTTTAAAAGCCTTGTATAGAAAAAAGAAGAAAACAAACACGCTGTCTTAAAATAACAAACAATAGCAGCCGGCACAACAAAAGATAAATTTGTGAAATGAACAAAGTAAAAATGGTATAGTGCAGCGCTAAATCTAGTAATTGGAAAGAGAGGGACTCCTGCTATTCAGACAGAAGCTGATAGCTGAGATTCACTAAAATGCAAAAAAAAAAAAAACATATAGAAAATTAATCTAATATTGACACTCAATGTGACTAATATGTAATGAACAATAACACATTTACATGAAACAAAGGTGCATGTGCATATTTATATAGTCCATAAAATAATTCCAGTAGATAAAGTGACTTTCCAAGGGGAGTAGTTGTAAACCAGTTTGTCTGTAGATATTCCACCACCAATAGAAAAAGAGGCTTACCAGACACGTTGAACCCAACTAGGCATACGCCCAATGAGTCAACAGAGCTTGTGGTGTAGCACACCCAGAGCAAAGAAGTATGTCAGCATACACAGCTTCCAATGTGGACATATGAAGCGGAGGTCCGTCACACTATTGTCGCCAATAGGTCTCAACCAAGGATGTAGTGACCAAAACTCAAAAGGCAATTCATCCAAATAGTACATTGATAAAAGGAGAGAGCATAGGCCACATAGTGTGATACCATTTAGACAAAAAATATATTTATTGTATAAGTAAAAATGGACACTCGCATTTGAGAAGGTGTTAAAAGCATGTAGATAAAATCAAAATGTACTAGCATTAATGCCCCCGTCTGTGGGCCTGGGACTGGCATAACTGGTGCTGCCGGGTAGAGGGGAAAGGCCTTGATGGCCAGGAGAAACTGTCATACACGTAATTTCCGGGTCAGCAACAAGAAGGAAAGGAGAGGATGTTTGTCCACTCGCCTCTCCTTCTTGTTGCTACTGACCAGTAAGTGACATGTATGACTGTCAGTGGGGACCCGGATGTGACGTCATACATGTCACTAACGGATCAGCAGCAACAAGACCTGAAAATGACGTGTATGACATAACTTCTGGGTCCCCAGCGACCGGTTCAGTTAAGTTTCAGGGGATAAAGAAAGGCATAGGTCCTTATTGCAAGTGGTGTAATCCCCATGAATGTGCTCTGTGATGTCCAATCCTGTAAATCTCAGAGTGAATATTGGTCAGTTCAGTGAGAAAGTAGGCCAGCATCCCATAATATGCAGAAAAAGGAAAAGGGTACTTTCTAGGCCTACAAACATTCAAAACTCAAAAAGTAGGTAAAGTTTTAAAATCTTTATACAAATTTTATTCAATACAATATAAAAAATCATTAAAGGCTAATATCATGGTATGACCGTAATCAGTTGTATATATGAACAGTACTATGCAGTATAGATTAGCGCCCAAACATGGTCCAACAGTGACCAGTCAAATGAGAGCCCCTTGAAAACATTCAAAGTGTTTCAGGATCATATCTTTTCATCAGGGGTGTTGAGCAGGTGGAGCCAAGGCACTCTAAAGATAAACATATTTATGCGTAGTCAAAAGTTACATATATAACCTGACATATTGCACAGCATCAATATATTTGAATATATTTGATTTTATCACTTACCTTGTGTTCAGTATACCAACAATAAGAGTCAATAAATTAAAAACTTGTGGTAGCATCCATCCAATTACCAGGGGAATAATACGCCATTAGGCCCAAATCCAGGGGGGAGGAGAGCAGGGATAGCTCAGAAAAATGCTGGCGTTCCGTCAGAATCGGCGACCCGTCAGATTAGGTCATGGAAGTGACGTTCACTCAGCTGTGCATGCGTTCCACCTCTACCAGGATTGCTAATCTGACAGAACACCTGCAGTCAGAAGGCAGCAGCAGACATCTTACTACACCCAGCTACATCTTGAATTTCAGAGTAATTTTAGCAATAAAGTGAGCGGATATAAATAAATATAGTATGTTGACATCTGTGATGCTGTTTGGATGTTACATTTTGAAAGAAGCTGGACACCAGCAGTAGGAAGGCGGCAGAGGCCATGTTGGTTCCTGTATTAGCGTCCCCCCACTCTGGATGAGGGGGATCTTCAGTCACCAGTTTTGTTTGCCTGTCATCATGCTTTTAGTTTCTTGAAAGTTTTGTTTATTTAATTTTTTTTTTAAATGACTGAGGAGCATCTAAAACCCAGGGCAAACTGCTCCATCCCAAGATATATGAACATTATGAGGTTGATTTACTAAAGGCAAATAGACTGCGAGTGCAGTTGCTCCAGAGCTTAGTAGATGAGGTAAACCTTCATTTTGCAAACAATACCCAATTACGTGCAAGGAAAATAAAAATAAAACAGCATTATTGCTTGCACATGATTGGATGATGAAAGTCAGCAGAGCTTCTGTTCATTTACTAAGCTCTGGAGCAAAGTGCACAGTCTATTTGCTTTTAGTAAATCAACCTCTTTGTGTCAGCATGCTTACCCTCTAAGCATAAATTCCCCCTCCTCCCAGGACAAATCTGCCCCCCTGTGAAAATCCCCCCCATTCCCCCTCCCAGCTCAAATACTCTCTCTCCTTTCGAATCCCCCGCCCCTGTAAAAAAAAAAAAAAAAAATCACGCCTCCCTGCACAATTCCTCTACCCCTAAAATTTCCTCTCTGAGTACGCATCCTCTCATCCCACTCCAAATCGCCTCTCCCAGCACAAATATGCCCAATCATCCCTACTAGCACAAATCACCCACCCCAAAAAAGAAAAACATTTGCCTCCTGGCACCAATCCTCTCCCTCCTCCACCATATCACCACTCCTAGCACAAACACCTCATATTCCCCCTCCTAGCACAAATCCTCCTCCCCCATCCCCCCTCCCATACTCTTTAGAGCACGGGTGTCCAACCAGTGGCCCGCGGAGCCCTCTGATGTGGCCCGCGACCTCCTGCTCTGGGACTGCTGGTTGGCAAGCCCAGATCGCGGATCGCTGATCCGTCATCCCAGAGCATCAGTGTTGTAAATGAAGCCGGCAGAAGAGAAAGCAAGTGGCTGTGGAGCAGAGCCGCATAAGACAATGCTTCCCGTATAGCACCAGCTCCTGTCACAGGCGGAGTGATACCAAATATGGGTATACAGTTCTGCAATGGTAATTAGGCTTCTTTCAAACTGATCCACAGAGCACCGCCTACCTCCTATCCGATCCGCTAAAAACAGAAGGGGATCCATCCCCTTCCGCCTGGGCGGATCGGGTCAAAGGGCCCAAAGAGTAGAGTGGGCTGTGTCGATGTCTGCCCTCCATATGCAGTTGACACAGACCTGTCATCTGCCCGCTCCACTTATTGTGGCCCGCAACCAGTTACCAAGTCTCTTAAGTGGCCCTCGCTCTTCAAAAGGTTGGGCATCCCTGCTTTAGAGTATAAAAATGGCTATTGACCTCTCTGTTTTTTGCTGTGGGGGACTCCCCCTCTCCATTTTCCCTGGTACCATTGTCATCGAAACAGAATGTGATAGGAAATTCTACATTTTACGGTGGTCGTCAGAACAAAAATCCTTCAATGGGGATACCTGTGCTGGTGATAGCTGTTTAATAGGGGATTTCAAAAACCTAATGTGCAGAAAATGAATGAATATTTAATACATGCAAACATTTTATTTTTATTTTTTTTATCATGTAGTATTTATTAAATTTTTCTTTCACAGAGCACATAAAGTAAACAGATCAAAAAGGCACACAATATAGCAGCAAAACATATTCTGTTCGAGCAAATAAATTATAATACACATATTAACATAAATCAAAGACAAAAAAATCACGCTCTTCCAAATACCAAATCTATAAAGTGCTAAACCAATATATAAATAAAGTACATATAATTAATAGTGCTCTATAAACAATAAATGAAGCGCTGTGCTTTTCTTAGAAAAGTGCTTTGTTCAAAGAATTCCTGTATAACACCATAAAGTTCATATAAAACTATTCAAGTACTTTTTGGATCGTTTTTATATGAACTTTATGGTGTTACATGTGAATTCCTTGCACAGAGCACTTTTCTAAGAAAAGCACAGCGCTTTATTGATTGTTTATAGAGCACTATGAATTATATGTCATTTATTTATTTATTAGTTTAGGATTTTATAGATTTTGTATTTGGAAGAGCGTGATTTTTTGTCTTTGATTTATGTTGATATTGTCCAGTTTTTATACTTGTTAGGACACGCAGGCACATGTTTTAATATTGTGCAGGTACCAATTAGTATATAATATAGTGTAATACGCATATACATTTTATTTTTTTTTGCATAAAATTAGCTTCCTGACACACATAAACTTTGTTAAAACCATAAAAAAATAATAATAATAAAAATAAAGAACTATTAATATTATTGCACAAAAAAAAAAAATATAGATGATCTTGCATTCTTGGAACAAACTCCACTTTTTCAGTGATGCACATGCAGTTCAAGTAATGAAAATGAATCGATCTTTTCAAATTTTTAAGAGAAATGTAATGTCCAAGGAAACATATATATAGGAGCTTGGAATGATGAGCTTATCTGGTGTATGAAGACTGAAGGAATCCCTTGGGTTGAAACTGTTCATTAAGGGGACTATACTTTCTGGCTTTGAATGTATAGAGTAGCCACACTGCTTTAGCAATAAGTTTGTATTATGCGTGTACATACAATTATACAACTGGTACAGATAACCAAGTGTGTCATATAACATCAAGCATGATAGAACAAAGATGTTCACTTTACTGCAGAATCATAGGGAAAAACATGCATGCATATGGGTGCCTTCTCTATATCAGCCATTCTCAACCAGGGTTCCGTGGGGAACCCTGGGGTTCCTCCAGAGGTTGCTAGGGGTTCCTTGAGCTGTGGCTGATGAACCACCTATTTGACCTAAATTAAGGACTATTTGATGATGTCTACAGAGTTCAAGGTTCAGCGCCACTTGGCAAAGCCAGCAGCATGATATCAAATATCTCTTTAGCTGTCTTTAACCACTTGACAACTGGGCACATAACCCCCTTCCTGCCCAGGCGAAATTTCAGGTTTCAGCACTGTCACACTTTGAATGACAATTGCGCGGTCGTGCGACGTGGCTCCCAAACAAAATTGACGTCCTTTTTCCCCCACAAATAGAGCTTTCTTTTGGTGGTATTTGATCATTTCTGCGGTTTTTATTTTTTGCGCTATAAACAAAAATAGAGCGACAATTTTGAAAAAAACACAATATTTTTTAATTTTTGCTATAATTAATATCCCAATTTTTTTTTTAAAAAACTATTTTTTTCCTCAGTTTAGGCCGATACGTATTCTACATATTTTAGGTAAAAAAAAAACAATGCAATAAGCGTATAGTGATTTGTTTGCGCAAAAGTTATAGCGCCTACAAAATAGGGAATAGAATTATGATTTTTTTTAAAAAAATTTTGATTGATTTTTTTACTAGTAATGGCGTCGATCTGCGATTTTTTTTTTGTGACTGTGACATTATGGCGGACACATCGGACACTTTTGACACATTTTTGGGACCATTCACATTTATACAGCGAACAGTGCTATAAATATGCACTGATTACTGTATAAATGTGACTGGCAGGGAAGGGGTTAACCACTAGGGGGCGATCAAGGGGTTAATATGTTCCCTGCTAGATCTTCTTACTGTGGGGGGTGGGGACTGACTGGGGGAGGTGACTGATGGTTGTCCCTATGTACAAGGGACACACCATCCGTCTCCTCTCCCTGACAGGACGTGGATCTCTGTGTTTACACACAGAGATCCACGTCCCTGGCTCTGTGACAGCCGATCGCTCGTACCTGGCGGACATCGCGGCCGCCAGGCACGCGCATCGGCACCCGCCTGACACGGCGGGCACAGCTTTTCCCCGATGCGCGCCCGCGGTGGCGCGCATCGCGGAAGTGAATGGGATCAGCAATTGACGACCGCTTTGCGGACGTCTTTTTCATATGGCCCGGGCGCGAAGTGGTTAAGGGTGGCATTCTGAACACCACTTTAAGGGGGGACATTCTTCCTATTGACCACCAATATAAGGAGCATTGTTCCTATTGAACCCTGATGATTTGGTTTTAGTAAGGGTTCCTCGAGACATGAAAATAATTTTTGGGCTTCCTCTAGGGCAGGGATATGCAATTAGCGGACCTCCAGCTGTTGCCAAACTACAAGTCCCATCATGCCTCTGCCTCTGGGTGTCATGCTTGATGTTGTCAGAGTCTCGCTATGCCTCATGGGACTTGTAGTTTGGCAACATCTGGAGGTCCGCTAATTGCATATCCCTGCTCTAGGGTTAAAAGGTTGAGAAAGCCTGCTCTATATATTCAAAACGATTGTACTAACAGATTGATACACTATGGAGAGGTTTACGCACCCTACATAATAATATATTGTTGGTTGCTGAATAGTGTAGTTAATAGTGGTGTTTAGACCTTTAAAGAAAGCCATCCATTGTTTACAATTGCCATGCGATCTGCTGTAAATGGCCACAGCGATCACATGGTACCGGCATCGGGCTGATATGCTGATTAGTTATTGGCTGTGTCCAATGGCGCTTTTTGGGAATATGTTATATGACGTCCACCCAAATTGATGAAAGTCCTGCCCGGCCGCCATTTTGCTATAGGCTGGGTGGGAAGTGGTTAAAGTTGAACTACAGTGCATCTGATCGCCACAAACCAAAAACTCTATTTAATTAGTTTGTAATATTCAAAGAAAACTTCCCTATCCATCCATGTCTCTGTGCTTTATTTTGCTGATAAATCACTTTGATTCTATACTTTGAGAAGCCACATTTCTGGCCATGGCCGAGTAAGGGCAGATACTTCATGTAGCATTTACTTCCTGCAATATATCTGCCCTTAGCTAAGGCATACAGGCAGGAGGGCGTGATTAGCAGAGAAAACCCCTCCTCCTCTCCTGAAGACTCCTGGGATGTATGACATAATTTGCCTAGGCCAGAAACCAGAAAGTAACTGAAGAAATGTAAAAAAAAAAGATTAAAAGTAGGGCTGTGGAAATTAACTATTAATTCCTTGATTAATCGATTCATTTTTTTGATCGATCAAAATTATTTTGATCGGTACTCACCTCTCCGCCGGCTTCCGGGTCTTCAGGGAGTTCCGTCGGAGATCTGGTGATGTCACGGACACCTGCGGGGCTTGCCGTGTCCATCTGAAGGGCTCCTTTGCTGTGCCATCATATCTGCGTGCCGGCGGGACCTTACTATCTGCCACACAAAAGGGCTGTTACACTTCCCTCTATCAACCTGGGATTCTACAGCCATCCACTGGGATTTGTGATAGTTCCCATTACGGGACATCTACATGCCGCTGGACTGATGTTAACCCCTTCTCATCTGGATTCAGCAGTGGTATCGTTGTACACATTTTTATACCAGTATCATACTTAGCTACATGTTTTTATAACTGCTTTTGCTACCGTTTGGTATTACTCGCACCATTTTTACAGTTTATGTAGCTACATCGATTTTATCTCCAGTGCAATATTTATTTTGTTTCCTACTTGAAGACTATAAAAGTTTTAATGCTATTCCCATCGAGCGCTGCCTTTGTGTTTTTTTTGTATCCTTCTATCCATTTTTACAGTGGTTGGTAGCTGCACTGGGAATCGGCCTGCAAGGAGATCAGCTAAAAGTAGTTGGATCTGTATGTGCGTTATAATTATTCAAAATTAGTCGATTAATCGATTTAAAAAAAATCGATTAATCGAACACGAAAATTTTAATCAGTAACAGCCCTAATTAAAACAAGTAAATATGACAAACTTTCCTATATATTTACAAGTGCTAGCAGCATAGGGATTAAACCTAGTCAATGTTAATTGAGAGAGTGAAGTTCTGCTTTAATTGGTGATGCAGCACACACAACATTTTTGTGTGGATTTGGCCTTTATCTAAACTGTAGTAGGATGTTGGGAAAAGTGGTTTTCAATGATACATTCATTTAATAATAACTGTATCATAGAGTCTATGTGCGCGATGTGTAATGTTAAGTGCATAAAGCATGTATAGTGGCCTATTAAAAATACTGTAGCTTTGCTGCAGCCGCTTTCACTCAAAGTGTAGGTGAAACAAATTGCAGAGGCAAAGGAATGTGTGCTATAATAATTGTACAAGATAGAACATTGATAGGACAGAACTGAGAATTATTCCTGCTGTTCTGTTTCCCAAGAGAGAAGCAGAAGACAGAGCCTGAAACAGACTGTTGCTTTAATCTGACTTAATTAAAGGATGGAAAGTGAAGTTGAACAGCTGCACAAATGTTCTTTTTTTTTTCCATTATATCACATATATAAAATACAATTTTGTCATTAGAAAAAAAAAATCGGAGGTAAGATCAGAGTAGCGGAAAAGTAATGGTATTTACAAAAGTGGGAACACAATTATCCTCCTGGTGTGAAGCAGAAATCTATTATAATTCTTTGTGCCTGAACTTAATAACATAATAACCTGCCGTAGTTCAGAGAACTGCAAGGACACAGAAATGAGTGGGAGATGATCATCTAGCTCAGGGGTCTCCAAACTTTGTAAACACAGGGCCAGTTTACTGTCCTTCAAACTTTAGGGGGGCCGGACTGTGGCCTGTGGGAGGAGAAAATGTTCTGGTGTCAGTGGGAGTAAATAATGCCTCATCATTGATATTAGGGGGAGTAATAGTGTCTCATCTTTCATATCAGTGGGAGGAATAGTGCCCCATCATTGGTGTCAGTGGGAGGAATACTGCCCCATGGTTGGTGTCATGGGAAGAATAGTGCCCCATCATTGGTGTCAGTGGGAGGAATACCGCCCCATTGATGGTGTCAATGGGAAGATTAGTGCCCCATCATTGGTGTCAGTGGGAGGAATACTGCCCCATCATTGATATTAGGGGGAGTAATAGTGTCCCATCTTTCGTATCAATGGGAAGAATAGTACCCCCTCATTGGTATTAGTGGGAGGAATAGTGCTCCATAATTGGTGTCAGTGGGAGGAATAGTGCCCCATCGTTGGTATCAGTGGGAGGAATACTGCCCCATTGTTGGTATCAGTGGGAGGAATAGTGCTCCAACATTGGTGTCAATGGGAGGCATGATAACATAGTTATATAGTTAGTCAGGTTGAAAAAAGACACAAGTCCATCTAGTTAAAAACAAACAAAAAAAAATCATACAATCCCATTAACAAAATCCCTCACCCACAGTTGATCCAGAGGAAGGCGAAAAACCCCAGCAGAGCATGCTCCAATTTGCTACAGCAGGGGAAAAAATTCCTTCCGGATCCCCCGAGAGGCAATCGGATTTTCCCCGGATCAACTTTACCTATAAATGTCAGTACCCAGTTATATTATGTACATTAAGAATTCAGACCTTTTTTAAAGCAATCTACTGATCTGGCCAGAACCACTTCTGCAGAGGGAGTCTATTCCACATTTTCACATCTCTTACTGTGAAGAAACCTTTCAGTATTTGGAGATGAAATCTTTTTTCCTGTAGATGTAAAGAGTGCCCCCTTCTACTCTGTGTTGACCTTAAATCGACTCAACTCAAAACCAAGTTCACCATTTGGACCTCAGTTTAGTTCCTCTAATGTTTCCTCATAGCTGAGCTCCTCCATGCCTCTTATCAGTTTGGTTGCCCTTCTCTGCACTTTCTCCAGTTCCCTTGATATCCTTTTTGAGAACTGGTGCGCAAAATTGAACCGCATATTCCAGATGAGGGCTTACTAATGATTTGTGCAGGGGCATGATAGTTCCCTATTATTGGTATCAATGAGAGGAATAGTGTCCCATCATTGGTGTCGGTGGGAGGAATAGTGCCCCATCATTGGTGTCAATGAGAGGAATAGTGCCCCATCATTGGTGTCAGTGGGAGAAATGGTGCCCCATCATTGGTGTCATTGGGAGGAATAGTGCCCCATCAATGGTGTCAGTGGGAGAAATAGTGCCCCATCATTGGTGTTAGTGGGAGGAATAGTGCCCCATCGTTGGTGTCAGTGGGAGAAATAGTGCACCATCATTGGTGTCAGTGGGAGAAATAGTGCCCCATCATTGGTGTTAGTGGGAGGAATAGTGCCCCATCATTGGTGTCAGTGGGAGAAATAGTGCCCCATCATTGGTGTCAGTGGGAGGAATAGTGCCCCATCATTGGTGTCAGTGGGAGAAATAGTGCCCTATCATTGGTGTCAGTGGGAGGAATAGTGCCCCATCATTGGTGTCAGCGGGAGGAATAGTGCCCCATCATTGGTGTCAGTGGGAGGAATAGTGCCCCATCATTGGTGTCAGTGGGAGAAATAGTGCCCCATCATTGGTGTCAGTGGGAGGAATAGTGCCCCATCATTGGTGTCAGTGGGAGAAATAGTGCCCCATCATTGGTGTCAGTGGGAGGAATAGTGCCCCACAGACAGCAATAAAAACTGACAAGTTTTGCCTTTAGTTATAATTCAAAGGAAGTAAACTCGGATGTTTATGTGAAACTTACCTGCAAACGAAGCCTACGTCGTCCCTGCTAGAGGCCACATCCATCTTTGCCCTTCTTCCTTCCGGGGCTGTGGGCTCTGTGATTGGCCAGAGCTGCATGTCGTCACTCATGCGCGCGGGATTCGCCGGTCACAGCACATGCCTCTGAAGAAACGGCGCGGGCGGCCGCTCCTTCAGAGCACATGCGCTGATGACATAATCGGCGCAGTATACAGAAAATATCTTAATATATATCTTATAAATATTTAAAGTACCTATAGGTAAGCCTTAATCTATGGTACCAGGTCATTTGTGTACAGCAGTAGCCCACAGTTGCGGCTGGTGATGTAATAGAATCTAGTTAATTGGCTGGCTGCATCTTAGTTGGCTTAGGGTCTATTTACACCAGCATTGCACTAATGTGCACTGCCCTGCACTAAAAAATGTAGAACATGTACTTTTTTTTTCAGCACAACATGTAATAGTCAAAACAGTCAGTTGAGGTTTTCTTTACGAATAAAGCTTAGCGCAGTAAAAAAAAAGTACAAAAAAAAGAGTTGCAGTGGATTTTAAAACACAAAGCAACATGCAAAAAAACACGTGCATTTACATGTGCTTCACACACTTTGATATGAATAGATCTTTAGACTGGCCAGATGACAATTCAAAGGAAGCTGCACCAGATTTTGGACTCTACAGTTTTAGTAAGACCCCTTTCACACTGAGGAGTTTTTCAAGCGTTTCGCGCTAAAAATAGCGCCTAAATAACGCCTGAAAAACTCCTGCCCCAGCAGTCTCAATGTGAAAGCCAGAGTGCTTTCACACTGAGGCGATGCGCTGGCAGGACGGTAAAAAAAATCCTGCTAGCTGCATATTTGAGGCGGTGAAGGAGCGGTGTGTATACCGCTCCTTTACCGCTGCTGCCCATTGAAATCAATGGGACAGCGCGGCTATACTGCCGGCAAAGCGCCTCTGCTGAGGCGCTTTGCAGTGGTTTTTAACCCCTTCTTGGCCGCCAGCGGGGGGTTAAAACCGCCCCACTAGCGGCCGAATAGCGCCGCAAAGACGACGGTAAAGCACCGCTAAAAAGTAGGATTTTTAAAACAGCTTACCTGTAAAATCCTTTTCTTGGAGTACATCACGGGACACAGAGCGGCATAGTCATTACTATGTGGGTTATATAGAATTACCTTCAGGTGCTGGCACTGGCAACTTCCAAAACAGGAAGTACCCTCCCCTATATAAGCCCCTCCCATCCGGGAGCACCTCAGTTTTGTAGCAAAGCAATACGTGTCCCCAAAAGAGGGGTGGGAGCTCTGTGTCCCGTGATGTACTCCAAGAAAAGGATTTTACAGGTAAGCTGTTTTAAAAATCCTACTTTCTTGTTCATACATCACGGGACACAGAGCGGCATAGTCATTACTATGTGGGACGTCCCAAAGCAATGCCAAATGAGGGGGGGGATATACCATACATAAGCTGGGCGCCATCAGGCATGAGGATCTTTTGCGGCCTGCAACACACTGCGCCCAAAGGCGACATCCTCCTGACTTCTAACGTCCACCTGGTAGAACCTAGTAAACGTGTGTACTGAAGACCATGTTGCGGCCTTACAAATTTGAGCCAGGGAGGCCTGGTGATGCACTGCCCATGAAGTTCCAACTGCTCTCGTGGAGTGCGCCCTAACTTTGAACGGAGGCGGTCTACTTCTCAAGCCATAGGCTTGTATTATGACCTGTCGAATCCACTTGGCTAAAGTAGATTTTGATGCTGCCTGACCCTTTCTGGGGCCTTCCGGCAGAACAAACAAAGAATCCGTTCTACGAATCTGAGCAGTGGCTTTTAGATAAGCTTTAACTGCTCTTACTACATTCAAAGAATGCAATAACTTTTCCTCTACCGAGCTCGGTTTGGGGAAAAAGAAGGAAGAACCACATCCTGGTTCAAGTGAAACCTCGATACCACCTTAGGAAGAAAGGCTGGGTGAGGACGTAATACTACTCTGTCCTCATGAATAACCAGATATGGCTCTTTACAGGCCATGGCGGCTAATTCCGACACTCTTCTAGCCGAGCATATGGCTACTAAAAATATCAATTTTCTGGTGAGTAGAACCAAGGAAATGTGCCGCAAAGGTTCAAACGGCTGCTTCTGCAGAACCGACAGAACCAAATTTAGATCCCATGGGCATATGGGAGCTTTAATCGGTGGAATAATACGAGTCACCCCTTGCATAAAGGATTTGACAAGTGAATGCATAGCCAGGGGCCTTTGAAATAGTATTGATAAGGCCGAAACCTGACCCCTGATAGTACTTAAGGCAAACTTCCTGTCTACAGCCCACTGTAGGAAGTCCAGAATTCTGCCTATAACGTACTTACGTGGATGCCACTTTCTGGCCTCGCACCAAGTGATGTACGCCTTCCAAACTCTATAGTAGATCTGCCTGGATACAGGCTTCCTGGCATTGATTATAGTTGATACCACAGAGTTAGAGAGACCTCTCTTCTTTAAGATGTGGGATTCAATAGCCAGGCCGTTAAACTTAGAGTTAGTAAGGAAGGGTGGTATATCGGCCCTTGCGAAAGCAGGTCCGGACGACGTGGAAGGGTCCAAGGACTCCCCACAGACATTTTGATGATCTCCGCGTACCAGGCCCTTCGGGGCCACGCTGGAGCCACCAAGATCAACGGCTTCTTTTCCAACCTGACTCTGCGAAGGAGTCGAGGCAACGATTGTAGCGGAGGGAATGCATATATCAGTCTGAACTGATTCCAAGGGAACACCAGAGCATCCGAGCCGCAAGCGAGAGGATCCCTTGTCCGGGAGACAAATCTGTCCACCTTTGCGTTGAATCTGGATGCTAGCAGATCTACATCCGGTGTTCCCCACCGCTGACATATTGCTCGGAAGACCTCGGGATGAAGGGACCATTCCCCTGGGCATAACTGTTGGCGACTCAGAAAGTCCGCCTTCCAATTCTCCACCCCTGGAATGAAGACAGCTGACATACATGGGACATGCTTTTCTGCCCATTCCAGGATGTGACTTACTTCCCTCTGGACTGCACGACTCCTGGTGCCTCCCTGATGATTGATATATGCCACTGCTGTGGCATTGTCTGATTGAATTCTGACAGGGGACCCTTGGAGTCTGGATGCCCAGGCTACTAAGGCATACCGGGCTGCTCGTATCTCTAAGAGATTGATGGGCAGGGTTTTTACTACATTTGACCATCTGCCCTGGAGAGACCATTGCTCCAGTACTGCCCCCCAGCCTATAAGGCTGGCATCTGTAGTGACCACCTTCCAGGATATCGGACTGCAGGGTTTTCCCTTCTGGAGATTCTGGGGGATCAACCACCAGCAGAGACTCTTCCGAACGGAAGGGGACAAAGCCATCGGGAAGTCTAGAGCCTGAATTTTCCCGTTCCAGGCTGACAATATGGCCCTCTGTAAATTCCTTGAGTGGAATTGGGCGTATGGCACAGCTTCGAATGATGCTACCATCTTTCCTAGCAGCCTCATGCACAGGCGTATGGACGGCTGTCTTTTTGCACAAAGCAGACGGACCAAGCCCCTCAAAGAGAATACCTTGTCTAGAGGTAAGAAAATCTTCCTCTGGTCTGAATCCAGCCGTAGCCCTAGATATACCAGGTTTTTCACTGGCTGTAGGGCTGACTTGTCCAGGTTGATGACCCAACCGTGAGATTCTAGATACTTGATTGTATCGACAATTACCACTTCTAGCTTGGCAACTGAGTGGTCCATCAACAACAGGTTGTGTAGGTATGCCATTATCGTTACACCTCGTGTACTTAGATCGGCCAACAGTGGGGCCAGAATTTTTGTGAACACTCGTGGTGCTGTGGCCAGACCGAATGGTAAGGCTCTGAACTGAAAATGGCGCCCTTCTACTGCAAAGCGTAGAAATTTTTGATGACCTGGAAAGATGGGAACATGCAAGTAAGCATCTTTGATGTCGATCGAGGCTAACCATTCCTCCCCCTGTAGGGCAGCGGTGACCGATCGGATCGACTCCATCCGGAAGGACCGGACGTTTAGAAATTTGTTTAGACTCTTTAGGTCCAATATGGGTCTTATGTCCCCGTTTGGCTTCGGGACTTTGAAAAGGTTTGAGTAGAAACTCAACCCCCACTCTTCCATAGGAACCTCCATAATTACTCCTTGGAGCAATAGTTGTTCTAACGCCACTAGGAGACACCTTCTTTTCAGAGGGTCTTTTGGCATGCCTGACCACATAAAATGGGAAGGAGGAGACTCTTTTAACTCCAACTTGTATCCCCGAGTTACTGCGGAGAGCACCCATCTGTCTTTGATTGTCTCCCGCCAGGTCTCTGTGAACAACTGAAGTCTTCCCCCCACCCGTTTGAGTGGGGGCAGCCCTTCATAGGCTTGACTTGGAGGCTGGTTTAGTACCTCTTCGGATCCAGGGCTTTTTATTACCCTGTGACTGTCCCTGATTTTTACCTCCTGAGTTTGACCGAGGAGGCCGTCGGAACTGCTTAGTAGCAGACGTCCCAGGGATAGGAGAGGTAGTCCTCTTAAAAGACGGACCCCTAGACCTCTTTTTAATTGGTAAGAGAGTACTCTTACCACTGGAAATCTTCTGGATATATTTATCCAGGTCTTCGCCAAAAAGGCGTTCTCCATGAAATGGGAAGCTAACTAAGAGCTTCTTACAGGGAGCCTCAGCAGACCAGTTCTTGAGCCACAGAAGCCTACGCATATGTACCAAAGACAGCGTGAGGCGGGAGGCCTGATGGATAGAATCCTTGATGGCGTCAACCGCAAAGCATAATGCTCTAGGCAGATCAGCCAGAGCCTGGGCCTGCTGGTCTGGCAAATCCCTCAGGACCATTTTCATTTGATCCTTTAAAGCTTGGCAGACCCCAATAGCTGCCACTGCTGGCTGTGTAACAGCCCCTGCTGTGGAAAAAGCAGATTTTAATAAAGATTCCAATTTTTTATCTACTGGATCTTTGAACATTTGAACATTATCTACTGGACATGTCAGTGATTTGTTCACAGAAGAAATGGCTGCGTCCACCGTAGGAACATTCCATCTCTGGGTGAATTTTTCCTCCATGGGATAGATCACCTGAAATTTCTTAGGTGGAACAAATAGTTTATCAGGATGTTCCCAGTCCTGGTATATAAGTCCTTCCAATAATGGATGAATTGGAAAGGAGCAATTAATCTGGGGAGCTTTTAGCGACCCCAACGAGGAGACAGCAGTAGTTGATGGTTCAACAAGAGGCATTTTAAATGCAGATCGAACCATGTCAGTTAGGGTCTGGACCCACAATCTTTCAGTCTGTGATGCTGAAAATGGTTCATCTACTGTCGATTCCTCAAAAACAGAGTTAACCTCCTCCTGATCCCCTTCAGGTAGGTCAGTCCCTTCCTGGGACTGTTGCTCTGCCAACAGGCACTCTAATGGAGGGGATGGAGATCTGGCGCGCTTTCTTTCCTGTAGAGAAGAAGCGATCAATGCTGCCAATCTCTGCTCCAATCCCTCCAGAGTTGAGGCAAAAACCTCCTCTGTTATATATGCAGGAGCAGGTGGACTGAGGACAGCCGCAGTACCTGGCACTCCCGGAGGTTCCTTATGGGTATTAACCTCTGATTTCTCAGGGGAGGAAGGTGCAGATGACTGCTCCAGATCCTCATAGCCCGATGGAGACCCCCTACACTTCCTGAGAGGTATATCTCGGAGTTTTTTAGGCGGCATATTCCTTAGTTCAAAGCTGAGGTATTCCAGCCGCAATACACCCCTTTACTGAAATAGTCTAATGCAATTTGCTGCTATGTACATCAGTGGGTGTCTACTAATGCATCTTTCTGGGGATGCCTGTATCAACCGCCCGCTGTAAGCCCCTATACCATGCTACCAGCTCCTTTTCATGCTCTGTGTCCATAGCAAGCAGCGTGGACTGAGTCCTTTTATCTTGCTGGGACGCCCGCACATGCGCAGAAGCGCTGGGCGCACAGAGCGCGTCATCCGCCAGGCTCCGCCCCCTTTTTTGAAGCTAAATCTTATAAAAAGAAAAAGTGTGTGCGCGCGCGTGCACGTGTGCGCTCTTGGCGCCATGTAGGGAGAGGAGCCAGGGTCCCTGTTTCACCAGGACTCGGGGATGGAAGGAAACTACTTGGCAGCATGACAGAGGAATGTAGCTTCCCTGATAGAGAGCTCACTCATCTGCCTGGACTTTCACCATGGAAGGAATAGTCCCAAGAAAAAAAGACGTTCCACAGCGGCCTCTAGTGGACAAACACAGGTACCGCACTTTGTCTTTTTTTTTTTTTTAAAACCTCCTTTATGAAAAACATTTCTAGGTTTACAGTTTTTAAAACTTCCTTATGAAAAGACATTTCCAGGATTTCTTAGGCATATACAGCTATTAGCGGGAATACCTTTAGGTAACAGGCAGAAAGACATATTAGGCTTGGGGGGCCCCTCAATAGAACCAAGTTCCTGAGGGGCCCCCACTTACCTTTTCCCCGCCGCAGGACTTTGTTTGGTCCACAGAAGCCCAAACTTCACCTCTCACGGCAGGCATTGTACTAGACCTTCAGGGACCGGGTTCCCAAGGATTCCACTCCCCTGGACCTGTATAGCACCCTGCACAGATAGCCTCTTGGTTTTGGGTATGACCAGAGCTCTGGATCCCAGGGTCCAGCCCTCCTAAGAGAGGCATTACAGGCAAAACCCTGCTCTTCTCTGCAAGGCCCTTGTACCGACCGTTTGGCTATGAAGCTTTTTTGGTCGGATCCGGAATAGCTTGCTAAGGCCCAGAGAACCTGTACACAAGCCCAGATGAATACATGTTAACCTTGGCCAACACCTTAGACACTGGCAAAAAACTGAGGTACTCCCGGATGGGAGGGGCTTATATAGGGGAGGGTACTTCCTGTTTTGGAAGTTGCCAGTGCCAGCACCTGAAGGTAATTCTATATAACCCACATAGTAATGACTATGCCGCTCTGTGTCCCGTGATGTATGAACAAGAAATAGCGGCACTTTACCGCCGATGCACCCACCGCCCCAGTGTGAAAGAGGCCTAAATCAACCCCTATGTGTCAGAGGTTTTTAAAGGGGTTGTAAACCCTCATGTTTTTTTACCTTAATGCATCCTAAAAAGCGGTTTTAGACCAGCTAGAAAACAGCGATGGTAAATTTGAACACTGGCAGAATTGAGCGATAGTGATTTGTGGGGAAATTCATTTTATTATTATTATATTATTATTTTTTTATAATTATTTATAGTTATTTATTATATTATAATTTATGATTTTGTGTTTCAAACTTTATCATATCCGGGATGTCTACTAGACTCTTGTTTGGACAGATTTAAGTGAGTTATTCCTAAGGCCTCATTCACACGAGGCGGTCTCCGTTACCACGGAGTCCGCCAGCTTCTGCCAGCTCAGCAGGAGATATCTCCGTTGATCTCCGCTGAGCTGGCGGATGACAGGTCCCTCTCTGCTCACTGAGGGGGAGGGGCTTGTCGAGCGCCACTGTCTCCTATGGAGAGATCGGACGAAAACGGACAGCATGTGCATTTTCATGAGATCTCACCTGATCCACCATGGACGGATGGCGACGTATCGCCATACGTCTGATTTTAGTGGATCGGAGAGGGTCGGGTGTCAGCGGACATGTCACCGCTGACATCCGTCGCTCCATAGGCTTACATGGAGCTCCCGTTCAGGTCCACCGACAAAACTGACAGGCGGACCTGAATGGTCCGCCCGTGTGAAAGGGGCCTAAGAATTACAGGCCTAAAATATAAAACGCCAAATTTCTATGCAAAACAATGTACCGCTTTCAGCATCACAAATCTGACATATTCATACCGCCAGGGAGGTTACAGACTTATTTCTATTAGCCGTTCAATTTTTTGATACAGTGTAATTTCCAAGCAAAATGTGTACATTGTAAACACTATGGAGAAGTTGAAACTTGTACAATAAACATACGAAGTTTGATACAATTTTTTCAAGACTGTTTTTTTGTTGTTGTTGGTTTTTTGAGTTGTCCCAAGTTTATTGGCAAAGATTATTGGGGTAGAAATGCTCTTTATATTAACGTTATTTATTTGTCTCTGTTGCTATTCTAGGTTCATTGCTAAACCCTGTGCCTTGGCTCTGAAAATACAAGCCAATGGACCACAAAAGGCCCAGCACAACGCCATACTGGAAAAAGTCTTCACTGCAATTACAAAGGTACAGTGCTGCAAAGAAACCCCATCATAATAACTTGTGTTTAACAGTTAATGCAAGGCTACTATCAACAGGAATTCCTCTGACAATGTCCTCATCTTCCTTTCTTTCCAGAATACTGACACTATACTGTATATGTTCAGGCATCATTAAAGTGTATTCATGAAATTTGACCTATGCACATATATCTGTAGTGTTTACTTATCTCTCTCCAAAGCTGAGTCCCATGTATTTCTGCTGTTTCAAGTTCTCAGAGATGCGAGATAAAAGCAGCTGAAAATGTGTGTTGGGGAGGGTGCTATAAATAGATTAGCAGAGAGCTTGTCTTGTTTTGTCACAGCTCTGAAAGTAGTTTTGTTCCTCTGCCTATGTGGAAGGGGGAGGGGGGTGTGCCTTTCCTCCAATCAGCTGTCTCCCAGTGTAAGCCAAGACTCCACTCCTACAGCTGAATGAGGAAGTGAAGATTAGAAAGCTGAAGACAGCAGATATGTAAAACGTATGTAGGGAGATTTGTTTCATCTCTGTTTATCTTCTGAGGCTGTTCTCTTCACTGGGTATATGTGAGGGTTTACATCCACTTCGTATGTTGTGATTTGGCATAATTGCCGCACAATTTGACGTGTAACAATTGTGGCAAAACTTCAGGTGATATTGAAATTGAATGACTCCCGAACACACGTGGTGCATTTTGCCACTCTTGCAGTGCAATTTGAGATCCCAAAACACCAGATGTGAATGGGGCCTGCTGGCCATAGGTGCATCAAGATTAAATTGGTTCAATAGAAACAGACTGAATTACTATCCATGTGTGGTCACTGTGGTTGAACAGAAGTTGTTTTACTGATCAACCTTATTTTCAGTAACCCTGGTGGGTATATTCTTGCTCGATCAGCACTGCAGGCAATAGGCTGCAGCGCTGATCTGTGTATTCTGACGACAGGGGAGTGTCACCGCCAACACATCGGGGAAGATTCCTGTATCTACATAGAATATGTGGATGGAGGAATTAGATCAGATTTTTTTTTTTTTTCATTGGCCAGCTTTACTACTAAAGCCTCGTACACACGACCGAGTTTCTCATCGAAAAACGTCAAGAAACTTGCTGGCAGAGCTTTCTTGCCGAGTAAATCGGTCGTGTGTACGCGGCTATCAGGTTTCTCGTCAAGAAAATCGATAAGAATCTCGACGAGAAAAATAGAGAACCTGCTCTCTATTTTCTCGTCGAGATTCTTGTCAGCATGTTTCTCGACGAGAAAAGTGTGTGTGTGTACCCTTACCTGTCCTCCGGGAAGCCCGCGCATGCTCGAAATGACTTTGACGCATGCGCAGTAGCTTCCTAGGCATAGGTAGGATGTAGCAAGATGGCGGCGACGGCATCAAATGTGATGAGCGCACGCTCGTCGTAGTCGATTACGTCACCGCGTGTTCGCTCCATTCAAAGAACCGCGGGTTCTTTGAAAGGAGCGTGTGTACACTCGGCCGGGACAAGTTTCTTGTCCAAGAATCTCGTCAAGAAAAACGACGTGTTTTTTCTTGACGAGATTCTCGGTCGTGTGTACGAGGCTTTAGTCTTCTGTAGTCTTTCAGCCTGTGAGCAGCCAGTAAAAAATCCATTCCGAAGCTGGATTCACATTTTGCGCATTTGTGAACATGCATTTCTGCTCTACGTACAACAAATGCATGAAAGAAGCTCCAAATGTGTGTTTTAGCCAGGGCTGGGACAAGGCCATCTAGAGCCCAGGGTGAACATGCCAATCCGTGCCCCCCCCCCCCCCAAAGATGTATGAGCATTATGTATCAGCAAACCCCCCCCCCCCCCAAAAAAAAAACCTGAGCACTAATCTGCATGCCTACACCCTAAACATAAATTCCTCCTCTTCCCATTGCACATCCGCCCCCCTGCTAGAATCCCCCCACCCACCACAAATGCCCCCCCTGCCCCCAAATCACCCCTTCTAGCACAAATCTTCTACTCCTAACATTTTTCCTTCATCTATACATCTTCTCTCTCCCCCTCCTAATACAAATCTCCTTCCCACCATTCCTCCTCCCAACACAAATCCCCCTAAATCACCACTCTTAGCACACTCCTCCCCTAAATTCCCCCTCCTAGAACGATACTTACCCCCTGCTGCCCCACAAATTCTCCCTTCCAACACAAATCCCCCCCAATCTCCTTGTGGTGCCCCCCACCTCACATGATACCACAGTGCCTAGGGCATCCGCCCCCTCCTGCCCATCCCTTGTCCCAGCCCTGGTTTTAACGCATTTGTAGCGCAACAAAATGCACAGCAAAACACGCGTCTGCTAACGGCATTTGGGATACCATTAACAAATTACAATTAAAGACACCACAAGTGCAATGCGCATTTGCAGCGCTTTTCCAAAATGCGCACCAAAACACGTTCCTGTGTGGTTTGTTGCGTATTAAGGAAGCATGAAGATGTGCATGCAGCCTAACTGCTTAGTCCCCCTGCTGCATTGCACACTTTGAGCAGCCAAGGTATAAATCCATCACATACAAAAAAATCTATTGCTCTCCCCTTATCCCGTGACCAGACACGGCACTAAACAGTTTTGACAGTGAAAATTACTAATGACTCAAGAACAGCTTTCTAATAAAAAAATCGCAGTTTGTTTATAAAAAAAAAGTATGCTGTTGTATATTGTGACATGTTGGAAATGTATTCATGCAGATATGTGAAGCTACTGACAGGTTGTACACTGTATGCATAAGCAGTAAGGATGAGCCGAACATCCCCCCGCCCCCCCCCCCCCCGGTTCAATTCGCACCAGAACTTGCGAACAGGCAACACACGAACACCGTTAAAGTGCTCGTTTTAAAGGCTTATATGCATGATATTGTCATAAAAAGTGTTTGGGGACCCGGGTCCTGCCCCAGGGGACATGTATCAATGCAAAAAAAAGTTTTAAAAAGGGCTGTTTTTTCGGGAGCAGTGATTTTAATAATGCTTAAAGTGAAACAATAAAAGTGAAATATTCCTTTAAATTTCATACCTGGGAGGTGTCTATAGTATGCCTGTAAAGTGGCGCATTTTTCCCGTGTTCAGAACAGTCCCGCAGCAAAATTACATTTCTAAAGGAAAAAAATAATTTCAAACTGATCGCGGCTGTAATGAATTGTCGGGTCCCGGCAATACAGATAAAAGTAATTGAAAATCCTTATTTGTTGTATATGGGGCCCATGCTGACCCATGTCCACGGCCAAAAGCACCTACAATTGGCATGTGAGCATCAGAACTGGACCACAAAGCAATGAAAGATGGTGGCTTGGCCTGATGAATTGCAATTTATTTTACATCACCATGTGGATGGCTGAGTGCATGCGTGTTGCCTACATGGAGAGGAGATGGCACCAGGATGCAGTATGGAAGAAGAAATGCCAGTGGAGGCAGTGGGATACTATGGGCAATGTCATAGGTGTGCGCAGCCTATTGCATTAGGATGTGCACCCCAAAGCTCAAACACGTGCCTTGGCTGCACTGGACAGTGAAAGAACGGAATAGTGCTCTGTGCTGAGCGGCTTCCTGTTCATTCACAAACGGAAGCATAGTCAACACAGTTGACTATGCTTCAGTTATGAAGGAACACAGTCAGCAAGTGTGTTCACTGTGTTCATTTAGAAAAGGAAGGGGACGGTAAATTACATATTAGCCCATTCCTCCACTTTCCATTCTGAATCATTCCTCGCAGGAGCCGGGGGGGGGGGGAGCCAGTAGCACTGTGAGGGTGTGCAACATAGGGAAAGCCCAGGTAATAGGGAGGAATCAGCACCACACGCATTGATTAGGGTGTGCCCAGGCACATCTGGCACACCCCCTGCGCACGCCTATGGGCAATGTTCTGCTTGGGTCCTGCCAGTTATGTGGATGTTACTTGACTTGTACCACCTGCCTAAACATTGTTACTGACTAAGTACACCACTTCATGGAATCAGGATTCCCTGATGGCAGTGTCTCCATTCAGCAGGGTAATGGGGAACACAACAATGAGTTAGAAGTGTTGACTTGGCCACATTCTCCACATCTTAATCCAGTTGGGCACCTGTGGGATGTCACTTTAGAGGAATCATTGTGATATTGAAGAATCGCAGCACCTTATGAACTTTTATTGCAATGTTTTGTCATTTGTTATAACAGATGTTATTGATTATGTGGTAGATATTGCAGATTCATTTTTATGATTCTTTATACTTCACTGAGTAGAGACAGCGCAGGAACTTCTCACACTAATTCTTAAAGGAGTATACACCTTTTTCTTGCAGTCAAAATTTTATTTAATTTAAATTTATTTAAGCACACCACAGAGCGGGGATATTCATAGTACCCGTGGGATGTGCTGGAAAAACAAGTCTGATCCATGGAGGCCCCACCTCACAATTTACAGGGCTTGAAGAATCTGCTACTGACAGCTTAGTGCCAGATACCACAGCATACCTTCAGAGGTCTAGTGACATCCATCCATGCCTCAGGGCTTCTTTGGAGGCAAAAGGGAGTTCTACTCAAGATTAGTGATGAGCCAAACACCCCCGGGTTCGGTTCGCACCAGAACCCGCGAACGGACCGAAAGTTCGCACGAACTTTAGAACCCTATTAAATACAATGGATGCGAACGTTCAAAATCTAAAGTGCTAATTATAACGACTAATATGCATGTTATTGTCCTAAAAAGGGTTTGGGAACCCGGGTTCTGCACCAGGGGACATGTATCAATCCAAAAAAAAGTTTTAAAAACGGCCGTTTTTCGGGAGCAGTCATTTTAATGATGCATAAAGTGAAAAAAAAAGTCAAATATTCCTTTAAATATTGTACCTGGGGGGTGTCTAAAGTATGCCTGTGAAGTGCCACGTGTTTCCCGTGTTTAGAACTGTCCCTGCACAAAATGACACTTCTAAAGGAAAAAAAAGCCATTTAAAACTGCTTGCGGCTTTAATGTAATGTCTGGTCCCGGTAATATGGATGAAAATCTTTAAGAAAAATGGCATAGCTACCCCATCACAGCCCCCCCCCCCTACCCCAGCCCATTACCAGCCCCTTTGGGTCTTGTATGGATATTAAGGGGAACCCCGCACACAAAATAAAAAAGGCCCTATATACTCTGAACAGCCGTATACAGGCGGTGCATACAAGACAGGGACTGTAGGTTTGTTCTTATGTAGAATCTGTTTGTAATTTTGAACAGGTACATTGTTTAAGTGTAGCTCCAGCCAAAAAATCTATTTTTAAGCTCTTTGGAAAACATAGGGAAGGGTTATCACCCCTGTAACATTTGTTTTGCTGTCTGTGCAGTGTGCACCTGTTCAGAACAGTTCACCTCACTTTCCATCCTAATGACAAATGTTTTTTGAAAATTTGGGTTTTTTATTGAAACAAGAATTGGTGATAAAGCATCAGTGGAAAGGAGACACTTTTTTTCCCATATTAACTCTTACAGGAGAGAATTTGCCTTCCTAGGGGTAGATTTCCTCTCACTTCCTGTTGTATCCTTCCGTTTGCAAGGAGGAGTCATTTGTAAGTTGGATGTTTGAAAGTAGGGGCCTGCCGTATATACTCAGCTGAAATTTGCCCCTTACATGTTGGTGTTGCCACAACACTGTGAGCCCTCACAGTTACTCTTGGTGGGCGCATGAATGGGCCCTGCTGTGAATTATTAGATCAAGAATTGTAATTACATGCCCCTGTTAAACAGGGGCAGAAAAATTGGGCCTTTGGTGGTGGTGGTGGTGGTGTTGACACAACACTGTAAGGCCTCACAGTTACTCTTGGTGGGCGCAGGAATGGGCCCTGCTGTGAATTATTAGATCAAGAATTGTAATTACATGCCCCTGTTAAACAGGGGCAGAAAAACTGGGCCTTAGGCACTGGTGCCACAACACTGCAACCCCTCACAGATACTGTACTTGGAGCACAGCAATGAGCCCTGTTGCAAAGTATTGCATCAAAAATTGTAATTACACGCCCCTGTTAAACAGGGGCTGATAAATTGGGCCTTAGCCACTGGTGCTGGTGCCACGACACTGCAACCTCTCCCAGATACTCTAGTTGGAGTGCAGGAATGAGCCCTGCTGCAAAGCATTGCATAAAAAATTGTAATAACACGCCCCTGTTAAACAGGGGCTGAAAAATTGGGCCTTAGCCACTGGTGGCGGCACCCAGAAACAAAAATGTTCTTCCAAGCTATCATCATCAATCGGATCATTGAGGAGGAGGAGGATAGTCAGTCAACATAACAGGACAGTCTCTCAGCATCAGCATCAGTCTTGAAGGGATGTGACATTTGAAAATAAATTAGTCTGTTATATCAGCTTCAGGTGTTTGGTAGCTGGTGGTGATCCAAGACTGGTTCATCTTTATGAAGATCAGTTGATCAACAGAGTCGGTGGACAGGCGCACCCTGTGATCCGTGACAAATCCTCCAGCAGCACTGAATGTGCGTTCTGAAAGAACGCTGGATGCAGGACAGGCCAGTAGCTCAATTGCATACTGTGCAAGCTCTGGCCAGTGATCCATCCTCAAGACCCAGTAAGCCAGAGGATTTTCGGTGGGGAAGGTGTCCAAGTCTGACCTTGCCCCTAGGTATTCCTGCACCATGTATATCAGACGCTGGCGATGGTTGCTGGAACCGATCATACCTTGGGGCTGCGGACTAAAGAATTGTCTGAACGCATCGGTCAGACGGCCGCCTTTCCCACCGCTCCTTCTTTGACTGACCGAAGCCTCAGCAACTCGTTGTCCAGGACCAGGAGTTTGTAACCTCCCAGTCTCTGGGAACGCGTTGCACAGACCTTTCTGCAAGGCCTCCCGGAGTTGTCTCATCCTCTGCTCCCTCTGCGACGGTAAGATAAGGTCCGCAACCTTACCCTTGTACCGTGGATCAAGGAGAGTGGCCAGCCAGTAATGGTCCCTCTCCTTGATCCGAAGAATACGAGGATCCTTCCGCAGACTTTGCAGGATCAGGGAGGCCATGCAGCGTAGGTTAGCTGAGTCATTCGGTCCGGAGTCCTCTGGGTCACTAAGGACGACATGATCCGCAGCCACCTCCTCCCAGCCACGTACAAGTCCACTGGTTTCTTGGGACTGTAAATCATCCCTAAAAGACTGCTGCTGATGATGCTGAGTGCCAGGCTCCACCTCCATGCTGACACAATCCTCCTCCTCCTCCTCCTCTTCTTCCTGTGCGATGGGTGGGACAGAAGGAACACTGTCTGGGTAAAGGGGGCCTTGAGAGGCAAGGAAGTCCTCCTCTTCCTGCCTCTGTTCTGCCTCAAGTGCCCTGTCCATTATTCCACGCAGCGTATGTTCCAACAGGTGGACAAGAGGTACAGTGTCACTGATGCATGCACTGTCACTGCTCACCATCCTCGTGGCCTCCTCAAATGGTGCCAGGACAGTGCATGCATCCCTGATCATGCCCCACTGGCGTGGTGAAAAAAACCAGAGCTCCCCTGACCCTGTCCTGGTGCCGTAGTCTCACAGGTACTCATTGATGGCCCTCTGCTGCGTGTGCAGCCGCTGCAGCATGGCCAACGTTGAGTTCCACCTGGTGGGCATGTCACATATAAGGCGGTTCTTGGGCAGGTTCAACTCCTTTTGCAGCTCAGCCAGGCGAGCACTGGCATTATAAGATCTGCGGAAATGCACACAGACTTTCCTGGCCTGCCTCAGGACATCCTGTAAGCCCGGGTACCTGCCCAAGAACCGCTGCACCACCAGGTTAAGGACGTGAGCCACACAGGGCACATGGGTCAGTTGTCCCTGTCGGAGAGCGGAGAGGAGGTTGGTGCCATTGTCACAAACTACCATTCCTGGCTTAAGCTGGCATGGCGTCAACCACCTCTCAGCCTGCCCTGCAGAGCAGACAGAACCTCTGCCCCAGTGTGGCTCCTGTCCCCCAAACACACCAGCGCAAGCATGGCATGGCATCTTTTTGCCTGCGTACTTGCGTAGCCCCTTGAACGCCTACGGAGCACCGCTGGTTCCGAGGACAAAGCACAGGAAGAGGCCACGGAGGAAGAAGAAGAGGAGGGGGTGGAGGACAGAGGTGTGTCACAACCAGTAGTAGCATTTTGGAGGCGTGGCGGTGGAACAAACTCCAACACTACTGCACCTTGTCCTGCATCCTTCCCAGCTGCCAAAAGAGTGACCCAATGGGCCGTGAAAGAAAGGTAACATCCCTGTCCATGCCTGCTGGACCATGAGTCAGCAGTAATATGCACCTTACCACTGACCGCCCTGTCCAGCGAGGCCAAGACATTGCCTTCCACATGCCGGTAGAGAGCCGGAATCGCCTTCCGTGAGAAAAAGTGGCGTTTGGGAACCTGCCACTGAGGAACCACACATTGCAGAAACTCACGGAAGGGGGCCGAGTCTACCAACTCAAAAGGCAGCAGTTGAAGCGCTAGCAATTTAGCCAAGCTAGCATTCAACCGCTGGGCATGTGGATGGCTGGGAGTGAACTTCTTTCGACGGTCCAGCAGCTGGGGCAGGGAAATTTGCCTGCTAGAATCGGACGTCGGTGTACTGCTAGCAGAGTGCCCGCAAGTACTTGGCTGTGACACACCTAATTCTACACCTTCATTCCTCTCAGAGCAGGTTTCAGAGAGGACTGAAGGTATAGTGGGGTTGGAGATCCCAGCTGATGCGGTGCAAGAAGAGGTCCGCTTTGTTCTTTGGTGTGGGTCTTTAAGGTAGGCTTGCCAACGAGCTGCATGGCAGGTCAACATATGTCTGGTCAAGCATGTGGTGCCCAAGCGGGTGATGTTTTGGCCACGCGATATACGCTTGAGACATATGTTGCAAACAGCAGCTGTGCGATCTGATGCACTCGACTCAAAAAAGGCCCACACCAAAGAACTTTTTGAATAACGGGCAGAGGCAGCGCCCTGCACAGGCGGAGCTCTGCGGTGTGATTCCGTCGGTGTGCTGCCCTTACGCTGGCCCCCCGAGGGCATCCTGCCTCGTTGGAGATGTGCCTCCTCCTCATCCTCCTCCTCCTCCTCTCTCCTATTAGGCACCCACGTGGAGTCAGTGACCTCATCATCCCCTCCCTCCTCATCACTGGAGCCAATCTGGCAGTATGCTACAGCTGCTGGAACATGACTGCCAGATTGGTGTCCTTCTTGAGCATCCCCTCTCTCTGCTCTCACACTACTGCCTTCCTCTAGCTGGGTATCATCATCAGACCCTTCGAAACGCTGGGCATCCTCCTGGAGCATGTACCCAACACTGTGCTCAAACAGTTCGGGGGACTCCTCAGGAGGACATGGTTGATCTAGGGAAGGAGTGACTGATGATGACATTGATACCAGGGAAGAGGACGCTTCGGCAGCTGCTTTGCCAGTACCCTGAGCCTGGGTGAGAGAGGATGAGGAGGATGAGGAGGGCTTGGTCATCCACTCTACCAAGTCTTCGGCATGATGCGGCACAACACGTCCAGCTGCCGAAAGGAAGGACAAGCGTGTCCCATGGCCACGTGCTGATGGCGATGCACCGCGTCCACGACCAGCACTGTTGTCTCTAGACACAGAGCCTGCTTGCCCTCTTTTATTGGCTCCTGACTGTCTGCCTCTCCTTGTTTGCCTTCCAGACATTCTAATGGCCTGCAGGGAAATGGGAAAACCAGCAATAAGGCCTAGCTTCAGGAGTATATTTTGCAGGAATCACACTCCGCCTGCTGTAAGTGCCGCAAATGCCTGTTGGTGTAACACACCAGGAAAAAGCAGCAATACAGGCTAACTTCAGGTGTAATATGATCAGGAGGCACACTCCGCCCGCTGTAAGTGCCGCAAATGCCTGTTGGTGTAACACACCAGGAAAAAGCAGCAATACAGGCTAACTTCAGGTGTAATATGATCAGGAGGCACACTCCGCCCGCTGTAAGTGCTGCAAATGCCTGTTGGTGTAACACACCAGGAAAAAGCAGCAATACAGGCTAACTTCAGGTGTAATATGATCAGGAGGCACACTCCGCCCGCTGTAAGTGCTGCAAATGCCTGTTGGTGTAACACACCAGGAAAAAGCAGCAATACGGGCTAACTTCAGGTGTATAATGTGCAGGAGGCTTAGCAACAATGACACTGACACTGTCCCCTGCCTATCCTTCTCTCTCCCTGCACACAAGGTTTATCAAAGTATATGACACTGACACTCTCCCTGCCTATCCTTCTCTCTCCCTGCACACAAGGTTTAGCAAATAATATGACACTGACACTGTCCCCTGCCTATCCTTCTCTCTCCCTGCACACAAGGTTTAGCAAAGAATATGACACTGACACTGTCCCCTGCCTATCCTTCTCTCTCCCTGCACACAAGGTTTATCAAAGTATATGACACTGACACTCTCCCTGCCTATCCTTCTCTCTCCCTACACACAAGGTTTAGCAAAGAATATGACACTGACACTCTCCCTGCCTATCCTTCTCTGTCCCTACACACAAGGTTTAGCAAAGAATAGATTTGACACTGTCCCTGCCTATCCTTCACTTTCCCTGCTCCGGAACACACTACACGAGGCCGCCGCGCTGGCGGCCTTTTATAGTGTGGGGCGTGTACTAAACCCCCTCAGCTATAATTGGCCACAGGCATCCTGCCTGTGGCCAATCATTGCTCTCCTCGCTGCCGGCGCTGTGATTTGCCAAGCATGCAGGGTCACAGTGCATGCTTGGCCAATCACAGCGCCGGGATTATACTGCGATGGCGCAGTGTATTGTGGGCCGTTCGCGTCACTCGAATTTGCCGCAAACGGCCCAAATCGCTCGTTGTTCGCCGAACGCGCGAACAGCCGATGTTCGAGTCGAACTTATGTTCGACTCGAACACCGAGCTCATCCCTACTCAAGATTAGGTCGGTAGTCATAAAGTTATGGCTGATCGGCGTAAGTAGTGATTGGGAGTAAGCAATGCCCTAGGCTTGGTGGTCAATGGGAGTAAAAAGTGTCCCTGAGTTGGTGATTTGGTGACCGGTGACTCTAAATAAATTTCCTAGTGCCTGGGTTAGTAGGAGCAGGAATAGTGTCTGATTGTTGGTGTCAGTGGTAGGAATAGTGCCCCAGCATTGGTGTCAGAGGCAAGTATAGTGCCCTATCATTGGTATTAATGGAAGAAATAGTGCTCCATCATTGATATCAGTGGGAGGAATAGTGCTCCATCATTGGTATCAGTGGGAAGAATAGTGCTCCATCATTGATATCAGTGGGAGGAATAGTGCTCCATCATTGGTATCAGTGGGAAGAATAGTGCTCCATTATTGGTACCAGTGGGAGGAATAGTGCCCCATCATTGGTATCAGTGGGAGGAATAGTGCTCCATTATTGGTATCAGTGGGAGGAATAGTGCTCCATTATTGGTACCAGTGGGAGGAATAGTGCCCCATCATTGGTATCAGTGGGAGGAATAGTGCCCCATCATTGGTATCAGTGGGAGGAATAGTGCTCCATTATTGGTACCAGTGGGGGGAATAGTGCTCCATTATTGGTACCAGTGGGAGGAATAGTGCCCCATCATTGGTATCAATGGAAGGAATAGTGCTCCATCATTGGTGTCAGTGAAAGTAATATTGCCCCATTGTTAATGCCAATGGAACAAATAGCGCCCCATCATTGCTGTCAGTGAAGGGCCACAGCCCATGGGCTGCAGTTTGGGGACCACTGGTCTAATGGCTATGGTCTCTTTGTTAAAGTGGAATTGAGACTACATAATAAAGATATCAAATGTTGCCATAAAGTCTTTACATATTAATTTCTTTGAAAGTAACATTTAGCTATATTATTTGCAACACTTTGTATTCTGATGTATACTTCATGCTTTTTAGGCGCTGAGATGATCTTCTGATATCAGTGAATACTTTTTAATGCCTTTTGAACAATCATTTTGCTGTTTACACTGCCTTACTGAATAAAGCTGATATTTAGACACAGAAATTAGATGGTACTTTTGTGATACCTGCTAATTAGTCAGGTTGCATTATAAAGTGAGATGTCTATAAAGCGCTGCATAGCTCGGCAGGCACCCTTGGGCCACCATTATCTTGAAAAGAAAAAGCCATCAGCTAGGTCAGAAATGTACAGCGTATAGACAGTGGATTTAAATATGCTGTGCTTTTATTACAGCATCCAGATGAAAAGAGATTGGAAGGACTTTCAAAGCAGCTGGACTGGGATGTGCGCAGTATCCAACGATGGTTTAGGCAGAGAAGGAATCAAGAAAAGCCAAGTACATTAACACGCTTCTGTGAGAGCATGTAAGTAGATGTTTTTCACTTGTAGTTTAACCACTTACAGACCGGAAGATTTTCCACCTTAATGCCCAGGCCATTTTTTGTGATACGGCACTAGGTCGCTTTAACTGACAATTCTGTGGTCGTGCGATGCTGTACCCAAACAAGATTGACGTCTTTTTTTCCCCACAAATAGAGCTTTCTTTTGGTGGTATTTGATCACCTCTGCAGTTTTTCTTTTTTGCACTATAAACAAAAAAAGAGCATCAATTTTGAAAGAAAAACTATATTTTTAACTTTTTGCTATAATAAATCTCCCCAACAATTGTTAAAAAAATTTAGACCAATATGTATTCTTCTACATATTTTTGGTAAAAAATTGCAATAAGCGTATATTGATTGGTTTGCGCAGAAGTTATAGTGTCTACAAAATAGGGGATAGATTTATGGCATTTTAATTTTTAGAATTGTTTTACTAGTAATGGCGGCAGTCTGCGATTTTTAGCGGGACAACGACATTGCAGCGGACAGATTGGACACTTTTGACACTTTTTTGGGACCATTGACATTTATACAGCTATCAGTGCTATAAAAATGCACTGTTTACTGTGTAAATGTCACTGGCAGTAAAGGGAGTTAACACAAGGGGGCGCTCAAGGGGTTAAATGTGTTCCCTGGGAGGTGTTTCTAACTGTGGGGGGAATGGGACTGACTGGAGGAGGAGAGAGATCGCTGTTCCTAATCACTAGGAACAGCAGCTCTCTCTCTCCTCCCTGTTAGAATGGGGATCTGTCTGTTTACATTGACAGATCCCCGTTCTGGTTCTCTTTCCTGCACGCCGGCCATGCGCATCGGGTCCCCCCGCCGTGCAGTGGGTGTGCCTGCTATGGCTCTTAAAGTAGAGAGCGTAGACCTACGGCGATTTGCAGGAACCAACTGACCTACCACTGTATAATGACGGCGTGGTCGGCAAGTGGTTAAAGTGGTTGTAAACCTCAGACATGAGAAATGAACAAAGCATATCCCTCTATAGTGTGTACTTGCCTCAATGTAAAGCACAAAGTTTGATTTCTGTCTGCTGTCTCATTCCTCTGCTATCTGCATGAGTTATTTTTGAAAGATTATGCCGACTCCAAGTAATCAGGGGGGGGGGGGCTTCAACACATAGCCTGTGATTGACAGCCTCAACTGTGCATGTTTCTCTATGAGTTTGTGTAGGGGGGGGGGTGTCAATTTACTCCACTGGGCATTGTGTGACATCATATCCCGCCCCCTGCCTCTGGAAGCTCAGAAAACATGTGTAAATTGTATGCATTAGAAGGCTGTAGAGAAAAGAAGGCTGCAGATAATCAGGTACAACTTATGTAGAAAGATTTGTTTATTCATTGTGTATCACCTGAGGCCCAGTCATTTCACTGGGTATATGTAAGCATTTACAGCCACTTTCAAGGGGTTTTCTACCTCCAGCAAGTGAATAGAAAATTCCTCTTTCTCAACCGTGTAGCAGACTGTCTCTTCCAAATCTGCTGATCAGACATTTCGTTTTGGTATTCCAAGGGGAGAGACTCCAAATGTTAGAACAAGAAGCAAATAGAGATATTTTTCCAATTTTATGTGAAAAGTGGACAGCCAAGGTGTATAACAAAGGATGATAAGAGTGGTGTTACTGGGCAATTATAACCTGTCAGCTTTAATTATTCTGCCAACTCCAAACTAATAAATGCATTCTGGCTAACTGCCATTGTTTAGCGCTGACCATTGCTCTTTGTACTTTCCTACATAAACTGAATATTATATGAATTTCTGAGAAGTGCCTCTTATTTTCTACCTAGACATTACTGAATTTGTGGTGAAAACCCCAAAACAAAAATCTATTTAATTGCAGTTTACTGGTTCCTTAATGTGGTGGCTGCATTCTCTTTTTTATGTTTTTTCCCTTTATATTCACCGTCTGATTGGCCAGTAAGTCTGGTATTTTCCAACTTCCTTAATAGATCAGCTGTCCAGACAAAGTAGCAGTTAAAGTTGATTTCCAGGAATTCAGCCAATTTGTAAACAGTGCCGGGACTGGGGTGGGTGGAAGGGGAAGCTGCCCTGGGAACTGTGGTATCATGTGAGGTGGGGGGGGGGTGTAACCACAAATAGATTGTGGTAGGGGGGGCATTTGTGTTTGGGAGGGGGGATTTGGAGGGTGGCAGGATATAAGAATTGTTCTAGGAGCAAAACGTAGGGGTGTGTGCTAGGAATGGTGATTTGGGGGGATATGTGTTGGGAGAAGGGATGGGGAAGAGGATTTGTGCTAGGAAGGGGGATTTGGGAGGTTTGTGCCAGAAGAGATGATATGGTAGAGGCGGGAGGGAATTTGTACTAAGAGGGGAATTTTTTTTTTTTTTTTGGGGGTGGGATTTGTGCTAATAGGGATGATCGGAGGGTTATTGTACCAGGAGGGGACTTTTTTTGAAGGGGGGGGGGGTTGTGAAGGGCAGGGGATTGGGGGGAGAATGTCTGCTGGGAGTGGGGATTTGGAGTCGGGAGAGAGGATTTGTGCTCAGAGAGGAAATTTGAGGGGGTAGAGGATTTGTGCTAGGAAGGGTGATTTTTTTATGGGGGGGGGGTTGTGTTGGGGAGGGATTTGGGGAAAGAGAGGACTTGAGCTTAGAGGGGGGCAAAGATTTGAGCAGGTGGGGGGGATTTCAGCAGGGGGGCAGATTTGTACTGGGAAGAGAGGAAATTTATGCTTAGGGGGTAAGCATGAAGATTAGTGCTCAACTGTTTTTTTTGTATACTTTTTATGGGTGGGATACTTGCTGGCATATAATGCTCATACATCTTGGGGGGTATGTTTACATGTTTTCCCTGGGCACTCGATGACCTTGTCCCTGGACAGGAAATATGTTACACTTTCGTTTTTGTATGTAAGTGTAGTGAGAGGCTAAAGCGATATTAAACCCAAAACCAAAAATGTAATATATTGTAGCTTACCATTCAGATGAGGAAGTTTAAGCATAGTTAGCCTGGAATTTTACTTTAAGAGCAAACTGTCTGCATACGTTTTTTGTACTGAAAGATGTTTTTACATATTTTTCTGAAAGTAGATAACACCTTAAAGTGGTTGTAAACCCTCTCTGACCACTTGCACCTACAGGTAAGCCTAGATTAAGGCTTACCTGTAGGTGCAAGAAATATCTCCTTAACCTACACGGTTAAGGAGATATTTGCAGAAAGGACTGCACCGATGTCTACGGCGCATGCGCGGCGTAGACAACGGCGCAGGTGCACTGAGCGTGCCGGTTTTATCAATGGGATAATGCCGGAACCGCGCGCATGGGCGGGAGTGACGTCATCGCCGCTCTGGCCAGTCACAGCGCCGGAGCGGCGATACATGGAAGGGACTTGTAGGCAACATGGCAGCGGCGGCGGGGGGGGAACGAGGAGCGCTTCAGGGGCTTTGATCTCAGGTAAGTCATTCATAATGAGCTAGTATGCTATGCATACTAGCTCATTATGCCTTTCTCTTGCAGGGTTTTTTTTTTTTTTCAGAAAAAAAGAGGGTTTACTTCCTCTTTAAACTTTAGGGTATTGTTTTCCGAAACTGTTCCAGTCGAAAAATTATTAATGAAATCAATATGAACCAACTGTGCTGGCTTTTATGTAGGTTTAGTGGACTAAACTAAAGTTAGGAAGAGCCTGGAATCCCACTTTAATTAAGATCTGGTGTCCCAGGGATAAAAACAACGTTATGCCGAACTACACCTAACTACAGGCCTGGATCAGGATTCAATTAAAGTTGGCTAATGATTTTAAGAATTAAGATAGAGACATATACATATTATCCACCATTATTATAGGATTGCTGCACTGGCTTCACAGCTGAAGATTTCATTATTTAGGGATTTAAGATAAATGGGGGAATAGGACAAGAAGATTTAATGGGAAAAAGGAGATGTCTCCTATGAGGATATATTTGGCAAACGTACAGCTGGAAGCCTGCTTCAGAAATAATTAATTTTATCTTCACTGGAGCAAGGCAACGCACAGATTATAATTGTGGCTAAGTGGTTAGTACACTTACTTTGTTTCCACAAAAGAGAGTACTTACACAAATGTATGTATGTTTGTATGTACAGTATGTAGGGCATAGAATAGAAGCTCCTCTGGGGTGGGGACTGATGTTTACATATGCTGCAGAATAGGTAGGTGCTGTGTAAATATTTAAAATAAAAAATAAATATTTCCATTTCTCAAGAGGGAAAGTCTGCTTTTAGAATACAGGAAATAAAAAGATCCCACATGCTTATACTTTTTATATAGATACATACTAATTCTTAAAATGTCTTTGCTCATCTCTTAAAGCGGTATTAAACCCAAACCCAAAAATGTAATACATTGTAGCTAACCAATCATTAGATGTGGATGAGATTAATTTCATTTTCTTTTTTAGTCTTTTTCCCCTCTGTTTTCACCTGAGGATCAGGCCAGTAACACACCTCCTGTATTAGAGTGCCCCCACTCTGGATGAAGGAGCACAGGGGTCACCTTTGGACAGCAGCATTGTCAGTCTGGTGGGGAGTTGAGTGTGAAGCCTCGTACACACGGTCGGACTTCCATCTGACTTTTCCGTGGTTTTTTGTCCGAACGGAGTTGGTTGGGAACACCCATAGCATACACACGGCAGGACTTTTCTGCAAACTTTCCCAAAACTTCTTACAACATCACGTGGTTTTTCTGCTCTTTTCTGCCACCCTTTGGTCAACTTCTGCTATTGTTGGTTGATTTTAACATTAGTTGTTTTGTCCATCGGACTTAAGTCCGATGGTTTTCTGTACACACGGTCGGACTTTGCTCCATCTGACTTTTGTTGGGCAAAAGTTTGTCCGTTTGCAGACCCAACTTTTGTCCGATGAAATCCAAAACCAAACGAAAAAAGTTTGTCCGATGGAGCGTACACACGGTCGGATTGTTGGTCCAACTTGCTTAAAACGAAGTTTGTTGGGCAAAAGTCCGACCGTGTGTACGGGGCTTTAGACGTACTAGCAGATTTAGATACACTAACAAATTGAAGGCAAACTCCAGCTAACACTTTCTAAGCAGTTACAGCAAAAGTTTTTTTTTTTTCTTTTCGGGATAAAGAGTTTTACATGAATAGGAAAAAAAAAGCTGATCGTTGCAAGCACCGCTGTCAGTGGTAAATTGTTTTTCTCAACACCCTAACTGCTACATTTGCAGAAGAGCTTGTTCGGTTGAAAAATAACAGACTTACTGGCCTGATCACTATTCACTAGATGAAAACAGAAGAAAAAAGCCTGAAAACTAATGCAGCCCCCACATCTAAGAATTGGTAAACTGCAGTATAATAAATGTTTTCTTTTGGGATTAATACTGCTTCAACATTTTATATTTTAATTCCATATATAATTCTGTATATACCGTATATACTCGAGTATAAGCCGACCCGAATATAAGCCGAGGCACCTAATTTTACCACAAAAACTGGGAAAACGTATTGACTCGAGTATAAGCCTAGGGTGTTCCTCACTTTGCCTCACTGTGTCCATGCCTCACTGTGTCCATGACTAGACTGACGTTTAACATGGGAGTCTATGGAAGGAGTGCCTGGCTTTGAAAAATCGGTGCTCCCCGGCCGTAGGTCCCCCGGACAAGAAACTTTGCAAACTTGTAGGGGAAGAGTGGGGCTAGATGTGTGCCAAGTTTGGGGTCCAGGGGACCTACGACCGGACGGTACTGGGTCCCCAAATTCACCAGAGAAATTACCACTTAACATGGGAGTCTATGGAAGGGTTGCCCGGGTTTGAAAACTCGGTGCTCCCCGGCCGTAGGTCCCCCGGACAAGAAACTTTGCACACTTGTAGAGGAAGAGTAGGGCTACATGTGTGCCAAGTTTGGGGTCCAGGGGACCTACGGCCGGCCGGTACCGGCTCCCCAAAGTCCGGGAGATCAGGCGCAAAAAGGTGATTCGAGTATAAGCCGAGGGGGGCATTTTCAGCACAAAAGATTGTGCTTAAAAACTCGGCTTATACTCGAGTATATACGGTACATTCTTTTTTTTATTCTGGTGTTACTTAAGGTTGAATGTAATATACAGGATTACACGTCCTATCCAGGCAGTCTTGCTAATGCCTTGTACACACGACCGGATTTTCCGATGGAAAAAGTCAGACGGGCTCTTTTCATCGGATATTCTGACCGTGTGTATGCCCCATCAGACTTTTTCCTTCGGAAATTCCGACGGACTTAGATAGAGAACATGTTCTCTATTTTTCTGACGGACAAAAATTTATATCGGAAAATTTGTTCGTCTGGATGCAATTCCGATGGACTAAAAACCACGCATGCTCAGAATCAAGTCGACGCATGCTCGGAAGCATTGAACGTAATTTTTCTCGGCTCGTCGTAGTGTTGTACGTCACCGCGTTTTTAACGGTCGGATTTTAGTGTGACCGTGTGTATGCAAGACAGCTTGAGCGGAATTCCGTCGGGACTCCGTCGGACAAACCATCGGACTTTATTCCGACGGGCAATCCGGTCATGTGTACAGGGCGTAAGGAGCAGTCAAGGCTTCCCAGAGACTCAGCTTTTTCCACCAAAGTCCCTACATGGAAACTAAGCTTTGAGCAGCTGAATCATTGTTGATTTACTAAAGGGAAAAAGACTGTGCACTTTGCAGTTGCACTCATTTCCTTGGTAAATGTAATGTCTATAGCTTCCCTTTGTAAAGAATACCCAATCAGATGTAGGGAGAAAAAAATAAATAAATAAATAAATAAATAAACATTCTTGCTTGCACATGATTGGATAATGGAAATCAGCACAGCTTTGCCATATTTACTAAACTCTGGGAAAAATGAGTGCAACTGCAATCGCAAAATGTACAGTCTATTTGCCTTTAGTAAATCAACCCCAAGTTGTAATTCACAGTTATGCCCCGTACACACGATCGTTTTTCATGCCGTTAAAAATGCCATTTTAAAAAATGGCCATTAAAAATGATCGTGTGTAGGCGCCAGAGCATTTTTAACGACGTGAAAAACAGCCATTAAAAATTCCGGACATGCTCTCTTTTTTCACGTCGTTTTTCATGTCGTTTTTTTTAACGACGTGAAAAACGATAGTGTGTATGCTTTCACGACGTGAAAAAAAACGCGCATGCTCAGAAGCAACTATGAGACGGGAGCGCTCGTTTTGGTAAAGCTAATGTTGGAAATGTAGATGGCACATTCGTCACGGTGGAATTAATAGCATCGTTTTAATGCTGCGCATTCCGTTCTTCTTTTGATAATGCTTTAAAATTACCCTCTTTTGATAATGACATTGAGAGTTATGCCAAACTTGTTTCTAAAGTAATTCCAAATTGCTCTAATGATTATAAAATATTATTTATAAGCCGCACCTCCCTCCTAAATAATACTAATAATAATAAAATAATGTAATTCTCCTTTTTTCTTTAAATTTTATATTATTTTTGTTTTTTTATTTTTGGCCTTTTTTTAAGTATTTTGGCTTAAATTATTCTTGTGTAAAGTTACAACAACAACCTTCCAAATGTGTCTCATTTGGCCTCAGGGAGGTTTGTGTCCCCTGATAATAACAATAATATAATTTGAGATGTCCCTGCCTGCTTCCTAGCAAGCTCTCTTTTGAAATACAAATCACATAGTCAAGTATTTAAAGGGCACTCAAATTTTTTTTATTTCAGAACATTAACAAATTAAAGTGGAAGGCAGCACTGGAGAGCCTGCTTGCATTTGTGCATCCCTTTGACCCCACAACAACCATCCAAGATGTCAAAACCAAAATAGAGATTAGATCCCCAAAAAAATGAGCCCAATCTTGTCTTGAGCTCCCAGAGGTCAGGAGCCACAGCAGATAAGTCCTATATGTCCCCAGTCTGTGGTACTACAGCAGGCATTATTTTCTCCTCTTCCTTGTAGCCTTCTCTCCAGCCTTCTCTGCAGCCTTGGTTGGTTTCTTCCTTGGAGGCTGGGGATCAGGAGGAGAGGTTGTGGCAGGAGGAGTAGTAGGAGGAGGAGGAGGAGGTGGAGGAGTAGGGACAACCTCCGTTATGTCCGTGTACCTAGTGAGTTCACCCAGCATGCCCTTATTGATGACTTTCAATAGCAGGGTCTCACAGAATTTTTTTTGCTGCAACTCCATTTGCCCTAGTTTGTGGGCGAGGACTGCGGCAAATCCCTCATCAACAGAGGGTGCCTCTCTGAGGGCCGCTGTTGCCTCTCTGAGGAAGGCCCTGGTTTCCTCCTCCACCTGCCTACCTCTCCTTGGCCCTCGTGGTTTAACTACCAGGGGAGGCATCTGGGCTCTTGTGCTGGGCCAAGCCTCCTCCTGGGTGCCACTGGGCCCAGCCTCCTCCTGGGTGCCACTGGGCCCTGCCTCCTCCTGATCCCCAACATCACCCTCTTCCTGGCTCTGCTCTGGCTGTAAAAAAAGAAAGGGACATTATTTATTTTGCCACATCATCATTCACAGACATTGTTCACCTCTAGACATTGTTGAAATCAATGCCAAAAGTTATGTCCTTTTCATTGATTACGCATCCTGGTTTTGTTGTCTTGGACACATAAAATTAGGCCACTACTGTATCTTGCTCTTCACAAACTTTATTGGTAGAAGTGTACATACCTTTAACAATACTAACATCTATTTAAAATCTACAATTTTGTACGATAGAAATATAGATAGCAAAACTTTACCTGGCTCCATATCTCCAAATCTGCCTCCTCAAGGCCCTGATCTTGATCCTCAGAGGAAGCCAGAGCAGGGTTGACAGGAAGGCTGGAGGACTGGCTGCAGGGAAGGCTGGAGGGTTGGGTACAAGGAAGGCTGGATTGACCTCTGGGGGGAAGGGTGGAGAGAGATTCCCGCACTTCCAGCTGGTCATCCAGAAAAGCAAGCTTACTGTAGTACCACAGACTGGGTTTATAAACCTTATCTGCTGGTGCACCTGACCTCTGGGACCTCAGGACCATAGTCCTCTGGGTCCTGTATGTCCCTCTGATGGTCCCAATTTTGTTTTTGACATCTTGGAGAGTTGTTGTGGGTATCTTTGTTTGCACAAATGCAAGCAGGCTCTCCAGTGCTGCTTTCCTGGCGTCTTTATTTTTATTACCGCCACTTTTTGTTTGCCATAATATAGGGAGCTCTTGCCATTTATCGATGAACTCCCCCATGAAGTCTGGGTTTTTAAAACTATTCATGATATCTGTAAAAGCGAGAAACCAAAAAAAATATATATTTCAGGCAACATTCCTCAACTGTGCATTGTCTACATATTTTGAGCACACAAATCTCCTCGTCTGATGAACCTCAAAAAGTAAAATTGTTAGGTACCTTGGTCACGACGTTCGTTGCTAACTCTCTCTCCCGAAAAATGAACGTATTTCCCAGACATGGATCTTCACTTTATATACACAGCGCATGCGTGAAACTCCGCACGCTTTCCCCGCCCCTGACGTTCGATATTGTACTTTCCCCGCCCCTTCTCGCTCGTAGTGCTGAACAAAACATGGCGGAGACACAGGTGGCTGAGATTACCTCTACAGAGGATGAAATTACAGAGGAGCCCAAATCAAGACCCAGGAGATATAAGGCATCCAACATGTCATTCGAGGAAATGGTGGAGATGGTCGCCATTTTAAAGAAGGAGGATTATGATGCCAAGCATGGTCCGTATAAAAGGCCTAATCTGGTCAAGTCCAGAATTATGGGCAAAGTGGTCAAAAGTCTCCACCAAAAATTCGGGGTGTGCAGAACGAAGGAACAGCTCAGAAAACGATGGTCAGATCTGAAGTTGCGGGAGGCCAACCAATATAAAAGAATCAAGAAAGTTATATTAAAAAGTAAGTTGTTTTTTTTTACTTTCAATGGTTCATATTATTTTCTGGTATTCTGTCGTGTATTTTGAACTTTCATATAGTACACTGAAAGATACCATCTTTTTTAGGTTCGTCCGCATAGTAAACGGACGTATTAAACCTCTTTCTCCGTACAGTTCCTCAAACGATGTTTTAGGATCATCCAGTGTGAACACCCATGTTTTTTGGTTTATTTGGGGGAGTACATTTGGGCCACACTTATTTTTGGTGTGCTAATCCAAAGGACATTTGTTCATTTGAAAAAACGATATGCATGGTAATGTTAAAGGGAGTGAATGCTCAGCAGCTGATGAAACATCTGAACGCAGGAGTACAAGTGTGGGCATAAAGCCAAAAAGCTTGAGGGAGTCACACACAGGTGATCCAGTGTAGATACTTTGGGGTGTTACAATGTTTCAAATTTGTTTACAAAATGTATATGCTCTGTTTTGGCCTATGTATCCAATCATTTGTCCCGGTTGGCACAGGGGGTAAAAATTAAAATGGAGCATGCTTCAAAAGAATGATTACAAAGTTTTTTTTCATGTTTCTTATTTTAGCAAAATTGAGTCGCTACTAATGAAACTATTCCTTTTATTTCAATCTCCCTAGGGATTCGAAAAGCTACCTCAGATGAGACGAGAATTGCAATACCTACAACAATACCCCCAGAACCCCAGGATGGAGAGGAATGTGATGTTGTGGAAGTTGAAAGTGGCACCACCACAGGTCAGAGAGAAACCAGACACATGCATGTTAAATAGATGTAGGCCTACATATTCTATCCTACATATTTCTTTTTACATTTAGGTGCAGTTCTGGCCGAAGACCCCAATAAGTTGACACATCACAGTGCCCAGATCCTGATCCAATACCTGATGGTCTGCTGTCGTGACCTTGAAAAAATTAAGGGAGATTTGCTAGAGATCAGGGCAAATACAAAGCGGGTGGAGGAAAGGCTCCAAAATATCATGGCTGTGCTTGGGCGTGTCTAATGTTTTTACACCAAATAACGTTTTACTTGCAGAGATTTCTATTTTTTTTGGTTATTTTACCCTTTAATGACTAGCACATGTTTAGCTTTTTCTAAATTTGGAGAAATATAGTTTGTTTATGCATGGCTGGTCATGCGTTTTAATACACCTGAAATTAAGGGAACATCCACATTTCTAAGGAAGTTGCCCACCTAAACAAAAAAAATAAAGGTATTTTTACATAACAAATCATTGTGGCTTCATTATGTAAATGTGGTGCTGAGTGAACTAATCAATGTTTGGTGTTTACACTGACAATGAAGGCTAATTAAAAGATTTTTTAATCCACATGGCAAAACAAGTGCACTAGGTAAACCTACCAGAAACATCAAACATTATACAATAAAAATGACAAACCAATCTTTACTTTTTTTTAAAGTTTTATTTTTTTGGTCTAAAATTATTAGAGATTGTCTGGCATTTCAATGGCCCCCCTACCCATAAAATAGTCCACATATTGGTTACGGACCTCACGTCCGGTTGGGGGGGCCAAGCCAGGACGGCCAGGTTCCAGGGCCACCAAAGTTTCTGCATTGATTAAAGAGGCCTCAGGCCCACTCAAAGATATATAACTCTTTGAATGCACCCTTAGGAAATTATGCAGCACACAGCACGTCATAACCACATGGTTCCATTTGTATGGGGCAAGGTGGATGGAGGTAAGGAAGAGGCAAAATCGGCTGGCAATGATCCCAAACGCATTTTCCACCACCCTTCTGGCTCTGGCCAGCCGATAATTGAAAACCCTCCTCTCAGGGGTGAGGGTGCGTTGCGGGAATGGCCTCATCAAATGGGGTCCCAGGCCAAACACCTCATCCGCCACAAACACAAAAGGTAGTCCCTCCACATTCTGCTCCGCTGGTGGCAAGGCCAGCAGATCCAAAAGGAGCCGTTCTCCAAACTCCGTCTGGGCAAAAACTCCTCCATCAGACATCCTGCCATTCTTGCCAACGTCCACATAGAGGAACTCGTAGGTGGCCGACACCACTGCCATCATCACGATGCTGTGGAACCCCTTATAATTATAATAAAAGGATCCCGAATGGGGTGGTGGGACGACCCGAACATGTTTGCCGTCGATGGCTCCTCCACAGTTCGGAAAGTTCCATCGCTGGGCAAACTCGGAAGCCACATTCTGCCATTCATGTGGCGAAGAAGGGAACTGTGGAATTAAAGAAATAACAAATTAATACTTGGAGCCAGAAACATTGAAAGCTGATTTCATACACACATTCATGGCCAACATTGGTAGAAACTGTTCAAAACATAAAAAATTGGAAGCAAGAAAAAAAAAAAAAATCATGGGGGGGGGGTTAGGGTTGAAGATGAGTTGGGAATATCACACATGAAAGCTGTAGCACTCTGTATTGAAGTTAACAAAAATGAAACATTCCTAGGCCAAATTTAGGGTGCGTTTTGGGTAAAGCACTACGATGGAACATATAATAAAAAACAGGGAAATGACTAGGCAAGGTAGGTATGGCCCCAGGATAGCATGCTGGAGAGGTTAGGTAAGGCAAATTTACAGGTAGGCCTCAAACCCCAAACTTTAAATAATAAAACATGGGGAGAAAGGGGACATTCCCTGCAGCTAAGAATCATGTGAATTAGGGACTGCAAATAAAGCAAATTAAAAATATCCAAAAATAAATACCATACAATGTGAATTTTTTAAGAAGAACACTTACCTTAATATAGTCCTCCTGCAAAACTTGAAGGATGGCAGAACAAGTCTCTGGTATAATGATCCCCAGAGCCTGGGGGGATATGCCTGTGGAGAACTTAATGTCCTGCAGGCTTCTCCCAGTAGCCAGGTATCGCAACGTGGCAATGAGCCTCTGCTCAGCACTGATGGCTTCCCGCATAACGGTGTCCTGCCTGGTAATATAGGGGGACACCAAAGCCAACAGCTGCTGAAATACGGGGTCAGACATCCTGAGAAAATTCCTGAAATCATCAGGATTATTCTCCCTGATCTCCCGCAACAAAGGCATGTGACAGAATTGGTGCCGCTGGAGCAACCAATTCTTGGTCCATGAACTCCTCCTGACCCTGCTCATGGCATGGAGTCGGGATACAGCATGAACCCCTGCACCAACTACAGCACGAACTCTACGACGAGTACGTAGCCGCAACATGGCTAGATAACGGTCGGCTGAACAGAACGAACTAGAAGAACGCACGGAAGAACAGCAAGGCCTATGAAGAACAAGCTGAAAAACACGAACGTGCAGAGCAGGCCGCACTGAATAAACAGATACGAACTGACTACAAGCAGTGCTAAACAGATATGAACCCACAGGCGCAATCTGAACTCCCGAAAACGATCTTCAAAGCACGAAGACTGAAAAGCGCGAATCGTCTCTCACCAAACTTTTACTAACACGCGGAAACACGGAATTAGCAAAAGCGTCCCAAAGGGTGGCGTCATTCGAACAGAACTTCCCCTTTATAGTGCCGTCGTACGTGTTGAACGTCACTGCGCTTTGCTTGATCGTTTTTTTTAATGATGGTGTGTACGCAAGGCAGGCTTGAGAGGAAACATGAAAAAAAAACGAGGAGAAAAACGTCGGTTTAAAAAATGACATTAAAAACGATCGTGTGTACGGGGCATTAGAGTTGAGTTGAGTTGAGTGGTATCTTAATATAGCGCGGTCTTACCCCGAAGGGTCCCGACATTCGGGTCTTACCCCGAATGTCTGCACCCCTAAACCAAAAATTTTACAATCACTTTTTAGATATGGAGTGGGCCCCCCGGACCCCCGGGCCCCCATAGCAGCTGCACGGGTTGCAGTGGCTGCCGTCACGCCCTTTTAAAGCATTAACATTTTAAAAAGGTGAACTTGTATTTTAAATCTATCACATACATTGAATAAAAACGAATTCCTTCTGTCTCATTTTGGGCCGGGCCCAGTTTAATTTAGTTAAGCGATAAAAGTTGCTGCATATGGCTGCCAATGCACAGAAGCATTCATTCAGATATAATGTGAAATTAGTAATTGGTTCTGAGCATCAGATAGAACCATATTATTAAAAGCAGATGGCATGTCCAGCTTTATAGCATATTTGGTGTGATGGAGTACATTGTTAATTAAATAACATGACACGCCATTGATATAATGTTCTTTATTTATTAGGCTGTACTGCCAGCTCAGATGGTGCCGTTGGAGTTCTGCTAACTGGAGCCTTTAAAGTTTCCACTGATTTGCTTTAAATATCCATAATCTTATTGTAGACTTCAGTCATTAGATGCAATCATTTCAGAGGCATTAGTAGATGTCCAGTTATCTTTCCATATTTTTTTTTTCTGTGGTTAGAAATATTTTTGCACATTGGTAAAGTATAAATTATTCCATTGGACCTGTCATTTTTAACTCCCATTAAGAAATACTATCAACTCTTTTTTTTTTTTTTCACCTGAGAAAATCAAACCAATAAAGGCTTGGCTTACCTTTCTACTGCCGACAGCTATCACTTAATGAGAAACAAATGATCCTATAGCTAGAAGAAGAAGAAGATGAATGGCTGTACTTCAGCACCTTATATTGCACCAACGGTCCATAACAAACATATTTAACATTGGGGTTGATTTACTAAAGAAAGGAAAACATAGAGCACAATTCACTGAGATGGCACCACAGCCCTTATAGACATATGTAAAAAAATGTAAAATAAATACAAATACAAAAAAGGACTTTACGGTTCCACACATAACTCCAGAAAAACGAATACTCGACTGATTAAATTAAAAACAATTTTTATCCACAACATGATTCCTTAAAAACCCGTAAATCCATAAAAACAATGATAGCCCATTTAGTACAGTGTCAAGTTGCATATAAGAAGCTCCCTAAGTTAACGCTCATTCTGCTAGGCCATAACTCTTGAATATTCATACATAGATACCTTTAATAGTTCTCAATATACAATAGATGTGTTAGGTTAAACTGCAGAAGAATAACATGTTTCACCATTTACTGGCTTCCTCAGGAGATGCCGAATATGAATAAAATCTTATTTATAAAGCAATGTATCCAGATGGAAAAGTGGCCCAAGTCAACTCAGATAGGAAAAGGTGCATTGGAGTTTAAGCATATAGGAGCCCCTAAAAGGCGGCACACTACACTGATTTGACAGATAGAAGATTTTTAAAAGAATGCTCCAAACTGGTGGACCCTTTTCGTGTAAATTCCAGTAGCTGGACTGCACAAAGTATGCTTTAGGCCCCTTTCACACTGGGGCGTTTTTCATGCGGTTTAGCGCTAATAATAGCGCTGTTATACCGCATGAAAAAATCCTGCCCTGTGTCTTCAATGTGAAAGCCCGAAGGCTTTCACACTGAAGCGGTGCGCTAGCAGGACCGCTCCAAAAGTCCTGCTAGCCACTTCTTTACAGTGGTAAAGGAGCGGTGTGTTCACCGCTCCTTTACCGCGGTCTCCCATTGAAATCAATAGCCGCGGTTTGCGGGCGGTATTAACCCTTTTTCGGCCGCTAGCGGGGGTTAAATTAACCCCCCTAGCGACCGCATACCGCGGTAAGAACGACAGTATAGCAGCGCTGAAAATCGCGCTGCTATACCGCCACCGCACCTGCCCGCCCCAGTGTGAAAGGGGTCTAAGAAATTCAGAAAATAAGTGCCAGTTCCTCAGCATGCTTCCATGGCTCCTTCCCGAAGTCCTTTTTTGTATTTATTTTTTATTGATTTACTTAAAGGTAAATACAGTGCACTTTGCAAGTGCAATTCCATCATCCAATCATGTGCAAGCAAAAATACAGATTTTTTTTCCTTGCATGTGATTGTATATTCTTTGCAAAGAATAGCTTTACCTTATTTACTAACCTCTGGAGCAACTGCACTTGCAAAGTGCACAGTCTATTGGCCTTTATAAATCACGCCCATAATGTACTTGTGTATGGAGTAGACATGTGCACATTGAAATATTTCGTTTCGGAATTTCGTTTTCGTCCGAAAAATTAATTTATTTAGTTACTCCCGAAATTCGTTTTTATTTATTTTGTTTTTCGTTAGAAATTGCATTCGTCCGAAAATCTGAATTAATTAAGGTTGAATCTGTCATTGAAGGCTTATGGTGTCTGTCGAATGTTCAAAGAAGATTCGACGGAGCAGTGAAACTGTACGATGCTGCAATCATACATTTCCGGTCGAATGTTCCGCCCACAAGCTATAGAAGAATTCTAATGTTGTATGACTAGTAATAATTATATTTATTCATTACTATTACTAGTCAACCAACATTAGAATTCTTCTATAGCCTATGGGCGGATGCATTTGACCGGAAATGTACGATTGCAGCGTCGTACAGTTTTGCTGCACCGTCGAATCTTCTAACTTTCGATGCTTTGTCGAATCTTCGTCATTCTAGCTATTTTACTGCTCCTCCTCTTTGGTTACAATCAGCCAATAACATTCATCATCAACTTTATTTTTATTTTACTTCCCCCACCCAATTCCAGCAGTGATCTTTTCTCTCTATGTCGAATCTTTTCTCTCTATAATAACAAATCTTTTCTCTCCTATGTCGAATCTTTTCTCTCCTATGTCGAATCTTTTCTCTCTATAATGTCGAATCTTTTCTCTCCTATGTCGAATCTTTTCTCTCCTATGTCGAATCTTTTCTCTCCTATGTCGAATCTTTTCTCTCCTATGTCGAATCTTTTCTCTCCTATGTCAAATCTTTTCTCTCCTATGTAGAATAATCTTGGACTAATAGAGTTAAGGTTAGGCACATTCGACCACAGGTTCGATAGACACAGATTGTTATTGTCAGCGTCACGTCGAATCTCCTATCTATATCGAACTGTTGTAGCAACGAAAACGAAAATAAAGCATTTGTTTATGTCGGATCTTTCGGTTTTCGGATTCTGTGCTTTCGTTTTCGTTTGTTAAAACGATAACGAAAATAGCTGAAATTCGGACGAAAATGCATTCGGACGAAAACGAATGCACATGGCTAGTATGGAGTCCTAACACAAGTTATTATACTGTACATGCTTATGTCACATCATTACACAAATAAATATTTCTGATATCCAGCTGCAACCATGTGGTAGTCACATACTTTTGGTACAGAGAACCTACCAGCACAGGGTACAGAGAACCTACCAGCACAGGATAAGTGGTTATGCATATTGAGGTGCTAATCTGTGTTGGGGTTTAGTTTATTGGTTCCATAATTGTTAGATTTAGGACAAAGTGTTCTTACTCTTTTTGACCACCCCGTTTCCCTCGTAAAGTTTCAATAGTTAGGTTGAAAAAAGACACTAAAGCTGGGTTCACATACTGTATATGCAAATTTGCATCCAATTCACCCGACATGTGAACTGGCAGCCTTCTCTATGGAACCGGTTAACATATCTGTGGGCCAGCCATGGTGCGTGTTTAAAAAAAGTCCTGTGTGTTTTTCAGTACAGTTTAGGTGCGATTTCAAGTAAACATTTGCACCTGAATCGCACCTGAACCGGTAAACAAAACCGCACCGGACTCCTTTTAAAAATCACACCAAAATTGTGGCCTGACATGTGTGAACCGAGCCTAATTCCTCTAGTTCAACCAATAGAAAACACTAAAACAAAACCTTCATATACACAATCCTATACCCACAGTTTAACCAGAGTAAGACAAAAAAAAAAAAACAATAAAGCATGTGTTGGAAAATTCTTCCCCTGTGATCAGTCAAACTTCAAGTGTTCTAGAAGTAAGGTAATTTATTTCAAATGTACCGGTACAAGTGGATGAGCCTTTCATGCTGAGAAGAAAGCAGAAGTCACATACAGACACGAGGTGTGTGACCTTTTTATAGAGTCAATAGGAAGAATACTATTGGCTAAAAAGTTCACTGGTGGCTCATGACGCAAAACAGCTTTATTGCCAATCACAGTGTCTTTTTACAATTCGTAGCAAAGCTTATGATTTTAGGAAGTAAGTTGAAACAATTGAACAATATAAGTTAGAAGCAACGTGTCTTTAGAAGCCATTTTAGAAATCGGAATCCATTTTAACTTCATACAAATAGTCACACAATAGACATAAAATACTTTTCCAACATTTTGATCCAGCAGAGGAAAACAATTCTTCCTGATCCCTCAGAAGGCAATTGGATAGTTCCTGGATCAACTACCCCCTTGCTATTACCTCTAAATGTTAGTATGCAAACTAACTTCCATCCCACGGCTCACTGCAGTATTTTGGACTGTCCGCATCTGCACAGTTGATCTCCATTGAGATCCATTTTTTTTATTGATTTTTTTTTTATTGATCAATGGATTTGATTATTTTTTTACACTTAAAGTAGAACTATAGGCAAATCTTTTATTTATTTTTTTCATTTGGGTAGAGTAAGGGAGGATTATAACCTGTCAGATATTTTTTCACCATCTGTGTCCCATTACGGAGATTTCCCTTCACTTCCTGTCCAATAGCCAAACGGGAAGTGGGAAGAAATCTCTGCATGTATCCCATTACGGAGATTTCCCTTCACTTCCTGTCCAATAGCCAAACGGGAAGTGGGAAGAAATCTCTGCATGTGTCCCATTACGGAGATTTCCCTTCACTTCCTGTCCAATAGCCAAACGGGAAGTGGGAAGAAATCTCTGCATGTGTCCCATTACGGAGATTTCCCTTCACTTCTTGTCCAATAGCCAAATGGGAAGTGGGAAGAAATCTCTGCATTAGTGATGAGCCGAACACCCCCGGGTTCGGTTCGCACCAGAACCAGCGAACGGACCGAAAGTTTGCACGAACATTAGAACCCTATTAAATACAATGGATGCGAACGTTCGGATTCTAAAGTGCTAATTATAACGACTATTATCCATGTTATTGTCCGAAACAGAGTTTGGGAACCCGGCTTCTGCACCAGGGGACATGTATCAATGCAAAAAGAAGTTTTAAAAACGGACGTTTTCCGGGAGCAGTCATTTTAATGATGCATAAAGTGAAAAAAAAAAAGTCAAATATTCCTTTAAATATTGTACCTGGGGGGTGTCTAAAGTATGCCTGTGAAGTGCCACGTGTTTCCCGTGTTTAGAACTGTCCCTGCACAAAATAACATTTCTAAAGGGAAAAAAGTCATTTAAAACTGCTTGCGGCTTTAATGCAATGTCTGGTCCCGGTAATATGGATGAAAATCTTTAGGAAAAATGGCATAGCTACCCCATCAACCCCCCCCCCCCTACCCCAGCCCATTACCAGCCCCTTTGGGTCTTGTATGTATATTAAGGGGAACCCCGCACACAAAATAAAAAAGGACCTATATACTCTGAACAGCCGTATACAGGCGGTGCATACAAGACAGGGACTGTAGGTTTGTTCTTATGTAGAATCTGTTTATAATTTTGAACAGCTGCATTGTTTAAATGGAGCTCCATGGCAAATTCCTTTTTTTTAGCTTTTTGTAAAACATAGGGAACGGTTATCACCCCTGTCACATTTTTTTTGCTGTCTGTGCCCCTGTTCAGAACATTTCACCTCACTTTGCGTCCCAATGACAACTGTTTTTGAAATGTGGTGTTTTTATTGAAACAAGGATTGGTGATAAAGCATCAGTAGAGAGGAGACACCTTTCTCCCATATTAATTCTTAAAGGAGAGAATTTTCCTTCCAAGGGGTAGATTTCCTCTCACTTCCTGTTGTCTTCTTCCGTTTGCAAGTAGTAGTAGTTTGTAAGTTGGATGTTTGAAAGTAGGGACCTTCCGTTTATACTCTGCAGAAATTGGCCCCTTAGGTGTTGGTGTTGGCACAACACTGAAAGCACTCACAGTTATTCTTGGTGGGTGCTGGAACGCCCTGCTGTCAAGTATAATATCAGGAATTGTAATAACATATAATTGTTGATCAGTGGTAGTAAAAATTGGGCCTTTGATGGTGGTGCTGGTGCCACAACACTGTAAGGCCTGACAGTTACTCTTGGTGGGCGCAGCAGTGGTCTCTGCTGTGAATTATTAGATCAATAATTATAATTGCATGCCCCTGTTGAACAGGGGCTGAAAAATTGGGCCTTTGGTGGTGGTGGTGATGGTGGTGCTGGTGCCACAACACTGTAAGGCCTGACAGTTACTCTTGGTGGGCGCAGCAATGGTCCCTGCTGTGAATTATTAGATCAATAATTATAATTGCATGCCCCTGTTGAACAGGGGCTGAAAAATTGGGCCTTTGGTGGTGGTGGTGGTGGTGGTGATGGTGGTGCTGGTGCCACAACACTGTAAGGCCTGACAGTTACTCTTGGTGGGCGCAGCAATGGTCCCTGCTGTGAATTATTAGATCAATAATTATAATTGCATGCCCCTGTTGAACAGGGGCTGAAAAATTGGGCCTTAGGCACTGGTGGCACAACACTGCAACCCCTCACAGATACACAGATACTGTACTTGGAGCACAGCAATGAGGCCTGTTGCAAAGTATTGCATCAAAAATTTTAATTACACGCCCCTGTTAAACAGGGGCTGAAAAATTGGGCCTTAGCCACTGGTGGCGTCACCCATAAACCAAAATGATCTTCCAAGCTATCATCGTTAATCGTATCATTAAGGAGGAGGAGGAGGATAGCCAGTCAACATAACAGCACAGGCACTCAGCATCAGCATCAGTCTTGAAGGGATGTGACATTTTAAAATCAATTAGTCTGTTATATCAGCATCTGGTGTGTGGTAGCTGGTGGTGATCCAAGACTGGTTCATCTTGATGAAAGTCAGTCGATCAACCGAGTCGGTGGACAGGCACACCCTGTGATCCGTGACAAATCCTCCAGCAGCACTGAATGTGCGTTCTGAAAGAACGCTGGATGCAGGACAGGCCAGTAGCTCAATTGCATACTGTGCAAGCTCTGGCCAGTGATCCATCCTCAAGACCCAGTAAGCCAGAGGATTTTCGGTGGGGAAGGTGTCCAAGTCTGAACTTGCCCCTAGGTATTCCTGGACCATGTATATCAGACGCTGGCGATGGTTGCTGGAACCGATCATACTTTGGGGCTGCGGACTAAAGAATTGTCTGAACGCATCAGTCAGACGGCCACCTTCCCCACCGCTCCTTCTTTGACTGCCCGAAGCCTCAGCAACTCGTTGTCCAGGACCAGGAGTTTGTAACCTCACAGTCTCTGGGAACGCGTTGCACAGACCTTTCTGCAAGGCCTCCCGGAGTTGTCTCATCCTCTGCTCCCTCTGCGACAGTACAATAAGGTCCGCAACCTTACCCTTGTACCGTGGATCAAGGAGAGTGGCCAGCCAGTAATGGTCCCTCTCCTTGATCCGAAGAATACGAGGATCCTTCCACAGACTTTGCAGGATCAGGGAGGCCATGCAGCGTAGGTTAGCTGAGGCATTCAGTCCGGAGTCCTCTGGGTCACTAAGGACGACATGATCCGCAGCCACCTCCTCCCAGCCACGTACAAGTCCACTGGTTTCTTGGGACTGTAAATCATCCCTAAAAGACTGCTGCTGATGATGCTGAGTGCCAGCCTCCACCTCTATGCTGACACAATCCTCCTCCTCCTCCTCTTCCTGTGCGATGGGTGGGACAGAAGGAACACTGTCTGGGTAAAGGGGGCCTTGAGAGGCAAGGAAGTCCTCCTCTTCCTGCCTCTGTTCTGCCTCAAGTGCCCTGTCCATTATTCCACGCAGCGTGTGCTCCAACAGGTGGACAAGAGGTACAGTGTCACTGATGCATGCACTGTCACTGCTCACCATCCTCGTGGCCTCCTCAAATGGTGCCAGGACAGTGCATGCATCCCTGATCATGCCCCACTGGCGTGGTGAAAAAAACCCGAGCTCCCCTGACACTGTCCTGGTGCCGTAGTCGCACAGGTACTCATTGATGGCCCTCTGCTGCGTGTGCAGCCGCTGCAGCATGGCCAACGTTGAGTTCCACCTGGTGGGCATGTCACATATAAGGCGGTTCTTGGGCAGGTTCAACTCGTTTTGAAGCTCAGCCAGGCGAGCACTGGCATTATAAGATCTGCGGAAATGCACACAGACTTTCCTGGCCTGCCTCAGGACATCCTGTAAGCCTGGGTACCTGCCCAAGAACCGCTGCACCACCAGGTTAAGGACGTGAGCCATACAGGGCACATGGGTCAGTTGTCCCTGTCGGAGGGCGGAGAGGAGGTTGGTGCCATTGTCGCAAACCCCCATTCCTGGCTTAAGCTGGCGTGGCGTCAACCACCTCTCGGCCTGCCCCTGCAGAGCAGACAGGACCTCTGCGCCAGTGTGGCTCCTGTCCCCCAAACACACCAGCGCAAGCACGGCATGGCATCTTTTTGCCTGCGTACTTGCGTAGCCCCTTGAACGCCTACGGAGCACCGCTGGTTCCGAGGACAAACCACAGGAAGAGGCCATGGAGGAAGAAGAAGAGGAGGGGGTGGAGGAGAGAGGTGTGTCACAACCAGTAGTAGCATTTTGGAGGCGTGGCGGTGGAACAACCTCCAACACTACTGCACCTTGTCCTGCATCCTTCCCAGCTGCCAAAAGAGTGACCCAATGGGCCGTGAAAGAAAGGTAACGTCCCTGTCCATGCCTGCTGGACCATGAGTCAGCGGTAATATGCACCTTACCGCTGACCGCCCTGTCCAGCGAGGCCAAGACATTGCCTTCCACATGCCTGTAGAGAGCCGGAATAGCCTTCCGTGCGAAAAAGAGGCGTTTGGGAACCTGCCACTGAGGAACCGCACATTGCACAAACTCACGGAAGGGGGCCGAGTCTACCAACTGAAAAGGCAGCAGTTGAAGCGCTAGCAATTTAGCCAAGCTAGCATTCAACCGCTGGGCATGTGGATGGCTGGGAGTGAACTTCTTTCGACGGTCCAGCAGCTGGGGCAGGGAAATTTGCCTGCTAGAATCGGACGTCGGTGTACTGCTAGCAGAGTGCCCGCAAGTACTTGGCTGTGACACACCTAATTCTACACCTTCATTCCTCTCAGAGCAGGTTTCAGAGAGGACTGAAGGTATACTGAGGTTGGAGATCCCAGCTGATGTGGTGCAAGAAGAGGTCAGCTTTGTTCTTTGGTGTGGGTCTTTAAGGTAGGCTTGCCAACAAGCTGCATGGCAGGTCAACATATGTCTGATCAAGCATGTGGTGCCCAAGCGGCTGATGTTTTGGCCACGCGATATACGCTTGAGACATATGTTGCAAACAGCAGCTGTGCGATCTGATGCACTCACCTCAAAAAAGGCCCACACCAAAGAACTTTTTGAATGACGGGCAGAGGCAGCGCCCTGCACAGGCGGAGCTCTGCGGTGTGATTCCGTCGGTGTGCTGCTCATACGCTGGCCACTCAAGGGCATCCTGCCTCGTTGGAGATGTGCCTCCTCCTCATCCTCCTCCTCCTCCTCCTCCTCTCTCCTATTAGGCACCCACGTGGAGTCAGTGACCTCATCATCCCCTCCCTCCTCATCACTGGAGCCAATCTGGCAGTATGCTGCAGCTGCTGGAGCATGACTGCCAGATTGGTGTCCTTCTTGAGCATCCCCTCTCTCTGCTCTCACGCTGCTGCCTTCCTCTAGCTGGGTATCATCATCAGATCCTTCCAAACGCTGGGCATCCTCCTGGAGCATGTACCCAACACTGTGCTCAAACAGTTCGGGGGACTCCTCAGGAGGAGGGCATGGTGGGTCTAGGGAAGGATTGACTAATGAAGATAATGATACCAGAGAAGAGGACGCTTTGGCAGCTGCTTTGCCAGTACCCTGAGCCTGGGTGAGAGAGGATGAGGAGGATGAGGTGGGCTTGGTCATCCACTCTACCAAGTCTTCGGCATGATGTGGCTCAACATGTCCAGCTGCCGAAAACAAGGACAAGCGTGTCCCATGGCCATGTGCTGATGACAATGCACCGCGTACACGACCAGCACTGTTGCCCCCAGACACAGAGCCTGCTTGCCCTCTTTTTTTGCCTCCTGACTGTCTGCCTCTCCTTGGTTGCCTTCCAGACATTTTAATGGATGGCCTGCAGGGAGATGGGAAAAACAGCAATAAGGGCTACCTTCAGGTGTATATTGTGCAGGAGGCTTAGCAACAATGACACTGACACTGTCCCCTGCCTATCCTTCTCTGTCCCTCAACTCAAGGATTGAAAATATGGTTCAGCAAAAAAGTTTTAGAACAGAATAGCACACTGACACTTTCCCTCACTGTCCTACTCTGTCCCTCCCTACAAACAAGATTTAGCACAGAATAACACACTGATAATTTCTACGAGTGTCCTTCTCTGTCCCTCAACTCAAGGATTGAAAATATGGAACAGCAAAATTGGTTTAGAACAGAATAGCACACTGTCAGTTTCACTCACTGTACCTCTCTGTCCCTCAACTCAAGGATTGAAAATATGGAACAGCAAAATTGGTTAAGAACAGAATAGCACACTGTCAGTTTCACTCACTGTACCTCTCTGTCCCTCAACTCAAGGATTGAAAATATGGAACAGCAAAATTGGTTTAGAACAGAATAGCACACTGTCAGTTTCACTCACTGTACCTCTCTGTCCCTCAACTCAAGGATTGAAAATATGGAACAGCAAAATTGGTTTAGAACAGAATAGCACACTGTCAGTTTCACTCACTGTACCTCTCTGTCCCTCAACTCAAGGATTGAAAATATGGAACAGCAAAATTGGTTTAGAACAGAATAGCACACTGTCAGTTTCACTCACTGTACCTCTCTGTCCCTCAACTCAAGGATTGAAAATATGGAACAGCAAAATTGTTTTAGAACAGAATAGTACACTGACACTTTCCCTCACTGTCCTACTCTGTCCCTCCCTACAAACAAGATTTAGCACAGAATAGCACACTGATAATTTCTACGAGTGTCCTTCTCTGTCCCTCAACTCAAGGATTGAAAATATGGAACAGCAAAATTGGTTTAGAACAGAATAGCACACTGTCAGTTTCACTCACTGTACCTCTCTGTCCCTCAACTCCAGGATTGAAAATATGGAACAGCAAAATTGGTTTAGAACAGAATAGCACACTGTCAGTTTCACTCACTGTACCTCTCTGTCCCTCAACTCAAGGATTGAAAATATGGAACAGCAAAATAGTTTTAGAACAGAATAGCACACTGACACTTTCCCTCACTGTCCTACTCTGTCCCTCCCTACAAACAAGATTTGGCGCAGAATAGCACACTGATAATTTCTACGAGTGTCCTTCTCTGTCCCTCAACTCAAGGATTGAAAATATGGAACAGCAAAATTGGTTTAGAACAGAATAGCACACTGTCAGTTTCACTCACTGTACCTCTCTGTCCCTCAACTCAAGAATTGAAAATATGGAACAGCAAAATTGGTTTAGAACAGAATAGCACACTGTCAGTTTCACTCACTGTACCTCTCTGTCCCTCAACTCAAGGATTGAAAATATGGAACAGCAAAATAGTTTTAGAACAGAATAGCACACTGACACTTTCCCTCACTGTCCTACTCTGTCCCTCCCTACAAACAAGATTTAGCACAGAATAGCACACTGATAATTTCTACGAGTGTCCTTCTCTGTCCCTCAACTCAAGGATTGAAAATATGGAACAGCAAAATTGGTTTAGAACAGAATAGCACACTGTCAGTTTCACTCACTGTACCTCTCTGTCCCTCAACTCAAGGATTGAAAATATGGAACAGCAAAAAAGGGATTTTTATAACAGCTTACCTGTAAAATCCTTTTCTTGGAGTACATCACGGGACACAGAGCGACTTAGTCATTACTAATGGGTTATATAGTTTACCTTCAGGTGCTGGCACTGGCAACTTCCAAACCGGAAGTACCCTCCCCTATATAAGCCCCTCCCATCCGGGAGCACCTCAGTTTTGTAGCAAAGCAATAAGTGTCCCAAAAAGAGGGGTGGGAGCTTTGTGTCCCGTGATGTACTCCAAGAAAAGGATTTTACAGGTAAGCTGTTATAAAAATCCCTTTTTCTTTTTCGTACATCACGGGACACAGAGCGACTTAGTCATTACTAATGGGACGTCCCAAAGCAATGCCAAATGAGGGGAGGGATACACTATACATAAGCTGGGCGCCATCAGACATGAGGATCTTTTGCGGCCTGCAACACACTGCGCCCAAAGGCGACATCCTCCTGACTTCTGACGTCTACCTGGTAGAATCTAGTAAACGTGTGTACTAAGGACCATGTTGTGGCCTTACAGACTTGAGCCAGGGAGGCTTGGTGATGCACTGCCCATGAAGTTCCAACTGCTCTTGTGGAGTGCGCCCTAACTTTGAACGGAGGCGGTCTCCTTTTCAAGCCATAGGCTTGTATTATGACCTGTCGAATCCACTTGGCTAAAGTAGATTTTTGATGCTGCCTGACCCTTTCTGGGGCCTTCCGGCAGAACAAACAAAGTATCCGTTCTACGAATCTGAGCAGTGGCTTTAAGATAAGCTTTAACTGCTCTTACTACATCCAAAGAATGCAATAACTTTTCCTCTACCGAACTAGGTTTGGGGAAAAAGGAAGGAAGAACCACATCTTGGTTCAAATGGAACCTCGATACCACCTTAGGAAGAAGGCTGGATGAGGACGTAATACTACTCTGTCCTTATGGACAACCAGATATGGCTCCTTACAGGACAAGGCGGCTAATTCCGATACTCTTTTAGCCGAACAAATGGCTACTAAGAAAATCAATTTCCTGGTGAAAAGAACCAAGGAAATGTGCCGCAATGGTTCAAATGGTTGTTTCTGTAGAACCGACAGAACCAGGTTTAAGTCCCATGGACATATGGGAATACTAACCGGAGGGCTAATACGCATCACTCCTTGTATGAAAGCTTTGACTAATGAATGCAAAGCCAAGGGCCTTTGAAAAAATATTGACAAGGCCGTCTGACCCTTGATAGTACTCAAGGCAAGCTTCCTATGTACAGCCCACTGTAGGAAGTCCAGAATCCTACCTATTACGTACTTACGTGGATGCCATTTCTTGGCCTCACACCACGTGATGTACGCCTTCTAGATCCTATAATAGATCTGCCTGGATACCGGCTTCCTGGCATTGATCATGGTAGATACCACAGGATTAGAGAGCCCTCTCTTTTTTAGAATGTGGGCTTCAATAGCCAGGCCGTCAAACCTAGGGCTGGTAAGGAAGGGTAGTATATCGGTCCTTGCGAAAGCAGGTCCGGACGATGTGGGAGGGTCCAAGGACTTCCCACTGACATTTTTACGATCTCCGCGTACCATGCCCTTCGGGGCCACGCTGGAGCCACCAGAATCACTGGTTTCTTTTCTACCCTGATTCTGCGTATTAATCGCGGTGGGAATGCATATATCAGCTTGAACTGATCCCAAGGGAACACGAGGGCATCCGAACCGCAAGCTAGGGGATCCTTTGTGCGAGACACAAATCTGTCCACCTTTGCGTTGAATCTGGATGCTAGCAGATCTACATCCGGTGTTCCCCACCGCTGGCATATTGCCTGGAAAACCTCGGGGTGAAGAGACCATTCCCCCGGGCATAATTGCTGGCGACTTAAAAAAGTCCGCTCTCCAATTTTCCACTCCTGGGGTGAAAACCGCGGATATGGCTGTGACATATCTTTCTGCCCATTCCAGGAGGCAATTCGCTTCCCTCTGGGCTGCACGACTCCTGGTGCCACCCTGGTGATTGATATATGCCACTGCTGTGGCATTGTCTGATTGAATTCTGACAGGTGACCCTTGGAGTTTGGATGTCCATGCTACTAGGGCATACCGGGCTGCTCGTATCTCTAAGAGATTGGTGGGCAGGGCCTTCTCTGCTTCTGACCACTTGCCCTGGAGAGACCATTGCTCCAGTACTGCCCCCCAGCCTATGAGGCTGGCATCTGTAGTGACCACCTTCCAAGAAACCGGACTGAAGGGTTTCCCTTTTTCCAGATTCTGTGGCACCAACCACCAATGGAGGCTCTTGCGAACGGAAGGGGACAGGGACATTGGTAAGTCTAAAGCCTGAACTTTTTTGTTCCAGGCTGACAGTATGGCCCTCTGCAAGTTCCTTGAATGGAATTGACCGTAGGGTACTGCTTCGAATGAAGCCACCATTTTTCCCAGCAGCCTCATACACAGGCGTATGGATGGTTTTCTTTTTTGTACCCACTAAGTGGGTCAAATCTTTCAAAGACGACACCTTCTCTGGAGGTAAGAAAATCTTTCTCTGATTTGAATCCAGTCTTAGCCCCCAAGTATTCCAGACTTTTGACTGGTTTTAGGGCTGACTTGTCTCGGTTGATAATGCAACTGTGAGATTCCAGATACTTGATTATCTTGTGAACGACCACTTCTAGTTTTTTTTCACTGAGTGGTCTATCAGTAACAAGTCGTCTAGATATACCATTATCGTTACACCTTGTGTTCCTAGTTTGGCCAATCGTAGGGCCAGAATTTTTGTGAACACTCGTGGTGCTGTGGCCAGACTGAAAGGTAAGGCTCTGAACTGAAAATGGCGCCCTTCTACTGCAAAGCGTAGAAATTTCTGGTGGGCCGGACAGATGGGAATATGCAAATAAGCATCCCTTATGTCGATCGAGGCTAACCATTCCTGCCCTTGTAGGGCGGTGGCCACCGATCGGATCGACTCCATCCGAAAAAGTCCTGATATGTAGGAACTTGTTTAGCCCTTTTATATTTAATATGGGCCTCACATCCCCATTTGGTTTGGGGACTGTGACAAGGTTCGAGTAAAACCCGAACCCGCTTTCTTCCAAGGGAATCTTCATGATTACCCTTGGAGCAATAGTTGTTCTAGTGCCAGAAGGAGGGATCCACTCTTCTGGGGATCGCTTGGCACGTTTGACCTTATAAAATGGGCAGGAGGAATGTCTTTTAACTCCAGCCTGTATCCCAGATTTACTGCGAAGATCACCCATCTGTCTCTGATGGTGTCCCGCCAGGTCTCTGTGAACAACTGAAGTCTTCCCCTCACCCGATTGAGTGGGGGCAACCCTTCATGACTTGGGGGGAGGTTTTGTACCTCTCTTGACCCAGGGTTTCTTGTTACCCTGTGATTGTCCCTGATTTCTGCCCCCTGGATTTGACCGCGGAGGCCGTCGGAACTGTTTCACAGCCGATGTGCCAGGGACTGGAGAAGTAGGCCTCTTAAAAGAAGGACTTCTACCCTTATTCTTAACCGGCAAGAGTGTACTTTTACCGGCAGAAGTTTTCTGGATATATTTGTCCAGATCTTCTCCAGATAAGCGTTCTCCATGAAATGGGAAGCTAATCAGCAATTTCTTACAGGGAGCTTCAGCAGACCAGTTTTTGAGCCATAGAAGCCTACGCATATGTCTACAGACAGCGTAAAGCGGGATGCCTGTTGGATTGTATCCTTTATGGCGTCCACCGCAACACAAGGCTCTAGGTAGGTCAGCTAGGGCAAGAGCCTGCTGATCTGGTAAGTCCCTTAAGACTTGTTTCAACTGATCTTTCATTGCTTGGCAGACTCCAATCGCTGCTACTGCAGGTTGTGTCACCATGCTTGCTGTAGAGAAAGCAGATTTTAGTAAAGACTCCAATTTTTTTATCTATTGGGTCTTTGAATCATTGGAACATTATCTTCTGGACATGTCAGTGATTTATTTACACAAGAGATGGCTGTGTCCACTGTAGGGACCCTCCATTTTTTTATGAACTTATCCTCCATGGGATAGATCACTGGAAATCTCTTGGGGGGAGTAAATATTTTATCAGGATGCTCCCAATCCTGGTAAATAAGCCCTTCCAATAAAGGGTGGATTGGGAAGGAACAGACAGCCTGGGGAGCTTTCAGCGACCCCAGCGAGGAAACCGTAGTGGTTGATGGTTCCGCCAGAGGCATTTTAAATGCTGATCGGACCATGTTAGTCAGAGACTGAACCCATAATCTTTCAGCCTGAGATGCTGAGAAAGGTTCTTCCACTGTTGATTCCTCTATAACTGAATCAACCTCATCCTGATCCCCTTCAGGTAGGTCGATCTCTGTGTGGGGCTGTTCCTCCACTAACAGACACTCTGAAGGAGGAGACGGAGATCGGACGCGCTTTCCCTGTGACAGGGAAGCAGCGATCAATGCTGTTAATCTCTCTTCCAATCCTCCCAGAGTTGAGGATAAAACCTCCTCTGTTATATATACAGGAGCAGGTGGACTGGGGACAGCCGCAGCACCAGGCACTCCTGCGGGGTTCCTACGGCTACTGACCTCTGAATTTTCAGGGGAGATTGGTGCAGTACAAGCATGCCCAATATCCTCAGAGCCCGATGGAGACCCCTTTGGCTTCCTGGAAGACTTATTTCCGGAGCGTCTGGACGACATATCCTTTAAGCACAAAGCTGAGGTATTCCCGTCGTCATACACCAATTTTGCTGGTAATAGTCTGTAGCGCTACCCCCAGTTAAGAGAGCCGCTGATATTGATTTGGGCCCTGCAGTGCACCGCTGTCAACCCCCGGCAATCGGCTCTAACCTCCCGTGGCACAGCTGGTGATAGAGAGATAGGACCGCGTGATCGCAACTGTTGGTGACGCAGTCCTATAACAAACATACACAGAATATACTTTAAAACTCCTATTAAAGTAAGCGGAACTGACACCAAATGTACTTTACCCAGATATTTTACTGAGGCTAATGGGCAAGTAATAAACAACAGTATAACAAGTTGCAGATCCCTGCAATAAACAGTAATAAAGATAAACAGAGTAATCAGAATAATAAAGTATTGCTATGCAACTCTAGCGCTGCCCTTTTACAGCTACTTCCCCTCATGGGTAGACTAACACCCAGCAATGTCTACCTATGCAGTCAGGCCTGACTGATCTAAATGGAAGTTCAGTGAAACAATATTCGCTAGCAATCTCTCGGTGGTGCACTTGAAGAACAACTTTGTAATCCCAACGAATAGTAAAGATAAAGTATCTGTCTTTAAACAGCTCTCACCACCTGGACAAGTCCAAGTCCGTTTCCTCCATCGATTCGTCTAGGAACAGGAATCCACCGACATCCAAGTCTTCAATCCTTCTGGTGTACTGCAGCAAGGAGGATTAGATGTCTCTAAGGCTCTGCTAGGCTGGCAGAGGGCTCTTTGGAAAGGAGCACACGGCCCAGGCTTCAGGCCTTGTGCACACAGCAGTTCAGCACAGACATCCTCTTGCTAGGAGAGAGGGGTCCAAAGAGAGCGACCAAAACTCCGCCTCCCCTTTATAAAGTCTGCCCCAGCAGTCTCTGTTCTGGAGCAATGCACCCTGGCTGCTGCAAGATGTACTGGGAGATGTAGTCTCTTTCTCTCCTCTGCTTTCACTTCCAGTAATGTCTCTTTACTTCCTCCCGACTCACCTCTCACCTGGAACTTCTTATCTCTCTGCATTAAAGGGGAACACCCCGCTACACACTCCCCCCACTTGAACTCTTTGGTCCCCAAAGATAAACTTCAACAAATACTGTTTACCATTTTGGACAATGTCGAGCATGATGTTGGCATAAGGAATTCCCACCAAAACTTTGGGATGGAACTCTCTTGCCCACAGGTCACACTACCATGAGTGGCCTGCCTAACTGTGCCAGAGAGTGAGCTGGGGTTGCCCTCCACCAAATGGACGGTGGAAGGATCAGGTTGTTCAACACTTCTCCTAGCCGTTACAACAGAGTCCTCTGAGCTCATCCCCATTTGGGGGTAAGTTAGTTTCTTGGGAGGCCTGATGACTCTGCGAGCCCTCTGCTCTCTTGGTGCTTTTGACTCTGGCACCACAGGCTCTTCTTCAGGAGTAAGTTCAGGTAACATTGCTGGTTCTGGAACCTCTGATTCAGAAGTCAACTGACGTATGGAATCTCTAGAGTCCTCCTCTGCGCAAGTGTCAGGAACATCTTCCCAGTAATCAGCTGAGGGACTGAAGGGTATGAATTCAGTAGCCTCCGGATTCAGCGTTGCATCTGGGGTATCCCCTCCATTTGGGAGATCTATGGCGGACGTTCCCAGAGTCGAGGGAGGCCACAGCCAGTCCAGTTCTCCACCTTCTTCTGTACTCAATTGGGAGGCCTCCCCATCTTTGGCTCGAGAGGTCTGGGACCGAGTGTTCGGCCTAGGAATATCCAGGATAGAGGCCGGTTCAGGGGAGTCTCTCACGGGAGGTATTCTGACTGCCTCAGCAAGTGGGAGCAGGTGGTTCCGATGCCACGTCTTCAGTGGACCCACCTTTCCTTCTGGCTTTAGTTTGTAGACAGGCAAACCGGGCAACTTCCTACAGACAACATAGGGCTCAGATCTCCACCTGTCGGCAAGCTAGTGTTTTCCAGGGACCCCCAGATTGCGTAGCAGTACTCGGTCCCCGGGCTGCAGATCTTGCACTCGAACCTTCAGATCAAAATTTCTCTTGTTGCGGGCCCCCCTTTGATCCGAAGCCGCCTGGGCTTGTTCATAGGCCACCTGCAAGCTACGTCTAAGTCTGTCCACGTATCCCTTGTGGGATGTAGCTGAGGTATTGTCTATAGAAGTGCCAAAGGCCAGGTCCACAGGTAGCCTTGCTTCTCTCCCAAACATAAGTCGATAAGGGGAGTAGCCAGTGGCGTCACTTGTGGTACAGTTATAGGCATGTACTAGGGCTGATATGTGCTGACTCCAGTGTTGCTTCTTCTCTGTTTCTAAGGTTCCCAACATGTTGAGCAGGGTCCGGTTAAATCTCTCCGGCTGAGCATCTCCTTGTGGGTGGTAAGGCGTGGTTCTGGTCTTCTTTATTCCTAATGAATCCAAAAGTCTTCGGATCAACCGACTCTCAAAGTCCCTTCCTTGATCTGAGTGGAGTCTCTGTGGTAGTCCGTAATGGACAAAATACTTCTCCATAAGTATCTTGGCCACGGTGGATGCCTTCTGGTCTTTGGTTGGGAAAGCTTGAGCATAGCGGGTGAAATGGTCGGTTATTACCAGAACATTCCCCAATCCACTCAGGTCGGGTTCGAGGCAGAGAAAGTCAATGCATACCAGATCCATTGGGCCTTGACTCTGTAAGTGGCCCATTGGGGCAGCTTGATGGGGTAGGGTCTTTCTCTGAATGCATCGTGCACAGGAATGGCAATACTCCACTACTTCTGCCCTCATGCAGGGCCAATAGAATCGATTTCTGACAAGCTGGAAGGTCCGTTCTGCCCCTAGGTGACCATGATGGTCATGCAGGGCAATTAGTACAGTCTCTCGGTGCTTCTCTGGAAGAAATAACTGCCACTTATCTTCTGAGTCATCAGAGGGGCCCCTTCGGTAGACCACTCCCTGATGTACCTGTAGCCTGTCCAATTCCTTCCTCAACAGGCGAGCCTCCTTTGAGGGGTGATGTAGGAATTTGTTGGGATCCTGATTCTCCAGGGCTTCGAGGACCAATCTCCCCATGGGGTCTTTCAATTGGTCACACCTCAACTCCTTCTTGGACAGTCTCGGTAGGTTGTCTTCCTCCAGTTGAGTTACCCCACAATAGTGTTTGGGGACTCCTACCATGGTAACCCCTATTTCTTCTGCTCTGGAGCCTCCTCTGGCTTGGAATTCAGCCCCTTGACAAAGGGCCCGCACCCCGTCCGGTGCCACTTGGGTCCAATCTTCCCAGTCATTTGTCGTGGCATGAGACCTCCGGGACAGGGCATCTGCATCCCTATTTCCGGCTCCTGGTCTGTACTTCAGACTGAAGTTGAATCCAGACAATGCGGCCAACCACCTGTGTCCGGTGGCATCTAGTTTCGCGGTGGTGAAGAGGTAGGTCAGGGGGTTGTTGTCTGTCTTCACAGTAAACTCTGCCCCATACAAGTAGTCTTTTAGCTTGTCTACTACCGCCCATTTGAGGGCCAGGAATTCCAGCTTATGAGTGGGGTAATTCTTTTCTGAGGGGGTCAGGCTCCTGCTCACATAGGCCACTGGTCGCAGTTGTCCTTCATGTTCTTGGTAGAGTACACCACCTAGACCCTCATGGCTGGCATCCACATGTAATTCATAAGGTCTGGTAGGGTCGGCGTAGGCCAGGACTGGGGCAGTGGTTAAGCTCCTCTTCAGAGCATGAAAGGCCTCTTCACACCTTGGGTTCCACTGATCTTGAACTGACTCACCAGGCCTCCTGGGCCCTGAGTCATCCTCTTCCCCTTCTGCCTTTAGCAATTCATTCAACGGGCGGGCAATCCGAGCAAACCCCTCCACAAACCTCCTATAATATTAGCAGAACCCCAGGAAGGATCTGAGCTCTGTTACTGTGGTGGGTCGTGGCCAGGAAGTGACTGCTTCCAACTTCTCAGGATCTGTGGCCACCCCTTCTTCAGACACTATGTGCCCCAGATAGTTCACAGAAGACTGGTAGAACCGACACTTCTCGGGGGAAAGCTTAAGTCCCTCTTCGCTGAGTCTTCTCAATACTTTCTCCAACCTGGCTTCATGTTCTTCCAAGGTTCTTCCAAAGACAATGACATCGTCCAAGTACACAAGGACTTCTATAAGATTCATGTCTCCAACAGTCTTCTCCATAAGGCGTTGAAAGGTAGCAGGAGCTCCAGACAGACCCTGAGGCATCCTATTGAATTCGAAGAATCCCACCGGGGTTATGAAGGCTGTCTTCTCCCTGTCTTCTGGGTGCATAGGGATTTGATAGTACCCACTCTTGAGGTCCATCACACTGAACCATTTGGCTCCAGACAAACTTTGTAGGGCATCTTCTATCCTTGGCGTGGTGTATTGGTCAGGGATGGTTCTCCTGTTGAGAGTCCTGTAATCGATACAAAGCCTCAACGACCCATTCTTCTTTCTGACCACCACGATTGGGGAGGCATAGGGACTTCTAGACTCCCGGATCACACCAGTCTTCTTTAGTTCTACAAGTTGTTCCCTCAGATCCTCCAGATCTGCCAGGGGGACCCGCCTGACCCTCTCTCGGAAGGGCTTATCTTCTTGGAGGCGGATCCGATGGGTGGCACTTCTTGCACACCCCACATCGAATTCATCTTCGGAAAAGATCTTCTCCCACCTGGTCAGCTGGGCCTTGGCTCTTTCTTTCCAAGCCCTGGGTAGGTTCGGGTTTTCCACGGACAGTTTCTCCCAAACATCTCCTCCGTCACCCGTCCCCTTGACTTCGGACCAAGTGACCGGGGCAGCAGGGCTCACCTGACCAAGCAACACTCTGGCAGGGATCTCCATGGGTCCTCCCGTAGTGTTCCTAACACTCACCAGAACTCTGCCATGGGCCTTCTTCAGGGCCTTGAACGGAATCACTTCTGGTATCACTTCCAGGCCTGAGGACTCTTCCCTTGGGTCTGATTCCAGCATGACAAAGGGGCCAGGTTGTTCCCACGAAATCTTCACAGTGGCCCTAAGACAGGTTACTTCTCCGGGCTGTAGCACTACTCCTTCTCTGCCAAGTCTCCACACCTTCCCTATTCCCTCTCCCGGGGTCTTCTGCTCTAAGACCAGTCGTTGGTAGGCCGTCTTTAGCATGGGATGGATTTTGGTGGCTGAATGGTTTCTCTCTTTCACTAGAGGGGTCAGGAGTCTCCTGACTAGATCCGTGTTTGTCCCAATGATCAGGGAAATCTTGCTGGCTCCAGGCGGCCGGGGACACACAACTGCCAGGGTGTCAAACACTTCAGCCTTCCCAGCCACGGATGGGTCGAAAGTCATCTTTATGGGCAGGTACCCATCATAAGGGAAACTCTGGGTTCCAAGTCCCCATATCTCCAGCTCTTCTATCTTCTGGATAGGCAGATGACTCAAGTGCCTATCATAGAAGTCCCGGTATAGTAAAGTCACCTGTGCTCCGGTGTCCAAAAGAGCTTTAGTATAGACTCCTTCCACTTGAATGGGCACAGTAGGAGACGGGCCCACCAGTTCCTTTGGGTATGGCCGGACTGGGGTCACCTCTTTTTTTTGGCTTTCGACCCTTGCTCTACTCCTTTTGGACTTTAATTTTTCCTGAGCCTGGCATGCATTGACTTTCTCCCTCTCAATGGGGGCACAAACCCGCTGAGGGATGTTATTGTTCCTTTTAGGTGGATGTTCCTTCTTTGGGGTGCTGTACTTCCACTGAGGGGTCTTGCCCCCTCCCTCTGGAGTACATCTTGGTGGGGGTGTACTATACCTCCTCCTAGGAGTTTTGTCTCCTCCATTCTTGGCCTTTTTTTTTAGTTTGGAGCGCACTGAAGATGATGGGCACCCGGTTGACTCCTTCACCAGGGCCCTTTGGCGTTTCCCGCCGGCTTGCAATTATCTGTTCTCTTCTTCTTTGGGCTGGAGCATACGTTAGCAAAGTGGCCAATACCTCCGCAGTTATAGCAAATCACCTCTTCTCGGTCCTGTAGGGAGGCCGGTGCTGAGGTGTTCGGGAACAACTCCTTTCTTGGGCTTGGTTTCTCTCGTCTTCTCTGATCTTTCTCCATCAAAGAGGTCAGCATCTCCAACACTTGGGCCATTTGCGATTTCAGAGTGTCAACCTCCGCATCTCTTTCTGGGCTCTTGACCGAATGGACCAACACTGGTACAGGTGTGACATTCGCCTTGGCCACCTGCTGATCTTCCTGCAGCGCCTCTTCGTCCCTAATAATTTTTATTAGATCAGAGTAGGTTAGTGACATTCCTCCTCCTGAGGTTTTCAGGTGCAGCCAGACCGGGTCTGAGCGCCGCGCTCCCCTCATGATCTGCTTCATGCGTGCTTCATCTGCATCTTTGGGCAGCATTCCCTTCTTCAGTACAATCTTGCATAACTGCCTGTTCAGCCTTCTAACATATTCTGACAGTTTCTCATTCGGCTGCTGGAGAGTGTGTTCAATTTGATAAATCATCTCTGACACCTTCTCCAGCTGACCAAACTCTTCCTGCAGCATGGCCAGGCAATCTTGAGCTGTACAGTTTTCATTTCCAAACCGGAAGCTCTTCACCGATTCTGCCGCGGCACCTTTCAGACTTTCTAAGACTCGCTGTCTCTTCTGTGCCTCAGGCACCTCCCATGCTTCTACTGCCTGCAATGCCTGTTCCACCCAAGTGTCAAAATCTTCCTCCCCGCAGGGACGGGGAGCTTCCCTGAGAAGGTGCTAAGCTTCCGGTAACCGGCCTCCACATGCACCGTACTGCTTTTCTGGCACTTAATTACAAGGTCTCCTAGAGCATTCAACAATTCAGGCCCTATAGCGGCCAGCGGTGATCCCGGGCTTAATAATTCCTTAAGCTTTTCTGCTTTAGGGGATAGTGGTGGAGATAATTGTGGGAGTGATGGCTTTGGTGTCTGAAACCATTCTTCCTTCACTGGCAGCGTATGTATCAAGTGATAGATCTGATTATCTATGGCTTGTATACTCTGATTTTTATAATGCTCTGGGATTTCGTTTTTCCATTCTACCAGTGCGTATGTAAACGAGATCACTGGATCTGGCCTAAAATCCATCACCCATGCTTTGTGGCTCGGAGACAGTAACAATACGAGCTGTTTTATCTCCTCTTCCTTCCATCTTTCCCCCGGGAGTACAATGACTACCGCCGCGGTTGGATCGGCGCCAATCGCTGCGCACCACTGTGACATTGCCAGCGGGTCCATGCTGGTACTTCTGACCGGCTTGATTGCAGCGTGCAACGTACAAGGATCCCGGACTCGAGCCCCCACGTGTAGCGCTACCCCCAGTTAAGAGAGCCGCTGATATTGATTTGGGCCCTGCAGTGCACCGCTGTCAACCCCCCGGCAATCGGCTCTAACCTCCCGTGGCACAGCTGGTGATAGAGAGATAGGACCGCGTGATCGCAACTGTTGGTGACGCAGTCCTATAACAAACATACACAGAATATACTTTAAAACTCCTATTAAAGTAAGCGGAACTGACACCAAATGTACTTTACCCAGATATTTTACTGAGGCTAATGGGCAAGTAATAAACAACAGTATAACAAGTTGCAGATCCCTGCAATAAACAGTAATAAAGATAAACAGAGTAATCAGAATAATAAAGTATTGCTATGCAACTCTAGCGCTGCCCTTTTACAGCTACTTCCCCTCATGGGTAGACTAACACCCAGCAATGTCTACCTATGCAGTCAGGCCTGACTGATCTAAATGGAAGTTCAGTGAAACAATATTCGCTAGCAATCTCTCGGTGGTGCACTTGAAGAACAACTTTGTAATCCCAACGAATAGTAAAGATAAAGTATCTGTCTTTAAACAGCTCTCACCACCTGGACAAGTCCAAGTCCGTTTCCTCCATCGATTCGTCTAGGAACAGGAATCCACCGACATCCAAGTCTTCAATCCTTCTGGTGTACTGCAGCAAGGAGGATTAGATGTCTCTAAGGCTCTGCTAGGCTGGCAGAGGGCTCTTTGGAAAGGAGCACACGGCCCGGGCTTCAGGCCTTGTGCACACAGCAGTTCAGCACAGACATCCTCTTGCTAGGAGAGAGGGGTCCAAAGAGAGCGACCAAAACTCCGCCTCCCCTTTATAAAGTCTGCCCCAGCAGTCTCTGTTCTGGAGCAATGCACCCTGGCTGCTGCAAGATGTACTGGGAGATGTAGTCTCTTTCTCTCCTCTGCTTTCACTTCCAGTAATGTCTCTTTACTTCCTCCCGACTCACCTCTCACCTGGAACTTCTTATCTCTCTGCATTAAAGGGGAACACCCCGCTACAAGTCTAACACAGTTGCTGCTATATACCAGCTGGTGTCCACTAAAGTGCCTTTCTATGGGGATGCCTGCATCAACCGCCTCTGTGTGCCACCGTTTTGTTGCTAGCTCTGTTTGCATCCAGCTGACACTTGTACTGTGTCTTTTATACATGCTGGGACGCCTGCACATGCGCAGAAGCGCCGCGGCACGCATCGAGCGTCATCCACCCGCCCCGCCCCTTTTTTTCATAGGAGGCGCGTGCACGCGCCCGCGCGCCCGTGCGCCATTGGCGCCCTTTTTTTGAAACCAAGCAGGGACTAGGAGCCAGGGCCCTTTTTGCCGGAGGGCCTGTGCGGTGGATGAGCGCAGCAACAGGGCAGAGGAACTGGATTCCCACAGAGAAACTTACCAACTGCCTGGATCTTTTGACTTGAGAAAACCAAAGATCCACATGACAAGAAAAATGGACCACAGCGGCCTCTAGTGGTTTAACACAGGTACCGCGGTCCTCTTTTATTTTTATTTTTCTTGACTACTATTACAATTTTACATTTACCAGTAGTTATAGGCATACACAGATATTAGCGGGAATACCGTTAGGTAACAGACAGAAAGACAAATTAGGCTTGGGGGTCCCCCAATAGAACCAAGTTCCTGGGGGCCCCCACTTACCTGTTCCCCGCCGCAGGACTCTGTTTGGTCCACAGAAGCCCAAACTTCACCTATCACGGCAGGCATTGTAATTAAACCTTCAGGGACCGGGTTCCCAAGGATTCCACTCCCCTGGACCTGTATAGCACCCTGCACAGAAAACATCTTGGTCGTGGGTATGACCAGAGCTCTGGATCCCAGGGTCCAGCCCTCCTAAGAGAGGCATTACAGGCAAAACCTTGCTCTTCTCTTGCAAGGCCCGGGTACCGACCGTTTAGCTATGAAGCTTTTTTGGTGGGATCCGGAACAGCTTACTAAGGCCCGTAAAAGAACCTGTACGCAAGCCCAGGAAAACACATGTTACTCTTTGGCCAACACCTTAGACACTGGCAAAAAAACTGAGGTGCTCCCGGATGGGAGGGGCTTATATAGGGGAGGGTACTTCCGGTTTGGAAGTTGCCAGTGCCAGCACCTAAAGGTAAACTATATAACCCATTAGTAATGACTAAGTCGCTCTGTGTCCCGTGATGTACGAAAAAGAAATTGGTTTAGAACAGAATAGCACACTGTCAGTTTCACTCACTGTACCTCTCTGTCCCTCAACTCAAGGATTGAAAATATGGAACAGCAAAATTGGTTTAGAACAGAATAGCACACTGTCAGTTTCACTCACTGTACCTCTCTGTCCCTCAACTCAAGGATTGAAAATATGGAACAGCAAAATTGGTTTAGAACAGAATAGCACACTGTCAGTTTCACTCACTGTACCTCTCTGTCCCTCAACTCAAGGATTGAAAATATGGAACAGAAAAAATTGGTTTAGAACAGAATAGCACACTGTCAGTTTCACTCACTGTACCTCTCTGTCCCTCAACTCAAGGATTGAAAATATGGAACAGCAAAATTGGTTTAGAACAGAATAGCACACTGTCAGTTTCACTCACTGTACCTCTCTGTCCCTCAACTCAAGGATTGAAAATATGGAACAGCAAAATTGGTTTAGAAGAGAATAGCACACTGTCAGTTTCACTCACTGTACCTCTCTGTCCCTCAACTCAAGGATTGAAAATATGGAACAGCAAAATAGTTTTAGAACAGAATAGCACACTGACACTTTCCCTCACTGTACCTCTCTGTCCCTACAAACAAGGATTAGCACAGAATAGCACACTGTCACTGACACTCTCCCTACCTATCCTTATTTGTCCCTAAACACAAGGAATCCAGGAATAGTAAAGGAAAAATAATGACACTGTCCCTGCCTATGCTTCTCTTTCCCTGCTCCGGAACACACTACACAAGGCCGCCGCGCTGGCGGCCTTTTATAGTGTGGGGCGTGTACTAAACCCCATCAGCAATAATTGGCCACAGGCATCCTGCCTGTGGCCAATCATTGCTCTCCTCGCTGCCGGCGCTGTGATTGGCCAAGCATGCGGGGTCACAGTGCATGCTTGGCCAATCACAGCGCCTGGATGACACTGCGATGGCGTAGTGCATTGTGGGCCGTTCGCGTCACTCGAATTTGGCGCGAATGGCCCAAATCGTTCGATCTTCGTCGAACGATCGAACAGCCGATGTTCGAGTCGAACGTATGTTCGACTCGAACACGAAGCTCATCCCTACTCTGCATGTGTCCCATTACGAAGATTTCCCTTCACTTCCTGTCCAATAGCCAAACGGGAAGTGGGAAGAAATCTCTGCATGTGTCCCATTATGGAGATTTCCCTTCACTTCCTGTCCAATAGCCAAACGAGAAGTGGGAAGAAATCTCTGCAAGATAAAGGAAATTATTGGGGACCTCCAGGTCAGCAGAACTAGTGTCCCCTTGGGAAGATTTCCCTTCTATTACTTTTCTGGGGACAACCCAAAATTTGGTATTTTCTTTTAGCCCTGGTTCACATTGCTGCTACTTTGAAATCGCGCTACTTCACGTGAAGTAGCGCAATTTCAAAGTAGCAAGGTCAGTGCGATTTCTGATGCTACTTGATAGACATCTGTGTGGCTTCATGCACAGATATCTTTTGAAGTCGCAGCTGAAATCGGCAAAAGTAGTGCAGGAACTACTTTTTCAAATCGGTGCGGTGCCGCAAAATCAGTGTCGTACCGATTGGAACAGTGCCCTTGCCTCCAATAGGCTGTGACTTGTCAAGCGATTTGATCTCTCAAATCACATGACAACACACGTTAAGCACTATTGATTTGATGAAACAAAGTCACATGTTCTCATGTATGTAATTGCTTGTAGTGAGCGCTGTTTCATTCATAGAATTGCAGTTGCAAAGTATCAAATAGACACGTGTTTAAAAAGCAGCTGCTACAATGTAGTGTTTTGAGATCCAGGGCACAGACAAATACAAATTTATTCAGATTTCCATTAAAATTGAAACAACAAAACCAGCTTTTGCTGTAATATTCACTTTCAATTCAGAGAGTACTTTTTCCCCCGCCACTTTAATGTGTCCGGGTTTCAGTCCCCCTGAAACCCGAACACATGATTCAAAACCCGGACTGTCCAGGTGAATCCCGGACAGGTGGCAACCCTAATCACAAGGTACATTTTTTTCATAAGAAAGAATATGAAAATGAAAATGTCTTTGTATATATAGTTATCATGAACACCACACTGGTATCAACTCCTTCATATGCATTTATTAATCCATTAATGTCATGACCACATACAAAAAGTCTGCTGTCGGAGACCATCCCTACTAACACGTTTCGCCCTAAGAGGCCTAAACGTAGGGGAGGGGCGATAACTGGGCGGGGATGTTTTATATGTGGCCATACCCCTTTGTGGATCAATAAAGGCGTATAAAGGAGTTGATACTGATGGGCAGATACTACTAGTGCCCTGGATCATGAACATAGACAGGTTCTTGTGTTGGAACCCTGAGTGTCCACAGTGGAGAAAGCGTGCAGTTTTGGAGTGGTGCTGTTCACCCTGGATGTGTCAATGTGCATATGTTATGGGAATCTTGCAAAGGACAGATTATCAATTTTGCCTAGAGAGGCATTTTAACAGCACCCCAAGGAGAAGGTGTTTAGGGGTTTAATGTAGGGGAATGGGGGAAGGTGAGCGTATTCTGATAGGGAAGGAAGGGTTAAGGGTTTGGAGGGTTTCTTAAATGTAGAGCATACTTTATTAGTTAGTGAATCTTAAGACAGCTATTGTATTCATGATAGTTCTCAATGCGGGCTCCCCAGAGCTGATAAATGTGTGCATTAGGTTTAAAAGGATATGCACATACTCCAATATGCTTACATAATACATTGCATGAATACTAAAAATGAAGATTATATGTAAATGAAGGACTGTCATTGAAGCACCACAAGGATGTACGATAAGTGGAGACATGCTACAGTCACTTCAGTTCATATTATCATCAGTAAGCCAGCAAAGATCTTAAAAATTGAAGATAAGTGTCTTTGAATCAGAACTGGATAAACCTTTTTGACTTTCAAAGGAACATGCATTGCACAGCTTAATAGTGTCAAATGTCTTTTCAAGCAGAGACGGAGGCCGTTTAAATGGAAATGTACCTAAAAAAAACACTAAAATAAAAGTTTTTTTTTGCAGTATGGCCTTACCAACTGATAAGAACAGCAGTGAACATTGCTTTTACATTCCTATAGAAATCTAGTTTTCCTTGCAGCTTAGTCGATTTAATAGCAAAGTTACATCAACAATAAGCTAAGGCCTAGCAGGCGGGTATGGGGTACACTAAAGGTTCAGAATACCTCTATAGTGTAACAAAGGTCTAAAGCCCCGTACACACGGTCGGAATTCCCGAAAGAAAAAGTCCGATGGGAGCTTTTGGTCGGGAATTCCGACCGTGTGTATGCTCCATCTGACTTTTTCTGACGGGAATTCCGACAGAAATAGATTGAGAGCAGGTTCTCAATTTTCCCATCAGAATTTCTGACTGACTTTTTCCCTTTGGAAATTCCGACCATGTGTACGGGGCATTACAATTTCCAACCTGCTTTGATCTGGTCAGGTTACCTGACATTCATTTTGAACTTTCGAAAACCTGAAATAATAACTAACTAATCATAACTAACTATTAAATTATAGGTATAGGAATTTCATTTCAAATTTGGCTGTTAGTGAACGTAACGAATATGAATTTATCCGAATTTACGAATTATCCGAAATAATAAATGCTGCATCCAAATGAATGGAACGTAACAAATTAATAATAATAAATAATAATGATGATAAAACGTTTTTATTATTGTTATTATTTATTATTAATTTGTTACATTCCATTTGTTTAGATGCGGCATTCATTATTTCAGATAATACGTAACTTTGGATAAATTCGTATTTGTTCACTAACAGCCAAATTTGAAAGGAAATTCCAATACCTATAATTTAATAGCTAGTAATAGTTATTATTAGTTATTATTATTAGTTAGTTATTATTTCAGATTATCGAACTTTCAGATTTTCATTGTTCTTTTCAATTTTCGGTTTTTCATTCTTATTTTCGGATTTCCGAACTTTCGAATTTCCGAATTTTCGTTTTCGGAAACATTTGTTAAACAATATAAATGAATATGTCTGAATTAACAAATTTTTTGAATTTAGTCGAAAAACAAATTCAGAACAAAACGAATTGCACATGTCTATTTTTTAACAAAGGCAGCCAGGGAGTGGTAAAAACAGGTGGTCACTTTCCCCTGACTGCCCACCTAAAACATACCATACAGCTGCAGGGGGCTGTACACATGCAAATTTAAGCCAGCCATGGATGGTTCCAACCATGAATGGACAGGCTGAATGTACTCAAGTTGGTCGATCGATCCCCGCATGGGGGAGCACATAAGCACAGCAGGAGGAATTCCCCCATTAACAATGACTTTGGAGGAAAGAAAATTGCTCCATCTATGGTTGGCTTTCATGTGGCTTGCCAAGTTGACATTCGGGATGGCACATTAAACTTGTCCATTCAACTCAATGGCACCATGCCACACCCATGAGCCAAATGCCTTTCTTGTAGTTGCATCACATTAGTTCCATTAAAATAGCCATTCTGAAAAAAAAAAACATCCAGGAAGTGGCAAGATCACCTCCTGAACCTCTGGAAGACACTGCATAGCCATCATCTGAAAAGCAGTCCACTGCAGATCACTTTTCAGAAACTTTCCCAGAGTGAACTTAGATTTAGGAAGGCAATCAGTGTTGGCTGAGTATTGAAATTATGCTTTGGAAGCTTCTTGTTTGCAGAGAATAACTGTATTTTCATGGAGGATATCTTTTTAATGGAACAGGAAGAGAACACAAACAAGTACACTGAACATAGATAGACAATACATCCTGTTATATAATAGAATACACACTATAACACTATAATACTACAGCGCCACCTGCAAAAAGAGGTATAATGCATATATATATATATATATATATATATATATATATATATATATATATATAGTTCATAATGTATATAAGCCAGTGTTTCTCAACTCCAGTCCTCGAGCCGCCCCAACAGGTCATGTTTTCAGGATTTCCCTCAGATAAATCAGCTGTGGTAATTACTAAGGCAGTGAAACTAATCAAATCACCTGTGCAAAATAATAGGAAGCCTAAAAACATGACCTGTTGGGGCTCCTTGAGGACTGGAGTTGAGAAACAATGATATAAGCAACTATACTGTTGTTCTTCCAACACCCCTTCTCAACAGCATGTGTTTTGTCAAATTACGTTCAGATTCTTCTGGATATAATTATGATGTTCCTTAAACAAAGGCTTGGTGAGTGCATCAGGAGTCATCTCCTCTGACGGGCAGTATTGAATGTCAATGACACCTTGCTCTTGATTATCCCTCAGTAGGTTATACTTGACATAGATGTGTTTGGTCCTAGGATCAACCCTTTCTGATTGCATAAGCTTTATACAACCCTGGTTGTAACGACACCCCAAATCTGAAAGGGGGTTAACGCCGCTTAAGCGATTCCCTCTCCTGGACACATGTTCGCTACCGATACTCCACAGTCAGGCGACCACTTCCCATAGGATTAGTCCTTCCGGAAGAACGAGACAACACGCTCTGTATCTTCCCAAGATAGACTCTCTTTATTCAAAAAACATTGCAACTTTTATACCCATAGAGGGGAGTTTCTTATTTTCTTCTCAGCATACATCTTTGACCAGAGCTAATTTACATGATCTACTTAACTACAGCTTGATGACTCAGGCATATGACCTTTTAGGCTAGCTTTTGTCTCCCAATCCACATTTCAGTTTAAATGATTATGCATGACCTTTTAGGCTAGCCGTATTGTCTCCTATTTCTCAAAAGACTTCACACAATAGATACATAACGAGCTCCCAATACACATCTCACAATGAAAGGATCTGTAGCATAATTGAGGTTCATTAACCTTACACAAGCAGACAGGTGACACATCGGCATCTCTTAATTTAACCTGTTGAGTTCAGGATCAACAAAAATAGTTATTTACAGATCCTGGGAAATATTGGGGAATAATATTACAGACCCATTTTAAAACAATCCAATACATATTCTCAATGTCCATTATTTCCTGGCTCACCCTGTGCCCAACGTGACCCCTGTCACAACAATTTATATACAGCATTGAATCTGATTAGTACAGATCATAGTGGGGTTTTCATTCACCCAGTGCCCCTAATAGAGACACAGTGGAGTTTACACATAAGAGGCATTGGGGAAGCTGAAGCAAGGGTATCTCATACTTTCTAAGAGATTCTGGGTTCCCCGGGCCCTCCCGTCACATCTCTCCCCTTTCGGCAGGAGACTAACACAGGAGGAGACCCCAGACGGGTTGACTCCGAAGTTAGTCCATAGGTCCATTCCTCTAATGCCGGTATCCACACAGTACCCCAAATAAATTGCTCCAAACAGAGCATCACTTACCCAGCCAACCTCTGCCTCTCTCAGAGAACATACCCGCCGCTGGGGAGAAGCCTGGACTGACCCTTCTCACTGGGGTCCTTTCAGCTGCTGGAGAGAAGACAGGGTGACTGGGCTCAGTCCGTCATGCTGTTGGGGATCTGGGCCGACTGCCCAGCATCCCTGGAGTATACAAGTGGAGACTGAAGTCCCATCCACTTGTGGTAGGTGAAAATCCCCCAGTGCTTGCAAAGCAAGGGTGACATCCTCCTGTCTCAGTGTCACACTATTTTCTGGGGTTGTGTCAGTGAGGACCGAAGTCCCATCCAGTACCACAGGAACTCCCTCTTCTGTTAGTTGAGAGCAGCGGCCCGCGGCACTCTGCTCTGTTGCCAGCTCTTCTGCTGGGGACTCCTCACCATCTGTTCTGGCTAACTGTTGGGGAGGGAAAAGGGCTGCTTCTCCTCCCTGCATCTCTGAAATCCCCTGGGAAAGAGGAACCATCACCTTCTCCCCTCGGGCCTCCAAAACTGCCACGGGTGTAGAGCAGGGGTCTGCAGTACTCTGTCCTGCTGCCAGTACTTGGGCAGGCGATGCATAATCCCTAACATCCTCTGAACAGTCCCTTAAGTCCATACCTTCTGTAATCTGTGGCTGGGGAGATGAGCCAACTGCCCTAGCTCCCTGGAACTCCATATCATCCACTTCGGCTTTAGGGATGGCAATCTTCAGATTTTCCACTGCCGATTCTTCAGCCAGGATTTCTGAGTTGTCCACAGGTATTTCCTGATAGTCCCAGGCAAAGGTAGCACCACCCTGCTGCTGAGCAGATTCTAGCAGCTGTCTGTAGGCGATCTCCGATTGCCGTATTTCCGCCATTCTCCGCTCATGTTGTCGCTCTAGTTCTCTCTTTTGTAGCTCTAGTTCTCTCTTTTGTCGCTCTAGTTCTCTCTTTTGTCACGCATCCTGCAGCTGGATGCCTTTAATGGCATTCTGTATAGCGGTGTCTGATGGGTTAGCACCATATAATGCCAAGCACTGTCGAACTCGTTGCTGAAACAAGTCTTCAACTGACCGGGGTCCTGCATCACCATCCCTCTGATCCATCTCGGCTAGCTCCTTGATCAAGGTGGCCTTGTTCTTTGTCCCACTGGTCCCTCCACGGCTCTCAAGTAGGTCTTTCAGCGTGGCTTTCCTGCAGGCTGCATAGCTGGTCATTCACTGTGGTGGTTTGGAGTGTCCCAGGAACTGGAGGGAAAATCCCACTGCTGCCACCAATGTAACGACACCCCAAATCTGAAAGGGGGTTAACGCCGCTTAAGCAATTCCCTCTCCTGGACACATATTCGCTACCGATACTCGACAGTCAGGCAACCACTTCCCATAGGATTAATCCTTCCGGAAGAAGGAGACAACACGCTCTGTATCTTCCCAAGATAGACTCTCTTTATTCAAAAAACATTGCAACTTTTATACCCATAGAGGGGAGTTTCTTATTTTCTTCTCAGCATACATCTTTGACCAGAGCTAATTTACATGATCTACTTAACTACAGCTTGATGACTCAGACATATGACCTTTTAGGCTAGCTTTTGTCTCCCAATCCACATTTCAGTTTAAATGATTATGCATGACCTTTTAGGCTAGCCGTACTGTCTCCCATTTCTCAAAAGACTTCACAAAATAGATACATAACGAGCTCCCAATACACATCTCACAATGAAAGGATCTGTAGCATAATTGAAGTTCATTAACCTTACACAAGCAGACAGGTGACACATCAGCAACTCTTAATTTAACCTGTTGAGTTCAGGATCAACAAAAATAGTTATTTACAGATCCTGTGAAATATTGGGGAATAATATTACAGACCCATTTTAAAACAATCCAATACATATTCTCAATGTCCATTATTTCCTGGCTCACCCTGTGCCCAACGTGACCCATGTCACAACAATTTATATACAGCATTGAATCTGATTAGTACAGATCATAGTGGGGTTTTCATTCACCCTGTGCCCCTAATAGAGACACAGGGTGGTTTACACATAAGAGGCATTGGGGAAGCTGAAGCAAGGGTATCTCATACTTTCTAAGAGATTCTGGGTTCCCCGGGCCCTCCCGTTACACTGGTTGTCTTCAAAAATGGGAATTGGTTTTGACTAGGGATGAGCCAGATGTTTGATTTGAACATAAGTTCCACTCGAAGATTGGGTGTTCGCCCGTTCGACAAATATCGAACAATATAGGGTGTTCGCTGCAAATTCGAGCTCCGCGGAACACTCCATATTGCACTGTGAAATCACAGTGCATTGGCATCTTATGATCGACCAAAGCATGCATCTGACCTGCATGCTTTGGCCAATCACAGCGCGCTCTGCTGAGAGAGCCACAATTAGCCACTTTCCTCATTAGGGCTAGTTCACCCCACATGCAGTCCAGTGCGTTTTTTAATGCATCAAAACGCATGGTTTCCAATGGCATAGTTCACACCAGTGCTTGAAATTCAAGTGCATTCCAGTTCCAGAAAAAAAAGTAGAACATGTTGCGTTTTTCCTGCACTGGACTGTACTGGAACGCACCTAAAAGCACCAAAAACGCAACGGAATGCACCAAAAATGCATGTCCTTAATTAAAATTAAGAAAAAAGAGGGGGGGGATGCATTTGACTGCATCAAAATGCACTGGAACGCATCAAAAACGCACTGAAACACGTCAAAAATGTGCATGCAGAAAAGCATCTGGAACGCACCCGGACTGCGTTTCTATGGTGTGAACTGGCCCTTAGAGCTTTGCAGGTGCAGCAGCTGATTGATAATAACAAAAACACTCTCATACAGATTCATTGTGCACATAGACACAGACAAATAAACAACAAAAGGCAGGAATCTGCAAAATTTTTGGTAAAATCCTTGCAATGTACATAGATCACCCTGAGGGGAAGTCCAAAAATGGACTTACTGTTTAAAGGGTAAGTCCATCTTTACAGAAAAATCTGTAAGGTGAACTTACATAGGACCCCATCCTCACCCCCCCCCCCCCCAATCCCACTGACCTGCAGCAGCGTAGCGATCTCACGTTCTGAGCCCTGCTATTGCTGCGTCACGGGTCCAGGGCTTAGAAATCCCTGCAGCTTCATCTCCAAAACGTACCCTGTCAGGAGGGATGTTTAGGAGCATTCTAATTGGTTGGCGCCGTCAACCAATCAGAACACAAGTAGTCCGTCCTGTCAGGGGGAAAGAAGACGCATGAATGCCGTTGGGATTTCTAACCCCCGGACCCGTGAGGCGCCTCTAGCAGGGCTCAGAACGCGAGATTGTAACTGTTGTGTGGCGTTGTTTCATCCCTTTACTTGTTTGTAGGAAAATACAACTCTATTACTCATTTTAAAGGAATTTACAAAAGCTGTTTGTTCTTCGAGTCATGGAACTTCTGTGTAAGTGAATGTAGGAATGGTGAATCGGCATCAAAAACACTTGTAGTTTGATGATGAATAGATATATGTACTGGAGCATTCAAATAACACTGCTCTAGTAAACAGAACAAAAATGCATAATGTGCTTTCAAAATTCCCAAGTGTATATATAAGTCCAAGAACAAAAATGTGAAATATTGTTGCTTAGTCATTAGTTTTATTTTTTTCAGGCTTTCCCTCACCTGGTGATCCTGCCAGTAACACACTTCTTATACTAGAATGACAATGTTCACTTACTGTTCTATATCTTTAGAGGAGCAGTGTTGTCACTGTAGGACAGGAAATGTTTTAGGACTACAGAAAATGCTGCAGAGTTCACGGCCAGGATCAACAGGTAATTATTGCACTTATTGAACAGCTATAACAAAATCCAAGGATTCAGGATGGAAAAAGATCTGAGGGTCCTAGGAGATAACAGCCTAAGCAATGGCATGCAATGCCAAGCTGCAGCAAGTAAAGATAAAAAAAACATTAGCATGCATTAAAAAGGGCAATAATTCTACAACTTTACAAAACTCTGGTCCAGCCGCATCTTGAGTATGCCATCCAGTTCTGGTCACCAGTCCTCAGAAAGGATGTGATGGAGAGAGTCCAGAGAAGGGCAACAAAGCTAAAAAGGGGACTGGAGGATCTCAGTTATGAGGAACGATTACAAGCATTCAACATATTCTCCATGGAGAAGAGACGCTTAAGTGGAAATATGATAGCGATAAAAAAATATCGTGATTCTAGCATAGGGGGAAAATGTCTTACTCTCAGGTAGCTTAAGAGGACATATGGTCACTCAGTGCAGTTGGAGGGGAAGTGGTTTAACCTTAAATTGTGCAAGGGGTTCTTTACTGTCAGGGAGGTAAATATGTGGAACTCTCTTCCACAATTGGTGGTGTCAGTGGGAAGTGTAAGTAATTTAAAGAAAAAACTCTTAGATGGCCATCTTATTATTATATTAAATATGTGACCTGGGGTAGCTTGGGAATGACCGCCAGCCAGTTTGCTTAAAGCAAAACTGTTCATTTACCATATATACTCGAGTAGAAGCCGAGTTTTTCAGCACATTTTTTTGTGCTGAAAATGCGCCCCTCAGCTTATACTCGAGTCACCTTTTTGCGCCTGATCTCCCAGATTTTGGGGACCCGGTACTGGCCGGTCATAGGTCCTCTGGACCCCAAACTTGGCACATATATAGCCCCACTCTTCTTCTATAAGTGTGCAAAGTTTGTTGTCCGGAAGACCTACAACCGGGGAGCACCAATTTTTCAAAGCCGGGCACCTCTTCCATAGACTCCCATGTTAAACGGTCATTTCTCCAGTGAATTTGGGGACCCAGTGCCGGCCGGTCGTAGGTCCCTTGGACCCTAAACTTGGCACACATGTAGCCCCTTTTCTCCTCTATAAGTGTGCATAGACTCCCATGTTAAACGTCAGTCTAGTCATGGACACAGTGAGGCATGGGCACAGTGAGGCATGGGCACAGTGATGCATGGGCATAGTGAGGCATGCACAGGGACACAGTGAGGCAAAGTGAGGCACAGTGAGGCATGCAGATGGACACCCTAGGCTTATACTTGAATCAATACGTTTTCTCAGTTTTTTGTGGTAAAATTAGGTGCCTCGGCTTATATTCGGGTCGGCTTATACTCGAGTATATACGGAATTTAAAAACTGAAAAAACAAAAGGCAGCTTACTTCAGCCAAAATCAACAGTCCAAGTCCTGATATCACAAAACCAAACAGCAGGCTCACCGCCAATCTTTGGTCCTGTACTCGGGTTAAGCTCATCTTTGGAAAGGGTGCCAGGCAGGCCACACAGGGGAGTCAGCAACCCGCCCCTCAGCTTGTATGAGAGCTTAGGCTTGCCACACAGCTTTTGTGCCTCTCTCTCTCTACCCACTTCCCTGACATAGGTGCTGTATTTCCTCTGCTGCCTTTCAAGCCTCCCCCACCTGGAATTTAACCCCATCAGGACCAGAGTCCTGGTAGTCAGTGTTTGGAGGTTCTCCCCACCCAAATCTCTTTGAACCTCTGAAATCATGAGTCCATAAACACACTCACAGCCACACAGGTTGAACTGGACGGACTGGTTTCTTTATTCAACCTTGCCAACTATGTTACTAAAAATGCTTACAATGGTACAATAAATAGACCAAAAGGTAGCGCAAATAAGAGAAGGTCATTGTTGGGGTTTACATATCATTTAACACTGAACATTTTTGCATTGAAGTGTAACTAAAATCCAAATCTTTTTTTTTTTTTTGAGTATAGTTGGATTAGAACAGCTGTCACTTTCTCTATTTGTCCTGTTTACTGTTATCATCAAAACTGAAAGTAAAAGCGTAGCGCTCTCCCCGACCTCCAGAAGCCTGGTGGTGACCCCCAGAGACAAGGAAGGCTGACATTCCTCCTCAGGGTGCAGGTTACTCGGCATGGTGGGTGTAGTGCAAGGTGGAAAGATGGGCGCCAGTCACTTTTAAAAATGAACAAAGAGAAGTTTATTTCTCTTAACAGGAAAATGCGGGAGAGAGGGGTATGGCTCAGGACAACCTTAGGCAAATGCAATGACAATTTAGCAGACCGGTAATTTCTCCTTGTGCTAATCCAGCGACTTAAGGATCCAGCACCTAGCCACTCCATAAAACTCTACTCGCAGACTCACAAGAAAAAGGGAAGCTGCTCATCATTAAAAGCATTGTTTGACTTTATTGAACTCTCCAATATATATATATATAATGTGCATCATCTTCATGAATTGACCATAAGTCATGTTTCCATGGAGTAGCTCATTATCTTCATCCATCTTTGCTGCAAACGAGTTGGTCACCACCACTACAGAGAGCTGAAGATGAGAAACCACCTCTGCAGAGAGCTGAACTGACAACTGGTTTCTCTGAAGCAGATTATTTGAGGCTGGTACACACGGGCCGAATATTGCCTGAATATCATCTGGTTCCACAAAAATATAATGGGCATGCTGGAAAACCAGTATCCGATCAGCATTTGCAGCCAGTGGATGTAAGCACTGATCAATGTGTTCTGGCGGGAGGGGGGTATGGTATTTGTTTTTTTAAATCCCAGTTCAGCTTTAATGAAAATGCAGTTATAATTTAATAATATGATCTTGGAAAGTGGTAAGGATTGTTGCCAGCATATGTGGAAATAGCACTTTAAAGGCATAGGAGTAGGGGAGATCTCAGAGCAACAAACCATAGATACAAAAAGTCGTTTTAATCAAATGTCTATATAAAGCAAAGTTAAAAATTACAGGGACAAAACTACATAAAAGACAAGACATAAAGTAGCTGAGGTCCCGGGAAACATTAGAAAAAAAAAATGCATAATGTGTGCATTTTTTAAAATCTGAAAGTCAAAAAGGCCCAATAAAAACATCAAGCGGTAGTGCTAGAAGGGCGCGGAACACAATTTTTTACTAGTTATCAACATGTAGAGTCAAGTCATTACATAATTGACCTGTATTTGGCAGCTCACCACAAAGTTGGGGATTCCCCAGAAGAAGACATACACCTTTGTTGTTAATTTCAAGTGTAACAGTCCAAAGTTTTTATTGTTTATCTTGTTACAATAAGCAGGCAACAGGACAACCAACACGTTTCGAGGGACACACAATCCCCCCTATCAGGCCTGAGTAAATTGGCAGGATGTTAAATATACATAAACGTACTAAGAAGCAGACTGATTTTAAATAAATATAGAAGAAGGTAAAATGATAGAGAGAGATGTTTGTATACATTAGAACCAGAGACTCCAAATTCAAAATAAAATGTTATCTGCAAGCAGAGGATGTTCTAAACAGCAGTAAATGCTAGTGTTCACAGTAGAAAACACAAACTCCAACCTGGCAGGCCTGAAATCATAAAAGTAAAAAAAATATTTATATGCAGTTTTGTTCTTGTAACTTTTATATATCGTTTTACGTTTTTTTTTATAGATTACTGATAAAAAAAGCTATTTTTTTTCTTGTATTTATATACTGTGCTGCAAGGTCTCCCTTTCTTATAAACCTTTCTGAATTAGTGCACATTATCTTTTTTTGGAGTGGGTGTTTTGTGTGCATACAATTTACCACGTGTAGAAATATTTTCACCAAATGTAGAAATAGTTATTTTCCCTCTGTCAGTTAAAGGGGAACTAAACCCTCCTATTTTAAGCCAAGGAAGCTGCCATCTTAGCTTCTGTTTGAAGTGTATTTGCCATTATGCTGTACATTTGACATGTGAAATGTTAGGACACCAGCCTTTTGATGGTTTGAGAGTTCGGTTGAGAGCACAAGTACCTATGACAAGTTATTATTCATGGTATGTCTTAGATATAACTGTTTTGGGAAACAGTTAACGTGGAACTACTAAACCCTCCTATCCTTTTAAAATGGAGTTCCACCCTGAAAAAAAAATAAATACACGAAAATGCAGCAAAAAAATTGAAAAGAAAAATTTAAAAAAAAAAAACATTTTTATTCACCCGAAATACCGGTTGCTATGCGGATGTTCCTAATCTGCCTCTTCCTTATCCGAGGTGGATCTTCTTCATCCCTCCTACTTGCGGTGTCTTCTGGTGAATGGGCCCGCTGCCTTATGGGAACTGTGAGTAATCACAGAGAGCAGCCGCCCATTCACAAATCGGTGTGAGACTCGCGCATGCGCAGTAGGAAATAGGCAGTGAAGCCATAAGGCTTCACTGCCTGTTTCCCTTAGTGAGGATGGTGGCGCGGGACCTGCAATGATCGAGGGATCGGCATCGGGGGGGGGGGCATCATCGTGGGCGAGTAGGGCAGGTAAGTGTCCTTATTAAAAGTCAGCAGCTACAGTGTTTGTAGCTGCTTACTTTTAAAAAAAATTAAATCGCGGGTGGAACTCCGCTTTAAGCCAAGGAAGCTGCAATCCTAGCTTCTGTTTGATCTGCAACTGCCATGGTGCTGCACATGCAATCATATATGACTCGAGTCATTTGATGATTTTACAGTTTGATTGAAAGCACAAGCAAATGTGACAGTTAGCAATGCCGGCATGCCGGGAATGAAACTGTTTTTTTTTTTAATATTGGGAGTAAGGCCTCAATAAAAGACCCTCATTTGGTAGACCATGTAGGTCTGGTTCCTCATCTTAATCAATGATATACAAAATAATGGACCCCAACAAACTAAATATAAGGACTATAACGTTACCCAATTTTTGAAAACAGTATCAAAAAATATTTATTATATGATAAAAATTGCACATGTATTCATATCAAAAAACATACAAAACACACAAAAGCTGCACATAAAACATAACCAAAACCATCTAGTACTCCACCAAATTAACTCATAATCAGTGGCGGCTGGTGCTCAAAATTTTTGGGGGGGCGCAAAGAAACTGAAAAAAAAAAAATCAATTGCCGCCACTGTGCCCATAAAACGCAGCCACTGTGCCCAAACGCCACCAGTTTGCCCCCTCAAATACAGCCAGTTTGTTTCCATATACAGCCAGTGTGCCCCCATATACAGCCAGTGTGCCCCCATATACAGCCAGTTCCCCCCAAATGCAGCCAGTGTGCCCCCATATACAGCCAGTTCCCCCCAAATGCAGCCAGTTTGTCCCCCATAATACAGCCAGTTCCCCCCATATTCAGCCAGTTTGTCCCCCATATACAGCCAGTTCCCCCCATATTCAGCCAGTTTGTCCCCATATACAGCCAGTTCCCCCCAAATGCAGCCAGTTTGTCCCCCATATACAGCCAGTTCCCCCCAAATGCAGCCAGTGTGCCCCCATATACAGCCAGTGTGCCCCCATATACAGCCAGTGTGCCCCCATATTCAGCCAGTTCCCCCCAAATGCAGCCAGTGTGCCCCCATATACAGCCAGTTCCCCCCAAATGCAGCCAGTTCCCCCCCCATAATACAGCCAGTTCCCCCCATATTCAGCCAGTTTGTCCCCCATATACAGCCAGTTCCCCCCATATTCAGCCAGTTTGTCCCCCATATACAGCCCGTTCCCCCCCAAATGCAGCCTGTTCCCCCCCCCCCCCAGCCCTGCACTTACCTTCCTCGGTCCGCGCCGTCCTCGATGTGTTCTCCCACCCTCGATGTCGCTTCAGCCAATCAGGTCACCGGTAACCAGATCCGGTGAACCTGATTGGCTGAAACCTTCACAGTCTTCTCCAAGGAACGCACCCCGTGCGTACCTGGGAGGAGTTTTTGGAAGCCGAATACAGTGTGAGAGCTGTATTCGGAAAGCCTATCAGAGCTGCTGGCTCTGATAGACACTTCCAAGCCACACCCACCGCCGGCCACCACTCTAATTTATATGGCTGGCGCTCACCAGGAGGCCAGCCATATGAATAGTGGGCAGCGCGTCAGCGGTGACAATACACAGATTCATGCAATGCATGAATCTATGTATTGTCTTTCAGTGGCGGTGCGGGAGCGAGAGGGGGCGGCGCTCCGGCGCCCTCTATGGACGCACCGCCACTGCTCATAATGCTTCAATAGGTGAAAAATGATTACACACACTGTCATTGCAGATGGTGTCATGATGTCTTTATGATACACTTTCAGATACCTTGTTCCAATTACATAGGAACTAACGACTATCTTGGAAAATGAGGAGGACCGTCCTGTGGCATTAAATGGGATAAAAATCACATGTATCTGTGAGGTGTGCATCATTTCGTGACGGAGTTCCACCTGGTATCTGAGTTTAGATGGGAGCAGAAATGTTGTTATCCCAACTGACATTTGACCAGAGGTTCCACACCTTTCTTGCCTAATGGCGACACGCACGTTTGAATTTGGTATCAATCCTGGCATAAATATATTAGTCTCAAGTGTGGGCCGCCTTTCTACTGTTTTTACCCCTTTTGTATGTTTTTTTAAATTTATTTTTATTTTATATTTTTATTTATTTATTTATTTATTTTATATATATATATATATATATATATATATATATATATATATATATATATATTTCTATTTGTTGTTACCTGTTTTCTCAGTGTGTATGTTTATAATACCAAATAAAGAGATTTATAAAAAAAAAAAAAAAAGAAGCTGTGCCATTCCATTTTGAGGGTTCTTGCTGAAACTTTTCCTGAAGAAGCGGGTTATCTCCTGCCAGTGACAGTGCGTCCATAAAGGGTGCAGGACCGCCGCCCCCCTTCTCCTGCACACCCCCCCTCTCCTGCTCTCTCACATAGATAGATCCATGCATTGCATGAATCTATCTATGGTCAACGCTACCGCCCCCTATTCATAAGCCCGACCCTTGTCGGGCGCCGGGCATATGAATTACAGCAGCGGTAGTGTTTTGGAAGCGCTTGATTAGAGCCATAGGCTCTAATAGGTTTCCTGATTAGAGCCGTGGTCTCTAATAGGCTTCTAAAAGGGTAAACAGCGGGCGCACTGCTGTGCATTCGCTGACTACTCAGTGTTGTGTTAGGGAACCGAATACATTGCTTCCCTAACACTGACCTGCCTCTCAGCCAATCAGGTGCACCGGATCTGGTTACCCTGTCACCTGATTGGCTGAAACCACAGGCGCCGCTATTGGACGCCTGACGGGACATGAGGACGGTGTGGAGAAGTGCCCATCCCTGCAGGAGACATGAAGGACCCCGCTCGTCGCTGTCACCCGCTGCCCCACAAAGACAGGGTAAGTGCCGGGCAGATGGCGAGCGGGCAGGGGTCACACTGGCAGCATTTAATGGGCACACTGGCAGCATTTGATGGGCACACTGGCAGCATTTGGCACAGTGGCAGCATATGATGGGCACACTGGCAGCATTTGATGGGCACCCTGGCAGCATTTAATGGGCACACTGGCAGCATTTGATGGGCACACTGGCAGCATTTGGCACAGTGGCAGCATATGATGGGCACACTGGCAGCATTTGATAGGCACACTGGCAGCATTTGCTGGGCACACTGGCAGCATTTGGTGGGCACACTGGCAGCATTTGGCACAGTGGCAGCATATGATGGGCACACAGGCAGCATTTGGCACAGTGGCAGCATATGATGGGCATACTGGCAGCATTTGATGGGCACCCTGGCATCGTTTCATGACACAGTGGATGAGTTTGATGGGCACAGTGGCGGCGTTTGATGGCACAGTGGCTGCGTTTGATGGCACAGTGGCTGCGTTTGATGGGCACAGTGGCTGCGTTTGATGGCACAGTGGCTGCGTTTGATGGAAAAGTCGCTGCATTTGATGGCACAGTGACTGCAATTGATGTTTTTTTCTTCAATATTTTTTCAGTTTGTTTGTGCCCCCCCCCCCAAAATTTTGAGCACCAGCCGCCACTGTCTCCTTCGAAACGCAAACTGCGTTGATATTACAGCATCTCACTGTTCACCATAGGGGAGCCACCAAGAACCTGTATTCAAGGAGTACTAAATGGTTATGGTTATGTTTTATGTCCATTTTTTCTGTGTTTTGTATGTTTGATATGTATACATGTGCAACTTTTATCATATAATAAATATTTTTTGATACTTTTTACAAAAACTGGGTACCGTTTATGTCCTTATGTCCATATTTAGTTTGTTAGGGTCCATTACTTTGTATGTTTTTTTTGTTTTGTTTTTTAAATTGTTACATTGATGGGTTTAGTTTTGCTTTAATTTCGAGTCATCTGTGTTGTACAGTCTTTGTTTTTTTTATTTTGCAATTAGACATCTAATCAAGCTTTTCATTACAACTCTTTCATCTTGGTTGTTCTCATCCCCAGACAACTGCAACACAAAACTGACAGTTATGATTCACCTAAAAGTTAGATCACATTCTGGCTACTAATTGGTCTTAGGATCTTTATTTCTGACATTCTGCCACCTGAATCTTTAGCTCAGCCCAACCGCTAAACTGTTATAAAATTAAAGATCTTGAATCTCAATGCTTTAGAAAAATGCAAAAAAATCTGCCTATTTAAATAAGTTTCAAAAAGTTTAATAGAACATAGTCATCAAAAGTAAATATTAGTATAATCTGTTATTGTACCACTTAATAAATGTGTGTAATGTTTTTTGTTTTTTTTTACAGGTGGAAGTTTACATTCAACCTTTATATCTTCACATATGGGATCAGATATCTGAAAAAGGTAGGTACATTTTTTAGTTTTTTTAATTTTTTAACATGCGTTGGTGTTTATTTGGTGTAAAAAAACAAGCATTTCTGATTTTACATTTAAGGGCTTACTTAGAAATGCTGCACTAATACTTATAATTAGCTGCCATTTCTAACCCAAAGGGGCCAATCAAATCTGAATATTTGTATCTGATTTTTTTTTTATTCAGTTTTAAGATATATGCCTTAAAGTGGTATTAAACCAAAACAATCCTTAACCTCCCCGGCGGTATCATTATTTCAGATTTTAGGTGCTGAAAGCGGTACAATTATTTTGCAAGGAAATTTGGCGTTTTATATTGTAGGCCTGCAATTCTTAGGAATAACTCACTTAAATCTGTCCAAACAAGAGTCTAGTAGACATCCTGGGTATGATAAAGTTTGAAACACAAAATCATAAATTATAATATAACAAATAACTATAAATAATTATAACAAATCATAATATAATAATAATAAAAATTATTCAATAATGTAATCAAATCAAAAACACTGAAATTTGCTCCGTTGCAGAATTGTCGCTGCCATTACTTTCAGTATTTTATGACAAATTTCCCCACAAATCGCTATCGCTCAATTCTGCGAGTGATTCTAATTTATTATTGCTGTTTTCTAGCTGGTCTAAAATCACTTTTGACATAAACTGACACTTTTTGGTTGCTATGGACAATCTCCAGTTTGCAGGCAGAAAAAACTGTATTTATAATATAAAACTGCATGCAGGACACTGAACAGACCACTAGGGACAAAGGGGATGTGTAATTATTTTATACAGTACTGTAATCAGTAAGATTACAGTGTACTGTATGTATTGTGTGTTTTTACTTTTTTGAATTTGGCGCCGATCTCCGCCCCCGTGTGTCACGCCGCTCGCAGGGAACGGAGCTCGGCACTGTGTGAATCGAGCAAGGAAACAGCTCGCAGACACAGTGGGGAGACATCACAGGATCCAGGGGACAAGGTAAGTAACTTTTCCTGTATCCTGCGATGCAGCCCCAAATCTGGCTTGGGGTTACCGCTTTTGGTAGTAAAAACTCACCCCGAGCCAGACTCTGGAATACCACCAGGGAGGTTAAAAGATTATGGGATTTTTTTTTTATTGTAGAACTATACTTACCTAGGTGGATGCAGTATCAATTCGATGCTGCATCTGTCCCCCACCGGCTCTAAGGCTGAGAATTGTGTGATCAAACACCGCTGGTCACTCAGTTCTCAGAGAGTTGATGCTGTCAGTCACCGCTGTCTGCTCTGCCCCCCCCCCCCCCCCCGGCTCTGACTGGAGCGCTGGGCTGTGGAGGTGATGGGAGTGGATGAGCCGGGTTACGGTCCAGGCATGTGGGCGGATCCTGACCATATGGTCGCGATCTTTCTCGAGTCTGAGCCAGCTCTGTGACGTCAGCTGACAGTGGGCTTCAGCCCGCTGTCTGCTGAAAACGGGTCACAGGTGTGCAGAATGGACTGCACTCTTGTGATCCACCGGAGAAGTACAGTCAAATGAGCTTTGGCTGTACTTTCCCTTTAAATGTGGTGGCTGCATACATTTTCTTTTTCAGCATTTTTCCCTTTATTTTCACCTGGTTATCAGGCCAATAACACACTTCTTGTCTTAGGGTGTCTCCACTCCACTGGAGGAGAAAAGGAGACACCTTTGGACAGCAGCATTATCAGTCTGGGGGGGAAGATAATGTTAGACTAGTAGATTTAGATGGACCTGACTAACAACTTAAAGTAGAACCTTTTTTTTTTTCATTTTGGAGAAGGGTTCAAACACTTGTCAGATTTTTTTTTACCATCTGTGTCCCATTGCGGTGATTTCCCTTCACTTCCTGTCCCAAAACCAACCAGGAAGTGAGAGGAAATCCCTGCAAATTAAGGGAAACCCTTGGGGACCCCCAGGTCACCAGAACTAGTGTCCCAATTGGAAGATTGGCCCTCTATTACTTTTCTGGGGACAACCCAAAATGTGGGATTTTCTTTTACTTTCACTTTTAATGATAATTATAAACATGACAAATAGAGGGGGTGAATCTCCCTAATGGGGGCACAGACAGCAATAATAACTGACAGGGGTTCTAATCCATCTACACTCTATCCAAAAAAAAAAAAAGGTTTTGCCTTTAGTTATACTTTAACACCAAACTTCAGCTAACACTTTTTTTACCAGTTAGCGCAACAGCTTTTTTTCCCCATTGGATAAAGGTTTTACATAAAAGCTGGCAAGTGTAAGCACCCTTGCTGGTGTTAAATGGTTTGTCTCAACCCTCTAACTGCTACTTTGTCTGCACAGCTTGGTCGGTCAAAAACTAACAGACTTACTGGCCAGATCAACAGGTGAAAATAAAGGAAACAAAGCCTTTAAAAGAAAACTAATACAACCATTACATCTAAGAATTGGTAAGCTGCAATATAACATATTATTGTTTTTGCTTTTATTACTGCTTTAATTCACAAACATAATTAAATGTTATGGGGCAGATTTGCTAAAACTGGAGCGTGCAAAATCTGGTGCAGCTCTGCATAGAAACCAATCAGCTTCCAGGTTTTATTGTCAAAGATTAAGAAGTTAGAAGCTGATTGGCTACAATGCACAGCTGTACCAGATTCTGAATGCTCCAGTTTTAATAAATCAACCCATATGTGTCAGATTAGTGTTGCTGTTACTACAGAGTGTGATAATACAGTCCAATTGGTAAAAGAGGGACATTTTTTGGGGCTTAAATTAGGTGTGGAATCTTTTTCAATTTTTCATTAGATTTGAAAATTGTCATTTGGGTTTGTTTGCACCAAAGTTCACAGAAAAGCCATGCTAGCGTAAATATATTTCCAGGCCTTGATGTGTTATGGCGGACACTGCACTGCAGTTGATCTTTGCAATCAACTTTAAGTTAAAGAATACAGTAGCTAAAGGCAAAATGTTTTTATTTTAGTTATGGATAGAGTGGAGATGGATTAGAACAACTGTCAGGTTTCTATTGCTGTCTGTGTCCCTAATAGGTAGATTCACCTTTTCTGTTTGTTCTGTTTACTGTTACCACCGAGCAGTGGCGGCCGGTGGATTTTTTTTTTCGAGGGGGCAGCAAACAGTATGCCAACCGCCCAGTCGGTCGTTCCATCGGTGACAGTTACCCCATCTCTGGCGGCTTCCCCAGTCTACCATTCTCCTTCTCTCCACTGGTCATCACGGTGACAGCAAGGGTGGCTTCCGTTTTCTCCCTCCTCCTCTGTGGCCAATCGGGAGTCTTCTCTTTACGGCCAAACGGAAAATGGGTCTCACACCTGCTTCTGATTGGCTGGATTGAGGATCAGTGTTACAACATTCGCTGTTGTAACACACCTGGGTGGGCTCTGGTCGCATTCTCTGCGACCCGAGCCCACCCTATTTTGAAGCCTATTAGAGCCTCTGGCTCTAATCAGGTGCTTAAAAAAAAAACCTGGCCGCTGTAATTCATGCACCCGGTGCCCTGAAGGGGGCCGGATTCATGAATTGGGGGTGGCCGCCGTGGCCGTGGATAGATTCATGCTATGCATGAATCTATCCATTGCATAAAGGGGGTGGCCTGGAGAGAGGGGGCAGCGCCCGGGCACAACTATTGAATGGACCGCAGCTGCCACAGAGAGTGAATGTGAAAGAAAATCGAAAATGTTATGTTGCCACTAGAACAGGATTAGAGGACAAAACTCCCAATGAGAACACTAGTTTTGGTGACCCTGGTGACTCTATCCAAAATGAAAATAAACATTCTGCCTTTAGCTCTACTTTACCTTTGGTATAATGACCCCCTAAACAAAAGAAAGAGACCGGCTGCACACCTGATTTTTCCAACAAAAGTAAAGAAATTGAATGCACAATACAACATTGTTTCTGCCTGGGTATCTCCTCCTTCGTTGGGTTTCACCCACAAATGGGCTTATTCATGGAAGGGCAGGGGACTTTGAGGTACAATACATTTCTTCACATTTATTGGATTAGCCTGGTGCTCAGCCAGATCTTCTTTGGAGGTGAGACAAGCTCCTTCTGGCCTTTGCACCCAGCAATCCCATGAGTAGAGCGATTTTGGAGTTTGTGAGTGGCACTTATTTTTTGCCATGGAAGGTATAATGGTATTTAATTATATGTAAAGCTCACCATGCACAGTATATTCTTGCTTGCTAATGCTTTTCAATATTATTTTATTAGCAACTGCAGCCAAAGTTTGGTCACAAAGTCAAAGCCAAAGTTTGATGTTCCTGTAGTATCTGTATGTAGGCAGGTGGTAGTACCCCTTTTAGAAAGACCACTCTCTTGATGATGTAGTGGGTGGGGTCCTGGACAGAAAATAGATGGGACTTGACTACCCATGACTTACAGCATGTAGGTTTTTAGCCAGAAAGAATGGTAGGCTTGCTGGGATATGAGGACCCATTGCTGGGGTTACTCATGAGAGAGCATTTGGGAAGATGGCTGGAGATTTCAGGTTGGTGGCACTGACATTGTGTGCCAATGTATCATCCTGAAGTTCAGGGGCTGGAATAGCAGTGACATCACTACCCAAATTTCACAGTTCCCCTGCTGAACCAAACCCAGGGCAGTTTGGCTCATCACTAGTGATGAATAATGAAAGTTCATTTGAAAAATGTTATGTTTTTAACACTATATGGTGTCATAGTAAAGAGTAACTCCACTTTTGTTGAGAAAACTACATTCCCTCCTGGGTGATCTATGTACATTGCAAGGATTTTAACAAACTTTGTTGCAGATTCGTACCTTTTATTATTCTGAAGAAATCCCTGTGTGTTTGTCTGTCCATGTAGTAAAGTGAATCTAATTAAAGTGGTTTCATAATTATCAATCAGCTGCTGCACCTGCAGGGCACAAATGAGGAAAGCTGCTGGGCCTGCATACCTTTAGATGTGAGTTCCCAATGGGAGTATCTCACCAAAAATGAATGTATCTTAGTGCAGACTAAGGGAAAATCAGTGAGCCAATCACACAAGCAGGAAATTATGTTTCTGGGGGGCGTTCTGTACACATTCTGTGCACGGAACACCTCCAGGTAGCCATATTGCATTGCATTTTCAGAAAATTGCAGATTAAAACGGAAAGGTAATTTTTAATAACATTCAACTACTGGATGACTTAAGACGCAATTGTATACACTATATTATATATTTTTTTATTTGCTATTTTTTTTCCCCCTGAAAGTGGAGTTACCCTTTAAGGGGTCCAATTGACCCATTCATTCCCCTACTCATCAAGGCAGTTAATAACAAATTACACTGCCCAGTTGTGGACAGTCATAGTTCATTGTTTTTATCACTTTGCTTCCTGGTCCTGTCAGCAGTCTCACAGTGTTTTGGTGGCACATCGATAAATGTTCGATTTTTTTCCAATCAAACTTTTTCGCTAGGAATAAGCGATCTATAGTCGAAAACCCATTTGATCAATATGCCACAAACAGGGAAAAGGATTTTGTTTAGATACAATTGTAATTTATGATTGGAAGTAATCGGTCACATCTCTGTTTCCACTAGTAATCTCATAATCTGATCAATCGAAATATGATCATATTCATGATGATTAATGAAATACAATTGGTCATTTTTTTTGCCCTGGCTGATCGACTCAGTTTCATTAAGTCTTAGCTAAACCAAGTCTAAATTGATTGGCAGGGAAAATATGGTCGATTATTTACTGATTCAATGGTTTTGATTGAATTTCACGTTGATCGGATAATATGATCGAAGCGTGTATGGCAACCATTAGACACCATGTTGCTCATAATTCTCTCTACTATCTGCTTTATGGGTGATTGCAAGGAGCTTCTATAAAGCTATATTCGGGTACTTCCACCGCCTGTATTTAAAAGTACATTTAGTGGTTTTAAGAAATACACAATTGGGTTTAATATTATTTTTTATCAACATTTGATGTATTTACTTATTTAATAGATGCTATGTTTTTGTTGCTGTATATTTGCAATTTTGAGTTTTAGTTGTTAGAATAAAATAACGCTGCAAAGCTGAAAAGATGGGATTAAATTGGCTGTTTATGCATTTTACTAGTCTTTCTGGATACAAAGTTGCCTAGCAACTATTTCACTTTTTACATTTTAAAAGGTCTAAAAAATATATAAAAATACTTGATCAAATCCAAGGATTTTAACTATTTTTTGAACGCCATAGCAACTTCACAGTCTATGCAGATAGACTTTATTTCTGAGAGCTTGATTTAAAATCTTCCGTTCTAATTTGTGTTTATTTATCTATTTAGAGCCACATTACCCAAAACTGATATTGCAGGTATTGGGGAATGATGGAGAGTAAAATCAATTAACAATTCCTTACATCTTCATGTGAATCTGCTGGCAAGATTTCTCTATCTGAAATCCTGGACCTGAATGCCTGCTTTGGCTGGTATGGGGCAACCCTACTCTCTCTGTGATGTATTTTCACTTTATTTTATATTATAGAAAATGTAATCAGGAAAGTGAGGCTACCTTAAAGCTGTACTCCAGAAAAACATTTAAATGCACTGATGAAATAAATATACAAGAGATGCTTTACCTGATTTAAACTGTTGTGCTCATAAGTCTACATACCCTAGCAGAATTTATGATTTCTTGGCCATTTTATGTAATATATTATAATTATATTATATTTTAGAATATGAATGATAACACAAAAACTTGTCTTTCACTTATGGTTATGCCCCTTTCACACTGGGGCGGTGTGTGCGGTGGCGGTATAAAAATAGCGGCGCTATACCGTCGGGATTGCTGAGGTATTTGGCCGCTAGCGGTGCTGTTCAAACCCCCGCTAGCAGCCGAAAAGGGGTTATTACCGCCGGCAATGCGCCTCTGCAGAGGCGCATTACCGGCGGTATTACCGCGTTTTCCCATTGTTTTCAATGGGAAGGAGCGGTGGAGGAGGTAAACACACTGCTCCTCTCACCACTCCAAAGACGCGGCTAGCAGGACTTTTTTTCACGTCCTGTTAGTGCACCGCTCCAGTGTGAAAGCCCTCGGGCTTTCACATTGGAGAGACAGGAGCCGCTGTTTAGGCTCGGTTTGCAGGCGCTATTTTTAGCAAAATAGCGCCTGCAAACCGCCCCAGTGTGAAAGGGGCCTTAGTGTTTGGCTGAAGCCATTTATTATCAATCAACTGTGTTTACTCTTTTTAAATCATAACGACAACAGAAACTACCCAAATGACCCTGATCAAAAGTTTACATACCCTGGTGATTTTGGCCTGATAACATGCACACAAGTTGACATAAAGGTAACCATCCTCACCTGTGATCTGTTTGCTTGTAATTAGTGTGTGTGTATAAAAGGTCAATGCGTTTCTGGACTCCTGACAGACCCTTGCATCTTTCATCCAGTGCTGCACTGACATTTTGGTTTCTGAGTCATGGGGAAAGCAAAAGAATTGTCAAAGGATCTGCGGGAAAAGGTAGTTGAACTGTATAAAACAGGAAAGGGATATAAAAAGATATCCAAGAAATTGAGAATGCCAATCAGCAGTGTTCGAACATGAATCAAGAAGTGGAAAATGAGGGGTTCTGTTGAAACCAAACCACGGTCAGGTGGACCAACTGAGATTTCAATCACAACTGTCAGGAAAATTGTTCGGGGTACGGCCATTTCTTCTTATTTCTGTTATACACAGAGGCGAGCCAGGGCGGGCACTCACCCGATCCATCAGGCATTAATTTCTCACCTGGAGCAGTGAGTTCTCTTTGTTCAGTTCTTCTGCACCCCCCCCCCATGACAGTGGTCGGGGGATCTTCTCCCCGCACTCGCTGTCAGAATTTAAACCCATGCGGGGCTCCAAGTTCTGTGAATGAATGAACTACAAATACTTCAGCTTCTGTGTAGTTCTCAATGAACTTCGAGGGCACTGGTGAGTGCACTTGTAGTCTATTGATTCTTCCTGCCTTTCAGGATCAGTGGGGTTGATTTACTAAAACTGGAGAGTGCAAAATCTGGTACAGCTGTGTATGGTAGTCAATTAGCTTCTAACTTCAGCTTGTGACTTAGGCCTGGTTCACACTGGGGCGACAAACGCTCCGACATTGGGAGCTCATGTCGCATGACGTGTGAAAATCAATGTTTCCCTATGGGAGCCGTCTTAACTGGTCCGACACATGTCGGTCCGACTTTGAGAATGCTCCCTGTACTACTTTGGTCCGACTTTGATCCGACTTCAGCCCATTGACTATCATTGAAGTCGGATCAAAGTCGGACCGCAGTCTTGCATGATCCGACTTTGGCATGCGACTTGTGCTCTGCTGCTCTTGAGGGGGAACTCCAGGCCAAATTTTAAATAAAAAACCGGCATGGGTTCCCCCTCCAGGAGCATACCAGGCCCTTGGGTCTGGTCTGGATTTGAAGGGGCGCCCCTACGCCGAAAAAACGGCGTGGGGGTCCCCCCAAGATCCAAACCAGACCCTTATCCGAGCACACAACCTGGCAGGCCGCAGGGGAAGAGGGGGGGATGAGAGAGCGGCCCCCCCTCCCTCCTCAACCGTACCAGGCCGCATGCCCTCAACATGGGGGGTTTGGTGCTCTGGGGCAGGGGGGCGACCTGCGGCCCCCCCACCCCAGAGCACCCTGCCCCCATGTTGATGAGGACAGGGCCTCTTCCCGACAACCCTGGCCGTTGGTTGTCGGGGTCTGCGGGCGGGGGGCTTATCGGAATCCGGGAGCCCCCTTCAATAAGGGGACCCCCGGATCCCGGCCCCCCACCCTATGTGAATGAGTATGGGGTACATCGTACCCCTACCAATTCACCTGGTGGAAAAAAATTGCAATAAAAAAACACTACACAGGTTTTTAAAGTAATTTATTACACAGCTCCGGGGGTCTTCTTCCGACTCCGGCGCTCTTCTTCAGACTTCCGGGGGTCTTTTCCGACTTCGGGGGTCTCCGGTGTCGTCTCCGCGCTCTCCGGTTCTTTCTTCCGCCGGGCCTCCGCTAACTTCTTTTTAGCTCTTTTGCTAACAGAGGCCCGGTCTTCCCGTTGTCTCGTCCGGCTCTCCGTTGTCCTTCTGCCGGCCCCTCCACTAACTTCTTGGTAGCTCTTTCGCTAGTGGAGGGGTCGGTCTTCCCGTCGTCGCCGTCGGCTTCTTCTTCCCTCTTCTCCTCCTCGATGTTGACGCGTCGCTTCCTCCCGCTGTAATACTGGCTCTCTGCTCCGCTCCGCATTAATATAGGCTTCTCATGACGTCACAGTCACATGTTCCGGGGCACATGGCCCCGGAGCATGTGACTGTGACGTCATGGGAACATGTGACTGTGACGTCATAAAAAGCCTATATTAATGCGGAGCGGAGCGGAGAGCCAGTATTACAGCGGGAGGAAGCGACGCGTCAACATCGAGAAGGAGAAGAGGGAAGAAGACGCCGACGGCGACGACGGGAAGACCGCGCCCCTCCACTAGCGAAAGAGCTACCAAGAAGTTAGTGGAGGGGCCGGCAGAAGGACAACGGAGAGCCGGACGAGACAACGGGAAGACCGAGCCTCCGTTAGCAAAAGAGCTAAAAAGAAGTTAGCGGAGGCCCGGCGGAAGAAAGAACCGGAGAGCGCGGAGACGACACCGGAGACCCCCGAAGTCGGAAAAGACCCCCGGAAGTCGGAAGAAGAGCGCTGGAGTCGGAAGAAGACCCCCAGAGCTGTGTAATAAATTACTTTAAAAACCTGTGTAGTGTTTTTTATTGCAATTTTTTTCCACCAGGTGAATGGGTAGGGGTACGATGTACCCCATACTCATTCACATAGGGTGGGGGGGGCCGGGATCCGGGGGCCCCCTTATTGAAGGGGGCTCCCGGATTCCGATAAGCCCCCCGCCCGCAGACCCTGACAACCAACGGCCAGGGTTGTCGGGAAGAGGCCCTGTCCTCATCAACATGGGGACAGGGTGCTCTGGGGTGGGGGGGCCGCAGGTCGCCCCCCTGCCCCAGAGCACCAAACCCCCCATGTTGAGGGCATGCGGCCTGGTACGGTTCAGGAGGGAGGGGGGGCCGCTCTCTCGTCCCCCCCTCTTCCCCTGCGGCCGGCCAGGTTGTGTGCTCGGATAAGGGTCTGGTTTGGATTTTGGGGGGGACCCCCATGCCGTTTTTTTGGCGTAGGGGCGCCCATTCAAATCCAGACCAGACCCAAGGGCCTGGTATGCCTCTGGAGGGGAACCCACGCCGGTTTTTTTTTTTAGTTAAAATTTGGCCTGGAGTTCCCCCTCAAGATTCATACCAAACACAGTGCCTGCTATTGGCGGGGATCCAAGTCGGATCCCCGTTCATTGAAAGTCGGACATATGTCGGCTTCATGTCGCAGGGCAAAGTCGGATCCAAAGTAGGACAGATGTCGTGTCGCACTAGTGTGAACCCAGCCTAAGCCTATTTCTGACAATTGGTGTTTACAAGATAAAATCTGTATTTTTTGCTAGAAAATTACTTAGAACCCCCAAACATTATATATATATTTTAGCAGAGAATCTAGAGAATAAAGTGGCAATTGTTGCAATATTTTATGTCACACGGTATTTGTGCAGCGGTATTTAAAACGCAACGTTTTGGGAAAAATTAACTTTCATGAATAAAAAAAAAAAAAGAAAAGTTAGCCCAATTTTTTTATATAATGTGAAATATGATGTTAAGCTGAGTAAATAGATACCAAACATGTCATGCTTTATAATTGCACGCACTCGTGGAATAGCGACAAACTACAGTACCTAAAAATCTCCATAGGCGACGCTTTAATTTTTTTTTACGGTTACCAGGTTAGAGTTACAGAGAAGGTCTAGGGCTAGAATTATTGCTCTCACTCTGACGATCGCGGCAATACCTCACATGTGTGGTTTGAACACTGTTTACATATGCGACTTCCGTATACGTTTCCTTTGCTGCGCGAGCTCGCGGGGACGGGGGCGCTTTAAAATTTATTTTTATTTTTTCTTATTTATTTTATTTATTTTTATAATATAAAATTGTGTTTAAAAAAAAAAAAAAAATTTGATCATTTTTATTGCTGTCACAAGGAATGTAAACATCCCTTGTGACAGTAATAGGTGGTGACAGGTACTCTTTATGGAGGGATCAAGGGTCTAAAAGACCCCAAATCTCTCCTTTGCACTTCAAAGTATTCAGATCACCGAAAACGGCGATTCTAAATACTGCATACTTTTTAAAATCCGGCGACATTGGCAGCCGAGTAAACCGGAAGTGACGTTGTGACGTTGGTTCCGTGTTTACATTCAGGAGACTGGCAAAAAGCTGTTTACGGCTTCATGCCAGTCTATCACAAGGTGCCGGAAGCGACAGATCATGGACCGGGTCTCCTGGTGGGACGGGAGGCCCGGTCAGAGCGGCGGGAGGCGGCGGGAGGGGGGGGTTTCCCCTCCCGCTCCTCCTGTATAACAACCGAGCGGCTTTTAGCCTGGATAGCCAATTGCCCGCTCTAAACAACGGTACCGGGATCATGCCTGCAGTTGCAGGCATGATCCCGGTATAACCCCCGAAAAGCCGAGGCCACATATGTGCGTACGCTCGGCGGGAAAGGGTTAAGCTTTGACAAAAAAACTGGAAGCTGATTGGTTTCTATGCAAAGCTGCACCAGATTTAGTAAATAAACCCCTGTGTGCCTGTATTGGAGGTACGGGAAGACAGTGTACTTGAGAGTCTGCAGGATCCCAAACATTGCACCCGTGATCTGCTGATCGAGTGCGCAATGCCTTACAGGCTGCAGAGTAAAAAAAAGAAAAATGCACATTTTTTTGCTTGCAAAATGTGTATTTATTATTAGTATTTTTTTTTTTTATAAAAGGTCAACTTAGCCTTTAAGAGGCTAATACCAAGTCAAATTTAGATCCCTAAACCGCTTTTATTTTTTTGACAAAGCTGCATTAATGTGTGGCTTTTATATCTGCCTGGTGTTCAACTTTAAGGCAATGTATCCTTGGATATAAAATAACCTCCTTCAAAAGGAGAGCGGACTCCAGGGCAATGCTATATCCTACTTGGCAGGCCTGTTGGGCTTGAATGGCGTTTGCAGGAGGATATTCCTTTACAATATATTTGAAGGGCATGCACAGGAACTAGTGTTTCCCAATGTAGGAAAACAAAAGACATAAGTAATGAATATGATGTATTGTTGATATGCAAAGTGGTATTCAGGAGCATTTATATATCATTTTGAGATTCTGCTGCTGATTACAATAGGGGAGGAGTAGAACCTTGTCAGGTTTTTATTTCTATCCCTGCTACTGTTAGGAAGATTTAACTTTACTTTCTGTCCTCGTGACCAGTGGGGGACATTGACAGCAATAAAAAATTAAAATACAAGAACACATGGGGCGCTATATTCAGAAATCCAGCTGAAATTGTCAATGGCTCTGGTTCAGCAGCACTTCTTAAAACGGGAACACCGCGTACACACGATCGGGCATTCCGACAACAAAATCATGGATTTTTTTCCGATGGATGTTGGCTCAAACTTATCTTGCATACAAACGGTCACACAAATGTTCCTCGGAAATTCCGAACGTCAAGAACGCGGTGACGTACAACACTACGACGAGCCGAGAAAAATTAAGTTCAATGATTCCGAACATGCGTCGAATTGATTCCGAGCATGCGTAGAATTTTTGTGCGTTGAATTGTGTACACACGGTTGGAATTTCCGACCACAACTTTTGTTGTCGGAAAAATTGAGAACCGGCTCTCAAACATTTGTTGTCGGAAATTCCGACAGCAAATGTCCGATGGAGCCTACACACGGTCGGATTTTCTGACAACAAGCTCACATCGAACATTTGTTGTCGGAAATTCCGACCGTGTGTACGCGGCATTAGAAAGAGATCTGAGAATCACCATACATACAGCATACCTCCAAACTTTTGGAAATGGGAATGAGGGACACACATTAGCAAACGTATATAGGCATAGGACCCACCCCCTGCCACGCCCCCTTAAAGGAGAATTCTACAAAAAAAGATTGGTTAAACCCACAAGTGCTTTTTTTTCCCCACTACTATTTCTTTATATTGGCTTTTGAAATTTACAAATGCAGCCGTTTAAAAACTGTATTAAAAATTTTAGCACACTTTTTGAAAGATAAAAAGTGCATTTTATATACAATTATATAGATCAGACCAAGGTAAGGGACAAATGAGGGGGAAAGAGGGACAGAGGGACTTTATCCTAAATTAGGGACAGTCCCTCGAAATTTAGGGACAGTTGGAGGTATCCATACAGTCCAACGAAACCTTTAATACCTGCCCCGCCTGAGACAAGATTCTTCTTTTTCCTTATGGTAGAAATTGCCCTGGTTTTGTGAAATGTTTTTAGTCCTTTACATTATTTTTATATGACCAAAATAGGTTATATAGCCAAGAAAAAAAAAAGTGAAACTTGTTATTTTAGCGATTTTTGATACAGAGTAAATATAGAGACAGCTACTGGGAAAGTAGCTTCTCTATGCTAACAAACTATTGTTCTTGTCAAAACAGTCTTATGAGCTAGTTTCAGCCCAAATCCCAAGAGAAGGATTTCCTGCTTATTCAGCACTTCTCTCCGCCCGCCTGGACATTGTGCCGTATCCAAAATATCAACTAAATCAGCCTCTCTGCATATTTTTAACTTTCATATCCACAAGACAAAACTCCATGTGCCCATAATGAGGCTGTCTGGAAATGATATATCTAATGTGATCCATGTAGATATTTGGTCATTAGCTAAGAATAATGTAGTGTAGGCAGGTTGAACTGTGTATAGTTGCAGTGAGCCAGCGGTTGGCCCAGGCTGGGGGAAAGGGTTAATTGTTGCAAGCTCTGTTCCTAGGCTTTTGATCCTAGCCAGCCCACCTGTGCTATAAAAGGGGACGGCTAAGGTCTTAGGGTTCAGGTGGGTTCCAGATTCACCTGTGAGCACAATTGTTTGATGCTGCTGAAGAAACCAGGGTTTTCTGAAGACATCCAGCCATGGACAATGCCATTATGGGCTCTCACCTTACTGAGGTATGCCCGGGCCACTAGACTGCTATAGTTAGGGTTAGGAATTGGACTTTGTTCATGTTGGACTGTGTTATGAAAGCTCTTCAGTAAAGTTGCATCAACTGTTCTAGCCTGGTCTGAAGTTTTTTAAAAGGGGGGCATGTTGGTTCTGGTGCATAAAAACAACCTGGGTCTGTAAAGCACACCCGGGGTATGAAGTAACGCCCCTACAAAAGGGTAACTTGGAAAGACAAGGAAGAGGAGTGTACTGTAGTTGCTAAGAGTAACCAAGCAGTAGTTCAAGACACAAGCAACCAGTCATTAAGTGTGGTGCCTGGTAAGTGTGACAGGTCCTCTGGAAGTAGAGGGGTCATTGCCTGGCTCTTTCCCTAGCGGTCGGTTTCCAGTATCAACCGTAGCCAAACCCATGGAGATGCGGGAAGTGAAGGAGTTAATAAGAGCACTCATAAGGTTTGCACTAGTGCTCAGCAGGACCCCATTCTGTTACTGGGAGTGAGGAAACAGAGGTGTGCAGGCTCAGCACATCCCTCCTAATGCAACCTACACAAGTTACAGTGTCTAGTGACATGGGACAAGGCACTTCACAGAGGAGATCTGCACTTTATTACTGCACACACTGACACAGCTCATCACTAAGTCAGGGAACTGCCTTAATGTTAGATCCTTCACTTTACCGCAGTCTCCACATTGTCCGAGGCAACAATGAGCGCACCCTGCGCGAAAGGTACCCCCATGTGCAGGGTAAGTAGACTCTGCCCACAACATGGCATAGTGGGAAAGGACCCGCTTTCATGCGCACCACAAACAAAAACACAGTTTAACTACTTCCCGCCCGGCCTATAGCAAAATGATGGCCGGGCAGTGGTTCAGTTATCCTGACTGGGCGTCATATGACATGCAGCAGGATACCATGCCGGCGCGTGCCTGCTGGGGTGCGCAGCGTGACGATCAGTGGTGCTGTGTGTCACCTTGACACACTGCATCTCCGATCGTAGTAAGGACAAATCACAGCTGATTACAGCGTGAACCTGGAAGTGCCGGTAAACTGCATTCCTCGGTTTGCGCTGACAGTACCTCATCATCAGTGCTGCCCATCAGTGCCATCTATTAGTATCCATCAGTGCCACCTGTCAGTGCCAATCAGTGCTGCCTATCAGTGCCAATCAGTGCCACCTGTCGGTGCCCATCAGTGCCGCCTATCGTTGCCCATCAGTGCTGCATATCAGTGCCGCCTATCAGTGCATATCAATTCTACATATGAGTGCCTCCTCATAAGTGCCCATCAGTACCACCTTATCAGTGGCAACTCATCAGTGCCCATCAGTGCCGCCTCATCAGTGCCCGACAGTGAAGGAGAAAACAAAATTTTATAACAGAAACAAAGAAAAACATTTGGGTATTTTTGAGTTTGTTTAGCAAAAAATAAATACCCCAGTGGTGATCAAATACCACCAAAAGAAAGGTGTTTTTTAGGAAGAAAATTATAAAAATTTTGTTTGGGTGCAGTGTTGCATGACCCCGCAATTGTCATTCAAAGTGCAACAGCGCTGAAAGCTGAAAATTTTCCTGGGCAGGAAGGGGGGGAAAGTGCTCGGTATTGAAGTGGTTAAAGAGGATCTTTAGGCTTAACAAAAAATAAATAAAAGTCAGCAACTACAAATGCTGTAGCTGTTGACTTTTAAAAAAAGGACACTTACCTATCCAGGGATCAGCGCTATCCTCACCTGGCCCGGTTCTTTGCCAGTCTTCGGGTCGCCAGCACGGCATGTTTATTAAATTATTATTTTTTTGCAGGGGATGCTCATAATTTGATTTGTATCTTAGTGCAGACTTCTGGGAAAATCAGTGAGGGGGGGTTCTGTACACCATCTGTGTACAAAACACCTCTAGTTAGCCATATTGCATTGCTTTTTACAGAAAATTACAGAGCTGCATATTGAAAAGGAAAGTTAATTTTTAATAACTTTCAATTACAATACAACTTGTGTAGTAATTGCATACACTAAATTATTATATTATATTATTTTTTTATTTGCTATTTTTTTCCCACAAACGTGGATTTATCCTTTAAATTTGGTTAGCAGTTGACCAGCAGTTTTCAGAATCAACTGATCTTTTTCGGAGTATTTTTTGGGCGAATTCTAAGCCCTCGCACCTCCCAAGCCAGCACATGCTAAACATTGTGCTTTATTATATGAGGTGGTAACAAAAAGTTTCAAGACTAGTTGTGTAACATTTGGCAGCACGAGGCTGCACCCACAGTCACAGGGAGCACCGAACTTCATAAGTCAGTGTGCCAAAGAACACCATTCTGTGTACATCGGGAGCCATGCAACTGGTGCTATTCTGTCCAGGTGCATTACCACGTCTGCAATTTCATCATGGACAGAAAGTTAGAACAAAGAGCAAACATGAAATGCTGCGTGAAACTGAGCAAATCTGCCACAGAGACATTTGACATTGTTCGCAAGTTTATGTCAATGCTGCAATGAGCCGTTTGAGGTGTTTTGAGTGGCACGCGCGATTGTTCTCCGACGATCATCATGCACAAATTGTCCAAAGGTTTCAACAATTTCGGATGTGGAGCTCTTTGACGGTCTTCCTGATTTCTCGTCGTCTTCCAGCGATGTTCTTCCACTCTTGCAGCACGCGTGCCACTCATTGCTGTCCATGATGAAATAGCAGACGAGGTAACACACGTGGTCAGAATAGCACCAGTTGCACAGCTTCCAATGTACACAGGACGATGTCTTTTGGCACACTGACTTACGAAGGTCGGTGCTCCCTGTGACTGTGCATGCAGCCTTGTGCTGCAATTTGTTGGCGTGTTACAAAACTAGTCTCAAAACTTTTTTATACCACTTCATCTTATATTATTTTATTATAAAATTGTTAGTGCTCCTATGCACAATTATTCTATAGCCTAAATACAAACATAATAAAAAGCATCTACCAGACAAAAAATGGAAGGTAAACAGTGGCGCTAAATAAGCAATAACATAAAGAAAATATAATATATTACCCACCCAGTGAATATAAGTGTATGAAATTTCAGAGGGTGCAAAAAAGAAAACAGTCCATAAATATAACATCCAATTCCGGGTAATAAATCCGTTGTTAGGTTACATGGTTACGTAGTTAATCAGGTTGAAAAAAGACACAAGTCCACCCAGTTCAACCATCCAGTTGATTGAATTATCTGACACCACACCACGTTATCAAAACCGTGTCTCCACTCCCCAGTTAGATGTAAACTCACCAACATTAATTGCCTCACATTCTCATGTTCGGCTAGTAAAGCATTGTACCCCTTAGGGTCATGGATATCCCATCAAACGTTCCAGGCATCCAAAGACCACAAGGTATCCGTAATCTTGCATTCAACAACACTTTGGTCTGATTCACATGTCACATATATTTCATCCACAGCTCTCCTGAGATTGTCAAATAGGAATGCCCAGTATCGTGCTCGCAGGTCAACCTTTCGAAGGAGCCTTGTTTTGGTTGGGCTTTTGTCATGAATTTTGTCTGCTGTGGAACCAGCATTCAGTTTGCAATGAAGGGAGTTGTTCTGTTTGGAAGGTTTGTGGGTTCTTCTCTTATGCCCTGTACACAATACACATGATCGGAAATTCTGACAAGAAAACCGTGGATTTTTTTTCCGACGGAATGTTGGCTCAAACTTGTGTTGCATACACACGGTCACACAAAATTCCGACCGTCAAGAACGCGGTGACATACAACACTACGAGCCGAGAAAAATTAAGTTCAATGATTCCAAGCATGCGTCAAATTGATTCAGAGCATGCGGGAGTTTTTTGCGCGTCGGAATTGCATACAGACGATCAGAATTTCCGACAAGAACCAGCTCTCAAATTTTTGCTGTTGGAAATTCCAACAGAAAAAGTCCGATGGAGCCTACACACGGTCGAAATTTCCGACCAAAAACTCACATCAAACTTTTCTTGTCGGAATTTCCGATCGTGTGTACGCTGCATTAGGTTTTCCACATGGCCACTTGGATTTCCCTTCTTTGCTTTCCAGGGGGACACTCCATGCAATCAGGTTTCTGGCAGTACGTCCTTCCTCTGCCACAATTTTTCGAACTTTGTTATGACTGTTGGATCTATAAAATGAAGCCAAAGTCGGTCGTTATCACAGCGGAAGTCATGAGAATCTATCCGCTGTGAATACCTATCAACAGATTTATTACCCAGAATTGGATGTTATATTTATGGACTTTTTTGCATAGTCTCTGAAATTTCATACACTAATATTCACTGTGTGTGTAATATATAATATTTTGTTTATGTTATTGCTTATTTAGCACCACTATTTACCTTCCATCTTGTGTCTGGTAGACGCTTTTTTCTTACATTTGTCTCTTTAAAGTGGCTGCTCTATTTATATTAGGTGTTTCTTTGGCGCGGTGATAAGATCGTGTGTACCAGCACATTGTGAGATCTGATTTTCTCAATACAAACATTTTTAAGCTGTGGCTTTTTTTGTAGAATTAAAAACCATAAATGTCTTGTTGGTTTTTAGCTGCAGTGACACTGGGATTTTTTAGCCCTTGGAAGACCGCGTTAGTCATACAGAGTTCATATCAAAGTGCAGGTCAGATGATTTGAAGGCAATACATCCACTGACATATCAGGGAAAGCAAAAAGGGATCTGCCTTCAAAGAGCTTACAATCTATGCATGTCTTTGGTGTGTGGGAGGTAGCCGGAGAAAACCCACACAAGAACAAGGAATATATGCAAACTCAGATACAGTTTCATAGCATCAAGTGCTGGCTTAGCTTCCACACTCATTTCTATCCTTTTGTTCTCTCACTTTATGGTTGCTGTAAACCAACAAAAGGAGTACTGTTGTGCTGTTTCAATAGCCGCTTTATGCATTGGCATACCTCCTTAGATCCGGTTTGTCTAGACAGTATGGTCACCTGCTGACTTGCATCGTCCACAGACAGCTTAAGGCCTCATTCACATGGGACCTACAGTACTAAATTGTTACCCGCACAGGAATGCACAGGTTTTCCATGCATCCCCATGCCGACAGTCCATTGATGTTAATGTTTTGACATCCATGTGTGTGCGGGGACACTGTGAGTTCAGAGACACCTACATGCACCCGCACCTACATAGATTGGATTGAGTCACTGTCTGCCAACCTACTAGACTGTAAGTTAAAGTGGTTGTAAATGCAGAAGGTTTTTATATCTTAAGGCATTCTATGCATTAAGATAAAAAGCCTTGTGTGCACAGCCCCCCTAATACTTACCTAAGCCCATCTCGATCCAGCGATGTTCATGAGTGTCTTGGCCAGGGACTCTCCCTCCTGATTCGCTGAGACACAGCAATTGGCTCCCACTGCTGTCAATCAAAGTCAGTTAGCCAATGAGAGAGAGGGGGCGGAACCACACCATGGCTCCATGATTGAATTGATACACGGAGCTGCAGCTCGGGTGCGCCATAGCAAGCTGCTTGCCGTGGGGAACACTCTACAGGTGGGAGGGGCCAGGAGCACCGAAGAGGGACCCAAGAAGAGGAGGATCTGGGCTACTCTGTGCAAAACCACTGCAACAGAGCAGGCAAGTATAACATAGTTGTTATTTTTATAGAAAATTAAATAAAAACTTTACAATCATTTTAAGCTTTCTCACCACAATTGGATTAGTTACAGAGATCACACTTTCAGTGCTTGGATTACTGAAGCAAAACATTATTTAGCAACAGTAAATCTCTCCAATATGATGGGAATGCCCCTTAGACAGTTATTAGAGGGATTATGAATCTTTGTAAAACGTTCTAAAACAACCAATTCAGTTTAAAATAGAAATGAAAGGTAAAAACATTTGTGTATACATATGTAGCGCCCTCACTTGGAGGGACATCTTCCCCCTGACAGGGGCCGCAACGCAGCGAAGGTACTCTATTCATGTTCTTCAGAGTCGCTGGTAGAGACTCATAAGTTTTATGTTCCTCTCTCTAGCCAATGGCTATAGCAACCGCTGGTGAAACCACAGTGGTTTAGTTTTATCATTAGGACAGTGCCTCGACCTGCTCACCCCACCGTATTGAACTGTTAATGGATCTCAACTAACAAAGAACTGTTTATTGTGTGTTACAATAAAACAAGTGTTGGATCCTAATCGGTGTGTGGAACTCTGGTTGATGGGAGTGAAGGGGAGTGTCAGCACAGAAAGACTTGGTTGTGAATAGAAACACACAGGCCCGAGAAGAATACTTGGTACTGGCCTTCACCTCACCTGCTGCAATCGGGAGGACATGGGCCGTAGCACATCTCACCCTCATGTACAACATACCCCTAGACCAAAAAGAGGGGGTGAGGACGCTACATATATATATATATATATATATATATATATATAGCTGCCAGGGTCGGCCCTACAATGGGACCCAGTGGGCCCATGGTCCCAGGCGGCATTTTAAAAGGGGCGGCAGCCATCCCGGCTGTCTCCCGAGATCTGCCGTGAAAGGCTGCATCTATTGTGTGCAGCCCTTACTGTCTGTGAGACAGTTTCACACTGAGTCGATTTTGACACTTGCCAGAGCCCTCAGTGTGAAACTGACATGTAAAACTACTAAATGCAGAGGGACCAGCTGTCGGAATTGAAAGTTGATGTCGGGGTGGGTGGGGGAGCTATCAAACACCAGCCAATGGGATGGGGTCTGGGCGGGCCGCTATGTGTATGTAACCACGCCCCCTTTCTTAAGCAGGACAATCATTGGCTGGTGTTCGATAGCTGCTGAGGGGTCCCGCCCACCCCACATCACCGCTGAATTTTGAAATCTGGTCTCTCTCTGCACTGCCTATGCTGACACTGAATTCCATGTTACACCAGGCAGAGATTTGGGCGCTGCAATCCTGAACACTGAGAGCCTGAGAGGAAGCATGGAAACATACTTGTTACAGTGTTTCTGACAGTAGATGCGGAATCCAGGCAGAGATGTAGTGAGGAGGGCAGACAGACCAGTGTCAGTCCCCTCTGCATGTGCTCTGTTTTGTTGAGTGACTGTGTAATCATCAGACACCTTGAGGCTGCAAACATCTGGGAGCCTCTGAAGCAAAGGACCGTGTCATACCTTCTAATCGGCTGCAGTTCCTGACCATCTGATTACACAAAACAAGATTGGTGGGGAGAAGGGGGGCTGCTTCTAGTTTACAGGGTCTGCCCAACCCCTTGTACCTGGCCGAAGTGCACTGATATGGTTGCTGGATTTAATAAAGGAAGGCTGCAAGTGCAGGAGCTCCTTCTATATTTTCTATTATGTCCCTGTGCCCACCATGGTCCCTAATAGAAGGTCTGTACTGAGATGGGTCTGGAATGGTGGTTTGTGCTGAGGGGAGTTTAGGACTGTGGGGGGGGGGGGATCTGTACTGAGTGGGGATTTGGGGGGGGGGGGATCTTCATGGTAGAATATGACCTTGGAGGGGAGATTTGTACTGAAAGGAAGGGGTTTGGTTGTCATCAGCGTTCCCATGTGGTAAGATTTTGGAGCCCATTAATTTTAAATGGGCTTTAATTCACACCGTCCAGAACGCAAAAAAAAATTGTGCATGCACTACTTTTTGGGGGTGTGTTTGCAATCTGCTTTATAGGTGGCGTAAAGCACCCACAGCAGATCACAAGGGTAGTGCTTTCCAGCAGCATCAAAAATGCTCACAGAAGAATACATACAATTCTAAAAAAATAAAAAATAAAAATTCTAAAACATAATTAACAAAAAATTAAGGGCCATTCACATGAACTTTGCTATCTGAAGAGCTGTCAGCATTTAGATTGCTCTTCAGAGAGCTTTTAACAGGTGGTGAGGAGGCATATTGCCTCCTCACTGCCTGTTTTAACCCCACACTAGCACGCGGCAATCATTTGCTTTGCATGCTGTTGCAGGACACTTGCAGAGCAGCACTATTCACTTGACTTTTTCGACAAGGATATCATTTCTGCTTTGGCTGTGAAGCACGGCATCGAATGTCGTGGCATGTGTATACCCCTAGCCACTGCCTCCACTGCTAAAGGGGGTAGCATTTTGGCAGGCAGTAAAAACACTGCTCAACCATGGGTTTTTACCACCCCCAAGCTCGTGTTAATGAGCCATGTATTCTGGCCTTGTGAATGAGTAAATTGTTCACACAGCTGGAGCTGCCTGTTAGGGACGCAGTGGTTGTATGAACACAGCCACAGGTCCAAATTTGACAGGTGTGCAATTGTAGGGGAGTGGTCCTGAATGCACACTTTGGGGCCGTACACCTGCGCTCACACACCTGTCACCCATAGTGTAACATTTGCGGCCTGCACACAGCTCCAGGTGGCTCCAGCCACATAAACAAACCACTGATTCACATCGTACAGGTCACAGTACCCTTGTGAATGAGCCCTGATCCCTCATTCACATAAAGCTTTAATTCTCAATACACTTTCTTAGCTTTTAGATTTAGTAGGAATTCTGTTGTGTTTGTGTCAGGTAGACTGTACGGGGCCCCGCGATTTCTAACAGCAGCTCTGATTACATGACAGTGTCGCACACAGTTTCACTAAGGGTCAATATCGGCTCGGTGTGAAACTCCCTCTCCTCTGTCAGTGCTAATCAGTGCCAATCAGTATTTCCAAACAGTGTTTCCAATCAGTGCTTCCAATCAGTGCCACATGTCAGTGCTAATCAGTGTTTGCAATCAGTGCCGCCTACTATCAGTGCCAACCAATGCCACCTACCAGTGCCAATCAGTGTTTCCAATCAGTGCCACCTACCAGTGCCAATCAGTGCCAGTGCTTCCGAACAGTGCCTATCAGTGCCGCCAATAAATGCCCATGAGTGCCACCTATCAGCGCCCATCAGTGCTGCCAATTAGTGCCCATTAGCGCCTCTGCCAAACAGTGCCACTAAATGCTGCCAAACAGTGCTGCCTATTAGTGCCAAACTAAGTGCAGGGATGGGGTGATGAACTCAGCAGCCAGGCACATTGTCCATGGGGAGCCGGCCCGGGGGGGCACAACTAAAATCTGTTGATGTTTATTATTTCCACATGCCGATCTTTAGTATAATAGGTAATCACCACACTATTATTTACAATAGACTACTAGAGGTAAAATAAAAAAAAAGTGTCAGTAAAAGGCCTGCCCCTAAGCACTGTTATGTGTTCCCACACCACCAAAAAAAAAAGAAAGTGCAGCGCTAACTTTCTGATCAATAACTTTAAAAAATGTCTTCATCAGTTCAGGCCAATATGTATTCTGCTACATATTTTTGGTTAAAAAAATAAAAATCGCAATAAGCGTATATTGAATGGTTTGCGTAAAAGTTATAGCGTCTACAAAAAAGGGAATAGATTTATGGCATTTTTATACTGATTTTCTGATAAAATAAATTTTAGTTATGATATAAAATAATGAATGTGGGGGCCTTTTGGTGGGCGTGATTTTCTTTTGGGGGGGGGGCAGCATTTCATTCTTGGGCCCAGGCAGCACAATGTCTTGGGCCGGCCCTGATAGCTGCCGACAGTGATCATTGTATTCTGATGGCTGGGAAATCTCCCGTTATCAGAATACAATAGATTCGCAGGAGGGATTCCCCCATCAAAGCTAACTGTGTGTAGCGAGGAAACATTACTGAAAGTGGCAGCAAGGATGAGGTGATCGGTTCGGATACTGGCAATAAAAGTTAACCTGATTACCCCTGCAGGGGTACAAAGATCTGGTGAGTGTGGAACCAAAGGGGAGCACCACTGTCACTTCATCAATTTGTTGCACTGAAGTCATGAATAGGTGCATGCACAAAGCACTTTGGACAACTGCACAGATCGCTTAAACTAAAGACTGAACAATAATATATGTTGTAACAGTCACATGAGGACATTCTTTTGGGGGGGTTTTTTCTTGATGCTTTTTTCTTTTTCTTTTTTCTCTTTTCTCTACCTTTTATTTCTTTTGATTTTGAGGATTAGTTATATTTGATTGTGTTTATTTTTTAAATTACTGTCTAAGGGATTTTTTCCATTCAATCAGAGCTGGCACTTCTTGAGGCCTGTATTGGTTTATTTATATACATATATACCGGTGTGTGTGTGTATATATATATATATATATATATATATATACACATTTTTTGTATAGCACATTGCACTTTAAAGCGGAGGTCCACCTAAAAAAAAAAATATTAAAAGCCAGCAGCTACAAATACTGCAGCTGCTGACTTTTAATAAATGGACACTTACCTGTCCAGGGTGCCCGCGATGTCAGCAGCAGAAAACGAGCAATTGCTCGTTTCTCGGCTGCCCTCGGTGAGGGAATCAGGAAGTGAAGTGTTGCGGCTGCGCTGCGTTTCCTTACTGGTCTCGCTGTGTTCTGGGAACTGTGTGTTTCCCAGAAGACAGCGGGGGTTGGGGCGTGACTTCCGCGGGAGTCTATGCCCGGAAGTGGGTGCAAATACCTGTATTATACAGGTATCTGCACCCCCCTCCCCCTGAAAGGTGCCAAAGGTGACACCGGAGGGGGGGGGAGGGTTCCGAAAAGCGGTGGTTCACTTTTTGTGTGGACCTGCACTTTAAAGCGGTGGTGCAGGAAAAAAAAAAAAAAGTCAGCAGCTACTAACAGTGTAGCTGCTGACTTTTAATAAGGACACTTACCTGTCCTACTCTCCCGCGATGTCGGTCTTGCCGCGGCGATCGATCGCTGCTGGCAGGCTCCCCGCTCCTCCATTCTGAGTAGGGGAAACAGACTGTGAAGCTGTAAGGCTTCACTGCCCGTTTCCTACTGCGCATGCGCCACTCGCACGGCACTTTGTGAATGGGCGGCTTGCCTCCTGGGGGACACACAGTTCCCAGAAGGCAGCGCGGCCCATTCACAAGAAGAGGAAGCGGAAGGAGAGCCACCGCGGACGGAGAAGAGGAACATTAGCGGCAGATTAGGGGACTTCCGCATAGCAACAGGCATGAGGGTGAGTATAATTTTTTTTTTTTTTCTATAATTTTTTTTTTTTTTTTTGGAATTTTTAGTGTAAAGATTTTTTCAGGGTGGACCTCCGCTTTAAATTCACCTGCTACTGAGGTTTTTTTTAGGTGTTTAACACATCACACTATTGTGGATTAACTTACAATTTTTTTTTCTCACTTATTGAAGTGGATTGTGATTCACTCCTGAGGGTCACTCTTCAGTTGAAGGGCAGTGCCACTTTCCTCTTTTTATATTATAACAATCAGGCTGAAAGCAGAAGTGTTGGAACTGGCTGCTAAAATAAGGTTTAGGGCTTTGGTGATATTTGCAGCTTAAACAGTGTCAGATTTAATGTGCTGATGCCTAGAGAGTTTAATTTGAGTGTAGACACAATTTAAGAGACAGATTTAAGACTACCTCGAGCTGTGGTAGGTAAAGGGCCTTCACTGATTGTGTCTTGTTTTTTTGGTAAGTGGTTGTTGCTTTTAATAGCAATCCCCTAGCCATTGCTAAAGACAGCTTTGCAAAAACACCTCTTTATAGAAAGCATGTTCTCTGAGTCATTACTAAATCCTGGTAGTCTTAAATCTGAGGGAAGGAGGAGGGGGATATACAGTATATTTACATTTTATTGAGCTATTTGTTCTGTGAAAATGCATGTACATTTGTTGTGGTTTGGGTGAAATGGGGAAAATCAAATGCTACTAGGCTATTTTATCTCTAGGTGGAATTTTCTTTATAAGAATAGCGTGATTAAGAAAAATTCTGTATTTTGGCCACTGTATGGAGCTGATGATCATAATAAATCAGTATTTATTTTCTCCTACCACAGCTCCATCTAGTGGTCATAATGCAATAGTGGGGCGGTGTGTGGTGTGCTGGGCGGTATTAGGCAGGGGGAGTCATGCTGCAGTAAAGATGACTAAGATGTGTATTGTACAGAAAAAAATGACCATGTATAGAGGCAGTGGCGGCTGGTGCTCAAATTTTTTTGGGGGGGGACGCAAACAAACTAAAACATTCTGAAAAATACTGAAAAAGCCCATCAAATGCAGTCACTGTGCCCATCAAATGCAGCCACTGTGCCCCATCAAATGCAGCCACTGTGCCCCATCAAATGCAGCTACTGTGCCCCATAAAATGCAGCTACTGTGCCTCTTAAATGCAGCCACGGTGCCCGTCAAATGCAGCCACTGTGCCCATCAAACGCAGCCACTGTGCCCATCAAACGCAGCCACTGTGCCCATCAAATGCAGCCACTGTGACCCCCGCCTGCCCGCTCACTGACTGCCCGGCACTTACCCCATCTATCCTGGTGGGGGATCAGGCAGCGGGTGATGGCGGCGGGCTGTGGGATGGTGGGATGAGCAGTGGGTCAGGCGGCGGCTCTTGTGTCCTCCATTTGTCTCTTCTTCATTTCTGCTAGGCATCCAATCGAAGCACCTGTGCATTCAGCCAATCGGGTGATGGGTATTATACCCGTGCCTTCTGATTGGTTGAGAGGTGGTTCAGTGTTAGAAAAGCGAATATTAATTCGCTTTTCTAACACACCTGGGTGGGCTCTGAGCGCAATGCTCTGCGCTCCGAGTCCTCCTTTTTTTAAGCCTATTAGAGCCTATGGCTTTTGCAAAGAATTCCCAATCACATTCAAGAAAAATAAAAAAAAATGTATTTTTGCTTGCACATGATTGGATGATTGTAGACAGCAGAGCTTCTGCTCATTTACTTAGCTCTGCAGCAACTGCACTTGCAAAGTGCAGTCTATTTGCTTTTAGTAAATCAACCCCAAAGACTCTAGATACATAATTAGGCCCCTGTATAAGGCATTAGTAAAGCCTCATCTGGAACTTGCAGTTCAGTTTTGGGAAACAGTTCACAAAAAGAATATCAGAGAACTGGAGAAAGTGCAGAGAAGGGCAATCAAGGTGATAGGAGGCATGGAGGAGCTCATCTATGGGGAAGGATTAGATAAACTGAATTGTTTTCTCTCTGGAGGAAGAGGGATGTTTACCATGTACAGCAGGGTGAATGCATGGAGGGCCACATTCACCTGGTAATAAATTAAGATAATAACATTACACAGCCCCCGCAACTCTTACCTACTTTAATTTACACAGCCCCCGCACCTCTCGACCCCTTTACATTACACATCCCCAGTACCTTTACACAGCCCCCCTGCATATTACACAGCCCCCCGCACATCACCCAGCCCCCCTGTATATTACACAGCCCCCTGCCTATTACACAGCCCCCCCTGCATACTAGCGCGGAGGGATGGGGCGCTTAAAAATTTTTTTGTTTTTTTATTTTTTATTTTTACACTGTCCCTTCGGAAAAAAAATCTGATTACTTTTATATTTCTCAGAAGGAATGTAAACTACCCTTGTGACAGTAATAGGCAGTGACAGGTACTCTTTATGGAATTTGGTGCCTTTAAGGTCCCTTTCACACTGAGGCATTTTTACAGTGTTTTCTCGCTAAAAATAGCGCTGTAATAACGCCTGAAATAATCCTGCCCCAGCATTCTCAATGTGAAAGCCCTAAGGGCTTTCACACTGAGGCGTTATGCTGGCTGGGCGTTGGAAAAAATCCTGCAAACCGCTTTTTTAGAGCAACTTTAGGGCGCATAAAATAGCGCTGTAAAAACGCCTATCCCCATTGAAATGAATGGGAACCGCGGTAAAAACGCATAGGCATACAGTAGGTGCCGCCGATATTGTGTCAATATCGCCGCTTCTAGCGGCGATATTGACACCCTATGAGCTCCGTCGCGAGAGCCAGCGCCGAGCTGTCTCGTCATCGGGAAAGGAAAAAATGTTCCTTTCACGATGAGCGTCACGCATTGCCGATAGGCGGGGATCCGACGCGGATTCCCGCTAATACCAGGCACTGTGTTTGGTATGAATCCTGAGCGGGAACTCCACGCCAATTTTTAAAGAAAAAAACGGCGTGGGTTCTCCCTCCAGGGGCATACCAGGCCCTTGGGTCTGGTCTGGATTTGAAGGGGAACCCTACGCCGAAAAAACGGCGTGGGGGTCCCCCTCAAGATCCAAACCAGACCCTTATCCGAGCACGCAACCTGGCAGGCCGCAGGGGAAGAGGGGGGGACGATAGTGGCCCCCCCTCCCTCCTGAGCCGTACCAGGCCACATGCCCTCAACATGGGGGGTTTGGTGCTCTGGGGCAGGGGGCGAACCTGCGGCCCCCCCACCCCAGAGCACCCTGCCCCCATGTTGATGAGGACAGGGCCTCTTCCCGACAACCCTGGCCGTTGGTTGTCGGGGTCTGCGGGCGGGGGGCTTATTGGAATCCGGGAGCCCCCTTTAATAAGGGGGCCCCCAGATACCGGCCCCCCCACCCCTATGTGAATGAGTATGGGGTACATCGTACCCCTACCCATTCACCTAGTGGAAAATAAATGGAAATAAAAACACAACACAGTGTTTAAAAGTATTTTATTGCACCGCCCTGGAGGTCTTCTTCCGACTTCGGGGGTCTCCGGTGTCGTCGCCGCGTTCTCCAGTTCTTTCTTCTGCCGGGCCTCCGCTAACTTCTTTTTAGCTCTTTTGCTAACGGAGGCCCGGTCTTCTCAGTCGTCTTCTTCTTCTTCTCCCGCTCTCCCGTTCTTCTCCCGCTCTCCGGTGTCGTCGCCGCGTTCTCCGGTTCTTTCTTCCGCCGGGCCTCCACTAACTTCTTGGTAGCTCTTTTGCTAGTGGAGAAGCCGGTCTTCTCCGTCGTCGCCGTCTGCGTCTTCTTCCCTCTTCTCCTCCTCGATGTTGACTCGTCGCTTCCTCTCGCAGTAATGGTAAATCTTTGGTCCGCAGGGATTAATCTATTCTTCACATGACGTCACAGTCACATGCTCCGGAGCGGTGCAATAAAATACTTTTAAAAACTGTGTTGTGTTTTTATTTCCATTTATTTCCCACCAGGTGAATGGGTAGGGGTACGATGTACCCCATACTCATTCACATAGGGTGGGGGGGCCGGTATCTGGGGGCCCCCTTATTAAAGGGGGCTCCCGGATTCCGATAAGCCCCCCGCCCGCAGACCCCGACAACCAACGGCCAGGGTTGTCGGGAAGAGGCCCTGTCCTCATCAACATGGGGGCAGGGTGCTCTGGGGTGGGGGGGGCCGCAGGTCGCCCCCCTGCCCCAGAGCACCAAACCCCACATGTTGAGGGCATGTGGCTTGGTACGGTTCAGGAGGGAGGGGGGGCCGCTATCGTTCCCCTGCGGCCTGCCAGGTTGCGTGCTCGGATAAGGGTCTGGCTTGGATCTTGAGGGGGACCCCCACACCGTTTTTTCGGCGTAGGGTTCCCCTTCAAATCCAGACCAGACCCAAGGGCCTGGTATGCCCCTGGAGGGGGAACCCACGCCGTTTTTTTCTTTAAAAATTGGCGTGGAGTTCCCGCTCAGGATTCATACCAAACGCAGTGCCTGGTATTGGCGGGAATCCGTGTCGGATCCCCGCTCAATACAGTGTCGCGTCTCCTCGCCATTGCAGCGAGCGCGACACGTGTCGCCACCCTGCTGCCGACATCTCGGCACTCCTGTCGCTGAGAATCTCGGCGATGGGAGCGCGATAGAAACACAATATCGGCGGCACCTACTGTAAGCGTTATCTTAAAAAATAGCGCTAACGCGTATGCGTTTTTACCGCGTTCGCGCAATTTTTAGCGCGAACGCGGTAAAAACGCAAACGCGTTAGCGCTATTTTTACCACGATCGCGGTAAAAACGCGGTAAAATCGCGGTAAAATAGAGGTACAAAATCCCATAATTTTTGAGCGTTTTTCAACGCCTCAGTGTGAAAGGGGCCTCAGTCTTCTGTAAATCGGAAGTGATGTCATAACAGTTACTAGATCTCAGACCCGATCAAAGCCGATTCCGTTGCTCCATCAGAATCGACAATTGTTTTTTAACTTTTTTTGTGCTTTTTTTTCTGTAGCTTTTTTTTGGCACAGCAACAACACTTTAATTTGCATAGGCAATTCTTGTCTATGCAATCTTCTTTTTTTCACTTTCCTTTTTTTTTTTTATGCCAGGAGTGACCTATATCTTGGGGAAATAGGGGCCCTGATGTTGATTTTTTTTAAGGAGCTCCTTGGCTGCTCGCTCTCCTTCTTTTTTTCTTCTTTGACAGGGGATGAAAAGGGGGGAAAGAAAAAAAAGCTGGAATCTTTAAATTATACAGGCTGGACACCTCACAAATTGCCTGCGACTTAGGTAATGCCAGTTGCAGGCAATGTCTCCTTCTTTTCTTTTTTACACCTTGAAATAATAAAGTACTTTGAGGTTATTAGAAATGGAAGGTTTAGAATGGATATAGATTCGTTACCACTGGAAGCAGCACCACCACCCCACTTGATACAGATAAATACAAAGGAAGATAGGAAGCTCAGAGGGTATTGCCCCTGGAGAGTGGAGATCATTAAATAAAAAAATAAAAACATGAATGAACAATGTACATTTATATCATGGAATGTAAGAGGGATGGGGTCAACCACTAAGAAAAGCCAGATATTTACAATGATTGGACAGACTGAGGCAAAAATAGTATGTCTGCAGGAAACGCACATGATAAAAGATAATTTAAAGCATTTAAAGAAACTGTGGGTTAGTCATATCTACCACTCATATCACACATCATACTCAAGGGGCGTGTCTATGTTGATACACTGCTCATTTCCATGGGAGTGTATTAACTATAAATGTGACTCTGAGCATTTATCTATGGAACATTATACTCTTTACCATTTGTACTGATGGGAATTTATAACCCACCTCATGCGGGTATACAGGTTTTGAAGGAGGCAGTGTTGTTTCTGGCTCAATACCCTGATGCCTACGTGATGTGCATGGGGGACTACAATATGCTATTGGAACCAACCCTAGATAGACATGGAGGGGTGACCCCTAAGCGGGCTAGTAGAGAGAATACGTTAAAAAGATTTTTGATTGAGATAGGGAGGACTGATTTGTGGAGAATTAGGAATCCACAGACCAGGGCTTATTCGTGGTTAGCCCCAGGAGGAAGCGGTTTGTCTCGTATTGATATGGTCTGTGGGAATTATAAAGTCCAACCATCAGTGCAATCGGTTAGTTACCTCCCCCAGGGGGTATCCGATCACTTTCCATTAATGTTTGGATTAAATATTGGGCCCAGGGCGAGTCATCCAACCTGAAAAATGCATCCATATTGGCTATCGCAGATTGGGCCCAATAATCGTATCCCAGAACAATTAAATACCTTTATTGAGGCACATGAGATCCATGTAATGGACGGTATGGTATGGGATGCATTTAAGGCATATCTGCAGGGGATTTTGAAGTCAACCATATCTCATGTTAAACGTGTTAATAGGCAAGGAGAGGAGGAACTGTCTAAACAGTGTACAAAAGCAGAGGATGAATTTATATCTAACCCCTCGAGTGAAAATCAGGCAAGATGGGAAAGTCTTGTAGGCTATATAAAGGTCAAATAGAAATAAAGGTCAAACGGAAACAATTTTTTTTACGGTAGAAATTTTTTGAACAGGGGAACCAGTCTAGTAGACTACTGGCATTTATAGCCAAACAACTTCGGTCATCTCTAAGATGTGAATTGAACAGGGGATATTAGTCTGTAAAATAGAATAAACTCTGAAATGCTTCCACGAATACTATGTTAAAATGTATGCTACTTCATTAACATGCACAGAGGAGGATATAGTGGGGTATCTGGAGGAGGTAGAGTACCCAAAAATAACAAGAGAAAATGCAAAATGAATGGATTAGGAGATCATGGAGGAAGAAGTAAGGGAAGCGATTATCTCGTTAGCAACGGGTAAGTCCCCAGGTCCAGATGGGCTACCCCTGGAAGTGTATAGCTGATATCTAGATCTGATAGCCCCAATATTAACTAAGGTATATAGAGAGCACATTGTCAGGGGAGAACTCCCACATTCAATGTATGAGGCAACGGTAATTTTACTTTTAAAAACAAATAAGGACCCATGTGAATGTACCTCATACAGGCCAATAACTTTGCTAAACTGCGACTATTAAATCCTGGCAAGGATACTGGCCAAAAGATTAAATACTGTAATAACATCTATAGTTCATACAGACCAGACAGATTTTATACCTGGTAAATCAACATCGATAAACATTCGTAGAATGCAATTTGTAGCACAGATGAAGGAGTATATTCCAGAGACAGGGGCTTTGGCATCTCTTGATACAGCCAAAGCCTTTGACTCTGTAAAGTTGAGATTCTTGCAGGCAACACTGGGGAAGTTTGGATTCAGAAATGGATTTAAACAATGGGTAAAAATATTATATGTAACCCTGAGATCCAAGCTATTGATTAATGGAATATTGACCCCGTCAATTAATTTATTTAGGGGCATGAGGCAGGGGTGTCCGTTATCTCCTCTCCTATTCGCTATTACAATTGAGTCATTGGCCCTACGATTCTGTCAGTCTGAAGAATATCAGGGGATAGAAATGGGCTATAGTATAGAACAGATTGGACAGTACGCAGACGATAATATATTGTATATGCGGGATACACAGAGTACCCTGGGGAAGGCTATGAGTATAATAGACACTTTTGGCCAGTACTCAGGACTTAAGATTAACTGGCAGAAGTCTTTCCTTATGCCACTGCATCGAGAAATAGAAATGGAGGAAATGACGGACACCCCACTTAAAATAGTGGACTCTTAAGTATTTAGGGATCCACATAACAAGACAACCCTCGGCTGCATTGGCAGCTAATGTTCACCCACTGATGGAGTATATTAAAGCTAAGCTGAGGATCTGGAGTAAACTACCCCTGTCAGTGGTGGGAAGAATACATTTAATTAAAATGATTCTACTACCAAAATGTCTATATATTTTCTCACACTCCCCAGTGGTAGTGCCTAAAAAGTTTTTTAAAAATTTGAACTCACAATTTATTTAATTTATATGGGCTAAAGGTAGATGTAAAGTAAAGCTTACAACACTACAGTGCCCAAAGCTGGATGCAGGGTTGGCGCTGCCAGATGTATAATTGTATTATTTGGCAGGACAAATGAGACATTTGCGTAACTGGTTTACACAGGAACAAAGTCTAGGAGTAGAGAAGCACCTGTTAAATATTCTACAGGCCGAGAATCTATTGACAGTATTAGAGGCAAGGCGTACGCATTCACCAATGATCAAGATCCCCATGCTCTCATTGGTACGGTCAGTATGGTGGGAGGTTAAAAAACTTACAAATTTCAGGGATATCCCAGCTGAACTATCTATGTGGGATAACCCCCTGTTTGAAGAATTGCATACATTGGAGGATAGTTATATTTTGGAAGCAAAAAGGAATAATAGCTCTGGAACAGGTATACCAAAGCGGGAATATATGCTAATTCGATTATTTAAAAACACAATATAATCTAGTTGATAAAAATTTCTATAGCTTTCAACAGTTAAGGCATGCGTTAAGTGCCCAATTTGGTAGTAAAAATATTGACATATCTAAGTTCCCCCTTATAGGAATATTGAGAACTCAGGGACCAATGGGATTAGTATCCAAGCTGCAGTGGCGTTCTAAGTGGGGGGTGGGGGGCGAGCCGCCCCGGGTGCCACACACTGGGGGGTGTCAGGCCGGCGCCTGAAGCAGGGACAGCGCCGCGGGTTAAGGCAGCGGCACCGCGTGGTGACAACACACATATGGAAAGCCCGAGGTAGTGGCTTTGCAGGGGGGGGGGGGTTCAAGCCACTCGGGACCCGGCGCAACTGCAAAGATCCCCTTCTTTCCGTGGTCGTGGCTCTGATCAGTCTCGGCAGCGTCTGTCACAGCCGAGCAGAGTAAAGCCGCTTCCCCCTCCTCCTGCATGCACAGCACTGTGTGGACATAAAGGAGAAGGGGGAGGCGGCTTCACTCTGCTCGGCTGTGACAGCCACTCCCGAGACTGATTTTTTTTTCTTCAGGGTGGAATGTAATGCATAATGATTTTTTATCCTTTTGTTGTGTGGTTTGCATTTATTAATATGAAATGAAAAAAAAAGATTTAATGAAGAAATGTGATATTATTGATTGATGTAAATGCAGACTTATGAAAGAATAAAAAACGTATTAAAAAAAAAAAAGAATCGGCAACCCATCAGAATAGGTAACGGAAGTGACGTTACGTCACAACGCCACGGCGGCCATCTTGCTACACCCCGCTCTCGTCCACAGTAAGCTTGCAGTCTGAAGGCAGCAGCGGACATCTTTTTACACCCACCCAAGTCTTGCATTTTACACTTATTTTTACCAGTAAACTGAGCTTACTGTATATAGTGAAATACAGTATTTTGAAATACGTGACACTGTTTTGATGTTGGATTTTAAAAATAGTGGCAAGCCTGCTGATCTCACAGGTTTGCTAATCTGACAGAACAAAGCTGCTTTTAAAATTCAACATCAAAACAGTCTGATGGATTTCAAAATACTGTATTTTACTATATAAGCTCAGTTTACTGTTAAAAAATAAGTGTGAAATGCAAGACTTGGGTGGGTGTAAAAAGATGTCCGCTGCCGCCTTCTGACTGCAGGCTTACTGCGGCCGAATGGGGGGTGTAGCAAGATGGCCGTTGTAGTGACAGAAAATCACTTCTGTTACCTATTCTGATGGATTGCCGATCCTGGCGGAGCACCGGAATCGGTTTTGATCGGGTCTCAGATCTAATGCCCAGAAGCGATGTTATGACATCACTTCCGATTTACAGAAAACTTAAAGGCGCCAAATAAAAAAAAAGGACAGTATTCAAAACAGCAAAACTTGGCCTTTTAAATGCTTTGGAGTGCAAAGGAGGGATTTGTGGTCTTATAGACCACAGATCCCTCCATAAAGAGTACCTGTTACTGCCTATTACCATCACAAGGGATGTTTACATTCCTTCTGACAGCAATAAAAGTATTCAGATTTTTTTTTTCAAAGGGACAGTGTAAAAAAAAAAAATTTTAAAGCGCCCCATCCATCCGTGCTTACACAGCTGGGGTTAGGGGGGCTGTGTAGTATGCAGGGGGGGATGTGTAATATGCAGGGGGGGGTGGGTGATGTGCATGGGGGGCTGGGTGATATGCAGGGGGGCTGTGTAATATGCAGGGGGAGCTGTGTAATATGCAGGGGATTCTGACAGAACACCGACTTCGTTTAGGTCTCCGGCTAGCCAGCGGATGTGCTGGCTGGCCGCTCTGGCCTCCCGGTGGGATGGGAGAGCCTGAACGAGCCGCGGAAGGCGGCGGGAGGGGATGACCTGCATCGGCTGTTATCCCAAGAAAGCCAACCACCGTCTCTAAAGAACGGTACCGGTACAGGTCTGCATGAACAGGTTAAAATGTCCACGGGCCGGGTGCATGTGAATTCATCACATGCACTGACGGGCCGGACATACAGTATAAATACATAAATCATCTATATCGTGAACTTGGTGCATTAATTTCATGTTCACGTAAAGATCCAATTAAATCCCTCCACTAGATCCCAAGACACCACGTCCCGTGACTTTATAAACAGATACTTGTTAAATGGGGGATTTTTGAGTTTTCAATATATTCATCACAATCATAATCAATGATCACATATCTTTTATTTATAGTATTCATAGAAACCCTTTCCTCCTTGTGTTTTTGCTCTAAATACGAACTATGCAGGCAATTACAAGAGACTGATACCAAGTCAAATTCAGGTACTTACATTAGTCACATTTAAAAATACATTGAATTGTTTTTCAATGATTATATAAGTGCGTCATTTAGTTCTTTTTACTACCTAGAGTTTAGCTATAATGTGACTTGCTGAACAGCAACTCGGAAAAGTGAAAAGAGACAAAAATAGTAGGCACTCTGTGAAATTAACTTTCTTTTTCTCCGCTCTTGGGAGCCGAGCAAATTGGAGAAGGCAGTCAGGTAAGCGGTAGTACTTCCAGGAGCTGAGTGATCTCCTGCAGAGAAAGTGTTGTATTAGTGTTCGAGACTCCTGCCAAAATATGAATAGTAATTATGAAACACGGTTGGTCTTTGCAGTATTTAGAAGAGTTCCCACAGTGTTCCATGCATGGGAAATGATGCACAGCACCATCTGTTCAAAGCAGGGATTTTTTTTTATTTATTTTTTTGTTAAACCAGTGTATACATATATAAGCATCACACAATCTAAGCACGGCAGTTAATTGAAAAATACTTAATACAGGTTAAATTAAACACATCATTTGTCTGTAATGTGCCAGGGCAAGAGTATCCCTCTTCGAGCCTAGCTACCGAACAAATAACCATCCCAGGGGATGCCGCCTCAGCGTGTCTACCAACACATGTTTGCCTTTGGGGAATTACTAGCTCAAGAGCAACAAGACACATCTGTCTGTAGTATGAATATTTCAGCGCAAGTTTTCTGTGCCATTCCCATTTAACAGTGGCATTGAGGTGGAATTATTGGTTAAAAACCTGCTTGTTGTCCTCCCCTGATTAATTACAGTCTCTTGACGGTTTTGTTTCCATATGTTTGTTTCTTCTTGTTGATATTTCTCTGATGATACCTGCTTTTTGATGTAAACCTGTGAAACGATGCAATTACCTTGAGTCTTCTACTGTCATTGCAATGTATGTGTGTTTGTCTGCAAAAATAAAAAACTTTTACTGTCAAAAAAGAAAAAGAAAAAATGCCATCAGGAAGCTTACAGTATCTCACAAAAGTGAGTACACCCCTCACATTTTTGTAAATATTTTATTATATCTTTTCATGTGACAACACTGAAGAAATGACACTTTGCTACAATGTAAAGTAGTGAGTGCACAGCTTGTATAACAGTGTAAATTTGATGTCCCTTCAAAATAACTCAACACACAGCTATTAATGTCTAAACTGCTGGAAACAAAAGTGAGTACACCTCTAAGTGAAAATGTCCAAATTGGGCCCAATTAGCCATTTTCCCTCCCTGTCCTGTGACTCGTTAGTGTTACAAGGTCTCAGGGGTGAATGGGGAGCACTCTCTCATACTGGTCACTGGAAGTTCAAAATGGCACCCCGTGGCAAAGAACTCTCTGAGGATCTGAAAAAAATAATTGTTGCTCTACATCAGGGGTGCCCAATCAGTGGCCCGGGGGCCACATGTGGCCCACTGAGCCCTCTGATGTGGCCCTCTACCCCCTGCTCTGGGATGGCAGATTGGCATGCCCAGATCACTGGTTGCCGAACCCGCCATTCCCGGGCCAGCAGTTTTGTAAATGAAGCCGTTGGTAGAGGAAGCAAGTGCCACATAAGCCGATGCTTCCTGTATAGCGCCAACTCTTGTCACAAGCGGAGTGATACCAAATGCACTCTGCCTGGGACAGCAACAGCCGGCGATACCTGAACGGAAAACTGTTATTAAAGGTAAGTTTACTACTAAATTCACAGTGTATATATGGGTATATCTGTTCTGAAGTGGTTACTGGGCTGCTTTCAGACTGATCCGCAGATGCAGTGCAGCTGCGGGTTACCTGCACTGAGGCCTCGTACACACGGCCGAGATTCTCGTTGAAAAAAACATGTCGTTTTTTTCGACGAGATTCTTGGACAAGAAACTTGTCCCGGCCGAGTGTACACACGCTCGTTTCAAAGAACCCGCGGTTCTTTGAAAGGAGCGTACGCGGTGACGTCATCGACTACGTCGAGCATGCGCTCGTCACATTCGATGCCGTCGCCGCCATCTTGGTATACCCTACGTATGCCTAGGAAGCTACCGCGCATGCGTCAAATTCATTTCGAACATGCGCGGGCTTCCGGGAGGACAGGTAAGTGTACACACACTCACTTTTCTCGTCGAGAAACATGCCGACGAGAATCTCGACGAGAAAATAGAGAGCAGGTTCTCTATTTTCTCGTCGAGGTTTCTTGTCGGTTTTCTCGACGAGAAACCCGATAGCAGCGTACACACGACCGATTTACTCGGCAAGACCTCTCTGCCAGCAAGTTTCTTGCTGGTTCTTGCCGAGAAAATCGGTCGTGTGTACGAGGCCTGAGCCATAGACTTCTGTTATTAACTGTGGGTTTGTTGCTCTTTCAGAAAGTGTGCCACACCTGCTGGATATAATAGAAGTTTACAGGAAAGTGCAGCTAACCCGCAGAAAATGCACAGGTGCACTGTGCTGCACCTGCGGTTTGGGCAAATCGCAGCGCATCAGTGTGAAAGCGGCCTTAGGCCCCTTTCACATGATCGGTCCGACACAATCGGACTCATTATTTACCTCTATGGAGCAGCAGATGTAAAACGGGTTTGTGTCTGTTTACACCTGTCTACCTAAAAAAAAAAAAAAATAGAAAGGGATCTGCCCAGGGGCGTACCTAGAGCATTTGGCACCCGGGGCGGATCCTATATCTGGCACCCCCCCCCACATTAAAATGTAAAAACACCCCACTGTGCCCTCGGCATACATCTGCATCCTTCAATATCTCTTTGTCACTACTGTGTACCCCCTCTCCACAACTGCACCTCTGGACCCCCTTACATTACACAGCACCCTGCATCTCTGGACCCCTTTACATTACACAGCACCCTGCACCTCTGGACCCCTTTGCATTACACAGCCCCCTGCACCTCTGGACACCTTTAGATTACACAGCACCCTGCATCTCTGGACCCCTTTACATTACACAGCACCCTGCACCTCTGGACCCCTTTACATTACACAGCCCCCTGCACCTCTGGACACCTTTACATTACACAGCACCCTGCATCTCTGGACCCCTTTACATTACACAGCACCCTGCACCTCTGGACCCCTTTACATTACACAGCCCCCTGCACCTCTGGACCCCTTTACATTACACAGCCCCCTGCACCTCTGGACCCCTTTACATTACACAGCACCCTGCATCTCTGGACCCCCTGCATGTTACACAGACCCCCCCTTCAGTGTAGCCCCCGTTCAGTGCAGACGCCCCCGTTCAGTGCACAAGCCCCCTGTTCAGAGTAGCCCCCCCGTTCAGAGCAGCCCCTCCTCATTTAGTGTAGCCCCCCGTTCAGTGCAGATGCCTCCCGTTCAGTGCAGCCCCCCGCTCAGTGTAGCCCCCCTTGTTCCGTGTAGCCCCCCTTGTTCCGTGTAGCCCCCCTGTTCAGTGTAGCCCCCTGTTCAGTGTAGCCCCCCTTGTTCAGTGTAGCCCCCTGCTCATTCCGTGTAGCCCCCCTGTTCAGTGTAGCCCCCCTTGTTCAGTGTAGCCCCCCGCTCAGTGTAGCCCCCCGTTCAGTGTAGCCCCCCCTTCAGTACCTTTAGATTAGCGCAGCGGCACATAAACAGAGAGGAGGGGGAGGCGGCTTCACTCTCGGCTGTGCCTGTGTGTGTGTCTGTGTGACATCCGGGATCGCACAGACAGGCAGCCCGCGGCCGCGAGAGGAGAGGAGGCTGCCTGTCTGTGCGATCCCGGATGTCACCCCCCCGCACACCCCCTTGCCACTGTAGCTGTCTCACCTCTCCGTGCCTGTCAGTGTGCCGCTGCGGCACTGCCACCGCGGCGGCTGGTGTAGTAAAATCACGGAGGGGGGTGCCGGTCTGACACCCCCCAGTGTGCTGTACCCAGGGGTGGCCCGCCCCCCTCGCCCCCCCCTTAGTACGCCTATGGATCTGCCCCTTCTATCTGGGCGGATCTGATTGGATCAGAGGGCCCATAGAGTAGAGTGGGCTGTGTCCGTGGACCTGTCATCCTCCCTCTCTGCTCACTGTGGCCCGCGACCGGTTACCAATTCGCTTAAGTGGCCCTCGCTCTTCAAAAGGTTGGGCACCCCTGCTCTACATAAAGATCACCTAGGCTATAAGAAGATTGCCAAGACCCTGAAACTCAGCTGCAGCACGGTGGCCAAGACCATTCAACAGGACAGGTTCCACTCAGAGCAGGCCTCGCCATGGTCAACCAAAGAAGTTGAGTGCACGTGCTCAGCATCATATCCAGAGGTTGTCTTTTGGGAAATAGAAGTATGAGTGTGTAGCGCCCTGCTCCTATTGGGTAGGCGCTAGTGTAAATTTAGTTGTCTGAGTTATAGTTCAACTCAGAATAATTCTACCAAATTATGGGTCTCTGTTCCAGTTCAGCTGAGTTGCATATTTGCCACCTTCCTCTGGGTGTCGTTGTCACCACAGGTCAAGGTTGAAACTGCAGCTGGCTGGATGTATTGGGTACCTCTTGCCCAGAAGCAGCTCAGTGGGTTTGGTCACCCCGCTGTGCATTCTGGGAGAGGGTACTTAAGGGGCAGACACCGTTTTGGCGGGGTCTTCCGATCCTGACCTGACAGCCCTCCTGGCCTCAGGGATGTGTTAGCAGTTTTATACCTCGGGGCATGCGGACCCCCCGAGGCTCCGTTACTGAGAGTAGGCCCAGAAGTTGCTGGGGCCTACTGATCCAGAGATGGTCCCGTGTCGCCTTGCCTGCAGGAAGGGACCGAGCAATTGAGGACTCAATTGGAGGACGCATCCGGATCAAAAATCTACCTCACAGTGCTGCCGGCCTGGCTGAAAGATCCTGGCGCTGTGTGTTGTGTTTTGGAACTTTACCAAGTGTGTGGTTATACAAGTCTGTGGCAGAGACTTTTTGAACGAGCTCGCACCGGCTGCTAGGTCCGTGAGAGAGGCCTATCCGGTGGATGCTACATCCAGTGTGGAAGTTATTGGTCCTCTGGATAAAGGAAAGAAGTTCTTGAAATAAATCCTTGAGAAAAAGAGACTGAAGCCTCGTACACACGAACGAGTTTCTCGGCAAGAAACGATAAGAAAACTGCCGAGATAGCTTTCTTGGCGAGAAAATCGTTCGTGTGTATGGTTTCTCGTCAAGAAAACCGACAAGAATCTCAACGAGAAATATAGAGAACCTGGTCTTTATTTTTTCGTCGAGATTCTTGTCAGCCTGTTTCTCGACGAGAAAAGTGTGTGTGTGTGTACACTTACCTGTCCTCCAGGAAGCCCGCGCATGCTCGAAATGACTACGACGCATGCGCGGTAGCTTCCTAGGCATAGTTAGGGTGTAGCAAGATGGCGGCAATGGCATCGAATGTGACGAGCGCACGCTCGTCGTAGTCGATGACGTCACCGCGTTTGCTCCATTCAAAGAACCGCGGGTTCTTTGAATGGAGCGTCTGTACACTCGGCCGGGACAAGTTTCTTGTCCAAGAATCTCGTCAAGAAAAACTACGTGTTTTTTCCTGACGAAATTCTCGGTCGTGTGTACGAGGCTTGAGTGTTTGGTGCAGACATTTATTAACAACTCTTCAAGGAAGACCCCTAGGACGGACGTGGTGAACAGTAAGGTAACGGCAGGCCCAAATCTTAAACCAGCGGCCCCTTCGGGCGGTGTGATTTGTAAAAAAGTCTGGTGCAATTTCGTTCAGCGGTTAGGGTGCTGTTCAGGTGAAATTTTTTTACGTTTATGACATTGGAAATTGCACCTGAACTGGACTGAAAATCATACCTGACTCTTTTTAAAATAGCACTGTGGCCGGTCCACACATATTTAAAAAATCCGGATTGGTTCACATTTCATACGAATCGGATGTGGTTCAAAACGCATCCATTCGGCATATATGTGAACCGGGGCTAACCACCGCCTTAAGTGATCATTTTTTTATTAGTCTAAACAAACTGTCACATGACATTAAATATAGGTATCAGTAATTGGTATTGGTGAGTACTTAAGAAAAAGTATTGGTACTTGTACTCGATCTTAAAAAACTGGTATTGGTGCATCCCTAGTTAATATACCACCCACTGGTCTCATGGATTAAAGGAAAAGTTTGCTTTTGATTTAAAAAAATGACAGCTAGTACGGGGAACTTCTCACGGGGGTGGGTTATGAATCGGGCAGCAGCTGCAGCATTGGGAGTGGGTGCTGCAGCCACACTCCCAATGTAACATGTTCCCAAAGGTGAACTAACCCTTAACACTAAATTAGCCCTTCACGGATAGGACCAATGATGTGACAAGCAAAACAACACAAACTGTATGCAGACTGAGGGGGTAGCAGAAAATTATACATATAACTGCTGCTATACTAAAGTGGACAATGCAGCCGGCAGACCTGGAGCGGATGTTCTGTTTAATTTGCACAGAAAGAATGAAAAAGGACAGTCGCAAAGGCCACCATAGTGCTGTAATTAAAATAAAGAATTTATTAAAAATGTGTAAAGCCCTGTACACACGATCGGATTTCCTATGGTTTTTAAACCGATGGATTTTTCCATCGGAAAACTGATGAAGCTGACTTCCATGAGACATGGTGGTGGCAGTATCATGTTGTGGGGATGCTTTTCTTTAGCAGTGACAGGCAAGCTGGTCAGAGTTGATGGGAAGATGGATGGAGCATCTGTTAGAGTTTGCAAAAGACTTGAGACTGGGGCGGAGGTTTACCGTACAGCAGGACAACGACCCTAAACATAAAGCCAGAGCTACAATGGAATGGTATAGATCAGGGGTCTCCAAACCCCGGCCCGCGGGCCACATCCGGCCCGCGGGTTTGATTTGTCCGGCCCGCAGCTTTCCCAGGCTCTGCCACATTGCCGTCTTTGGCCCTGCGCTGCCCGCCCCGTGCTGACCGCTGGAGTTCGGCCACCTCCGGTGCTGGTCGCATGCTGGCTGCGTGCTACTGTCACTTGGAAATACACAAGCTCTGCTTGTGTATTTCCAAGTGACAGTGCGCTCCTCTCCCCGCAGCCGCTCTGATCATCCTTGTGTACACACGCTCTATGAGAGCCCTCGGAGTCAGAGCAGAGGAGGAAGGGGGCGGGGAATCTGCAAACAGGAAGCTGCCTGTGGAACTGCTGCACGGAGATCGGAGGACAAAATGCTGTGAGTAAAATAAGGAAAACTTTGGCTGGAATGGGGGGGGGGGGGAAGCTTTGTGGGAGGAGAATCTTGCCTTGGAGTGGAGTGGAGTGTGGAGCTCTGACTGTACTGGAATGGGGGCTGGGGGGGGGGAGCCGTGCACGCTGCACCCATCTCACCCTCTGCACCCTGCACCCTCCCTCTGCACCCTGTGCCCACCTCACCCTCTGCACCCTGTACCCACCTCACCCTCTGCACCCACCCTTTGCACCCTCCCTCTGCACCCTGCTCCCACCTCACCCTCTGCACCCTGTACCCACCTCTCCCTCTGCACCCTGCTCCCACCCTCTGCACCCTGCGCCCACCTCACCCTCTGCACCCTGTACCCACCTCACCCTCTGCACCCTGCACCCACCCTCTGCACCCTGTACCCACCTCACCCTCTGCACCCTGCACACACCTTCTGCACCCTCCCTCTGCACCCTGCGCCCACCTCACCCTCTGCACCCTCCCTCTGCACCCTGCACCCACCTCACCCTCTGCACCCTCCCTCTGCACCCTGCACACACCCTCTGCACCCTCCCTCTGCACCCTGCGCCCACCCTCTGCACCCTCCCTCTGCTCCCTTCGCCCACCTCACCCTCTGCACCCTGTACCCACCTCACCCTCTGCACCCACCCTCCCTCTGCACCCTGCGCCCACCTCACCCTCTGCACCCTGTACCCACCCTCTGCACCCTCCCTCTACCTCACCCTCTGCTACTGCACCCTCCCTCTGCACCCTGCGCCCACCTCACCCTCTGCACCCTGCATCCACCCTCTGCACCCTGCACCAACCTCACCCTCTGCACCCTGCACCACCTCACCCTCCGCACCCTGCACCCACCTCACCCTCTGCACCCACCTCACCCTCTGCATGTAGCGCACCCCTTAACCCTGCACTCTGTACATAGCTCACCCCTGAACCCTGTACATAGCTCACCCCTGAACCCTGGGGACACCGATGGGAAAAACTTTGCTGGGGACACCGATAAGGAAAAATTTGCTGGAGACACCGATGGGTAAAATTCTGCTGGGGACACCGATGGGGAAAATTCTGCTGGGGACACCGATGGGGGGGAAAATTCTGCTGGGGACACTGATGGGGAAAATTCTGCTGGGGACACCGATGGGGAAAATTCTGCTGGGGACACCGATGGGGAAAACTCTGCTGGGGACACCGATGGCGAAAACTCTGCCGGGGACACTGATAATGGGGAAAACTCTGCTGGGGACACTGATAATGGGGAAAACTCTGCTGGGGACACTGATGATGGGAATGACGATTCATTCATTTGTACATAACTGATTTTTTTCGGCCCCCGAATACTTGTAAAATCTACAATGTGGCCCCCGTATTGAAAAGTTTGGAGACCCCTGGTATAGATCATATTGTTAGAATCACCCAGTCAAAGTCCAGACCTAAATCCAATTGAGAATCTGTGGCAAGATTTGAAAATTGCTGTTCACAGACACTCTCCGTCCAATCTGACAGAGGTTGAGCTATTTTGCAAAGAAGAATGGGCACACATTTCACTCTCTAGATGTGCAAAGCTGGTAGAGACATCCCCAAAAAGACTTGCAGCTGTAATTGCAGCGAAAGGTTGTTCTACAAAGTAGTGACTCAGGGAGGCTAAATATAAATGCACGTCACACTTTTCACATATTTATTTGTAAACAAATTTGAAAAGCATTTTTAATTTTCCTTCCACTTCACAATTATGTGCCACTTTGTGTTGGTCTATCACATAAAATCCCAATAAAAGACATTTAAGTTTTTGGTTGTAACATGACAAAATGTGCAAAATTGCAAGGGGTATGAATACTTTTTCAAGGCACTGTAAGAAATCTGGGGCCAGCCAATCAAAATGGCTGAAGACACTAGATCCAGAAGAAGACCAAGCAAAGGTGTCAGCAGTGGTGAGGAAGATCACTAATGTCATCTATTAGTTCTGCTTTAAAGTGTGCCTCTGACCAGAGTATGGACATTAAATTATTTGCATTGTGGTATAGGGGTGATTATACAGATTATACTGGATTTTTTCCAATGTGTCGCACCAGTCCAAATTGAATTTTAGGGCAGGGCAACCCACTTTTTTTTAAACAAAATGGAAAGTTCACATAAATATTAGTTGCCCACGTAGGGGCTTTTCCACATCCACATGAATAGTTAACTGAAAATTCCAAGCCTCCTGGCCTCCTGCTATTAGCAGCACCACTGCTCTTTTTTGTAGCCCCTCTGACTGTGTTGTCCAGCTCTTTTGGTTCTTTCGGATCACCCAGACTCTAGTTACAGCGCCCTGCTGCACGGCCCACTACTGGCCTCTGCTTAGGGGTTCTTTTGACACCCTGATAGGAGCCGACTCCCTGGGCAAAACCTCCTGACTACTGCCTGGGGCACCTCTGACCCCTGGTTGAGACTTCCTGTCTCTTGACTCCTGGCTGGGGCCCCTCTGACCCTAGTCTGGAACTTTGCATTAGGCCTTAATGTGAATCCTGTGTCATTTTCTCCTATGTTTTTACAGTGGCAGGGCCCCTCACTGTCACAGCATATACTGCACTTACAAAACATCCCAGACCTTTCTAGTTGCTTGTACTATGAAATAATTAATATGCAAAAAGCACAACAAAGACTCTCAGTTTTGGTGATTTTTAACAGCTTAAAAACACCTGCTGTGTGTTAAAATTAGAAGGCTGGCAGGCCGCCAACATTCTGCTCTCCTCAGAAAACACTTAAGATTTCACTGCCTCTGTTGTGAAACTTGATAATGAATTTCTCCACAATGTATATACTGTAGCTACAGAGGTGAATGTTTTAAAATGCATTTACTGCTTTTACTACTATTTAGAATAGGTAGACACTCCAGTTACAAAAAGGATCAAAAAACTGTTTTCAAGCAGTTACCACTGTGTAGCCTTAAATATGATAAATTTGCATAAAACCAGACTTTGTTTCCATCAGCACCTTCTATACTTTTTGGCACAGTTACAATCCTAAGACATAGGTCACAAGCTAATGCTGCTAGTATTTATCAGTTGTACAGGCTATCTCTGGGTCAGTCTGGTTACTGCCCCTCCTATGCCTTGTACACACGATCGGAATTTCCGATGAAAAAAGTCAGATGGACTTTTTCCATCGGATATTCCGATCATGTGTATGCCCCATCAGACTTAATTCCGAGGAATTCCATCAGAGTTTAGATAGAGAACATGTTCTCTTTTACTCCGATGTGCTTTTGGCCAGACAATAGTCCAACCGTGTGTACAAGGCATTACACGTCCGTTTTCTGTGACTGAGGGTAGATTAGGTGTGAAGAAGTTGCAGTGATTTGACTTTGCAGGTAGATGTACCTTATTAGTACCTATTCCCCACACAGAACTTGCCCTTAGAGAAGGATCCTAATTCTAAGAGAAGCAGAAGCAAAAATGGACCAGAAGGAAGGCTACTTCAACCAATAGGTACATGTTTAAATTCTTTAAATAATACTCTATATTCCCATCGCACACGTTCATGAATAAAGCTCTAGCACATTTGGGTGCTGCAGCAACCACCAGCTGGAAACTGGATCACAAAGCCACAATGATGATATTTGCAAGCACACCACGGATCAACAAGTAGCATCCAAACGATTTTTTTATTGAAGCATGATCACATCACAGAACAGGCAGTGCAGTGTTTCTGAGTCACGCAGGACCCCTTCGTCAGACATGCCCTTATTTTATGGAGCAGCAAGGGGGAGAAGAAGACCTAAAGTACTATTTTTACCTTGTTTTGAACACATTTATTCATTATGGTCAGGACTAAAAAACATTTGCATTTTATTTTAGCTTGTCTTCTTGAACCAGCGGGTGGAGGTTTAGATTGTTTTTCAAATGTCTCTCTATTTTTGTAAAAAGTTTGTTGCTTACAGAACTCTTTAGCCCAATCCAAAAATGTACACACACAAGTAAATGAATCAGAGGAGTGACAATTCTGTGCATGGCTTTGGTTAGACAATAGCAATCTGCATCTGCTGTGCTGTCCCTTTCATTAGCCCAGTGCTCTGGGAATCATTTGTCATGTATCTATTTGTAAAACAAAGCATATTTAATCACCTGACGACCAGCAACACACTGTACGTCATTAGACTTCAAGTGGTTATACCGGGATGATGACTGCAGCTGCAGGCATAGTCCCAGTACCGTTTTTTAGAGCTGACAGTCAGCTTTCTTGTAAAAGCAATCATAGCAGCTACCTAGCTGCTGGATTGCTTTTTTTTAACAGAAAGTTTGCTGGATTGCTTTTACAAGCAGTGAGGAGGGGAAGTTCCTCCCCCTCCCACCTTCTTCCGTGGCTTTACTGGGATCTCCCTTCCCGCCAGGAGTCCCGAACGACCAGCCAGCGCTTCCGTCAGCTGATCGGAGATCCGAACAAAGCCCGGAGTGGCTTTGTTCAGCTCTCGGCTATGGTAACCCAGAAGCGATACCCTGACATCACTTCTGGTTTACCCAGATGTCAACAGCACCATTTTCAAAAATCAAAAGCATTCAAACATGCCAACCTTGGTGTGATCAAATTCTTTTAATGGCAGAGGAGGGATCTGTAGCCTATAGTCCCCAAATCTCTCCGTAAAGAGTACCTGTCACATGCCTATTACTGTCACAAAGGATGTTTACATTTCTTGTGACAGCAATAAAAGTGATAAAAATTTTTTTAAAGCGACAGACAAAAAAAAAAGTTAAAACATTTTTTTAAAGTGCTCGTGCGCAAGGGCAGACACATGCGCAAACAGCGATCGTCCCACACACGTGAGGTATTAACATCAATGTCACATCATGGCCACTAATTCTAGCACCAGAACTCCTGTGTAAAGCTAAAGTGGTAACCTGTAAAGGCTTTTAAAGTGACGCATGTGGATAGTAAAATGTACGTTGTTTGTCGCCATTGCACGGGCGTGTGCAATTTTAAAGCGAGACATGTTTGGTATCTATTTAATCTGCGTAACATAATCTTTTACATTTTACCAAAAATTTGGGTTATGTATTGTGTGTTTACATTAAAAAGATGAATACAGTTACTACTAATAAGGTTATAAGGATGATCTGGCTCTACGCATTTTCAATTCTATGGGCTTTCCCCCTATTATACAGGGATATAGTGGGTTGAATATAGTTACCCTTTAAAAAAAAAAACTTGATCCAAGATGATATACACTGGGGGGGGGGAGGGAGGGAGGAGGGGAGGATGGAGGATATAAAAGGGGGGAGTGGTGAGATGTATGGACCGTTCACAAAAAAAGCCCCTAGGGAATACCTAGAAAGGTGTAGGGGGGGAGAGGGGAGGGAGGGAGGGACCAAAATGAATTATCACAAGAAACACAAAAAGGTTGGAATTTAAAATTATGGCTAAAACTTACACAAATATATATATGGAGCACATTTGTTTTCTTTTTTTTTTCTTGGAAAAAAGAAATATAGCACTTTTTGCAGGGGTAAAGAAAAAAAAGAAAAGAGAAAAGAGCACAATGACGTCACCAAATAATGATAAAACAATTAAGTAAATTGGTAGTAAAAAGTGGAATAAATCATATAATCATATTTTTTAAAGAGAAAGGATGGGAAAAGAAAAGGATAGAATATTTTTGCACTAAGTGGTATAGGGGGAAGTCAAAAGTTTTAATCACAGTGTATCGCTATGAGAGACTTATGATTTTTTTTTTGGTAATCTATTTCAGGCAACTTGTGTTTTGGTTAGTTGATACCTTCTTGAATGAATTGATTGTGTTATGCAGTCCAGAGTAATGAAAATGGGGTCTTGGAATGTCCGTGGGTTGGGTACCCCTGCCAAGAGAGCTGCAGTATTTGATATGCTGGAAATGTATGAGGTGGGACTGATCTGTCTCCAAGAGACCCACCTGACTAAAATTACTATACAAGTTCAAAGTAAGAAGTTCCAACACCAATACCACTCAGTACACACCCCTTATTCCAGAGGTGTGTCAGTACTGGTTAAAAGAGGGGTGGTGTTTACTTGCAGACAGATCAGCATTGACGAGGAGGGGCGCTATATTTTTTCTTCACTGTGTAATAGAGAGTAGAGAATATGTTCTTGCAAATATTTATATACCCCCGCCCTTTAAAATGGAGGTTATATATAAGCTAATGGAATTTATGGTGGATAAGATGGGGATGCCAATCATAGCAGTGGGGGATTTCAATGAAGTTATAAATAGAAAATGGGATAGGTTCCCAGGGGGAAGGGAACCAAATCCTCCAGAGAGTCGATTGTATCAAATTCTACAAGAAGCTGGTTTGTTTGATATATGGAGAGCGAGGAACCCAGATGTGCTGCAGTATTCCTGTTTTTCTAGTTCCTATTCAACACTTTCTAGGATAGACCTAGTTCTAGGTAATACGGAAGCATCCCAGATAATAAAAAACATAGTATATCAGCCGAGAGGGGTGTCAGATCACTCGTTAGTGACAGTTCTGGTAAACTTAGAAGGGAATAGAACCAAGGGAGTATGGAGGATGAATCCTTTATGGTTTGAAGTTATCGGAGGCCCTGAGGAGATTCTAGACAAATTACAAGAGTTTATAGAATTTAATGAAGGAACAGTGACACAGGGAGTGATGTGGGATACGCTGAAGGCTTTTTTAAGGGGAATATGTATTCAACAAGTGGCAAAAGTTAAAAGGGCATCCAGAGAGGAGGAGAATAGGATAAGGCAGGAATTGGTGAATGCAGAAAAGGAATATGTTGAAAACCCAACATTAGAGCGACAAGGAATATGGACGAATAAACAACAAGAATATAAAATAGCAATGATTAAAAAATCTGAGAATAAAAGATTATTTCAGAAACAAGCCACATTCGGGGAGGGGGAGAGTGTCGGAAGAATGCTGGCACATTTAGTGCGAACCAATTCCTCACCATCCGCAGTACCCGCGATTAGGACCCCGAAAGGAGAAATCTCTACTCGGGTATCAGAGATCACAGATACCTTTAGGGAATATTATGATAAATTATATAAATCGCAGGGTGCAGCGGGAGAGGAGGAATTGGAAATATTCTTTGGGAAAATTAAAATACCAATTCTTACTGAAGCAGAGAAAGAGGGAATGGAGGCTCCGATAACTCTTGAAGAAGTACAGTTAGCAGTTGCAGAGATGGCAAATCAGAAATCGCCTGGACCTGATGGACTCCCTATAGAAACTTATAAACACTACGGGAAAGTGCTATTGCCGGAACTCCTTAAAACACTGAGTTGGGCAAGGGAGGAGGGGGAATTGCCTAAGTCAATGTCAGAAGCAATAATTATAGTCCTGCATAAGGAAGGGAAAGATCCACTTGAGACCTCATCCTATAGGCCCATCTCCCTGCTTTGCTCAGACGCTAAAATATTGGCCAAAATAATGGCAACTAGATTAAACAAAATTATTTCAAGACTAATATATCAAGATCAAACTGGGTTTATCCCCAGTAGATCAACTAGTATGAATATTAGAAGGGTATTCCTCAACCTACAAACTCCAACACAGAATATGGGTACAAGGGCAGTTATGTCCTTAGATGTGGTCAAGGCGTTTGACAGCTTGGAGTGGGGGTATATCTGGCATGTTCTAGGAGCATTTGGTTTTGGTCCATCAGTGATTAGATGGATAAAAATCCTGTATAGTGACCCAAGTGCAAAAATTAGAGTCAACAATGATTACTCAGGTAAGATTAAATTGGAGAGGGGCACAAGGCAGGGGTGCCCATTGTCGCCCCTGCTTTTTGCGCTAGCAATGGAGCCACTGGCCATAGCAATAAGAACAAACACAAAAATGAAAGGATTTGTGAGACCGACAGGAGAAGAGAGAATCGCATTATATGCGGATGATGTCCTTCTCTTCTTGGGGGACACAGATCATTCACTTAAGCAGGCTATGAGTATCTTTGGAGAATTTGGTAGACTCTCAGGATTGGTTATAAACTGGGAAAAATCAGCTTTGATGCCGGTGGACCCCATTGTCAATCAAACCTTAGCAGAAATACCCCAATTAGAAATGGTGGATACAATGAAATACCTGGGAATACATATAACAATTGACCCCAATAAACATATAAATAACAACATAGTTCCCCTCCTGACTAAATTTAAAAATAAAATTCAAATATGGTGGCGGCTCCCACTGTCAGTTGCAGGGAGATGTAACCTGATCAAAATGCTGTGGATGCCACAATTATTATATGTATTGCACAATACACCAACATGGATACATAAGAAATGGTTTAAGAAAATTGATACACTATTTAGAGAATTAATATGGAAAGGAGGCCAAGCGAGGATAGGATTACAGACCCTGCAACTGTCAACAAGGGAGGGAGGCATGGCGGTACCGCACCCACGGTGTTACTTCCTGGCAGCACAGCTGCAGCAGATAGGAATAAGACCAGAGATGGGAGGGGATACAAATGGGCGGCTGATGACAACGGGGTCACCCCATAAGTTGGTGATGGAGGCACTGGAGGCAAATTCATTTTTACACAAATCCCCTACGGTCAAGAAGGTAATTAAGGTGTGGAAAGCTGTGAAAGCAATAGGGGGATTAGAAGGAGAGACAGAATATACACCGCTTTGGGATAATAGGAATCTTCAGGAGTTGGAGCAGATGGGGAAAATTAAGGAATGGGAAGGGAAGGGGATAACTAGGTTGGCCCAGCTGTATGAGGGAGAAATCCTAAAAACTTTTGCTACACTTAGAGAGGAATATGATGTCCCTAAACATACATTTTACAGATATTTGCAAATTAGACATGCATTAGATATGCAGTTTGATAGACAGGGACCAACCTGGCATAAATCCCCTATTTTTCAGAGATTGGGCAACCAGAGTGAGACTGGGGGCCGTATATCCGAAATATACCCACACTTATGCAAAGGAAGTATTACAGCTCCTGAACATCTCAAAAGCAGAGGGAAATGGGAGGAAGATCTGAGGCCCATATCCGGGGGGCAATGGAAAAAGGTACTAGAGAGTGGCCCAGAAATTTTCATTCTTAATGCTATTACATAGGACATACTATACACCAAAAAGGTTGTTTGATTTTGGGTGGAGAGCAGATGCAGGGTGTCCCAAATGTCAAGACACTGGGGACCTGATGCATATGCTATGGAGGTGCCCGAAATTATTTAGGTATTGGACAGGGGTACTGGATAGTATAAATAGGACATATATGACAACAATAGAAATGGACCCTAGAATATGTGTCTTGGGACTAGAGGAGGGCACAAACAGAGCGATCAGCATAACAAAAGCAGTGCTTAGATGCCTTTTTCATGCTAGAAAATTGATAGCGCAAAGATGGCAGGCAGAAGACCCCCCCTCAGTGAGAGAATGGGCTAACACAGTTACCGCAACAATATGGAAGGAGAGGGTAGTATATATTAAGAGAGGGAACACAAGAGAGTTCGAAAAGGTGTGGAACCCGCGGTTGGAAAAAAATAGGGATACCCCTGTAAAGCGGAGAGTGAGAGGGAAAGAGAGTAAGAAAAAAATGGTATAAGGAAAATAAATGAAAACAAAAATAAACTTTGAATAATGTGTAAAAATGGAAGAAAGGAAAATAGGAAAAAAACCTAATATGAGGAAAAGTAAAGGGGGAGGGGGGAAGGAGGAAGGGTTAACAGAATGAAACTTACATTGATAATATTTTGCTAATTAATTGTTGTGAAAAGTAAATCATGTACAATGTTAATTTGAATATGCAAGAAAATTAATAAAGAGAATATAATTAAAAAAAAGATGATATACACAAAGTTTTTCAGTTATATTTTTGCTGAAATTCATCACTTATACCCACAAACAAGTAGAATTTTTTCACATTGAGCTATGAGCCGATTGAATTAAAGTGGAGATTTTTTTTTTTTTTTTTTTACAGCTATAAGCCATTTGCGTGTGTCATAAAGTGCAGCTTTGCAAATTGTTTTTGAAGGCGGCATGCAGACATGGCATTTTCTTATAATAAACAATTTTGAAATCACGCAAAAAGACACAGTGATGCTGCTCTAAATTAAATCACACTACAATTCTTCCCAGCTTGATATATTGGCAACAGACTAGAGTACGGGAGATAATTATAGTTCTCTTACATGCTGAAAGAATAAGAAGTGTGCTTAGGAGGATGATCTTCAGATGTTGAACAATGTTGAAGTAACAGGTAGATTATATAAACACAAAAGGAGAAATTTCTTAACCTTATTGGCTACATAAATTTGACTCCTCAGAACTACTATCATGCCGTGCAAGACATTTATGGAAACGTTTAGAAGCAAACGCTTCTGAGCCGCAAGGAAGTAGAAGGAGCTTGTACTGGGCAAAGCCTATGAGAGGACCCCGGTCTGCCTCCGAACCCGGGAAATTCTGCCTCTTTACATCTCACAGCAATCATGTCGTTTCACCTGTTGCTTTATCCAACCTGTAATTGAATCCTTTCTTTTAATATTTAGCATTTACATATGTAATTATGATTATCTTTTTAAACATTTTTTAATCAAATAGGAATTGCAGTCTGTTTACCATTGTATTTTTAATTTCAATAAATTTTTATTTTTCAATTCAAGACATGTACAGAAAATCTTAAAAAATTGTTGTTTAAACATGACAAAGGGTTATTTCCAATTGTTTATGTCACAATGTTCTCATCAAGAGATTAAAAAAAAATAAAAAAAAATGAAAAATAGGCATTCAGGGAAGTCACACCCCACCTGGACGCCCCTAACGGGATCATCCTGCGCCCAGGTCAGGCCCCCCCCCCCAGCCCGCCATCCTCATATGAAACCAATAAAAAGGAACTCGGAATCTTAATGAAGAACAGTACTACACTCATATACAATAACGCCCATCAAATTTAAGACTTGGAAATACCGCAATAAGAACACAGTAAATAATGATATCAAATCTTTGAATCATGTTTAAGCATCGAAACAAAAATAAAATAAAAATAAATAAAACAAAAGATAAAAGAACCAAGAAAAGATAGAATAGAAGAAGAAAGAAATAAGAAGAAATCACATGCCGAACATGAGGCCCTTTAGGAATTAGAGCGGTCAGGGTCATGCCTGACCTTCAAAGAAACGCCACAGAAAACTGCCCAAGGTTCCCATATTGCCTCAAATTTAGGGATTAAATTAGTTGATATGCTAACCATCTTCTCTTGAGCCATAATCCAAGAGATCTTATTGTGTATAGCCTTAATGGATACCCTGGGCTTCCTCCAAGATCTAGCAATAATAATTTTAGTCCCCAGAAGTATAAAGTGAATCAGTTTTCTAGTTGGTTTAGAAACGTTGGGAATATTGTCATTGAGAAGAGCAACAGAAGCTGACCTAGGTATTGAACACGAAGTGACCTTAAATATGAGATTAAAAATTTTCTTCCAGATCGGCCTGATCCTAGGACATTCCCACCAGATATGCACCATCGAGCCCAATAAATGGCAGCCTCTAAAGCAGTTGGGATCCGATTCTGGGTAGATGGATGCGAGCCTGATGGGAGTCATATACCATCTCATGACAACTTTTAAGTTAGCTTCCATGAGGGAGGTGTTCAAAATACTTTGGAATGAGCGAAAGTTGGCCTTTTGCCAGGATCCTAGATCCCAATTTAGCTGGAGGTCATCTTCCCATGCTTTCATGTATGAGGCTTTAGTAGCTGTACAAGTAAGTGAAGAGTAGATGACAGAAATGCCCCCCCTTTGTCCCACGGCCGATCCGCACCAGATCTCATAGTCCGTAAATTTGGGAGGAAGAGGTTTCTCCATCCAAATATCATTCAAGAATTGTGAAATCTGTTCAAATCTAAATTTTTCAGAGTCAGGGAGGTCAAATTTATTTAGACAATGGGGCATGGTAATAGGACCCCGATTTGTAAAGTATTGTCCTATCCTATATAGACCTTTGTTTGTCCACCAACTGAAGGCCTCTGTATCCATACCAGGAAAGAATTTTGGATTATTAAAAATGTGTGCTAGTGGTTGTGTTACAGACACTAGAGTGGGAAGAGGACGGAGTCTGTCCCAAAGGGAAAATGATTGAGATAAGGAAGGGGATAAAATAGGTGGTCTCTGTCTTTGTGGGCACCAAAGCAGGTACTCTAAGGATAATTGTGGTACCGCTTGTTCTTCTATCAGCACCCAGTCCGGTTTTTCATTCTTGGAATAAAATATAGATAATTGTGCTAGTCTGGCAGCTAAAAAATAATTATATAAGTTAGGCAAACCCACCCCTCCCTTCTTCCTATTTAAATATAGGGTGTTTTGGGGAACTCTGTAACTAGATTTGCCCCATACGAATGTGAGAATTTTACTTTGTAAGGAATTTATCTGATCTTTCCTGATGGGAATGGGGAGGGAACGAAATAGATATAAAATTCTAGGAAGTAATGTCATTTTCACTGAATTAATCCTGCCCAACCAAGATAGTTCGAATTTGTCCCAATTTTTAAGATCTGTAATAATTTTATGGAATAGGGGAGGATAGTTACTTGTGTAAAGAGATTCTGTTCGAGCAGTCAGAAAGATTCCCAGATATTTAATATGAGAAGAATTCCATTCAAATTTGAAAGACTGTTTGATGAGGGAAACTATGGGTAACGGGAGGGAAATATTTAGTGCCTGTGACTTGGCAAAATTGACCCTGAGTCCTGAAATATTAGAAAAATCAGAAATTACTTTATAAAGATTCGGGAGGGAGGTAATGGGAGAGGTAAGAAAGAGAAGCAAATCATCTGCGAAAAGTCCGCATTTATGCATCTGATTCCCACAGGTTACGCCTTTAATGTCAGAATTTTGTCTAATGGCTATGGCCAAGCTTTCAATGGCCATAGCAAAGACAATAGGGGATAGTGGACAACCTTGTCTTGTACCCCTGGCTATATTTATCGGAGAGGAATAATATCCCTGTATACGAATTTGAGCTTTAGGTTGAGAATACAGAGCTCTAATAACTCCCATAAAACGTGGGCCAAAACCCCATCGTTCTAATAGGGGAAAAAAGTATTGCCAGGATACAGAGTCGAAGGCCTTCTCCAGATCAAGTGCTAACAGGAAACCCTGTTGTTTTTGACCTCCGTCCCAGTTGGACTGCAAAAGGGAGATAATATCAATCGCTCTTCTCACTTGATCTGGGCCTTGTCTTCCTGGCATAAATCCTACCTGATCCTTGTGAATATATTTAGTAATAAAAGAGGAGAGGCGATTCGCTAAAATTTTAGTGAGAATTTTCAAATCATTATTTATCAAAGAAATAGGGCGATAATTGGAAACTTCTTCTGGGTTTTTATCCGGTTTGGGTATAACAGTAATGTAGGCTGTATTAAGTTGTGTACCTAATTGGGAACCCCTTGTAGTAAAATTAAAAATTTTTGTTAAATATGGGGTAAGGGTGTCCTTGAAGGCTTTGTAGTAGGGAGCTGATAATCCATCAGGTCCCGGGGCTGATCCCGCCCTGAGATCTTGAATTACTGCTGTAACCTCTTCAACAGAGAAGGGAGCTTCTAGGATATCTCTATGTTCCATATTCAAGGATGGAATAGGGAGGCCATCTAGGTATGAGGATACCAAGTTCATGGGTATATTTGAAGGGTCGCTATAGAGTTCAGAATAAAATGTCTGAAAAGCCTTTAGTATCTTTTCAGGGTTAGCCGTGGGGTCCTGTCCAGCAATGCGGATCTTAGGTATGGAATAAACTCTCGTTTTAGGAGACAATTTGGATGCCAACATTCTACCTATTTTACCTGTTTGAGTATAAAATGTATTACTTGTCCAACGGAGAGATTTCTCCGCTTTTGTAGTGAGTGCTAAATTGAGTTCTAGTCTACTCCTTTCAATCTTAGACAATAAGGATGGAGAAGGTTTCCTTTTATGCTGTGTTCTCAGGGTCCTGTATGATCTCTCCAATCTATCAATGCCCGCTTCCCTTTCCTTTTTGATTCTTGTCGAAATTTGGATAAGCTTGCCCCTAATAAAGGCCTTATGAGCAGCCCAAAGGACTTCAGCGGAAACATTTTCTATATCATTAAAGCTGAAGTATTCTTGAAGAGCTTTATCTATTTCCATTTGTATGGCTGGATCGGAAAGTAAAGACTCATTTAGTCTCCAATTACCCCCCTTTGATCTACCAGTTTTTATGCGTAGGAACATGACAACCATGGAGTGATCAGAAAGGACCGTGTCTTTGATAATTGACTTAATAACATCCGGGAGAATATAGGAAGGAACCAGGATATGGTCAATCCTAGAGTAGGTGTTGTGTGGGTGAGAGTAATGAGTATAATCTCTTATAGAAGGATTAGATTCTCGCCATACATCAGCTAGGCCTTTATCATGCAAAAGTCTAGCTATTTTCAGGCTTATCTTAGTGGGTCTGGTTAATTGGGTCGAGGGGGGTTTGGATTTGTCCAACCCCTGATCAAATGTTGCATTGGAATCTCCCCCCCAAATGATTGTGCCCTCTAATTGAGGAGATAGGGTGTCCAGGAATTGAATCGAAAAAATGTATCTTGCCCTGAATTGGGGGAATAATATGAAATCAGAGAATATATTCGTCCCTCTATTGTGCCCTTAACCAGTATAAACCTGCCCTCAGGATCTTTGAAATCAGATATGAAACTAAACTGGCATGATTTTGAAATACAAATAGCCACACCCTTGGTTTTCTTTTCGGCATTAGCTAAAAAAAATTGTGGGAATCGGGAGTGTATAAAGCTGGGATTGAATTGCCTAGGGAAATGGGTTTCCTGAATCATGAGTATGTCAATACCCAGGGATTTATAAGAGTCAAAGAGTTTGCGTCTCTTAACAGGGGAATTCATGCCTTGAACATTATGTGTAGCTATTTTGAGTGAACCTAGTACGGAATCAGCCATGGGACTCAGGGAGGGAGCTGCCATCGTCATCCACTATATCTACTTTACCGCAATACACCATCCTCAGGATCTGTAAGTGTTCTAGACGGGTAATCAAAAGCCAAAGGATCATGTTGCGGGTACCTTCAATGGAATCTGCAAAAACCAGAACTGCCAGGCATGTGATAATAGGATTAGAGATAGGAAAGGAGAAAAAAGGAATGAAAAAGTGGAAAAAATAAGAAGAGTAAAAAATTGTCATAGAAAAACAGTAATAAAAAAATTTAATTAAAATTTTTAAAAAACGAAAAAAGGATGAAAACGATCTCGAGGAGGATAAAGTCCTCCCCAAAACTTCTACCAAGGTAGAAAATGAAAAGCCCGTTCCCTAAGGAAAAGGCTATTCCTTCCACAAAGTCTCTAGGAGACTCAGGGGAAAGGTGGAAGCACATGGGACCCACCCCAGCCAGGGCGCCCCTTAAAAAAAAATTAAAGACTTACTAGATCTACCATATTCAGGTCTGTCCGGAGGGACCCCCATCTCTCCCCCCTGAAGTGGATAGAGGAGCGAGAGTCTCACCCCCCCAAATTGGACAAAGAACTCTACAAGTAGTAGATCGAACTCAGAAAAATTGAGACGTGGATAAAAACCCCTTGCAAAACATTTTGGAAAAATTTAAACAATCAGAACAAAAAAAAAACATTCGTTCCAGGCTCTTAGAATAAATCTTTCCTGGAACTCATGGGAATCGAGGAGTACAAAGTATAAATTGTGAGCTTGGGTCTCTTCAAGCGGGACCATTGTCTTTGGCTTTCTTGGTTCTTGCCCTGGTCCACAAGGGAGATTGAGGGCTGGTAGGGTTCGGTCTCTTTGAAGATTGTGGGCCACTTCGAGAAGTGTCCATGTCATTTTCTTGAGTGATGATCTTGAGATTCAATAACAGTTTTTCGCCGTCAGGAAAAGTAGAAAAGGAATGATTCTTCCCTTTGTAAGAGAATTTTACTGCAAATGGAAATGCCCACTTGTATTTAATGTCTTTTTGTATGAGGGCTAGAAGTAGAGGCTTCATTGCACGTCTGCGTTGCATTGTAGAGGGAGAGAGGTCTGCATATAATTGGATTTTATGACCCATGCAGAATCGTAGACATATTTCGCGCCTTGCTCATAATTTCCTCCTTTATCGCATAGAAATGGGGTTTAATTATTATGTCTCTCGGTAGACCATCTTTCCTTAGAGGACCTAAGGCCCTATGTGCTCTATCTAGCTCCAGGCGGTCTTGTGGAATTTCTGGGATTAGGGATTGAATCATATTTTGAATCGCTGCCGGGATGTCAGTTATGGTTTCTGGAAGTCCTCTAATACGGATATTATATCTCCTGGACCTATTTTCCAAATCGTCGATCCTAGACAAAGCTGTATTTAATTGTTCTTGAATAAAATGGACTTGTTCTGCATTTTGATTTGTGGCGGACACTGTTTGATCCAACTTACACTCTATGTTCTCAATTCTGGCTCCTAAATTCTGAAAATCCGCCTTTAATTCTCCCGTGATTTTAGCCGCAGTTTGAGAGAGGCCCCTATCAAGTAATTCAGCCAGGGTCTGGTACAAGTTGGCCATAGAAAATGTAGATGTATTGGTCAGAGAGCTGACAGGACAAGAGCTGTCCTGATCCATAATAGGATTAGCCAAAGGGGTTAATGTTGAGTTCTCCTGAAAATGTTCCCTCAGGGGTTCATGAGGGGGATGAGATGGAGAGATAGTCTGTATAATAAAGCCAGATGCATGTGAGGAACATTGTTGGGCTATCAGATCTGCCATATTAATTCCCTTTGAATTTACCTCAGCACTGACACAAACAATCTGTGACTCGGCGGCCATCTTGGATTTTCGGGCAGAATTTCGATCGGCCGTTGCGGCTTCCATTGAGCCGTAAAAATTATTATTTATAGATGGGGGGTGCCCGGGAGTCTGGGGGTTCTGTGGATACCAGTGGTTCCAAATTTCGTTCAGTAGAACCGGAGTTATGGGCGCCGCTGTGCTGGGGTGGTGAGGAGCTACTGGCTCAAGCAGCCATCTTCAGAGCTCCGCCCACTGTGTTCTACCATTGTATTTTTAGATGTATTTGCAAAAGAGATCAGCTTAAAGGCCATGATAGAAGGGTTTAGCAGGCTAGGCTGTAACGGGTATATACAGGTACCCCTGATCTGTGAGAGGCATAGGAACTGATTGGCTGCTTCTTTCTCAAACAGATTCTGTCCTTTGCTGTGTCCTTAAAGTGGTTGTAAACCTCAGATATGAAATATAAACAAAGCATATTCCTCTGTAGTGTGTACCTGTCTCACTCCTGAGCACTAAGTGTCATTTCTGTCTGCTGCCCTGTTCCTCTGCTATCTGCAGGAGTCATTTCCGACAAGATTTCCTGACGCCAAGAGAAAAAAAGGTGACAGGGAGGGAGCTCCAACACACAGCCTGTGAATGATAGCCTCAACTCTGTTCCTGTATGCTGTGTGAAGGGGGGAGATGTCCTTTCCCTCCAATCAGCTCTCAGAGCTCTCCTCACTGAGCTCTGCAGTGTGTAATTTCAGGTCTCTGCTCCCCTTTTTTTGACAGCTCAGACAAGCTTTATAAATACTGGATTTTGAATGGATGTAGAGAATAGTAGTACTACTTATCTAGCAGGATTTGTTTGATCTCTGTCTTTCACCTGAGGCCAGTCACTTCACTGGGTATACAACCACTTTAAAGTGGTTGCAAACCCACTTACACAACTTGCACCTACAGGTAAGCCTAGATTAAAGCCGCGTACACACGATCGGTTTTACCGATGAAAACAGTCCGATGGACTTTTGTCATCGGACAAACCGATCGTGTATGGGCCCCATCGGTCTTTTTTCCATCGGTGAGAAAAAATAGAACATGTTTTAAATTTATCCGATGGAAAAAAAAACAATAGCAAATTCCGATCGTCTGTGTGGAACTCCATCGGACAAAAAACCCACGCATGCTCAGAATCAAGTCGACGCATGCGCAGAAGCATTGAACTTAATTTTTCTTGGCTCATCGGAGTGTTTTACGTCACCGCGTTTGATGGTGTGTAGGCAAGACTGATGGAAGTCAGCTTCATCGGTTTTCCGATGGAAAAATCCATCAGTTTAAAAACCATAGGAAATCCGATCGTGTGTACGAGGCTTTAGGCTTTCCTGTAGGTGCAAGAAATATCTCCTTAACCTACATGGTTAAGGAGATATTTACTATAAATCGATGCGCCAGTGACGTCACACGAATGTGCACTAGTGGGCCGGCTTCATTGGCTGTTTTCTGAATGGGCTCTTGCCGGCCCGAGCACGCATACGTGTGACGTCATCGCCGCTCCGGCCAATCACAGTGCCGGAGCGGAGGTACATTGACATCCGTGACGGGACATCGAGGCAAGATGGCGGCGGCGGTGGAGGTGACCGAGGACCGTTGCGGGGGCTTTGATCTCAGGTAAGTCATTCATAATGAGCTAGCATGCTATGCATACTAGCTTATTATGGCTTTCTTTTGCAGGGTTTACTTCCTCTTTAAAGTGACTCCCCTCGCCTGTGCTAAAAAATTGATTGAAAGTGTAAAACAATTCCTGTAGAGTAGAGGAAAACATTTTAGTGGTGCCTGGGCAAGGGTGACATTATCTCCCTTCTGGCGAGATCTGGGGAATGTAAAGAAGTCCACATCTCGCTGAGATCTCACTCCCCGTACTGGGTTTTAGCATCTTCTCTCAAGACTTGAAGTACTCATAATTCCCTGAAAGGATGATTACCCCCTGCTCCACAAAGGAAATTCAAACATGATATGTAACTTTTTATAGGTGTCTTCTGTTTACATTTTCAGTCAGTGTTTCTGCAAGTTGGACTTGGCAAGTGTTTAATGAGAAATGTAGGGCTTAAGCCGTGTACACACGATTGGTTTTACTGATGAAAACAGTCCGATGGACTTTTGTCATCGGACAAACCGATCGTGTATGGGCCCCATTGGTCTTTTTTCCATCGGTGAGAAAAAATAGAACATGTTTTAAATTTATCCGATGGAAAAAAAAACGATAGCAAATTCCGATCGTCTGTGTGGAACTCCATCGGACAAAAAACCCACGCATGCTCAGAATCAAGTCGACGCATGCTCAGAAGCATTGAACCTAAATTTTCTCGGCTTGTCGGAGTGTTTTACGTCACGGCATTTTGGACAATCGTTTTTTTGACTGATGGTGTGTAGGCAAGACTGATGGAAGTCAGCTTCATCGGATTTCCGATGGAAAAATCCATAGGAAATCCATAGGAAAACCGATCGTGTGTACAGGGCTTTAGTGTCAGGAGGAGGCAGGGCTTAATCTGGACTCAAACAGAAGACATGATCCAATGTCCATTTTAGGCCTACAATCCAAGAGAATTCCACAAGGATATGGGATTTGATTCGAAGACTAATGATTGCCATACATCAGTAGAATTTTGTTTGAAGATATTTGTTTTCTGAACATTTATTCATTAATGGTTAGTAGGGTCAAGTCAATGTTCATTTTCAGTCATATCGAAAACTCCAAGGGGCAGGATGGAAACATTTCCTTGAACAAATGAATTTCCAACTGTGAATGTGGTTCTTGTAGTATATTTTGGTATTTCATACATATTGTAATTAAGCCTGTTTAATACATCTGGGATTTTATTCAAATAGCAGGTTTGGACAAACTTTAAAGTACTTTTTTTCTGTTTTGTATATAGCAAGGGAGGGTTATAACCCCTGTCTGATTTTTTATCGCCATCTGTGTCCCATTCCGGAGATTTACCTTCACTTCCTGTCCCATAGCCAACAGGAAGTAAGAGGAAATTCCTGCAAATTAAGGGAATTCCTTGGAGACCCTCATGTCACCACAACTAGTGTCCCTATTTTAAAGATCTCCCGTCTATTACTTTTCTGGGGATAACCCAATATGTGGTATTTTTTTTTTTTTTTTTTGCTTACTCTTTCAATGATAAGAGTAAACAAGACAAATAGAGAGGGTGAATCTCTCCAACAAGGGGCACAGACAGCAATAACAACTGACCAGTGTTCTAATCCCTCTCCACTCTATCCAAAACTAAAATAAAAGTTTTGCTTTTGGTTATACTGTGAAGCCCTGTACACACGATCGGATATCCTATGGATTCTAATCCGATGGTTTTTTCCATCGGAAATCCGATGAAACTGTCTTCCATCAGTCTTGCCCACACACCATCAGTCAAAAAACGGACCGTTTCAAACGCGGTGATGTAAAACACTCCGATGAGCCGAGAAAAATTAAGTTCAATGCTTCTGAGCATGCGTCGACTTGATTCTGAGCATGCATGGGTTTTTTATCCGATGGATTTCCACACAGACGATCGGATTTGCTATAGTTTTTTTTCCCATCGGATAAATTTAAAACATGTTCTATTTTTTCACACCGATGGAAAAAAGACCGATGAGGCCCACACACGATCGGTTCGTCCGATGAGAAAAGTCCATAAAACCGATCGTGTGTACACGGCTTAAGAGCTTATAAAAAAAAATAGTTGACTCCATTAAGGCAAGAAAGAATGTTCTGACAACTGTTTTTTTCTGATTTTTTTTTTACAAGCATTTGATCAGTGGTCATCAACCATGTCCTCAGGACACACTAACAGGCCAGGTTTTATGTATTACCTTGGGGAGATGCAGACTAGAATACTGCAATCACTGAGCAGAAAATGATATCACCTGTGATGTATTTAAGTTATCTTGCAAATCTGGCCTGTTAGTGGGTCCTGAGGACAGGGTTCATGACCACTGCATTTGATTGTATGGTCAGCTCAACAGCAGTAAGTCCCGGAACTTATTTATCAAGATTAGTGATGAGCCGAACACCCCCGGGTTCGGTTCGCACCAGAACCCGCGAACGGACCGAAAGTTCGCACGAACATTAGAACCCTATTAAATACAATGGATGCGAACGTTCGGATTCTAAAGTGCTAATTATAACGACTATTATCCATGTTATTGTCCTAAACAGAGTTTGGGAACCCGGGTTCTGCACCAGGGGACATGTATCAATGCAAAAAGAAGTGTTAAAAACGGACGTTTTCCGGGAGCAGTCATTTTAATGATGCATAAAGTGAAAAAAAAAAGTCAAATATTCCTTTAAATGTTGTACCTGGGGGGTGTCTAAAGTATGCCTGTGAAGTGCCACGTGTTTCCCGTGTTTAGAACTGTCCCTGCACAAAATAACATTTCTAAAGGAAAAAAAGCCATTTAAAACTGCTTGCGGCTTTAATGTAATGTCTGGTCCCGGTAATATGGATGAAAATCTTTAAGAAAAATGGCATAGCTACCCCATCAAACCCCCCCCCCCCCCCCACCCCAGCCCATTACCAGCCCCTTTGGGTCTTGTATGGATGTTAAGGGGAACCCCGCACACAAAATAAAAAAGGCCCTATATACTCTGAACAGCCGTATACAGGCGGTGCATACATGACAGGGACTGTAGGTTTGTTCTTATGTAGAATCTGTTTGTAATTTTGAACAGCTACATTGTTTAAGTTTAGCTCCAGGCCAAATACCTATTTTTAAGCTTTTTGGAAAACATAGGGAAGGGTTATCACCCCTGTAACATTTTTTTCTGCTGTCTGTGCCCCTGTTCAGAACATTTCACCTCACTTTGCGTCCCAATGACAACTGTTTTTGAAATGTGGTGTTTTTATTGAAACAAGGATTGGTGATAAAGCATCAGTAGAGAGGAGACACCTTTCTCCCATATTAATTCTTGCAGGAGAGAATTTTCCTTCCAAGGGGTAGATTTCCTCTCACTTCCTGTTGTCTTCTTCCGTTTGCAAGTAGGCGTCGTTTGTAAGTTGGATGTTTGAAAGTAGGGACCTGCCGTATATACTCTGCAGAAATTGGCCCCTTAGGTGTTGGTGTTGGCACAACACTGTAAGCACTCACAGTTACTCTTGGTGGGTGCTGGAACGCCCTGCTGTCAACTATTATATCAGGAATTGTAATAACATATAATTGTTGAACAGTGGTAGTAAATATTGGGCCTTTGATGGTGGTGCTGGTGCCACAACACTGTAAGGCCTGACAGTTACTCTTGGTGGGCGCAGCAATGGGCCCTGCTGTGAATTATTAGATCAATAATTATAATTGCATGCCCCTGTTGAACAGGGGCTGAAAAATTGGGCCTTTGGTGGTGGTGGTGGTGTTGACACAACACTGTAAGGCCTGACAGTTACTCTTGGTGGGCGCAGCAATGGGCCCTGCTGTGAATTATTAGATCAATAATTATAATTGCATGCCCCTGTTGAACAGGGGCTGAAAAATTGGGCCTTTGGTGGTGGTGGTGGTGGTGTTGACACAACACTGTAAGGCCTGACAGTTACTCTTGGTGGGCGCAGCAATGGGCCCTGCTGTGAATTATTAAATCAATAATTATAATTGCATGCCCCTGTTGAACAGGGGCTGAAAAATTGGGCCTTAGGCACTGGTGGCACAACACTGCAACCCCTCACAGATACTGTACTTGGAGCACAGCAATGAGGCCTGTTGCAAAGTATTGCATCAAAAATTGTAATTACACGCCCCTGTTAAACAGGGGCTGAAAAATTGGGCCTTAGCCACTGGTGGCGGCACCCATAAACCAAAATGATCTTCCAAGCTATCATCATTAATCGGATCATTGAGGAGGAGGAGGAGGATAGCTAGTCAACATAACAGCACAGGAACTCAGCATCAGTCTTGAAGGGATGTGACATTTTAAAATCAATTAGTCTGTTATATCAGCATCAGGTCTGTGGTAGCTGGTGGTGATCCAAGACTGGTTCATCTTGATGAAAGTCAGTCGATCAACCGAGTCGGTGGACAGGCGCACCCTGTGATCCGTGACAAATCCTCCAGCAGCACTGAATGTGCGTTCTGAAAGAACGCTGGATGCAGGACAGGCCAGTAGCTCAATTGCATACGGTGCAAGCTCTGGCCAGTGATCCATCCTCAAGACCCAGTAAGCCAGAGGATTTTCGGTGGGGAAGGTGTCCAAGTCTGACCTTGCCCCTAGGTATTCCTGCACCATGTATATCAGACGCTGGCGATGGTTGCTGGAAACGATCATACTTTGGGGCTGCGGACTAAAGAATTGTCTGAACGCATCGGTCAGACGGCCACCTTCCCCACCGCTCCTTCTTTGACTGCCCGAAGCCTCAGCAACTCGTTGTCCAGGACCAGGAGTTTGTAACCTCCCAGTCTCTGGGAACGCGTTGCACAGACCTTTCTGCAAGGCCTCCCGGAGTTGTCTCATCCTCTGCTCCCTCTGCGACGGTAAGATAAGGTCCGCAACCTTACCCTTGTACCGTGGATCAAGGAGAGTGGCCAGCCAGTAATGGTCCCTCTCCTTGATCCGAAGAATACGAGGATACTTCCGCAGACTTTGCAGGATCAGGGAGGCCATGCAGCGTAGGTTAGCTGAGGCATTCAGTCCGGAGTCCTCTGGGTCACTAAGGACGACATGATCCGCAGCCACCTCCTCCCAGCCACGTACAAGTCCACTGGTTTCTTGGGACTGTAAATCATCCTTAAAAGACTGCTGCTGATGATGCTGAGTGCCAGCCTCCACCTCCATGCTGACACAATCCTCCTCCTTCTCCTCCTCCTCTTCCTGTGCGATGGGTGGGACAGAAGGAACACTGTCAGGGTAAAGGGGGCCTTGAGAGGCAAGGAAGTCCTCCTCTTCCTGCCTCTGTTCTGCCTCAAGTGCCCTGTCCATTATTCCACGCAGCGTGTGCTCCAACAGGTGGACAAGAGGTACAGTGTCACTGATGCATGCACTGTTACTGCTCACCATCCTCGTGGCCTCCTCAAATGGTGCCAGGACAGTGCATGCATCCCTGATCATGCCCCACTGGCGTGGTGAAAAAAAAACGAGCTCCCCTGATCCTGTCCTGGTGCCGTAGTCGCACAGGTACTCATTGATGGCCCTCTGCTGCGTGTGCAGCCGCTGCAGCATGGCCAACGTTGAGTTCCACCTGGTGGGCATGTCACATATAAGGCGGTTCTTGGGCAGGTTCAACTCCTTTTGCAGCTCAGCCAGGCGAGCACTGGCATTATAAGATCTGCGGAAATGAACACAGACTTTCCTGGCCTGCCTCAGGACATCCTGTAAGCCCGTGTACCTGCCCAAGAACCGCTGCACCACCAGGTTAAGGACGTGAGCCATACAGGGCACATGGGTCAGTTGTCCCTGTCGGAGGGCGGAGAGGAGGTTGGTGCCATTGTCGCAAACCACCATTCCTGGCTGAAGCTGGCGTGGCGTCAACCACCTCTCGGCCTGCCCCTGCAGAGCAGAGAGGACCTCTGCCCCAGTGTGGCTCCTGTCCCCCAAACACACCAGCGCAAGCACGGCATGGCATCTTTTTGCCTGCGTACTTGCGTAGCCCCTTGAACGCCTACGGAGCACCGCTGGTTCCGAGGACAAACCACAGGAAGAGGCCATGGAGGAAGAAGAAGAGGAGGGGGTGGAGGAGAGAGGTGTGTCACAACCAGTAGTAACATTTTGGAGGCGTGGCGGTGGAACAACCTCCAACACTACTGCACCTTGTCCTGCATCCTTCCCAGCTGCCAAAAGAGTGACCCAATGGGCCGTGAAAGAAAGGTAACGTCCCTGTCCATGCCTGCTGGACCATGAGTCAGCGGTAATATGCACCTTACCACTGACCGCCCTGTCCAGCGAGGCCAAGACATTGCCTTCCACATGCCTGTAGAGAGCCGGAATCGCCTTCCGTGAGAAAAAGTGGCGTTTGGGAACCTGCCACTGAGGAACCGCACATTGCACAAACTCACGGAAGGGGGCCGAGTCTACCAACTGAAAAGGCAGCAGTTGAAGCGCTAGCAATTTAGCCAAGCTAGCATTCAACCGCTGGGCATGTGGATGGCTGGGAGTGAACTTCTTTCGACGGTCCAGCAGCTGGGGCAGGGAAATTTGCCTGCTAGAATCGGACGTTGGTGTACTGCTAGCAGAGTGCCCGCAAGTACTTGGCTGTGACACACCTAATTCTACACCTTCATTCCTCTCAGAGCAGGTTTCAGAGAGGACTGAAGGTATAGTGGGGTTGGAGATCCCAGCTGATGCGGTGCAAGAAGAGGTCAGCTTTGTTCTTTGGTGTGGGTCTTTAAGGTAGGCTTGCCAACGAGCTGCATGGCAGGTCAACATATGTCTGATCAAGCATGTGGTGCCCAAGCGGCTGATGTTTTGGCCACGCGATATACGCTTGAGACATATGTTGCAAACAGCAGCTGTGCGATCTGATGCACTCGCCTCAAAAAAGGCCCACACCAAAGAACTTTTTGAATGACGGGCAGAGCCAGCGCCCTGCACAGGCGGAGCTCTGCGGTGTGATTCCGTCGGTGTGCTGCCCATACGCTGGCCACCCAAGGGCATCCTGCCTCGTTGGAGATGTGCCTCCTCCTCATCCTCCTCCTCCTCCTCTCTCCTATTAGGCACCCACGTGGAGTCAGTGACCTCATCATCCCCTCCCTCCTCATCACTGGAGCCAATCTGGCAGGATGCTGCAGCTGCTGGAGCATGACTGCCAGATTGGTGTCCTTCTTGAGCATCCCCTCTCTCTGCTCTCACGCTACTGCCTTCCTCTATCTGGGTATCATCATCAGATCCTTCAAAACGCTGGGCATCCTCCTGGAGCATGTACCCAACACTGTGCTCAAACAGTTCGGGGGACTCCTCAGGAGGAGGACATGGTGGGTCTAGGGAAGGATTGACTAATGAAGATAATGATACCAGAGAAGAGGACGCTTTGGCAGCTGCTTTGCCAGTACCCTGAGCCTGGGTGAGAGAGGATGAGGAGGATGAGGTGGGCTTGGTCATCCACTCTACCAAGTCTTCGGCATGATGTGGCTCAACATGTCCAGCTGCCGAAAAGAAGGACAAGCGTGTCCCATGGCCATGTGCTGATGACAATGCACCGCGTCCACGACCAGCACTGTTGCCCCCAGACACAGAGCCTGCTTGCCCTCTTTTTTTGCCTCCTGACTGTCTGCCTCTCCTTGTTTGCCTTCCAGACATTTTAATGGATGGCCTTCAGGGAGATGGGAAAAACAGCAATAAGGACTACCTTCAGGTGTATACTGTGCAGGAGGCTTAGCAACAATGACACTGACACTGTCCCCTGCCTATCCTTCTCTGTCCCTAAACACAAGGATTTGCAATATGCTTCAGCAAGATTGGTTTAGCACAGAATAGCACACTGTCAGTTTCACTCACTGTCCTACTCTGTCTCTACAAACAAGATTTAGCACAGAATAGCACACTGATAGTTTCCACGAGTGTCCTTCTCTGTCCCTAAACTCAAGGATTTCAAATATGGTTCAGCAAGATTGGTTTAGAACAGAATAGCACACTGTCAGTTTCACTCACTGTCCTACTCTGTCCCTACAAACAAGATTTAGCACAGAATAGCACACTGATAGTTTCCACGAGTGTCCTTCTCTGTCCCTAAACTCAAGGATTTCAAATATGGTTCAGCAAGATTGGTTTAGAACAGAATAGCACACTGTCAGTTTCACTCACTGTCCTACTCTGTCCCTACAAACAAGATTTAGCACAGAATAGCACACTGATAGTTTCCACGAGTGTCCTTCTCTGTCCCTAAACTCAAGGATTTCAAATATGGTTCAGCAAGATTGGTTTAGAACAGAATAGCACACTGTCAGTTTCACTCACTGTCCTACTCTGTCCCTACAAACAAGATTTAGCACAGAATAGCACACTGATAGTTTCCACGAGTGTCCTTCTCTGTCCCTAAACTCAAGGATTTCAAATATGGTTCAGCAAGATTGGTTTAGAACAGAATAGCACACTGTCAGTTTCACTCACTGTCCTACTCTGTCCCTACAAACAAGATTTAGCACAGAATAGCACACTGACACTTTCCCTCACTGTACCTCCCTGTCCCTAAACTCAAGGATTTCAAATATGGTTCAGCAAGATTGGTTTAGAACAGAATAGCACACTGTCAGTTTCACTCACTGTCCTACTCTGTCCCTACAAACAAGATTTAGCACAGAATAGCACACTGATAGTTTCCACGAGTGTCCTTCTCTGTCCCTAAACTCAAGGATTTCAAATATGGTTCAGCAAGATTGGTTTAGAACAGAATAGCACACTGTCAGTTTCACTCACTGTCCTACTCTGTCCCTACAAACAAGATTTAGCACAGAATAGCACACTGATAGTTTCCACGAGTGTCCTTCTCTGTCCCTAAACTCAAGGATTTCAAATATGGTTCAGCAAGATTGGTTTAGAACAGAATAGCACACTGTCAGTTTCACTCACTGTCCTACTCTGTCCCTACAAACAAGATTTAGCACAGAATAGCACACTGATAGTTTCCACGAGTGTCCTTCTCTGTCCCTAAACTCAAGGATTTCAAATATGGTACAGCAAGATTGGTTTAGAACAGAATAGCACACTGTCAGTTTCACTCACTGTCCTACTCTGTCCCTACAAACAAGATTTAGCACAGAATAGCACATTGACACTTTCCCTCACTGTACCTCTCTGTCCCTAAACTCAAGGATTTCAAATATGGTTCAGCAAGATTGGTTTAGAACAGAATAGCACACTGTCAGTTTCACTCACTGTCCTTCTCTGTCCCTACAAACAAGATTTAGCACAGAATAGCACACTGACACTTTCCCTCACTGTACCTCTCTGTCCCTAAACTCAAGGATTTCAAATATGGTTCAGCAAGATTGGTTTAGAACAGAATAGCACACTGTCAGTTTCACTCACTGTCCTACTCTGTCCCTACAAACAAGATTTAGCACAGAATAGCACACTGATAGTTTCCACGAGTGTCCTTCTCTGTCCCTAAACTCAAGGATTTCAAATATGGTTCAGCAAGATTGGTTTAGAACAGAATAGCACACTGTCAGTTTCACTCACTGTCCTACTCTGTCCCTACAAACAAGATTTAGCACAGAATAGCACACTGATAGTTTCCACGAGTGTCCTTCTCTGTCCCTAAACTCAAGGATTTCAAATATGGTTCAGCAAGATTGGTTTAGAACAGAATAGCACACTGTCAGTATCACTCACTGTCCTACTCTGTCCCTACAAACAAGATTTAGCACAGAATAGCACACTGACACTTTCCCTCACTGTACCTCTCTGTCCCTAAACTCAAGGATTTCAAATATGGTTCGGCAAGATTGGTTTAGAACAGAATAGCACACTGTCAGTTTCACTCACTGTACCTCTCTGTCCCTACAAACAAGATTTAGCACAGAATAGCACACTGATAGTTTCCACGAGTGTCCTTCTCTGTCCCTAAACTCAAGGATTTCAAATATGGTTCAGCAAGATTGGTTTAGAACAGAATAGCACACTGTCAGTATCATTCACTGTCCTACTCTGTCCCTACAAACAAGATTTAGCACAGAATAGCACACTGACACTTTCCCTCACTGTACCTCTCTGTCCCTAAACTCAAGGATTTCAAATATGGTTCAGCAAGATTGGTTTAGAACAGAATAGCACACTGTCAGTTTCACTCACTGTCCTACTCTGTCCCTACAAACAAGATTTAGCACAGAATAGCACACTGACACTTTCCCTCACTGTACCTCTCTGTCCCTAAACTCAAGGATTTCAAATATGGTTCAGCAAGATTGGTTTAGAACAGAATAGCACACTGTCAGTTTCACTCACTGTCCTACTCTGTCCCTACAAACAAGATTTAGCACAGAATAGCACACTGACACTTTCCCTCACTGTACCTCTCTGTCCCTAAACTCAAGGATTTCAAATATGGTTCAGCAAGATTGGTTTAGAACAGAATAGCACACTGACACTTTCCCTCACTGTACCTCTCTGTCCCTACAAACAAGGTTTAGCACAGAATAACACACTGACACTCTCCCTACCTATCCTTATTTGTCCCTAAACACAAGGAATCCAGGATTAGTAAAGGAAAAAAAATGACACTGTCCCTGCCTATGCTTCTCTTTCCCTGCTCCGGAACACACTACACAAGGCCGCCGCGCTGGCGGCCTTTTATAGTGTGGGGCGTGTACTAAACCCCCTCAAGAATAATTGGCCACAGGCATCCTGCCTGTGGCCAATCATTGCTCTCCTCGCTGCCGGCGCTGTGATTGGCCAAGCATGCGGGGTCACAGTGCATGCTTGGCCAATCACAGCGCCTGGATGACACTGCGATGGCGTAGTGCATTGTGGGCCGTTCGCGTCACTCGAATTTGGCGCGAACGGCCCAAATCGTTCGAACGATCGAACAGCCGATGTTCGAGTCGAACGTATGTTCGACTCGAACACGAAGCTCATCCCTAATCAAGATATTAGGCCGGGCTAGATGTGCTTCAATGAAAAACAATCCCTTATGGACTTTTGTAGTGATCTAATTCTTCACTTTTATTGCCCACCTCTGGTGGAAAACTTCAAAATTATCCCTTGCTGTGAGGTTATGGACCCAGCATTAGTCTTGATGATGATAGGACTTTAAACCACTGAAGCATAGAGGAAAAAAGGCTGCAGGGAGCGGTCTAGCAGAACAAAGGAGCAGAAGATCGTATAAGTCAATCATACGTTAACAAGTCCCCTAGACCTAAACGAGCAATCAACCCTTGCAGTGCCCACAGCCCCATAGATGTATTGTGTAGGTCATGTTTTGCCAGATATTTCTATTTATTCCACTGGCATTGCAACAATAACAACGACTCTTCTGCAGCCAGCACTTTAATGAAAGAGCCGAAGCCTACACATACATCACATTACTTTATTCTGTAATGTCAGAAAATAGCTGTTGAAGTTAAGGGGAAGAGCTGTACCCTACGTAGTGTTTGTACTTACTCCGATGAATAGAAGTTTTCAAAGACAGTTGCCTGGGCGCATTTGATTAAATCAGTATCTTATATCAAGCTTTCATTTTTTCATCTATAATGGAGTCATTTAGAGCAGGTGCCTCTCTAATTATGAGGCCGGCCAGTTTTCCTTTCCATCTGTTAAAAGGTCTAGTGGAAGGTTAAGTATAAAAACACACCATAAAATAAGTGAAAAAATGACAGCACTGACAATGGTGAAGTGTTCAATACATCATTCTGCTGTATGCTAAATAATAATAATAATAAAAAAAAAGAATGTACCATTTCTGAAGAGAAAATAGCGTACATTCTGTCCTTTACTTATTATATCATTTTGCTGACTAACTGAAGTTGATTAGCTATTCACAAAGCCCAGAGAGCATTGTTCAGCGTGAATTTTAATGTCCTGTTGCTATGGTGTTCGTGTTATGTAAGTGCCCTGTTATAGCTCATTCAAAGGGACAGCAAATGAAAGGTTCAGGGTAATGTCAAGCATAAAAGGGGAGATTTCCTTTTTTAAGGTTGTTAAAAGCTCAAAGGTACTCTTGATTTAAAACAATTTTTTTTGCTATGCCTTCATGTTTATGCTCAGTTAAAAAAAGGTGTTGTGAAAGATGTACAAAGCATGTTATTGATGACATTTTCTATCAGAATCGGTAATCTGGAACAGGTATGCAGCAGGTAAAGTCAGAACCCCTTACCTGTATAGTTGTAACTGTTCAGATAGAAGGAGTCACCATATTTTTCTTACTTTAATTTGCACATTGCTACTTTTATTTTTTGTTTCCTCAAGAAGAGCTCTCTCTAAGCATTGCTGAGAGCATCCAATATGCACAATTCTGTCTCCGGCTGCATCAGGATGGGGTGTATGATCGACCAGTTCCTCTGTTGTCAGTCACAAAGCACAGCACAGTGGTGACATTTGTGCTCTATCCCCTCTCTGTTGTTCCTCTGGGTGCTAATGTGAAAATATTTTTTTTTTTTTTTTTAATAACAAACATGTCATACTTATCTGCACCTGTGCAGTTGGTTTTGCACAGAGCAGCCCCGAATCTCCTTTTCTCAGGTTCCTCGCCGGCTCTCCTGGCTCCTCCTCCTGCCCCCACAGCAAGCAGTGATAACTACCCCCATTAAAATGCGAGAATGCCATTCATTCTTATTGGTACTCCCCCCCCCCCTTCTGCATCTAAAAACGGAGCGCAGGTGCAGGAACTGCAGGGAAATCACATAGTGCAAAAGAACCATGTGATTTCCCGGCTACTGCATTTTTTAAACCGTTTGGCGCTTTGGAGTTTCCGTTTATAAGGAGATGTAACACGCGCATTTGACCATACTATATGATGGTCCACAGGATCCGGTAAGAGGCTTTAATACTTGGCGTCACCTGGTGGTGGAAGCACTATGAATTGTGGGGACACTGGTGGAGCAAGTGAATCGTGGAAGATTTGTTTCCTTTGTCACATATATTTCTCCTTTTTAGCCCTTGGGAATGGGCTCTTATGGACACTATTTATATATTTGGTGTGATTTCTTTATGCATGTTTTTCACCTAATAAGTTTGATGCCACTATATTGATTCATTTTTGGGTGTTCACAATATTTTAAATTTTTTAGCGCTGCTTTCATATATTTATCACAATTCTTGCATCTAGTGTCACAGCAGGTTAAAGTCCACTGTTGGCTGGCATTACTCTGCCAGCCCAGGCTGTGGATCGATCCTGACTTTAAAGTCGGGATCCACCCAGATGCCACGACCAGCAGCTGGTTCAGCCTCTCAGAGAGCCGCTGGGAGACTGAGCCAGCTGCTCCCGCCCCCTCCACAGCCTGGCGCTTCAGGGAACGCTGGAGGGGCAGAGCAGAGAGCTGATAATTTACAGGCACCACGCTCTGTTCACTGAAGACCAAGAACTGAGTGATCAGTGGTATTTGATAGCTCAGTTCTCGGTCTTAGAGGCATCGGGGGAAAGCTGAAGCTGAGACTGGTGCTGCAGCCATCTAGGTGTGTATGAATGTTTGTTATTTTCCATTCCTGCACTTCTTTTTTAAGTGAATCAACTCCTTAACTAAATAAGCTGCATTTTACTGTATTGTAACGATATTCGGTCCAGCTTAACAAGATCTAACAATATATATATTTTTCCCTCTTTTAAGACTCCATGGCTCTGGAACACAAGACAATGTTGGTACAATTATCCTTATCAGGTAAGCAGAACACTATGTACCTGTGCCTCTTATTTTAAGGAAAATGTGAATGAGTTTGAATTTTTGGTCCATTTTGTGTGCCCATTCTTTGTCTCTGATGCATCATACGGCCAATGATTTCATTTTCTAAAAGAGTGATTCCACTTCTTGTAAACTTTGATGTCACCATGCATTTGAGATGGGGCACAGATATTTTATATGTGGCTTTGTCAATTACAGGAAAGATGTTATTTGCATGCCAGGTACTCTGTCATTCTAAGGACAGAAAGAAAAGCTATTAATTAAAATGTTATTAAAAGCAAGAACATCGATTTTTTATATTGCAGTTTCCAATCCTTAAATGTGTTGACTGCATTTGTTTTTGTTTTTTGTTTTATTTTAGTTCTGTGATATTAGTGAATTAATATTCGCTAATGTCTTCCTGTTTCTCCTCCCGGCAATCAGGAAGCGGGTCCTAAGATCCGATTGACCAGGAGTTCTTAGACCTGATTGGCTGCGAGTCCTAACTCCTGATTGACCCGGGAGGAGAAGCGACCGCCGGCACTCAGCACTCGGGAGGAGATGCAGGGGGAGGGGGAGCGGCCAAAGCCACAACCTGGATAGGGTAAGTGCTGGGCTGGCGGGGGGCCTGGCAGGCAATGGACGAGCGATTGAGTTTGAGGGGGAAAGCGGTGATCGAGCGAGCGGGGGGGTGGAGTGAGGTGGGTTTGTTTTGTGGTTGGTTGGCTGGCTGGGGGGAGGGGGGTGGCTGGATAGCTCGGTTCTCCGTCTTAGAATTAGTGGGGGTCAGATGCAGCATTGGATCGATGCTGCATCCGATTGATGCTGCATCCACCTAGGTGAGTATAAATGTTTAAACCCATACTTCTCTTTAAAAAACAATGACAAAAAATGATTCCATGTGTTTCCAAATCTCTGCAGTCCTATTACAAAGTGACTGCAAAAAAATGACCTTCATAGGTATGCTTTTCTTACACCCCAGTGTAACTACAACTACATTGCCTTGGTTGTCTTCTTTACAGTTGTTGTCCAATCTGGAGTATAGTACAAGCATCAATGGATGTGAATCTTCTGCATGCTCTTTCTTGGTTCTGCACAGGATGGGGAGGAAGGTATTAAGAGCTAGACCTTAGGCTGCTATTGTATCATAGAGAAGGCGGTGCTTCTATCAGTGATTGAGCTGGCCTAAAACAAGGCTAAGGACCTCAACAAGTATTGACAATAATCTGCAATTAAAGCAGAACTTCAGTTTGCCTCCCAGGTGGCTCTGCCCCTTTCGGCGCTGCTTTTAGGGCGCATACACAGATGTGCCCATTGGATCTGCTCAGCCTTTAGGTCCTGGTGGAGCCCTTTTGCACATCTGTGCATGCGCAAGTGATTTTCTGTGCATGCACAAAGACGGGGAAGGTTTTGTTACTTCCCCGACAACTGTGTTTGCACATGCATGGGAAACCCCTTGTGTGTACAGATGGCCGGGGAACCAAGCACAATCGCAAATGTGCTGCAGGGCTCTCTCTGGACCCATGCAGGAAGCGTTGAGAAAATTATTTCATTCTCTTCTAGGCGAGCAACATGGAAGTGCTGTTTTGAAGAATAAAGAAATCACTTAAGATGGCCATAGATGGGTCAAGTTTTTTTCATTCAATCAGTGGGTTGAACAAAAAAACGGACCCGGTTCCCCCACCCACACATTCAAAGTGGATGGAGGAATCCTCCTGCTGAGCTACTGTATTCTGACCTTGGGATACTTCCCTGCCTTCAGAATACACAGATCAGTGTTGCAGGCAATAGTCTGCAAAAGAGAATACCCATAAAGTTATATTATTGGTACTGCTATCTTATAGTATTGATGTTGATTCAAGTAATCTGGTTCCGGGGCAGGCAGCTTTTACACCCCAGAGGATCTCCACTGTCCCCTTGGCTTGTAGAGTAATGTAACAAAAATGTAAATTAAAGCACCACACCACTGCTAAAACGTCCACATACAACTTTATACTTTATATTCATTTATATAAAATTCAAGAACACAACCCAAAAAGAAGGCGCCAGGGAAGTTGTACAGATGTTGATCAGTAGATCGCCTTCTGTATATCCTTCCTGCCCATACATGGATTGAAATTCAGCCAGTCCCTGCTGAAGTGGCCAAATTTCCATACATGTATGGTCAACTTGAGTTAAAAAAAAAAGTCTAATTGTAAGAGAGGGAGGGAGGAGAAGGCAGGGCACCAGGACATGATCTTTAGGGTGAAAGTCCCCTTTTAAGGTCAAAGCCAAGAGGAAAACTATAGACAGTGAATGATTAAGCTTGGTCTATCAACTACGTTTGAATGTCAAATGTTCATGTTTGTAGTTAATCTTGATTCTGATTTAAAGTAAAACATTTTGAGACATGTAAGGGAAAGTTCCATTGATGTTGGCCTATCTAATTCTTGTATTCTGGGTATAGTGATAGGAGTGTCACCCAGCAGAGGCCCTATGTTTAAATTGCAATACAACTTAGTGTGCTTTGGAAGCTTACGTTAAAAGAAAAAAAATGTTAGCTCAGAGTTTGAAAAGAATATGAACCGACAACATGAAGGATTTTTTTTTAAACCCTGGAGGTTCACATCTGTTGCTAAACACTATATAGATATTTGGAAAGCGCTGATCTTTGCAGAGGCCATTTCACGTTTCTGAGCCCCAGCTGTTTAATTCTATTTCAGAAACTATTCTGTGTCCCTAAATGTTGGGCTGCCATAGCTCCATTAATGATGCTTTACTTAAAGACAAATGGTCACCACCGGAGTTATAAATAATTTAAGCCTGCATCTTATTTAATCATGCAGGATTACTTGTCAAAATGTAAATTTGCTCCCTAATTTGTCTTTGGATACTTTGTGTTTTATTATTCTGTTTTAGTCAGATGGTAAATGGTCACATAAAGTCTGAAAATTTCTGCCATATGAAATTCCAGAAGCATAAATGTAAACTGAAGCACCACACCGCTGCTAAAAGATCCAGATAGGACTTTATTCAGATAAAAGTCAGGGGTACAGTCCAAAGAGTAGCCTACTTTGGGTTGTGTTGACTTTTATATAAATTATTATAAATAATAAATTCATATGTGGACTTTTTAGCTGTGGTGTGGTGCTTTCATTTACATTTTTGTTACATTACTCTACAAGCCAAGGAGACCGTAGAGATCCTCTGAGGGAAAAGCAGCTGTCTGCCCAGGAACCAAATTACTTGAACCAACATCAATACTAAGATAGCAATACCAATAGTATAACGTTATGGGTCCAGCGCTATTTTTCCTCTTTCCTCAGCTTGTCAAATGCCAGAACTTGAACTTTGGATAGTGTAATGCCCCGTACACACGATCGGTCCTTTTTCCGATCAAACTTCCAACGGAATTCCGACGGAATTTCATTGGAAAAAAATAGAACATGTTCTATTTGAAAATTCCAATGAAATTCATCGGAATTTCTCCGATGGGGCCCACACACAGTCGATGAAAAAACTCCAACGGACTGCATCAGACTTTTTTCATCGGAAATTCCTATCGTGTCTACGCTACATAAGTGTAATGGTTAAAAAAAAGTTGTTTTTTTTTGTTTACTGTACTTTCTGTGTGCCATTGGATAGATTTTCCTTTATGTCCATTCCCAGAAACACAACAGGAAGTAAGGAGAAAACTTACTAAGACATTTTCTCTATCCTGGCGATAGTGGGGGGGGGGGGGGGACATTGACAGCAAAAAAAATGAGTGACATTCTGACCATTCTCTATTCTGCCTTTTCTACAAAAAATAAACAAAAATTAGTACCTGCTTGATATAGACTGAAGGCTTAAAGTCTGGTGAGGGGCATGCTTTGCGGCCACTAATGATGGGAGAGATTGTTGTGATGTGTTTTGCATTTAGAGTTCTACTTCTGTTAATACACTTTGTAAATACTTTTCTTTATGCTGTGTTCTGTAATCTTGCATAGTTATTAAAATTGAAACAGTTCTATTTGTTTTTCAGCAACTAACAGCTGACTTGCATTACTACTACATTGTCGAGCTGTCCTTTTATTGGTCTTTGATGTTTTCTCAATTTACAGACATCAAACGAAAGGTAAAAACTAATTTCATCACATACCCTTACATTATTACATTCAATTGCTGAGCTTCCCTTCAATAGAAAAGAAAAGGTTACAGATTTTTTTTTGTTTTTTTAATGCCAATATGATGATCCTTTGCCTTGTCCCATTAATCCATTATTTGTCTTTAATTGTTTCCTGCTAACATCTTTGCAGCAATAAAATAAGTTCTTGACAGTTTATGAATATGTTAAAATTTAAATTGCGTTTTATCTCCTGGATGGTTTATGAATATTGTTACTTTTAATGTGTGTTATTTTAATCCTTAAAGTGTAATCAACCCACAAAACAAAAATGTTATATATTGCAGTTAACCGATCCCTAAGATGTAATGGATGTTATTTTTAGGCTTTTTTTTCCCCTTTATTTTCACCAGGTGATCCAGAAAATATTTTTTTTTCCTTTTTTTAACAGACCGAGCTATTGCAAAATGGCATTTAAAGGTTTAAAGTGGTTGTAAACCCTTGGAAAAAAAAAAACACCCTGCAAGTCAAAGAAATAATGAGCTAGTATGCATAGCATACTAGCTCATTATGAATTACTTACCTTACATCGAAGTCCCCGCAGTGGTCCTTGTCCCCCCCTCCGGTAGGGACATCTCTCCCGGGGGTTACTTTGCGGCTCCGGCGCTGTGATTGGCCGGAAGCGCGATGACGTCACTCCCGCGCATGCACGCGAAAGCCGCTGGTAACAGCACAGTCACTGAAGCAACGGCACATAGGTGCCATTGCTTCAGTTTGCCCCAGTGCGCATGTGCCGATGACATCGGCACATGCAGGGGACAGGGGATATCTCCTAAACCGTGCAGGTTTAGGAGATATCCTGGGTAGCTACAGGTAAGCCTTAGTATAGGCTTACCTGTAGCATAAAGTGGTCTACAAAAGGGTTTACAACCACTTTAAGACAAACCGTTTACCACCGACGGATACTTACAATAGTGATTTTGTATTCATTTATTAAAACTTAAAAAGTGTTAACTGGAGTTTAGTTTTAATCTGTTAGTCACTTATTTTTTGTTTTATAGCGCAACATAGGTTTTTCAAATAGAGAAAATATTAGAAGCTATTTGCTTTCAGACAGCCTCTCCCTAATTGAATGTAGGGAGCTGTCCAGAGCAATTTGAGAGGATTTTGGAAGGGGGTTGATTCCTTCTTCTGACTCATCATTCTGCTGTGTGTGCAGTAAAGCCTAAGAAATGTGTGAAAATGAGTCTAGAGCTCCATCTCCTGGCTAAAAATAATTAAATATAAAATATTCCTATACAGCATTTCATATTTGTTTAAAGTGTAAGTTCACCTTTATAGAAAATCTGTAAGGTGAACTTACACTGGAATGGAAAAGAAAGAGAAAAACTGCGCTAAATAAACTAAAGTGAGAAAAAAGGAAAAAACTCCAGACGTTTAACTGGTAGCTTTATAGCTATGGGGAGCTGCGATTAAAAATGTGAACTACCATACATGGTAATAATTAAGAAAAAAATTGGTGGAAATCGCGCTACCCCGTGACCAATCACTGTGACAGTAATAAAGTATATTGAAAATTAACAGTTACCCCATAAACCACAGATCAAATGAACTGATAAGTGAAAAAGAGGTGTGTATATAAAACAAACTATAAATATATGAACATCAAATATAAATTTATAAATAATAGTCCATCAAAAAAAGTTTGTTTAAATAAAATCCAAAATATTAACACCAGTGCTTCATGTAAAAATCATACAAAAATGCTGTGTCCACATTCATCTGTGACATTCCACCACCAAAAAGCAGGATTTCTCCTTACCAGCTGTACACGACCCCCTATTACAGAGGGTCAATATATGCATTGAGTAGTTTCTCCCACAGGTCACCGCAGCACACAGCACATGAGGTTCCTAAAACACCGACCTCCGGTTCTCATCAATGGGCACCAGATAAAAAGTCACGAAAAGTTTGGGCTGAATCCACCTCTGAAATAGACGTGGACTCCTTGTCCAAAACATGAGGCCTTGGGGTGGATGAGAGGTGAAATCCTCATTCAAGATAAACAATTGAGAACAGCAATCCACTTTGTAGTCCGCATCCGGCATGAGCTCCCACAAGTCACTCTGCTTTCTCCTCCTATCAGCATGCTCCTTGTTTGCGCATGAGCACTGCAGTGCATCTGTTTGCCTTCTTTGGCTGCTTCTCCCGCTCCCAGTGTGAGCTAGGCTGTAGAGTGACTAATACAAAGTGTACTTACACCACTTGCATTCATAATTATAATTCACGAATACATTGTGAGCTGCAATAATTTATGTATTTTATATCGGATCAGAGTTCAGATTTAAATGTGAACCTATCACGTCCTAGACCTTGCTTGTTGTTTGACCTTCATCCCCCTCCTATCTCTCTACATGGCAATCCCAGAACTGTAGTAAGCATGAAGCCAGTGATGGCAAGAACTCATGATCTGCAGGATGAAAAGGCAGCAAGTACTATCTAAAGAAGTGGGCAGTACCCAACTTTTAGACGGGTTTTATTTTTACACTTTTTTATTTGCTTTTTTTTAGATGTATGTACTCTAAGTGTAATCAGCTTACCATAAAGTACTATATATACTATACAGTATCTCACAAAGGTGCGTTTATCCCTCACGTTTTTCTAAATATTTTATTATATCTTTTTATGTGACAACACTAAAGAAATTACGCTTTGCTACAATGTAAAGTAGTGAGTGTACAGCTTGTTTAACAGTGTAAATTTGCTCTCCCCTCAAAATAACTGATCACACTAAAGTCTAAACCACTGGCAACAAAAGTGAGTACACCCCTAAATTAAAATGTCCAAATTTGGCCCAAAGTGTCAATATTTTGTGTGGCCACCATTATTTTCAAGCACTGCCTTAACACTCTTGGGTATGCCGTCAGTGGTGTATTTTGGTTTTGTGCTGCCCTAGGCAAAACCAAAATCAGGCGCCCCCTCATCTGAATTTGTCACACCCCTTCCTGTTTAAGACACACCCCTTCATCTGTAAACTCCACCCCTTCCTCTTTAGGCTCCACCTCTTCCTGTTACAGCTCCACCTCAGAAGTTGGTCAGAGACTGCAGATATACTATAGGAGCTTTTCAGAGACTGCAGACATGATACAAGAGATGGTCAGAGACTGTGGACATGATACAGGAGACGGTCAGGGACTGCAGACATGATACAGGAGATAGTCAATGACTGCGGACATGATACAGGAGATGGTCAGAGACTGCGGACATGATACAGGAGATGGTCAGAGACTGCAAACATCACCAGAGACTGCAGACATGATACAGGAGATGGTAAGAGGCTGGGGACATGATCAGAGACTGCGGACAAGATCAGAAGCTCAGGACTTTATCAGAGGCTGGGGATAAGATCAGAGGCTGCGGACATGATCAGAGGCTGCGGACATGGTCAGAGGCTGCGGACATGGTCAGAGGCTGCGGGGCTGCGGACATGGTCAGGGACTGCGGACATGGTCAGGGGCTGCGGGACTGCGGACATGGTCAGGGGCTGTGGACATGGTCAGGGGCTACGGGACTGCGGACATGGTCAGGGGCTGCGGACATGGTCAGGGGCTGCGGGGCTGCGGACATGGTCAGCATCCTTCTTCTAATACATTTGCCGTCATCATTACTTGACCATCCCTCCGCTGAGCACAGCCAAGCCGACGTGAGTCAAGACCGCCCACCCGAGCATAGCCGAGCACAGCCAAGGGGAGCTGAATGGGGACCACCACCCCGCCTGAGCATATGCTAGCTATGAGTAAGCGTCAATTCGTGACGTGAAACGCGTTAGCCACCCTTCCCTGCATGCACACCATCTGCATTTGTTGTTTTGGATTTATGGATTTATTTTGAATTTGGATTTTTTACCTGAAATTTTGGAATAAATAACTGTCTATACAGAGTGCGGCAGTCCAGGGTTTCTTTTTCTCCCGCCTGAGCATAGCCGAGGTGAGCTGAGCGGGGACAACCCCCCCGCCCGACCACAGCCGAGCACAGCACAGCTGAGGTGAGCTGAGACCGCCATTCTGCTCGAGCATAGCCGAGCCGAGCCGTGCTGGGACTGCCCCGCCGCCACCTGAGCACAGCCGAGCCATTCACTTTATGCCGCTTTATGGGGGACTCTATTTGTGCGGCCGTCTGAACTTGTTGGGGGCTTTTTTCCGTGTGTGGGGCGGCTTTCTCCCCCCCGCAAAGTGCCGCCCTAGGCCTGGGCCTTGTCGGCCTAGGCCAAGATACAGCACTGTATGGCGTTCACCAGAGCTTCACAGGTTGCCACTGGAGTCCTCTTCCACTCCTCCATGACAACATCATGGAGCTGGTGGATGTTAGAGACCCTGCACTCCTCCACCTTCCATTTGAGGATGCCTTACAGATGCTCAATAGGGTTTAGGTCTGAAGACATGCTTGGCCAGTCCATCACATTTACCCTCAGCTTTTACCCACACATTTACCCTCAGCAAGGCAGTGGTCATCTTGAAGGTGTGTTTGGGGTCGTTATCATGTTGGAATACTGCCCTGCGGCCCAATCTCCGAAGGGAGGGGATCATGCTCTGCTTCAGTATGTCACAGTACATGTTGGCATTCCTCAATGAACTGTAACTCCCCAGTGCCGGCAGCACTCATGCAGCCCCAGAACATGACACTCCCACCACCATACTTGACTGTAGGCAAGACACACTTGTCTTTGTACTCCTCAACTAGTTGCTACCACACACGCTTGACACCATCTGATCCCCATCTCTTTAACCTCTGCAGCAATGCTGGCATCACTCATATGTCTGTTTCCCAAAGACAACCTCTGGATATGATGCTGAGCACCTGCACTCAACTTCTTTGGTCGACCATGGCAAGGCCTGTTCTGAGTGGAACCTGTCCTGTTAATCCACTGTATGGTCTTGGCCACCGTGTTGCAGCTCAGTTTCAGGGTCTTGGCAATCTTCTTATAGTCTAGGCCATCTTTATGTAGAGCAACAATTATTTTTTTCAGATCCTCAGAGAGTTCTTTGCCATGAGGTGCTATGTTGAACTTCCAGTGACCAGTATGAGAGAGTGAGAGCGATAACACCAAATTTAACACATCTGTCTCCCATTCACATATTAGACCTTATAACACTAACAAGTCACATGACACTGGGGAGGGAAAATGGCTAATTGGGCCCAATTTGGACATTTTCACTTAGGGGTGTACTCATTGTTGTTGCCAGCGGTTTAGACATTAATGGCTGTGTGTTGAGTTATTTTGAGAGGACATCAAACTTACACTGTTATACAAGCTGTACACTCACTACTTTACAGTGTAGCAAAGTGTAATTTCTTCAGTGTTGTCACATGAAAAGGTATAATAAAATATTTACAAAAATGTGAGGGGTGTACTGACTTTTGTGAGATACTGTATATGACCAGTTCCAGTAACACATTCTTTTTTGGTTGTGTACAAAGTTGAGAATGATTAGAATTTCTGCCAGGTCTTTATTGATCTCTGCACCCACGTTTAAGAAAATCCCCCTAATTTCCTGTTCTAGAGATTGAAGGACAGGGAATGATGTGAAATTACTTAAATGGGAAGGCAATTGAAACAGACTGCAAAGTAAAGTAGGGAAAGCTTTGCCATTTGGGTTTTCTTGTCCTGGAGTCACCTATTTCCTTCATTCTTTTTCTGGTGTCACCGTAACAAAAAGGGGTCTCACCAGTGAGGTCACATGCAGCTATGAAAACATGACACACACAATTGCTTCAGTCCTCATTTAAGTTCTAATAAATCTAAATTTTCTGCTGAACATGTTGAAAAAAAAAAAAAAAAAACTACTGTAGGTGACTGGTTGTCTGATCAAGTGATACTTTGTGGTCAATTATAGTCAAGGCAGAGAAATGTGATTTTTTGAAACTGGCGATCAATTAACAGCTCCAGCCTTATAAAGATTCTGCGGATAATTACATTCATTTAATTAGAAAGAAAAACTGTAGTTAATTGCCATTAGTAATTAAAGCTGAAATTCAGGCAGCTATAAAAGACACACATCAATTCTGCTCTGTATTCATTAATTTGTCCTTAAATATATATTCAAATGCAAGCAATGTACAGTGCCTTGAAAAAGTATTCATACTTGAAAATTGCTGTTCACAGACGCTCTGCATTCAATCTGACAGAGTTTGAGCTATTTTGGAATAGGCAACAATTTCACTCTGTAGATGGGCAAAGCTGGTAGAGACATCCCCAAAAAGACTTGCAGCTGTTATTGCAGTGAAAGGGGGTTCTACAAAGTATTGACTCAGGGGGGCTGAATACAAATGCACTCCACACTTTTCACATACAGTATTTATTTGTAAATAAATTTGAAAACCATTTATAATTTTTCAATTATGTGCCATTTTGTGTTGGTCTATTACATAAAATCCCAATTAAATTAACATCACCTATTACTACAAGGCAGCCCCAGATAGCTCCTCTCGTCCAATTGTTTGCAGGAAAGGTCGCACCCATATGGACCTTTATTGATGTAGTCAGTGGAGGCTGGTGTTTTTTTTTTTGGGGGGGGGGCGCAAGCAATCCACCCGCCGTCAGTGTCAGTCGTAGCCCCGCACTTACCCCATCTCGCGGGTAACTGCTTTCTCGGTTTCCCTGCGTCTCCTTCCCTCTCCTTCTGGCGGCCAATCCGATCGGATCTCCTTTTGACCAATCGGTTGATGCACCAATGCAGGTGTGTTTTTGATGCGTTTGTTATGCTTTTTCACCTGTGTTTTTTGTGTGGTTTTGAAAACTGCACCAAAAATGCAGAATGCAGGGCTTTTCAAAACACACTGAGCCTACAGCGCTGTGGTGTGAAGAGTCCCATAGGGTTTAATGTTACGTATCGGCAGAAAGAAACTTCTCCTGCACTTGTTCATATTTTCGCATAGTATTTTTGGCTATGCAACTGTCTATTGTTCTTGTCATTTCTAAAAATAATTGCATTCAAAGGAAAGAAAATTAATTAATACTTGAGAGAGATGGCTGGGTTTACTTCCTCTTTGTTTCCCTGCAAAGGTAAAGCATAATGGGCTACTATGCATAGCATAGTAGCCCATTATGTGTCACTTACCTGCAGTAGAAGCCCGCGATGTCCCCGATTTCCTCGCTAGTAGCGAGCGTTCATCTTCACCCCTCTTCTTCTGGGGTCCGCGAACTCCGGCTCTGTGACTGGCCAGAGTCGCGTGACGGCACGTGACGTCACTCCCGCTTTTCACGGCACGACCCATTCATAAAAACGGCACGCTTAGTGCGCCTGCGCCGTTGTCTACGGCGCGCATGCGCCGTAGACATCGTTACAGGCTTTTTGGCAAATATCTCCGAGACCATGTAGGTCTCTGAGATACTGCAAGCACCTACAGGTAAGCGTTAATCTAGGCTTACCTGTAGGTGTAACTTCCCCCATAGGGTTTACAACCACTTTAAGTCACACACCAATGTACTTATCCCTATATTGACAGACAATGGATGATGTCTTATCTGGATGTTTGTATTTTTATTTGAAAATCTTCAATAAAAACATGGTAAAAGAAAAAAATCCCAATAAAATACATATACCTTTTTGGTTGTAACATGACAAAATGTGGACAAATTCAAGGGGTATGAATACTTTTTCAAGGCACTGTATGTACCTGACCTTGCCTAGGTATAACCCCTTAGCGCCGACCGTACGCACATATCCGGCCTCAGTTTGAAGTTGCAGGCATCACCCCGATACCGTTTTTTACAGCTGGTGGTTGGCTCTTTAGGGATAACAACCGATGCAGCTAAAAGCCCTTTGCCTCAAGTTAAGTTTTAAAGAAAAAAAACTGTCAGTCAGCTGTAAACAAGACAAGTTTCACTCCCATTTTTCAAAACAAGATTTGTTTTTTAAATAAATCATTATTTTTATTGGCCCACTAAATACTTGCACAGGAATGATAAAGCAAAATAGTAAATAAATGATGTTTAACCACATAGCGACCGCCGCACACACATATACGTCTACACAATGGCACGAGCAGGCAAATGGGCATACCCAGTGCTGTTTCTTGGCCTAGGCCAACAAGGCCCAGGCCTAGGGCGGCACTTTGCGGGGGCGGCAAAAAATCCGCCCCCGCACAAAAAAAGCCCACCCGACCTATCCTCCCGCCTCACACGGCCCCGTTCCGCACATATATACAGTCCGTGGCTTTGTGGCACTTGTTGTGGGCAGTGTACGGAGCGTACTTGGCCAGGTGGGGGGAGGGACTAGCGCCCCCATAGAACGGCCGGTGACTTGCTATGCAACTGGTGGAGGCCGAGCTTAATTGTCCGCCTACCGACCACTGGCATCCTTCCATGTTTTAAACTCCTCCCCGGGGCGGGGTCCGTCTGTGTCCCGAGGAGGAAAGGGAGGAGGATGTGGGGAACCCCTGGCAGTGACGGCACTGTGGGGCGGAATGCACCCGGTGACACCCTCCAGGAAGCAGCTGTAGTGGCGGGTGCTGTCGAGCCCCCACCCCCCCAGCTGTGAAGCGGTGACAATGCGCCGTTTCTCGGCTGAAGACAGTCACTGGCATTGTGAGGAGAGGCAGGCTGTTGGGTTTCCCCTGCTCACCCCACCCCCCTCTTTTCCTGTCAGCCGCACAGGATAAGAGAGAGGGCTCTTTTCACATTCCCCACCTAGGTTCCTGCTTGTTTTCCCCCCTCCTCATTGGCCACAGCAGAGGCCAATAAAAAGAGACTAGGGGAGCATCATGGGACATGAAGTCCCAGAAGATTGCCAGCCCTATTGTTCTCCAGAGGGAGCCGACTACACCCCCCAGCATGCACTCTGCTGGGGGAAGAGAGAGAGATCCCAGGAACAAGCTGAGGGAGTGAGAGCAGCCAGTTACAGGAGACAGGAAAACAAAAGGACTGTGCTGGGGGAAGCCAGAGAGAATGCCACGCTGCCCAGCACCACCAGAGAACGCCACGCTTCCCAGCACCACCAGAGAACGCCACGCTGCCCAGCACCACCAGAGAACGCCACGCTGCCCAGCACCACCAGAGACCGCCACGCTGCCCAGCACCACCAGAGACCGCCACGCTGCCCAGCACCACCAGAGAACGCCACGCTGCCCAGCACCACCAGAGAACGCCACGCTGCCCAGCACCACCAGAGAACGCCACGCTGCCCAGCACCACCAGAGAACGCCACGCTGCCCAGCACCACCAGAGAACGCCACGCTGCCCAGCACCACCAGAGAACGCCACGCTGCCCAGCACCACCAGAGAACGCCACGCTGCCCAGCACCACCAGAGAACGCCACGCTGCCCAACACCACCAGAGAACGCCACGCTGCCCAACACCACCAGAGAACGCCACGCTTCCCAGCACCACCAGAGAATGCCACACTGCCCAGCACCACCAGAGAATGCCACACTGCCCAGCACCACCAGAGAACGCCACGCTGCCCAGCACCAACAGAAAATGCCACACTTCCCAGCACCACCAGAGAAAGCCACGCTTCCCAGCACCACCAGAGAACGCCACGCCGCCCAGCACCACCAGAGAGAGCGTCACGTTGCCCTGCACCACCAGAGAGCGCCACGCTGCCCAGCACCACCAGAGAGAGCGCCACGCCGCCCAGCACCACCAGAGAGAGCGCCATGCTGCCCATCACCACCAGAGAGAGCACTACACTACACAGGGTGAGCGAACATCCAGCCTGAGAGATCAATGCTGCTGTTTCGCTGGGTCTTGTAAGAGGACCTGACACCATGTTTTACCACACCAGGTGACATCCGATCTCCCCATAGAGGAGAGCGGGGCTCTGACAGGTCCGTCTCAGCACTGTGAGCCGAGACAGACTTGTCATCCGCCTGCTCAGCGGGGATCAACGGTGCAAGCGGAGTCCATCATAATGGATCAGCCCCGTGTGAAAGGGGCCTTACAGTGTCATCTCATGAGATAATTTACAAAAGCATGTTTAGGGGCAGGGTAGGGGTTGGGTGGGGCAAGCGGTGGTGAGTAACTCTTAAGGCCTGGCTAGTGGCTCATAACTTGAAATTTTGAGGTCTGCATTGTACATTCAAATCAGTCCCTGTCCTCAAGGAGCTTACAAGTAGGCACTTGAAAAACAACTTTTAATGTACAGAGCGCAAGAGGTGGAGCTCTAAGAGGAAAAGGTGGGGCCTAAAGAGGAAGGGGTGTGGTTGAGAGATGACCGGGTGGGTCTTAAACAGAAAGGGGTGTGGCCTTGACAGGAAGGGGTGGGCCATATTTAAAATAAGGGGTGCATGAGTTTAGTCAGGCCTAGGGCAGCACAAAACCTACATACACCACTGGGCGTACCTGTACGTCCCTTTAAATTAGTGCACTCGCGGGTCCCGGGAACTCGGTTCTGCCTAGTGACATGTCACTGATCTACTGTTCCCCGTGATCGGGAACAGTGATCAGTGACGTGTCACTGGTAGCACCTCCCCCTAACAGATAGAATCACTCCCTAGGACACACTTAACCCCTTCAGCGCCACCTAGTGGTTAACCCCTTCACTCTAGTGTCATTTTCACAGTAATCAGTGCATTTTTATAGCACTGATCGCTGTAAAAATGACAATGGTCCCAAAAATGTGTCAAAAGTGTCCGCCATAAAGTCGCAGTCATGATAAAAATCACAGATCGCCGCCATTACTAGTAAAAAAAAAATATATATATAAAAATGCCATAAAACTATCCCCTATATTGTAGACGGTATAACTTTTGCGCAAACCATTCAATATACGCTTATTGCGATTTTTATTACCAAAAATATGTAGAAGAATACATATCGGCCTAAACTGAGGAAAAAAATGTTTTTTTTATATATTTTTGGGAGATATTTATTTTAGCAAAAAGTAAAAAATATTGCTTTTTTTTCAAAATTGGCGCTCTATTTTTGTTTATAGCGCAAAAAATAAAAACCGCAGAGGTGATCAAATACCACCAAAAGAAAACTCTATTTGTGGGAAAAAAAGGACGTCAATTTTGAAGTGGCCTGGTCTTTGGCCAGCCAAATGGTCAGGGGCTTAAGTGGTTAAAACATTGGTTCTTCTGGCCTGACTTATCATATTAAATTGCAGTGAGTAGGGTATTGAGGGCTTGTGGTGGAAGGGTAGAAAAATGTATTTCCTTAAAAATTTGTTCTGGCCAAAACAGTGAATTGTTTGAAAAAGAGCTGGATGCATTCCTAAATGCACAAAACATTATTGGATATTAAAGCGGGATTCCACCCGCGATTTTTTTTTTAAAAGTCAGCAGCTACAAACACTGTAGCTGCTGATTTTAATAAGGACACTTACCTGTCCTACTCGCCTGCGATGTCGGTCCCCCGAGGCCGACCCCTCGATCCTGGCAGGTAGCGGCGCCGGCATCCTCACTAAGGGAAACAGGCAGTGAACACTTTGCGGCTTCACTGCCCGTTTCCTACTGCGCATGCACGAGTCACGTGACGCTTTGTGAATAGACGGCTGCTCTTTGGGATACACACAGTTCCCAGAAGGCAGCGCGCCCCATTCACCAGAAGACACCGCGAGTCGGCAGAGGAAGAAGACCTGCCGAGGACTAGGAAGAGGTAGATTAGGAACTTCCGCATAGCAACCGCCTGTTCTGGTAAGTAATTTTTTTTTTCTTCTATTTATTTTTTTCTATTTTTTTGCAGGATCTTTGCGTATTTTTTTTTTTTTTTTTAGGGTGGAACTCCACTTTAAAATTTCTAGGTAATAACAAAAGGGGTAGTTTAAGTGGTAATAAACTCTGTTATACCACTTATACCTACAGGTAAGCCTGTAATAAGGCTTATCCGTAGGTACTGTGAATATTTCCTAAACTTGCACTGTTTAGGAGATATTCAGAGTGCATACAGTCGGTGTCATCACTGCTGCATGAGCTGTAAAGATCCAGCATATGGTGCCGGACCTTTAGAGCCCGGGCCCGTGACCGGTGGCTCCAACGCGCCTTCGCAGGAGTGACGTTATCACGCCCCTGGCCACTCATGTGGCCGGAGGCCGCAAAGCTGGAAAGGAAGACCAGGGGAAGATGGAAGCCATCTCAGCGGCGACAACATGGCACTGGAGGGCTTTGTTTTGAGACAAGTTTCTCATAATGTGCTAGTATGTGATGCATACTAGCACATTATGACATTGCCCTGCATAGGATTGTTTGTTTACTACCGCTTTAAGGGAATATCTGATTGTCTTCTGGTTAATCAGGATGGATTTTTTTCCTTTGCTGGAGCAAATCGGATCATGATTTATTGTGATTTTTCAACATAACTATGTAACTGTTCACCCCTTACTGTGTGCCATGGTGTATTGGGTGAAGGGATTGTCACTTTTCAAGAATCATAATAATGATCTGGTTAATTGTGCAATTAAAAGACGTCATTTATAAGGAAGCATTTCCCAAAACCCCCTGTGTGCTCATATCAGCCAACCAGATTCTTCCTTTTATACAGTGAAGTGGTTCAGATGCCTTCAAAGGAAACCAATTTCGCCTAGAGGATATTTAAACCCAAGAACATAAATGTAATATATTGTACCTTAGATAGCCTTAGATGTGGTAGATGTGGTAGATGCATATTTTCTTTAATTAGCTTAAAAGGAAACCAATTTCTCCTAGAGGATATTTAAACCCAAAAACATAAATGTAATATATTGTAGCTTAGATATTAAATAGTGAAGGCCCCATTCAATGCTGTATTAATCACACCAACACTGGTAGGTATTATCCCTATAATTGCATGGAATTGTACAAAAGATGAAAATAATTGGACTTTAATTAGACCTTACCAGTGTTATAAAGAGCTTAATAACACACTATTGCATACAAATATCCACTTTTTTATACAAAATAATTTACATTCATTAAAAAAATACTACATCACATGTTTTAATAATTGTGTTCTAAACATAAAAGCTTCTGTCGTCATTATTGTCTGATAATAATGCAGACAGAAGCTTTTATGTCTAGAACATTATATGTGACACATGCAATGTAGTATTTTTCTACTAAATTATTTTGTATAATAAAATGGATATTTTTCTGTAATATTTATTTATTAAGCTCTTTATAATACTGTAAGGTATAATTAAAGTCCCATTCTTTTCAGCTTGTTGTACTATTGTAAGCTTAGATACAGTGGGGATCGAAAGTTTGGGCACCCCAGGTAAAAATGTGTATTAATGTGCATAACGAAGCCAAGGAAAGATGGAAAAATCTCCAAATGGCATCAAATAACAGATTAGACATTCTTATAATATGTCAAAAAAAGTTAGATTTTATTTCCATCATTTACACTTTCAAAATTACAGAAAACAAAAAAATGGCGTCTGCAAAAGTTTGGGCACCCTGCAGAATTTATAGCATGCACTGCCCCCTTTGCAAAGCTGAGACCTGCCAGTGTCATGGATTGTTCTCAATCATCATCTGGGAAGACCAGGTGATGTCAATCTCAAAGGTTTTAAATGGCCAGACTCATCTGACCTTGCCCCAACAATCAGCACCATGGGTTCTTCTAAGCAGTTGTCTAGAAAACTGAAACTGAAAATAGTTGACGCTCACAAAGCTGGAGAAGGCTATAAGAAGATAGCAAAGCGTTTTCAGATGTCAATATCCTCTGTTCGGAATGTAATTAAGAAATGGCAGTCATCAGGAACAGTGGAAGTTAAAGCAAGATCTGGAAGACCAAGAAAAATATCAGACAGAACAGCTCGCAGGATTGTGAGTAAAGCAATTCAAAACCCACGTTTGACTGCACGATCCCTCCAGAAAGATCTGGCAGACACTGGAGTTGTGGTACACTATTCCACTATAAAGAGATACTTGTACAAATATGGTCTTCATGGAAGAGTCATCAGAAGAAAACCTCTTCTACGTCCTCACCACAAAAATCAGCGTTTGAACTTTGCAAATGAACATATAGACAAGCCTGAGGCATTTTGAAAACAAGTTCTGTGGACCGATGAGGTTAAAATAGAACTTTTTGGCCGGAATGAGCAAGAAAGCACAGAATTTTATGAAAAGAACCTCTGTCCAACTGTTAAGCATTGGGGTGGATCAATAATGCTTTGGGGTTGTATTGCAGCCAGCGGCACAGGGAACATTTCACGAGTAGAAGGAAAAATGAATTCAATAAAATTTCAGCAAATTTTGGATGGTAACTTGACGCCATCTGTGAAAAAGCTGAAGTTAAAGAGAGGATGGCTTCTACAAATGGATAATGATCCTAAACCAATCAAAATCCACGGGGGATTACATCAAGAGGCGTAAACTGAAGGTTTTGCCATGGCCTTCACAATCTCCTGACCTCAACATTATTGAAAACCTATGGATAGACCTCAAAAGAGCAGTGCGTGACAGACAGCCCAGAAATCTCAAAGAACTGGAAGACTTTTGTAAGGAAGAATGGGCAAAGATACCTCAAACAAGAATTGAAAGACTCTTGGCTGGCTACAAAAAGCGCTTACAAGCTGTGATACTTGCCAAAGGGGGCAGTACAAGATATTAACTCTGCAGGGTGCCCAAACTTTTGCAGACGCCATTTTTTTGTTTTCTGTAATTTTGAAAGTGTAAATGATGGAAATAAAATCTAACTTTTTTGACATATTATAAGAATGTCTAATCTGTAATTTGATGCCATTTGGAGATTTTTCCATCTTTCCTTGGCTTCGTTATGCACATTAATACACATTTTTATCTGGGGTGCCCAAACTTTTGATCCCCACTGTAGCCTTTGATGCGGTAGATGCATATTTTCTCAGGCTAAGTACTGTTAATTCTGCCAGAATTCCAGTTTCCTTGTAACTTCCTGTGAACTGAAGTATCAAGCAATGTTATTATCTTTCTGAGCTATCTAATCAAGAGGTGAAAAGAAAAGAAAAATAAGCCTGAAAAGGAAGACAAAAAAAACTTGATACCGCTGTGCACATATGGAGGACCCGTTCTATACCCTGCACCTTTCTCCCTTATCATACTCATCCCCTAAAGCAGTAGTAAACTCTTTTTGTGAACTTGTCCCTTCAGGTAAGCCTATAATAAGGCTTACCTGTAGGTACAGTCAATATCTCCTAAAACACCTCCTTGCCATGTTTAGGAGATATTCACAATGGATGCAGCCGGTAACGTCATTGGCACATGCGCTCTGAAGGTCTGGCATACTGTGCTGGATATTCAGAGCTCCGTGTTGGAGCCAAGGGCTCCCGCATTCATGCACAGTAGTGACGTCATTGCGGCCCCGTCCACTCATACAGCCAGAGCCCACGAAAACGGAAGGAAAACCGGTGGGAAGATGGAAGCCCTTTCAGGGGTGACAGCGCATCGCTGGAGGGCTTTGTTCTAAGGTAAGTATTTCATAATGTGTTTTTTTTTTTAAATGCCCATGTTTACTAACACTTTAACTCATAAATATAAAATGCAGATTAATACAGAGACAACATCATTATAATATCTTTGTAAATTGTATGGTAATCTTTAGATAGTATACATACCTAAGCTGTATAGCTCTGTACGCAATTGTTCCTGCCTTTACTTTATATATTTGCATTGCATTTTTCTTTTGATATGTAAGACTGGATGTTTAATTTTGTAACACTTTGGTCTGAATAAATAAAGAATTAAAAAAAAGGAAATGAATGTTGCCACCCTATCTAAGGATTGATAAGCTACAATATTTTTAATTTATGTTTTTAGGTTTACACTTTAACCACTAGGGGTCCACGCTATAGCCGAATGACGGCCACAGCGCGGACCCCAAATGCCGGGAGGCCATCAATAGACGTCATCCCCTTTACACGCGCAACGTACGCCCCCTGCAGGGCGCGCGCGGAGCGCGCTGTGATCACCGAGTCACTGAGACCGGTCCCGGCCCCTTACCACGTGATCAGCTGTCAGCCAATGACAGCTGATCACGTGATGTAAACAAAGGATCGGTAATCGTTTTTTTTCTCCTCACACTCACAGCAAAAAGCCGATCACCGGCTTGTGTACAAGGGACATCGGTCCCGAAGAGGAAAAGGCAATTCTGCCTCATCTGTGCCTACAAATACCGCCTGCCAGTGCCCACAGTGCCACCTATCAATGCCCACGAGTGCCACCTATCAATGCCCACAAGTGCCACCTATCAATGCCCACCAGTGGTGCCAATCAGTGCCACCTAGCAGTGCTGCCTATCAGTGTAACCTACCAGTGCCGATCAGTGCCCATTATTGCCACCCATTAGTGCCCATCACTGCCACCTATCAGTGCCCATCACTGCCAGCTATCAGTGCCACCTATCAATGCCACCTATTAGTGCCACTTCTCAGTGCCCACCGGTGCCACCTATCAATGCCCTTCAGTGCCACCTCTCAGTGCCCACCAGTGCCGCCTATGAGTGGCCACCAGTGCCGCCTATCAGTGCCCACCAGTGCCGCCTTATCGGTGCCCATCAATGCAGCCCATCGGTGCCCATCAGTGCAGCCCATCGGTGCCCATCAGTGCAGCCCATCAGTGCCCTTCAGTGCAGCCTCATCAGCGTACATCGATGAAGGAGAAAAATTACCTGTATGCAAAATTTTATAACAAAATATAAAAAATATATAAAATCTGTCTTTTTCATTTTTTTAACAAAAAATAAAAACCACAGAGGTGATCAAATACCACCAAAAGAAAGCTCTATTTGTGGGAAAAAAATTATAAAAATGTAATTTGGGTACAGTGTTGTATGATCGCGCAATTGTCATTCAAAATGCATCAGCACTAAAAGCTGAAAATTGGTCTGGGCAGGAGGGGGGTTTAAGTGCCCAGTAAGCAAGTGGTTAAGGCCCCTTTCACACTGGGGTGGGAAGGTGCGGTGGCTGTATAGCGGTGCAATTTTTAGCGCCGCTATATCGTCATTTTTACCGCGATATTCGGCCGCTAGAGGTGCGGTTTAAACCCCCGCTAGCGGCCGAAAAAGGGTTAATACCGCTCACAAACCGCGGCTACAGCTGCAGTTTGCAGGCGGTATTACCGCGGTGTCACATTGATTTCAATGGGAAGGAGCGGTAAAGGAGCGGTATACACACCGCTCCTTCACCGCTCCAAAGATGCGACTAGCAGGAGATTTTTTTTCCTCCCGCCAGCGCATTGCCTCAGTGTGAGAGCCCTCGGGCTTTCACATTGAGCATACTGGGGCATGATTATTTCAGGCGTTATTTATGCGCTATTTTTAGTGCTAAAACGCCTGAAATACGCCTCAGTGTGAAAGGGGCCTAAAGCAACTCTAAACTCCTTGTATTAAAAATAATTATATTATATTATATTTAATGATGTATTCTTAACTCAGAAACTTCCCTTTTTTTCTCAGCCTCATCCAAATCTCCAAATTCCATTGTGATCTGGCTTATTGTTAGATGGTGGCTACGTTCACTCACCATGGTCCCCTTGTATGTAGGAACATAGCCACTGTCTCTTTTCTCTCTCCTGAGATGGACCATGGACTATGGGGTTTGTAGTGTGCATACAACAGTTCACAGGGGCGTATCTACTGCAAAGCAAACAAGACGTTTCCCTGGGATGGCATTTTTCAGCGGGGCGGCACCTGTACAGCTTCAGGCATCACTCCAGTATCGTTTTTTAGAGCCGGCGGTCGGCTCTCTTGTAATAGCAATCGGAGAGGCTTACTAGCCGCTCGATTGCTATTACAAGCAGTGGAAGGGGGTGTCCCCCCTCCCGCCGCGTTCCGCGGCTCTCTCTGGCTCTTCGGTTCCTCTGGTAGACCCGATCAACCAGCCTGTGTGTCCACCGGCTGGCCGTACAGCCAAGCAAAGCCAGAATCAGCTTTGGTCCACTGTTCATAACAGTAAACCAAAATCGATGACATGACATCACTTCCGGTTAATTCGGAAAACCATCGGAACCAGTTTTTAAAAATCGAAAGCATTTAAAAACGTGATAACATTTTTTTAAGCAAGTAAGAAACGCAGTAAGAAATTATTTCATAAAAAATGTAATTACAGGGCCATTAGTGGATGTGAATGGATTATTTTTTGCAGAAAACGAATATTCGTAATGTCATTTTAACGATAAGAGTATTTTCTGTTAATGTCTCTTAACTTTATATGCAGTAATTCTTTTTTTTTACTTTTTTGTTGCGGTTTCTGCTATTGAATCTCTGAGCACGGAGCAGAAGAAATAGTTTTGAGCCAATCTCTATTGTAAGAATGTAGCTACTGCAGCAGCAATTTAAAATGACCTTACTTGTACCAAGGTTTTCATAACAGAATACCAAATACATGGCACTGGTGATATGCATGGCTGAGCATCAACTGTAATTTCAGTAGGAAACATTTTCTGCTTAAAAACTCTCTATTACTCCTTATAGAGAAAATTCATACAAATAGATTGTGACTTTTTTAAAGAGTGGAATGTTCTACACCACTGATAGATTGAACGTTCCTAAAACGTATCAGAAATGTGTCATAGAATCAGTAATTTAAAACTGAACTCCGGGATAACAAATTCTTTGCAGTGGGGCTCCCCCTGCACTTAAAGTTTTAAATGCTCCTTTATGCCTAGGGTACCAATAAAAAGGACATACCGTATATACTCGAGTATAAGCCGACTCGAGTATAAGCCGAGGAACCTACTTTTACCACCAAAAAACTGGGAAAATGTATTGACTCGAGTATAAGCCTAGGGGGGGGGGAATGTGCCCATTGCCACCTCACTGTGCCAATTGCCCAACCTTACTGTGCCCATTGCCATCTCACTGTGCCACCTCACTGTGCCCATTGCCACCTCACTGCCCATTGTCACCTCACTGTGCCCATTGCCACCTCACTGTGCTCATTGCCACCTCACTGTGCCCCCTTACTGTGTCCATTGCAGCCTCCCTGTGCCCGAGTCAGTCAGTGTACCTGAAAATCTTCTTATTCCCGGCCGGCGTCCATTGTTTAAATCTCGCGGCTTTCTTCTGGTCCCTTCCGTGATAGGCGTTTCCAGCAAACACTGTGTTGAGTGTTGCGCCTATCACGGAGATCCTCTCATTCTCGGACTCCGTTTCCCAGCAGGCACTGTGTTCAGTGTTCCGCCAATCACGGACGTCGGACAAGAGAACGTCCATGATAGGCGCAACACTCAACACAGTGTTTGCTGGAAACACCTATCGCGGAAGGGACCAGAAGAAAGCCACGAGATTTAAACAATGGACACCGGCTGCGGAATAACAAGATTTTCAGGTACTGATTCCAGTATAAGCCGAGGGGAATACTTTCAGCCCTAAAAAAAGGGCTGAAAAACTCAGCTTATACTCGAGTATATACGGTATATGCCTTGTTTAGACCTGACGCAGTCTCTATTGTGCCTATGTTCCACACTAGATTGTTCTTTAGAGGGTGGTAGAGCAGCGGTTACCAGATGTTCAGGAGGCAGCACAGTCCAAATGACATCACTAGGTGCCGCATGCCGCCTGTCAAACTCAGCATTCCAAGTTAAATTTGCTGTGACCGTGAAGCACAGAATTGGGGTCGTGGCATCTGTGCCATCCACTCCATCAACTGTCTGTCTGCCACCCCTTTGCCACCTGTGTAAACGAGGCTTTAAATACCCAATCTCCACACTGCAAGACTAGCGTCCGCAGCCTCTTCCCCAAGGCACCCCAGTGGTCGCAGGCTCTAAGGTTGGCCATAGATGGGTCAGTCGAAAAGAGAATGTATTCCCCCATCCCCACAAGCGATAACCCTCTGCTGTGTTATTGTGGGAGGGACTCCTCCGCTGTCAGAATACACTAACCAGTGCTGCAGCCGCTTATCGAATAAACAATTTCCAACATCCCGTTCAACAAAAGTCTATTGTTAGATTGGCTTCTGTTGAGCAGGAACAGCCATGGATAGATAGAAATTCAGTCGGTCCTTGCTGAACTGGTCACATTTCGATCCATCTGAGGCCAGCTTAAGATATCATAATATACAATTCAGGGCTATTGGCCAGTGGATCACCCTCAATCCAGAGCATTAAGAAGAAGAGGAGTGGGCTGGGTGGCAGGGGAGCATGAGATGAGATAAATAAAAACCTTTACTTTAATTGAGCATTTAATTCTTGTATTGTGGGGAGAGCCCGACTGCAAGGGAATTTTTTTGATTTCCCCAGGGTTCAGCATTAAATGCTTAAATGACCAGATTGTCTGAGGCTTAAAGGGGTATTCCCCTGTCCTTATAGATTTAGTCAATCCAGTCCTAAACACTGATAAAATGTAAATATTCTACATTGTGTAGGATTAATTTTTTCATGCTATTCTCCCAGGGTTTTACATTCTACCTGCCTGTCACCTAAAGCATATTAACGTCTCTTATGTATTCATTCCCTAGAGCTAAGGAGTAGAAGCATCTCATTCATTAAGATGTTCTCATGTTCTGCCTAGCAATAAAATACTATTAGTGATATTCATATCTTATACTAGGAGATGAACGAGAATGACTTCAGGGCTGCAGAAAACATCAGAAATAGTTTCTTGATGACTGTCTCATCTTACGGTATATCCCCTTATAGCTTCAACTTAACATCATATTCATTACACAGTTGTAGTTTTAGCATATTTGGCATATAGATACAGTATATATATATATATATATATATACTGTATATATTTATTTTTTGTATTTAAATATTTTATTAAACTGAGTATCACAATAGCCATCACATGAAACATAACACCTATCACAGGGAATGCTTCCACACAGGGAGTGATACATTAACAAGTGCCATTAACATGTCAAAACAAACGACAACTATACACAAGAGGCCAATCAACGCATGAACAAATCTATTCCATCAAATAATGGCTTTTAGCAATCTAATAGCTAAAGTAGAGGTAGAAAAAGATAAAGAGCTAACATTCAAGTGGCTCACTCCAGCCATGGCCCGGGGGGAAAACTAGGACCCAGCGAAGTCAGCAAAATATCCAGCAATGTACTAAAAGAAAAGGATTGAGAAGCAGGGATGAGCCGAACACCCCCCTGTTCGGTTCGCACCAGAACCTGCGAACAGACAAAATGTTCGTGTAAACTTTAGAACCCTATTAAATACAATGGACTCGAACGTTCGAAATCTAAAGTGTTAATTATAAAGGCTAATATGCAAGTTATTGTCCTAAAAAGTGTTTGGGGACCTGGGTCCTGCCCCAGGGGACATGTATCAATGCAAAAAGAAGTTTTAAAAACGGCCGTTTTTTCGGGAGCAGTGATTTTAATAATGCTTAAAATGAAAAAATAAAAGTGAAATATTCCTTTAAATTTCGTACCTGGGGGGTGTGTATGATATGCATGTGAAGTGGCGCATGTTTCCCGTGCTTAGAACTGTCCCTGCAAAAAATGTCATTTTTGAAAGAAAAAAAATGCATTTAAAACTGACTCGCGGCTATTAATGAATTGTCGGCTCCCGGCAATACATACAAAAGTCATTGAGAAAAAAAAAAAAAAAAAGCGTGGGGGTTCCCCAGAATTCAATTACCAGGCCCTTCAGGTCTGGAATGGATATTAAGGGGAACCCCGCCGCAAATTTAAAAAAAAATGGCGTGGAGTCCCCCTAAAAATCCATACCAGACCCCTTATCCGAGCACGCAACCTGGCCGGCCGCAGGGGAAAAGGGGGGGACGAGAGAGCGGCCCCCCCTCCCTCCTGAACCGTACCAAGCCACATGCCCTCAACATGGGGAGGATGTCCCCATGTTGATGGGGACAAGGGCCTCATCCCCACAACCCTTGCCCGGTGGTTGTGGGGGTCTGCGGGCGGGGGGCTTATCGGAATCTGGAAGACCCCTTTAACAAAGGGGACCCCCAGATCCCGGCCCCCCCCTATGTGAATTGGTAACGGGTACATTGTACCCCTACCATTTCACGAAGAAAGCGTAAAAAAAATGTTTAAAAAAACACACAAACACCTTGAAAAAGTCCTTTATTTAAAAAAAAATAAAAATAAACATTCCAGCGGTGAAATCCAGTGTCCCGCGGCGATCCCGATGTCCAGCGCTGTCCTTCATTGGTTGTGCCTGAGCGGACCTGATGGGGAACTCCCTCTCAGTATTTTAAATGTATAGACCCGCCCCTTCTAAAGTTCCCCATCAGGTCCGCTCAGCGGACCAGATGCGGAACATGAGAAGGGGCGGGTCTATACATGTATTACCAAAGTGAGAGCAGTTCCCCATCAGGTCCGCCCCCTCGGTATGTCGGACCCGCCTACGTCATTGGCTTGAGCGGGGAACTTCCTTCACTGTGTAATTTAAATTTACATAGTGAAGGAAGTTCCCCGCTCAAGCCAATGACGTAGGCGGGTCTGACATACCGAGGAGGCGGACCTGATGGGGAACTGCTCTCACTTTGGTAATACATGTATAGACCCGCCCCTTCTCATGTTCCGCATCTGGTCCGCAGAGCGGACCTGATGGGGAACTTTAGAAGGGGCGGGTCTATACATTTAAAATACTGAGAGGGAGTTCCCCATCAGGTCCGCTCAGGCACAACCAATGACGGACAGCGCTGGACATCGGGATCGCCGCGGGACACTGGATTTCACCGCTGGAATGTTTTTTTTTTTTTTTTTAAATAAAGGACTTTTTCAAGGTGTTTGTGTGTTTTTTTAAACATTTTTTTACGCTTTCTTCGTGAAATGGTAGGGGTACAATGTACCCCTTACCAATTCACATAGGGGGGGGGGGATCTGGGGGTCCTCTTTGTTAAAGGGGTCTTCCAGATTCCGATAAGCCCCCCGCCCGCAGACCCCCACAACCACCGGGCAAGGGTTGTGGGGATGAGGCCCTTGTCCCCATCAACATGGGGACATCCTCCCCATGTTGAGGGCATGTGGCTTGGTACGGTTCAGGAGGGAGGGGGGGCCGCTCTCTCGTCCCCCCCTTTTCCCCTGCGGCCGGCCAGGTTGCGTGCTCGGATAAGGGGTCTGGTATGGATTTTTAGGGGGACTCCACGCCATTTTTTTTTTAATTTGGGGTGGAGTTCCCCTTAAAATCCATGCCAGATCTGAAGGGCCTGGAATGGATATTTGGGGGAACCCCACGTCAATTTTTTTTTTATTTGCGGCGGGGTTCCCCTTAATATCCATTCCAGACCTGAAGGGCCTGGTAATTGAATTCTGGGGAACCCCCACGCTTTTTTTTTTTTTTTTATCAATGACTTTTGTATGTATTGCCGGGAGCCGACAATTCATTAATAGCCGCGAGTCAGTTTTAAATGCATTTTTTTCTTTCAAAAATGACACTTTTTGCAGGGACAGTTCTAAGCACGGGAAACATGCGCCACTTTACATGCATATCATACACACCCCCCAGGTACGAAATTTAAAGGAAAATTTCACTTTTATTTTTTCATTTTAAGCATTATTAAAATCACTGCTCCCGAAAAAACGGCCGTTTTTAAAACTTCTTTTTGCATTGATACATGTCCCCTGGGGCAGGACCCGGGTCCCCAAACACTTTTTAGGACAATAACTTGCATATAAGCCTTTATAATTAGCACTTTAGATTTCTCCCATAGATTTTTCGAATTTGCCGCGAACACCCCAATTTGTTCGCTGTTCGGCGAACGGGCGAACAGGCAATGTTCGAGTCGAACATGAGTTCGACTCGAACTCGAAGCTCATCCCTATTGAGAAGTAGTGGGGAGAGAGGGATAGAGGGAGGGGGGTAAAAGGAGAAGAATGGTTCTGGGGATTGAACTGGCCACGGTCCCAAGAGCATAGTCAACCGATTAGTATAACAAGACAGCTAAGGCTCCATAAGGGAGGCGTCAAAATTAGGGGGCAGAAATCTATCAACCCAAGGTTGCCAAATTTTGGAGAATCGTCTCACCTCGTCCTGGAGCCTCGTCCTCTATCTTGCCGTATATCATTGCCTGAGTGATTCTATTTTTCGTAGCGGCCGTCTTCCAGGCTTTGGCTATTAGAAAAATAAGTGGTAGGGGATGCTGTGAAACTAAATTATGTGCCTGTTAGTAAATTACCATATTAAATGGAATAAAGTGACATGTGCAAAAAAAAGTGCTACGTGAGGTAACCAATACCTGACAAAAACAATACTCAACAGTAAAATATTGTATAAATAGTATAAAGTGCCCAAAAAAAAACTATGACAAATGTGACAAAAATCTTAGGAAAAAACATTAAAAGTCCATATTAGCAAAAATGATGACTCAAATCTTGATAGCAGAAATAAAAAGAAATCCTTCACCTTGAACTTAAAACACCCTCGAAAGTGCTCTGATATGAAAACTGCTCACCAGATGAATATGACCTCTTTAATTAAAAAGAAGGTCTATTGCACTGTAGGGAAATCCTGATAGGAACCATTGGTTAATTAAATGAGATCTCTGTATTATGTCCTCCTTTTCTCCAAATTATCTCATAAGGAAAACAGCAGTGTTTACAGCAGGATCTGGACACACCCTCGTGTTTCTGATTGGACAGTGAAGGGAAAGCAGCATACTCTTCTCATATTGCTCTCTTTTCTCCTGTCCAAAGATTTACTGGCAGCACATGTGCACTGCAACAGATCCTGATTGGCTGCTACTGCTGGTCCTCCCTCCTCTGGGGTGCAGCTGTATAGTAGATTACAGTAGACTAATTGTCATGGATATGCAGTAGTGTTTGTCTGTCAGCTTACCTTCCTTCCCATGTGTTCATCTTAGAGGCCTGAGCCCTTTCACCTGGCTTCCTTTATAATCTCCTCCCAGCCAGACTCCACCCCAGGCCCTATCACAGAACACTATATTAACCTGTGCACTGCAAGCCTGCTTTGCTGATCAACGTGTTTGTTAGGCATTGTGTGTTTGGGTTCCTGCCTGCCGTGTGCTACGTCTGTCTCTCTGTTACATATTTGGCTTGTCCCCGACTATCCCTGTCTGCTCGTGACCCTTGACCTTCGGCTCGTTCTTTCGTTATCCTTGTCTGCTTGTGGCCCCTGACCTTCAGCTTGTTATTCGGTTCTCTCATATCTTATGCTGCTGCTTCCCCTCTTTTCCCCTTATCCTACGGGGCGTGAGCTAGGAAACTCCAGGGGCCGCGACCTGGTCCCAGCTTGCAGCATAACATTCTCACCACTAGAGGCCCTGGAGAAGACCTGCTGGGTCTTAGACTCCGCGCCCTGGGGAATCTTGGCTCTAGCTTCCGTTAGGATCCCGGTTGTGCTCCTCTGGTCCCGCTTTCCACAACCACCCAGTTTCCTATCCGCAGCAGTCAGCCATAGGGTTCACTACCTTGCGGTGCACTCCTGTCCCCCTACGGTGTGCATCTGTCACCTGGCCACAGGTGACCTTGACACTAATATCAAGACAGTTTTAGGTAATTATAGTAGCTGAATTTGAAAAATGCATATCCTTTTTTTTTATTAACTACTGTACATTCACAGCTCATATGTATAGTGCTGTGTTTTAGCTGTGGTACAGGAACTTCCCCCCCTGCTCCAGGAACAAAACTGCTCAGCCATTCCTAGGAGGCTTTGTATTTTATGAATGAATACAGGGCTTCCAATGATTGACTGAGGCAGAGATTCTGATGCCATCTGCCTGCCTCTCCTGTTTAGCCATTCAGAGGAAGCCTTGTATTCATTCATAAAATACAAAGCCTCCTGTGAATAGCTGAGCGGCACTCTGGTCCACTTAATTTTGTTCCAGGAACAAGACGGGAAGTCCCTGTACTTCTGCTGGAACACAGCGCTGTATACTGTATGTAGCTGATGCTGCATCAGCTTCGCAACTGTCACGTACCTGGTGGGTGAGCCTGACGTGTAGAGGAAGGCCTCCCGTACAGCTCTGGCTTGAGGGCCGCTGATGGTGAGACAGCTGGCGCTGGAGCACGGCGGGGTAAGAGTGCCTAGGATCAGTCCAGAAGTCTGTGCAGGTAGTATCCGGAAACTCACAGGCAGGCAGCCGGACTTGGCTGGTAGCAGGCGGGTGAGATGGCAGACAGGCTGTCAGACTTGGCAGATGACAGGCTGGGATGCACAACAGGAAGCAGGATCAGACTAGCCGGGTACACAACAGACTGGTGGATCAGGTACAACAGCAGGCAGGAGCGTAGTCAGGTCACAGGCAGATTTGGGAGCAGACAGGTAGATCAGGTGCAAACAGCAGGCAGAAGCGTAGTCGAGGAGTAAGTCGGAAGGTATCAGGAGTCAACACAGTCATCAGGATTTCAGGTAAACGCTGTAGACCAAACAGCAATTAGCCGTCTGGCGGCAGTTCTGGTGACAGGTGCGCGAACGCGTTCGCGAATGCGCGTTCACCGATGTGCCCGTGGCTGCTCTGTTTACTGCTCTTTGGCACCTGTGTACAGGTGTGCGCCTGAGAGCGGCAGCTGTACCCCGCAGACAACTTCCCTGACAACAACTTATATGTATAGCACTGTGTTCTAGCTGTGGTACAGGGACTTCCCTTCCTGCTCCATGAACAAAACTGCTCAGTCATTCCCAGGAGGCTTTGTATTTTATGAATAAATACAGGGCTTCCTCTGATTGGCTGAGATGGGGATTGTGAGGTCATCTGCCTGCCTCTACACTTCAGCCATTCAGAGGAAGCCTTGTACTCCTTCATAAAATACAAAGCCTCCTGTGAATAGCTGAGCAGTACTCAGCTACACTTAACTTGCTGCTGGAACACAGCGCTGTATGCTGTGTACTGTATGTAGCTAATACTGCACACATTTTTTACAGTAAACACAGCCGCTGCATTTGTTGGTTCAAACAAACTATTCAAAGCTCACTAAAACCTGGGTTTGGCCTTCAAAGATTTTGTCTGATTACTATGAGCAACAAGAAAAAGAGTCTTTAGATGGCTTTTAAGCCCCATGCACACTGGGCCTTTAGGTGCGGGCAGAGGGAATGGGTACCCCATCCTGCCTCAAAGCTGGTAGCTTGTTAAACTCTGAGAAACTAAAAGCTGTTGCAGCTGGATGGGGCAGGACGGTGCTAATAAAGCGTAGGGCAGTATTCGTCTAGGAACAAATTGCCCAGGATGCAAACAGTGTACGTTCTGGGCATTTGTCCCTAGGCACATACTGCCTTAAGCGTTAGTATCACTCAGTGCACCATTCAACCCCGTCCAGCCACAGCAGCTCTTAGCCCCTCGCACATTTTTACTGGGGCTGGACAGTACACCTGTTTCCCTCTGCCTGCATCTTAATGCCAAAGCCGCATGCACTAGAGCTAAACACTAAAATTGTTCATGCAGTAGTTGTTTAGAAAGGATTTTCCATGCACTGTAGTAGAGCTTAAAATCATTATAAATCATTATATAAAATATAGCAGCAGAATGAGCAGAAAAGTGTGAAAACTCAAAACAAAACGTGTTTCAGATACAATTTACCATGTCGCACAATGCATGCATGCTGACAGTCCTGGTTGTTCCTGTTAAGAAATAATATATATTATTTTAGTGTTAGAGTTCGGTGGAATAGCTATATATTTTTGCTTGACAGAATGTCAACCTCATACATTATTCCTTCCTCAAATATTCAGAAAGACTAATACATTTTACATTATTACAGAATCTGTTGACAGCTTGCTCATGTCTAAATCTGGTGCCCTTTGAGTTACTATGTAGCTAGGAGGAATTGAGAGGGTGCCAGGGTTTCTTCAATATTTAATTTAAGCAAACCTATCAGCAAAAAAATCAATGGCACCATTCCAGCGCTTGTGTTTTTTTTTTCTTTGTTGCCTTTTCCCATCAGAACTATCGAGGTGATTGGATTGCTTTCTATGTGCATTGCTTTAAATAACTGCTATGCAGTTAGTTGTTTAAGAGACTACAAAATGTAAATTGATGCTCTGAGTAATATATTTTACTAAACAGTCAGACTGATGGCACGTAGGAACCTATTCATCCAAAGATGTTCTCCATGCTTTTTATCAATTACTTTATATAATTTTGTTTTTCACATTTAGCAATGAGAATTTGAGCATTCCAAGTTAGAAATTGCTAATATTCATTGCAGTGGTAAAGTTGGCTGGAGACGGCAATTAGCAGTTTGACATTTGGAGACAATAAGAAAGCTGCACAGTCTTTGCCCACTCAAATTATTAGGTGCTGCTTCATAAAACTGGAGAGAAGAAAATGAGCACAAAATTAAAGTCGTTCTAAACCTTTACATACAGTATACCCACTGAAGTGACTTGCCTCTGGTGATACACAGAGATGAAGCAAAACCTTCTACATAAGTCGTACTTGTTTATCTGCAGCCCTTTTTTCACGACAGCTGTTCAAAGTCTCAGCTCCAGAAGGCATGGGATAGGTGTCTGATGTCCCACAATGCACAGCATAGAGCAGAGTGTAATCTGAGAGCTGAGTGGAGGGAAAGTACACAACCCCCTCTACACAATCTCATAGGGAAAGATCAGTGCTGGATTAGTAGCAAGGCATAATAGGCACCAATCTATGGGCCCCTTGCACTTTAAGGGCATTGCAACAACAGATCAAAATTTAGCGCTACCCCCTAGAGGGCCCCTGGATTTTGGGCCCCCCTAATCCTGCACAGCCAGGCAGCGCACATTATTCAACTTTCATTCAGAGTCAAATAATCAGTTCTTGGGCTTTTTTTGTTGTTTTTATTGGGGAAAACAACTTGCATAGGGAATAGGGATTTATGGGATGCCAAACTTGACTTGAAGAACAGCAAATTAGGACAGCTTCCTTCTCTATGTACACTGCAAAAATGACAAATCCTCGACTGTATTTTCTCTGGAACAGCAACAGTATCTCTGGAAATGATAATTGAAATTCCCTTTCTAGGAGCTCTGTGTCTCCTGGGTGAAATTCTAGCAAAGTCCCAACTTGTAGGAGCAGTATGTTCCCTCTCTTGAAATTACCAGCCTACCTGGCTGCTTGGTGAAATGTCCCAGGACAAAGGATTAGGTTTAGCTTTTTGGAACTGTCCCAGAAAGCTGCCTAGATATTGCTTTAGGCAACTTACACCCTGGGGGTGTAGAGGTACTCACACTGTCCCTGGAAATCCTGCTGCTTTTGAGAAGACTGCTGTCCAGGTCCTCCCAGTCTAGCCAGGGTGTCCCCTAGAAGAGACTGTGGTGTAGTAGAGAGACAGAGCCTGGAGACAGAGCACTCCTCAGTCCTGGGGTCCCCTCCCAGGCTACACAACACAGCTTCATCACTACATCCTTCACCCGACTTCCCTGCTGACCAGGTTCCACAATACATATAGGCTGACCCAGCCACCCTGGCAGGTCTCCTGCCTGGGGATTAGCCAGGTTCCCACAAATATGCAGATCAGGATCTCCTGGCCTTCACCCACTAGCTTCTAGAAACTTCTCCAAGCTTCTTGAACCAGGGGGGGGGGGTACCACAGGCCTGACCTGTAGATCCCTGCAGCCTGTCCTACAGTAACCCCCAACCAATTAACCAGATTCACACAGACTACTGTGAGTCAAGACTAAATTTACCTAACTGTACACTAGAGGTTGATACAAAAATATTATTGATTTGATATTGAAATACAATTAAAATTTTACTCAAAGAAATATACATTTTACATTAAAGTCTCTATAAAGAAAATACTGTATTAATGTTATGTACCCAATAACAGCCTAAAATACATAAACCATAGACATTAGGTTCATATTACAGTTTGTCTCTCTAAAGCTCATCTTCTTTCAGCTGTCAGTTTGTAAAAAAAATTGGTGCAACCTACGTATGTGTAATGTAAAGTAGTGATGGTCATCTCCATCTAGCGGCCAATGTACACATTACTTAGTTTGATGTTATTCCACTAGAGTGAGCACTGCACGGGAAACCTCCAGAAACCTGCAAGGGGGGCTCAAGGTTTTGACTGCCATGAGGCCTCAACAGAGTTTAATCTGGCACTGATAAACATGCACAGCTTAGGCTGTCAATCACCTGCTGTGTGTAGAGGGGGGGGGGGCATCTCACAGGATTGCTTGGGGTCAGCACAGACTGTCAGAAGTGACTCATACAAATAGCAGAGGAATGAGAGAGGAGACAAAAATCACACTGGGTGCTTTGAATTGAGGCCAGTACATGCTATAGAAGGATATGCTTTGTTCATATTTCATTTAAGAAGTTTACTACCACTTTACAGTGAAAGAAAAGCCTAACACTGACTATTTTCATGAAATGTTCACTCCTCCTTCTACCTACCCTGCATGCCCTGTGTAATAAAGCTGTGTACTTACTGGGCTGATCCCGTGACCAGACTGGGTTAAAAAAAAAACGGATGTTTTCTAAACAGGGTATGCAGGATAGGCAGGAGGAGGGGGGAAGGCACCTCGTTTGGACTTAGCTATTAAACGTGAAGATCTGCTTCAAAGTGGTTTTAAAAGTAAAAAACCTTCTTTGTGCAGCTCCCCAGCCCTCCCGCTATACCTACCTGAGCCTAATCTCGATCCAGCGATTTGCACAAGAGCAACGGCTGTCTCTGCTCTTTTCCTCCTCACAGGGCGGATTGGCTCCTGCTGCTCTCAATTAAATCCTATGACGAAGGAGCGTGGGGCAAGGCCGAGTCCTGCTGTCTGTGTCTTTAAACACAGGCAGCGGGGCTCTAGAGTGAGCCCACGTGAGTGCCCCCCATACCAAGCAGCTTCTTATGGTGGGCACTCTCCAAAGAGGAGGAGCCAGGAGTGCTGGCTGGAGACCTGAGAAGAGGAGGATCAGGGCTGCCCTGTGCAAAACCATTGCACAGAGAAGGTGAGTCTAACATGTTTGTTTTAAAAAAATATATTGTGTAGAATACCTTTAAGGATGAAGGACATACCTCCCAACTTTGTGAGATGGAAAAGAGGGACACATTATAGCATGAAATATTTAGGCAAAGGGACACCCTCTTACCATACATCTAGTAACACAAACCATGAGAAATAATGAGCATAAAATGATTGGTTTAACCCATTTTTTTAATCACTTCTTTCCTTTGTTTTGACATTTTAAAATAACAAATCGAATCATTTACATTTTTGATAAAAGTTTTAGTGCAGTTGAAAACCTTTGATAATTCATTTTTTTATGGAGATCCGCACTTCAGGCCAAAAAGATTTGGTTCAAAATGAGGGATCGTCCCTCCAAATGAGGGACAGTTGGGAGATATGCAAGGATAAAAGCTCAATCATACCTGATGACTCTGCTGTACATTTACAGTATCAAGCTTGGAAAGACTATTTAAATTGCCACTAGTGATGAGCCGAACACCCCCGGGTTCGGTTCGCACCAGAACCCGCGAACGGACCGAAAGTTCGTACGAACATTAGAACCCTATTAAATACAATGGATGCGAACGTTCGAATTCTAAAGTGCTAATTATAACAACTATTATGCATGTTATTGTCCTAAAAAGGGTTTGGGAACCCGGGTTCTGCACCAGGGGACATGTATCAATGCAAAAAGAAGTTTTAAAAACGGTCGTTTTTCGGGAGCAGTCATTTTAATGATGCATAAAGTGAAAAAAAAAAAGTCAAATATTCCTTTAAATATCGTACCTGGGGGGTGTCTAAAGTATGCCTGTGAAGTGCCACATGTTTCCCGTGTTTAGAACTGTCCCTGCACAAAATGACACTTCTAAAGGAAAAAAAAGCCATTTAAAACTGCTTGCGGCTTTAATGTAATGTCTGCTCCCGGTAATATGGATGAAAATCTTTAAGAAAAATGGCATAGCTACCCCATGACCCCCCCCCCCCTACCCCAGCCCATTACCAGCCCCTTTGGGTCTTGTATGGATATTAAGGGGAACCCTGCACATAAAATAAAAAAGGCCCTATATACTCTGAACAGCCGTATACAGGCGGTGCATACAAGACAGGGACTGTAGGTTTGTTCTTATGTAGAATCTGTTTGTAATTTTGAACAGGTACATTGTTGAAGTGTAGCTCCAGCCCAAAAATCTATTTTTAAACTTTTTGGAAAACATAGGTAAGGGTTATCACCCCTGTAACATTTGTTTTGCTGTCTGTGCCCCTGTTCAGAACATTTCACCTCACTTTCCGTCCCAATGACAACTGTTTTTGAAATGTGGTGTTTTTCTTGAAACAAGGATTGCTGATAAAGCATCAGTACAGAGGAGACACCTTTCTCCCATATTTATTCTTACAGGAGAGAATTTTCCTTCCTAGTGGTAGATTTCCTCTCACTTCCTGTTGTCTTCTTGCGTTTGCAAGTAGGAGTCGTTTGTAAGTTGGATGTTTGAAAGTAGGGACCTGCCGTATATACTCTGCAGAAATAGGCCCCTTAGTTGTTGGTGTTGGCACAACACTGTAAGCACTCACAGTTACTCTTGGTTGGTGCTGGAACGCCCTGCTGTCAACTATTATATCAGGAATTTTAATTACATATAATTGTTGAACAGTGGTAGTAAAAATTGGGCCTTTGATGGTGGTGCTGGTGCCACAACACTGTAAGCCCTGACAGTTACTCTTGGTGGGTGCAGCAATGGGCCCTGCTGTGAATTATTAGATCAAGAATTGTAATTGCATGCCCCTGTTGAACAGGGGCTGAAAAATTGGGCCTTTCGTGGTGGTGGTGGTGGTGGTGTTGCCACAACACTGTAAGCCCTCAGAGTTACTCTTGGTGGGTGCAGGAATGGGCCCTGCTGTGAATTATTAGATCAAGAATTGTAATTACATGCCCCTTTTGAACAGGGGCTGAAAAATTGGGCCTTTCGTGGTGGTGGTGGTGGTGGTGGCGTTGCCACAACACTGTAAGCCCTCAGAGTTACTCTTGGTGGGTGCAGCAATGGGCCCTGCTGTGAATTATTAGATCAAGAATTGTAATTGCATGCCCCTGTTGAACAGGGGCTGAAAAATTGGGCCTTAGGCACTGGTGGCACAACACTACAACCCCTCACAGATACTGTACTTGGAGCACAGCAATGAGCCCTGTTGCAAAGTATTGCTTCAAAAATTGTAATGACACGCCCCTGTTAAACAGGGGCTGAAAAATTGGGCCTTAGGCACTGGTGCCACAACACTCCAACCCCTCACAGATACTGTACTTGGAGCACAGCAATGAGCCCTATGGCAAATTATTGCTAAAAAAATTGTAATTACACGCCCCTGTAAAACAGGGGCTGAAAAATTGGGCCTTAGCCACTGGTGGCAGCACCCATAAACAAAAATGATCTTCCAAGCTATCATCATCAATCGTATCATTGAGGACTCGGAGGAGGAGGATAGCCAGTCAACATAACAGCACAGGCACTCAGCATCAGCATCAGTCTTGAAGGGATGTGACATGTTAAAATCAATTAGTCTGTTATATCAGCATCAGGTGTGTGGTAGCTGGTGGTGATCCAAGACTGGTTCATCTTGATGAAAGTCAGTCGATCAACCGAGTCGGTGGACAGGCGCACCCTGTGATCCGTGACAAATCCTCCAGCAGCACTGAATGTGCGTTCCGAAAGAACGCTGGATGCAGGACAGGCCAGTAGCTCAATTGCATACTGTGCAAGCTCTGGCCAGTGATCCATCCTCAAGACCCAGTAAGCCAGAGGATTTTCGGTGGGGAAGGTGTCCAAGTCTGACCTTGCCCCTAGATATTCCTGCACCATGTTTATCAGACGCTGGCGATGGTTGCTGGAACCGATCATACTTTGGGGCTGCGGACTAAAGAATTGTCTGAACGCATCGGTCAGACGGCCACCTTCCCCACCGCTCCTTCTTTGACTGGCCGAAGCCTCAGCAACTCGTTGTCCAGGACCAGGAGTTTGTAACCTCCCAGTCTCTGGGAACGCGTTGCACAGACCTTTCTGCAAGGCCTCCCGGAGTTGTCTCATCCTCTGCTCCCTCTGCGAAGGTAACATAAGGTCCGCAACCTTACCCTTGTACCGTGGATCAAGGAGAGTGGCCAGCCAGTAATGGTCCCTCTCCTTGATCCGAAGAATACGAGGATCCTTCCGCAGACTTTGCAGGATCAGGGAGGCCATGCAGCGTAGGTTTGCTGAGGCATTCGCTCCGGAGTCCTCTGGGTCACTAAGGACGACATGATCCGCAGCCACCTCCTCCCAGCCACGTACAAGTCCACTGGTTTCTTGGGACTGTAAATCATCCCTAAAAGACTGCTGCTGATGATGCTGAGTGCCAGCCTCCACCTCCATGCTGACACAATCCTCCTCCTCCTCCTCCTCCTCCTCTTCCTCTTCCTGTGCGATGGGTGGGACAGAAGGAACACTGTCTGGGTAAAGGGGGCCTTGAGAGGCAAGGAAGTCCTCCTCTTCCTGCCTCTGTTCTGCCTCAAGTGCCCTGTCCATTATTCCACGCAGCGTGTGCTCCAACAGGTGGACAAGAGGTACAGTGTCACTGATGCATGCACTGTCACTGCTCACCATCCTCGTGGCCTCCTCAAATGGTGCCAGGACAGTGCATGCATCCCTGATCATGCCCCACTGCCGTGGAGAAAAAAAACCAAGCTCCCCTGACCCTGTCCTGGTGCCGTAGTCGCACAGGTACTCATTGATGGCCCTCTGCTGCGTGTGCAGCTGCTGCAGCATGGCCAACGTTGAGTTCCACCTGGTGGGCATGTCACATATAAGGCGGTTCTTGGGCAGGTTCAACTCCTTTTGCAGCTCAGCCAGGCGAGCACTGGCATTATAAGATCTGCGGAAATGCACACAGACTTTCCTGGCCTGCCTCAGGACATTCCCAGCTGCCAAAAGAGTGACCCAATGGGCCGTGAAAGAAAGGTAACGTCCCTGTCCATGCCTGCTGGACCATGAGTCAGCGGTAATATGCACCTTACCGCTGACCGCCCTGTCCAGCGAGGCCAAGACATTGCCTTCCACATGCCGGTAGAGAGCCGGAATAGCCTTCCGTGAGAAAAAGTGGCGTTTGGGAACCTGCCACTGAGGAACTGCACATTGCACAAACTCACGGAAGGGGGCCGAGTCTACCAACTGAAAAGGCAGCAGTTGAAGCGCTAGCAATTTAGCCAAGCTAGCATTCAACCGCTGGGCATGTGGATGGCTGGGAGTGAACTTCTTTCGACGGTCCAGCAGCTGGGGCAGGGAAATTTGCCTGCTAGAATCGGACGTCGGTGTACTGCTAGCAGAGTGGCCGCAAGTACTTGGCTGTGACACACCTAATTCTACACCTTCATTCCTCTCAGTGCATGTTTCAGAGAGGACTGAAGTTATAGTGGGGTTGGAGATCCCAGCTGATGCGGTGCAAGGAGAGGTCCGCTTTGTTCTTTGGTGTGGGTCTTTGAGGTAGGCTTGCCAACGAGCTGCATGGCAGGTCAACATATGTCTGGTCAGGCATGTGGTACCCAAGCGGCTGATGTTTTGGCCACGCGATATACGCTTGAGACATATGTTGCAAACAGCAGCTGTGCGATCTGATGCACTAGCCTCAAAAAAGGCCCACACCAAGGAACTTTTTGAATGACGGGCAGAGGCTGCGCCCTGCACAGGCGGAGCTCTGCGGTGTGATTCCGTCGGTGTACTGCCCTTACGCTGGCCACCAAAGGGCATCCTGCCTCGTTGGAGATGTGCCTCCTCCTCCTCCTCCTCCTCTCTCCTATTAGGCACCCACGTGGAGTCAGTGACCTCATCATCCCCTCCCTCCTCATCACTGGAGCCAATCTGGCAGTATGCTGCAGCTGCTGGAACATGACTGCCAGATTGGTGTCCTTCTTGAGCATCCCCTCTGTCTGCTCTCACGCTACTGCCTTCCTGTAGCTGGGTTTCATCATCAGACCCTTCGAAACGCTGGGCATCCTCCTGGAGCATGTACCCAACACTGTGCTCAAACAGTTCGGGGGACTCCTCAGGAGGAGGACATGGTGGGTCTAGGGAAGGAGTGACTGATGATGAGTCTGACATTGATACCAGGGAAGAGGACGCTTTGGCAGCTGCTTTGCCAGTACCCTGAGCCTGGGTGAGAGAGGATGAGGAGGAGGAGGAGGGCTTGGTCATCCACTCTACCAAGTCTTCGGCATGATGTGGCTCAACATGTCCAGCTGCCGAAAAGAAGGACAAGCGTGTCCCATGGCCATGTGCTGATGACAATGCACCGCGTCCACGACCAGCACTGTTGCCCCCAGACACAGAGCCTGCTTGCCCTCTTTTATTGCCTCCTGACTGTCTGCCTCTCCTTGTTTGCCTTCCAGACATTCTAATAGATGGCCTGCAGGGAGATGGGAAAAAAGCAATAAGGGCTACCTTCAGGTGTCCTTCTCTGTCCCTTTACTTAAGGATTTCTAAATATGGTTGAGGATTATTGCTTTTGCACAGAATAGCACAACGACAATTTCCCTGACTGTCCAAAAAACAAGGATTTCAAAGATGGTTGATGAGGAATGCTTTAGCACACTATAGCACAAGGAGAATTCCCTTCACTTTCCTTCTTTGTCCCTAGAAACAAGGACTGGCACAGTGAAAGAAACTGACACTCTCCCTACCTAGAGTTTTCTGTCCCTAGAAAAAATGTTTTTTTAAAGCACACTATAGCACAAGGAGAATTCCCCTCACTTTCCTTCTTTGTCCCTAGAAACAAGGACTGGCACAGTGAAAGAAACTGACACTCTCCCTACCTAGAGTTTTCTGTCCCTAGAAAAAATGTTTTTTTAAAGCACACTATAGCACAAGGAGAATTCCCCTCACTTTCCTTCTTTGTCCCTAGAAACAAGGACTGGCACAGTGAAAGAAACTGACACTCTCCCTACCTAGAGTTTTCTGTCCCTAGAAAAAATGTTTTTTTAAAGCACACTATAGCACAAGGAGAATTCCCCTCACTTTCCTTCTTTGTCCCTAGAAACAAGGACTGGCACAGTGAAAGAAACTGACACTCTCCCTACCTAGAGTTTTCTGTCCCTAGAAAAAATGTTTTTTTAAAGCACACTATAGCACAAGGAGAATTCCCCTCACTTTCCTTCTTTGTCCCTAGAAACAAGGACTGGCACAGTGAAAGAAACTGACACTCTCCCTACCTAGAGTTTTCTGTCCCTAGAAAAAATGTTTTTTTAAAGCACACTATAGCACAAGGAGAATTCCCCTCACTTTCCTTCTTTGTCCCTAGAAACAAGGACTGGCACAGTGAAAGAAACTGACACTCTCCCTACCTAGAGTTTTCTGTCCCTAGAAAAAATGTTTTTTTAAAGCACACTATAGCACAAGGAGAATTCCCCTCACTTTCCTTCTTTGTCCCTAGAAACAAGGACTGGCACAGTGAAAGAAACTGACACTCTCCCTACCTAGAGTTTTCTGTCCCTAGAAAAAATGTTTTTTTAAAGCACACTATAGCACAAGGAGAATTCCCCTCACTTTCCTTCTTTGTCCCTAGAAACAAGGACTGGCACAGTGAAAGAAACTGACACTCTCCCTACCTAGAGTTTTCTGTCCCTAGAAAAAATGTTTTTTTAAAGCACACTATAGCACAAGGAGAATTCCCCTCACTTTCCTTCTTTGTCCCTAGAAACAAGGACTGGCACAGTGAAAGAAACTGACACTCTCCCTACCTAGAGTTTTCTGTCCCTAGAAAAAATGTTTTTTTAAAGCACACTATAGCACAAGGAGAATTCCCCTCACTTTCCTTCTTTGTCCCTAGAAACAAGGACTGGCACAGTGAAAGAAACTGACACTCTCCCTACCTAGAGTTTTCTGTCCCTAGAAAAAATGTTTTTTTAAAGCACACTATAGCACAAGGAGAATTCCCCTCACTTTCCTTCTTTGTCCCTAGAAACAAGGACTGGCACAGTGAAAGAAACTGACACTCTCCCTACCTAGAGTTTTCTGTCCCTAGAAAAAATGTTTTTTTAAAGCACACTATAGCACAAGGAGAATTCCCCTCACTTTCCTTCTTTGTCCCTAGAAACAAGGACTGGCACAGTGAAAGAAACTGACACTCTCCCTACCTAGAGTTTTCTGTCCCTAGAAAAAATGTTTTTTTAAAGCACACTATAGCACAAGGAGAATTCCCCTCACTTTCCTTCTTTGTCCCTAGAAACAAGGACTGGCACAGTGAAAGAAACTGACACTCTCCCTACCTAGAGTTTTCTGTCCCTAGAAAAAATGTTTTTTTAAAGCACACTATAGCACAAGGAGAATTCCCCTCACTTTCCTTCTTTGTCCCTAGAAACAAGGACTGGCACAGTGAAAGAAACTGACACTCTCCCTACCTAGAGTTTTCTGTCCCTAGAAAAAATGTTTTTTTAAAGCACACTATAGCACAAGGAGAATTCCCCTCACTTTCCTTCTTTGTCCCTAGAAACAAGGACTGGCACAGTGAAAGAAACTGACACTCTCCCTACCTAGAGTTTTCTGTCCCTAGAAAAAATGTTTTTTTAAAGCACACTATAGCACAAGGAGAATTCCCCTCACTTTCCTTCTTTGTCCCTAGAAACAAGGACTGGCACGGTGAAAGAAACTGACACTCTCCCTACCTAGAGTTTTCTGTCCCTAGAAAAAATGTTTTTTTAAAGCACACTATAGCACAAGGAGAATTCCCCTCACTTTCCTTCTTTGTCCCTAGAAACAAGGACTGGCACGGTGAAAGAAACTGACACTCTCCCTACCTAGAGTTTTCTGTCCCTAGAAAAAATGTTTTTTTAAAGCACACTATAGCACAAGGAGAATTCCCCTCACTTTCCTTCTTTGTCCCTAGAAACAAGGACTGGCACGGTGAAAGAAACTGACACTCTCCCTACCTAGAGTTTTCTGTCCCTAGAAAAAAAGTTTTTTTAAAGCACACTATAGCACAAGGAGAAATCCCCTCACTTTCCTTCTTTGTCCCTAGAAACAAGGACTCGCACAGTAAAACACACTGACACTCTCCCTACCTATCCTTCTCTTTCCCTAAACTAAAGGAATCCAGGTTAAGCAAGAAAGAAATAAATGTCACTGTCCCTGCCTATGCTTGTCTTTCCCTGCTCCGGAACACACTACACTAGGCCGCCGTGCTGGCGGCCTTTTATAGTGTGGGGCGTGTACTAAACACCCTCAGCAATAATTGGCCACAGGCATCCTGCCTGTGGCCAATCATTGCTCTCCTCGCTGCCGGCGCTGTGATTGGCCAAGCATGCGGGGTCACAGTGCATGCTTGGCCAATCACAGCGCCTGGATGACACTGCGATGGCGTAGTGCATTGTGGGCCGTTCGCGTCACTCGAATTTGGCGCGAACGGCCCAAATCGTTCGATCTTCGTCGAACGATCGAACAGCCGATGTTCGAATCGAACGTATGTTCGACTCGAACACGAAGCTCATCCCTAATTGCCACCCATTGTTGGAAGTACTTGTGAAGTCTGTAGAAATATTACATTCCTACAGTGAGTTTAAAAAAGAAAACATCTGAACAGTAACTCTGGGCAAAATTCTCTGCTTCTCTCATCTTCTTCTTAGTGTCTGTATTTTAAAATAGGCAAGAAGTTCACGCTTACCTTGCAGCGCTCTATTTCTATCTCTGTTCTCCAGAGGTTGCCTTACTATAGCTTTATTGTAGAGCAGTATGTGCTTATGATATCCCTCACAGGAGTTTGAAATATGTTCAGGTGGAAGTAGTCCTTGCTATAATGGAAAAATACATAGGGCTCATTCACAAAGCAGTATCTACCACTTTAAGAAATGGGGTAAATTACCGCTCTGCATTTCTCAAAATTGTTTGGGCATTTGCATGCGCTATTTTATGAAGTGATGCAGTATTTTAGTAGTGAAAGCTTGCGGTAATTTATCCTAAAAACCAGTAACTGTCATGGTTGTTAAGGAGCAGGCAGCCGCCGTATCTGTAACAACCAATGAGTCATCAGCTGTCAGCGGGGTTCCCCGCTGACATCTGAATGTAAAGAAAAGATTTGCCAGCATTAAAAAATCACGGAAGAAAATGTTGTGGGGTCGTAGGGACCCTTCAGGTCTGGTATGGATTTTAAGGGGTACACCCATGATGCCAAAATAAAAAAAAAGACGCGAGGTCCCCCCAAAATCCATACCAGACCCTTATGCAAGCATTCAGCCCAGCAGGCAAGGAAAGGGGACAAGCGAGCGCCCCACCCCCTCCTGAATCGTACCAGGCCATATGCCCATAACACGGGGGGGTGGTTTCCAATGCCTCCAGCTACCTAAAAAACTAAGGGGCATGGCACGGTCTTTGACATCATAAGGGGGCATGTTGCTTGCTCATCCTCCCCCTTTCCTGGCCTGCATGCATGCATGCAAGCTGCATGTTTGGATAAGGGTCTGGTATTGATTTTAAGGGGGACCCCATGCCATTTAAAAAAAAAAATTGGCTTATGGGCTCCCCTCAAAATCCATACTAGACCTGAAGCAAAGGGTCAGGAAATATTTTTTTCACATTCAGCTGTCAGTAGGAAATCAAGGGGACAGTTGATGACTCATCGGTTGTTAAGGATGCGGCAGCCGTCCACTCCTTAACCATGAGAGTTACTCCTTAACCAGTTAAAATCATGCAAATTCCTTAAATACTGCATGCCTGGACCACTACCTAATCCTTAGCTCAAGCAGGCAGGCGGGAGAGTGTGATTAGCTAAGAAAGCCCCTCCTCCAAATGAAAGAAAAAAATGCCCTGAAGACTTGTATGATGTATGACAATTTGGCCTAGGCTAAAACGTCATACATGTCATAAAATGTCATACCAGCAAGCAATTGAAGAAATGTTAATTAAAAAAACTTTTATAACTAGTAAATATACCTTCCTATCCATTTACTAAGGCTGGCAGAACAAGGATTAAAATAGCAAATGTTTATTGATAGAGTGAAGTTCCACTTTAAGAAAATTATACAGCAAACATAATTCCAAACCTAAATAAATCAGAATTTAGATTTACATACAATGTAACAGTGTTGCTGAGATTGACATAAAAAAATAACAAAGAGGCTGAAATACTTTCCCTGGAGAAAGTGCTTTTCTTAGTCCTCTCCTAAGATAACATAACAAGAAGCCTAGATATTTGGGTATGTGATCTCTGCTGAAGGGGGGATCAGACAATCTGAATTCTTTTAGCAGTCATCACATGACCAAATGTTTTTGGATGAATAAAGAACTTGGAGCTGTGGTTTCTCCATGAAAGATAGGTTTGTCAGGCCTCCTATGATTCTGTATTATTTTCTTTAAAAAGAAGCACAAGGTAAAACAACAAGCATAATAATGGTTCATGACCCATTGCAACGTACATTGTTTTCTTAGGGTAGTGTATGGGAATAAGTTATGGAAGGTGCTTTAGATGTTAGAAACATTTACATTTTTTTTTGTTGAAGTTTATGTTATGGTAGTTCAAAAAGTGTGGATGATGTAACTTATCTATCTTACCAAGAAACTTAAAGTTGAACTAAACTCTCAACATTCTCACAATCAAGTATTCCTTTTTCTGCTAACCTTAGTAAATAGAAGGTTTATTATATTTACTTGTTTTAACCTTTTTTGCATTTCCTCATTTGCTTCCTGGTTTCTGGCCTAGGCCAAAAGGATGTCATACATCCCAGGAGTCTTCATGGGCATTTCTTTATTTCATCTGGAGCAGAAGAGGAGGAGCTTTCTTGGCTAAGCATGCCCTCCTGCATGCATGTCTGAGCTAAAGGCAGTTGGATTCCAGGAAGTAAGGTTGCATTCACACTTCAGTGCTTTGAATTGCGCAGATTTGCTTCGAATCTGTCCATGATTTGAAAGCACCGATGTGTGAATGACAAATCACGGGACTCGCATTTGAGAAGCCATTCATTTGAATGACACCTCAAATCGCGGTGCGAGTCTGCAGCGATTGTCACACAATAAATATCACTGCAATCGCGGCAACCCGCATCGCGGGACGCATAACGCCCAAAAAAAACGTAGGGGCTACTTTTGGGTGACATGCTTCACGCGATGCGAGTTGCAGCGATCACAGCACAATTTATCACACTACAATTGCGGCAGACCAGCAACGCGATTTGAGGTGTCATTCAAATTAATGGCATCTCAAATGCGAGTCCTGCGATTTGTCATTCACAGGCACTTTCAAATCGTGGCCAGATTCACCCCTTAATTCAAATTGCTGAACTGTGAATGCAGCCTAAATGTTACATGAATCATCTGCCCTCACTCAAGATGGCCACAGCTAGTAGGTAGTAATTTTGCAACAAAATAAAGCATGGAGACATGAATGGATGGTGGAGTTTACCTAAAAATGTATTTGACTATTAAAAATGTAATAAGTAGCTTTTTAGGTTTTTAGGCTCAGATACAGATTAGTTCCACTTTACCTACACATTCATTTTCAGCTTCTGAAAATACGTTTTTCTTTGCACTGGTGTTCTGTTGTCACAATCTTATTCACGCATTTTCATCTCAATGACTATGGCAACATCATTATATATCTACCCTGTACTCTAACCACTTCCCACCTGTAGGACGTCATATGATGTCCTGGACTATCGGTGGTTCTACTGGGATGATGCCTGCAGCTACAAGCATCATCCCGCTATCTTTTCTTTCAGCCAGCGATTCCCTGTGTTATAAAAGCCATCCTAGTGGCTAATTAGCTGCTGGGTTGCTTTTACAGCCGGCTGGACGGGACAACCCCCCTACTCTCGGGGGTCTCCCATGCGATCAGGGAGCCTGGTATCTGATCCGGTGGTGCTGCCGGGTTATCATAGAGCTGGCTGTGGACATCTCTATGGTCTAGGAGGCCGGAAGTGACAACATTACCTCACTTCTGGTTATGGCAGATGTAAACACTGCCATTTTTTTTCTGGAAAGCATGAGATCAGTGTTTTTTTTTCATTTTATTTCAGACATTCCAGGGTAGAGGAGAGATGTGGGGTCTTATAGACCCCAGATGTCTCCATAAAGAGGACCTAGAGATAAACGAAAATGGTCTTTCGCGCTACTAAAGAGTAAATAAAAAGCAAGTGAAGTGTATAGCGCTAAAAGCTGCAAAAACTAATTGTGTTCACTTTACACACTAGTAGAGGTAGAAAAAGGGGAGTGTTTTTGCGCTGAAAGCCAGCAGCTGAACTACATAAAGTGCCGAAAGCCAATACTATAACTAAATAAAGTGCTATAATGTCTAGGTCTATGTTGATGATCCTAGATTAATTAATATCCAGTGATAAATAAAGTGCACAAGTATTATGATTGTATATGAATAAATCTTGGTGTAATAACATAAATGTTAAAGTGCACACAGTGCTATCTATATATGTATAAAACACAGCGATACTATATATACATTGCAAAAAAAATAATTAATGTTGGGAATAGAGAAAAGGTGAAAGGTAAAAAATAGTCCGTGCTCAAAAGTCCTTAAACGTGAATGTTCAAACAAAATGGATTGGTGTAAAGTATAGATCCTCTGCTGAATAAATGGATAAAAATATCTCTAATATGTCCATGCAGTGGTCTCACAGAACTCTCACCTCCATTAAAACATAACATGTATGTTTAAGCAATATATCTCCTTAATGGTGGTTCTTCTGGTATATATTGTTGCTACTCCCAACCTCGTCTCCTCTGTTTGTAGTATTATTGTAGTCCCTAAGGGGAGAGAGAGGGGGAGGAGGGGGAGAGGAGTGCAACTCCAAAGGGATAGGGTAGGAATAAGGAAGAGAAAGGGGCCTCCAATAGTGTAGTATTTAGGTCCAAAACTGGTTTATTTTAAAATTAATTGTAGTGCTCGTACATTAAAACAGCGATTGTGCAGCATAAAAAGAGAAACAACAGCGGCGTTGTACGCCGTCTTAATCGTCCTCCGGGTACTTCCGGTCTGCGGTACCTCGTGATGTCCCTACGTCGTTACGTCACGCACCTCGTGACTTCATCAGGGACTTTCTCCATTGTTGGGGAGAAAGATATGTGCTGAACCACTTGAAAACTGAGCCGCAGTCAAACTCTCCTATGTGCTGGCATCACAAGGTATTTTAACCCAATGCGGCAACTATCAGTGAAAAGAAAAGTAAACAAGCCCAATACGGTAATAGGGATGGGCGAACAGTTAGTGCTGAGCGTAAGTTGGCCCAAAACATCGCCCGTTCAGGTGTTTACCGAACACATGGATTTTCTGTGTGTTCGGCGGGATGTTCGCCCACCAAGCACACAGTCAATGGTTTGTTAAAGAGCAGGCTGCCGTGTCCTTAACAATGGATGAGTCATCAGCTGTCAGCGGGCTTCCCCGCTGACAGCTGAATGAAAAAAAAACGTTGCCGAATTTGCAGGCAATAGAATAAAAAAAAAAATGGCATGAGGCGCCCCCCCCCCCCCCCAATCTATCCCAGACCCTAAGATCTGGTATGGATTTTGAGGAGAATCCCCACGCCAACATTTTTCAAAAAATGGTGGGGGTCCCCACAAAATGAATACCAGATACATATCCAAGCATGTAGCCTGGCAGGACAGGAAAGGGGGGAGACAAGCGATTGCTCCCCCTCTCCTAAACCGTACTAGGCCACATGCATGCCCTCAACATGGGGGGTGCTTTGGGGCAGGGGGTGCTTTGCCCTCCCCACCCCAAAGCATCTTGTCCCCATGTTGATGGGGACAAGGGCCTCTTCCCCACAACTCTGGGCAGTGGTTGTGGGGGTCTGTGGGCAGGGGGCGTCAAAGCCCCTCCCCTTGATGCCACAATTCTCTAACAGTGGATGACAAGGAATAGCGATCTGTGGTAATTTAACATCTAGTATTTCCATGCTGGTGCATATAGCTGATGTAATATGTGTTTTACAGTCTGGTGTACTGGAAGCACCTTGTAAATGTGAGTTTTTTTTTTTTTTTTTTTTAAAGGAAAAAGGTTGGTCTTTATTGAGAAGATATCAAAGAACAAGAGATATACAGACATGTCCTGTGCATAGTACAATACGATAGGCCATACACATCATCTATACATAGATCAATGTCAGTCTGACCCAAAATACATTATCAAAACTAAACAAAGGAAAATAAAACAAAGACACGAGAAAAACAGCATCTCAAGATCACTGGGTCCAAGGAGTCCAAACCCGATCAAATTTCTTGGGACAACCCCTGCTAACATATGTCAACTTATACATCGGTATGACCGCATTAACAGAGGAGTCCCAAGACTCAATTTTGGGGGGGGCAGGGGAGGACCATTGTTTGAGGATTTCTTTCTTAGCATAAAACATTAGCAAAGATACAAGTAACTTTGTGTATCTGGGCCTCTGGTCATCATCGTGTATCCCAAGCAGGGCCAGTTCAGGAGATGCTGGGATAGACAATGCGAGTCGGATATTAATACATTCAAAAACCTCGGTCCAGAACTTCTCCACCAAGGGACAAGCCCAGAACATATGAATAAATGTACCCTCCGAAGAGCGACATTTCTGACACATAGGGGATCTATCCGGGTAAATACCGTGTAGTCTCTGAGGTGTGTAATAAATACGGTGAATACATTTAGTCTGCATTAATTTATCTCTAGAGGAGATCAGCAATTTAGACCCATCTTCAAAACATTCCTCCCAAGTAGTTCTGTCCAGGCTGGGGACATCCGTCAACCATTTCCCCCAGACGTTGTCTATTTTAGGCGAGTCAACTACCAAGAGTGCAAGGTAAAGAGCAGAGAGCGTCTTCTCAAGATCCTCCTGAGCCAGCAAACTCTCAACAGGATCCGCTACTAAATTAATAGTCTGGGGGAATTGAGCCCTGGCAGCGTGTCTCAACTGGAAGTATCGGAATAGCATTCGCTCCGGCAGCCCATACCGGTCAACCAATTGTCTGAAGGACAATAACCTACCGGAGCGAAAAACATCCCGAAGGGTCTTAATGCCGTATCCAGCCCACAGCTGTGGGTCAGGGATCATCCTAAAATGAGGAAGAGAGGGATTACCCCACAGCGGGCAGAATGGAGAGATGTGGTTCGGACGGTTAAATCTCCTCCGAGCAATAGTCCACACCTTAAGGGTAGTCCTGGTTGGTTCCGGATGAACCGAGTACGCAGCCGCCCCCCTGTATACCAGGTTTCCCAACTCACCCAGCGAACCCATGACAGCGGCCTCCAAGCAAGTGGCTGCGTTCGACCTGGACTGCATAAACCACCAACGTACTGTGACCAAAATCGCCGCCCAGTAATACACCAGGAGGCAGGGAAGCGCAAGACCCCCACAACGGACAGGGAGTTGTAATGTGGATCTCGCAAGCCTAGGCGAGGAGCCCCTCCAGAGAAAGGAGCCTATACAGACATCCAGCTCCTTGAAAAAAAAGAGCCAGGGAGCCAAACCGGACAGTTCCTAAACATATAAGTGAATCTGGGCAAAAACATCATTTTTAGCACATTAATGCGTCCGAGCAGGTTGAGGGGTAAGTCTTTCCATCTGAGACAATGTTCCCTAAGTCTCATCACCAGGGGTTTCAGATTGAGGCGGCGAAAGTCCCGAAGGTCCCTCGATACCACAATCCCAAGGTATTTGAACTCCTCGACCCATATCAACGGGGTACAAGAGACCCCGCCCCGGGGCCGAGGATCCAGCGGGAACAAGACCGATTTAGACCAATTGATCTTAACCCCGGAAAAGCGGCCGAATTCCTCAAATATCTGCAGAGCTGCCCGCAAAGAACCATCAGCATCCTGAAGATAGAGTAAGGCATCATCTGCATATAGGGATATTTTCTCCTCCAGAGGGCCAACCCGCAGCCCACGAACCGCAGAAGACTCTCTAATCAAGATCGCCAGTGGCTCCAAGGCCAGGGCAAATAAGCTGGGTGATAAGGGACAACCCTGTCGGGTGCCCCTCTGGAGGAGAAAAAACTATGACAACCTGTCGTTAGCATGGACTCTAGCTCTGGGGGAGTCATACAACATTCCCAGCCACCTGCGGAACCTAGGCCCAAACCCGAATCGTTTCAAAACCTCCCATAGATAACCCCATTTCACCGAGTCAAAAGCCTTCTCCGCATCAAGAGAGGCTATGACTCGGTTACCACCATTGTCATGGGAGGTGTCTAGATTAAGGAACAGTCGACGGATGTTGATGTCCGTGCCCTTACCCGGCATGAATCCTGTCTGATCCGGGTGGACCAAATCCTCCAGCACCGTAATCAGACGAAGGGCAAGGATCTTGGCCAATAACTTGGCATCAGCATTAATGAGAGAAATAGACCTATAAGAGCCACAATCCTCTGGATCCTTACCAGGTTTGGGCACCAACACCACCATAGCATCAGCCATTGTATCAGGAAGGGAGCCCTGAACCATAAACTTCTGAAAAAGGTCCGTCAGTCTAGGGGCCAACAACTCCTGATATTCTGAGTAAAACTCAATAGGGATGCCATCCAACCCAGGGGCTTTCCCTGACTGCATACAGCTCAGTGCCTTCTGCACCTCCTCTAAAGTAATGTCCTTTTCTAATTCCAAGCTCCGGTCCGGGTCAAGCGTGGGGAAGGGGACCCTGTCCAAAAAGTCGGAGAGGTCCGCATCGGTATAAGTCACCCTGGATGAGTAAATGTCTCTATAGAAGCGAAAAAATCTAGAGCAAATGGATTCCGGGGAAGTAAGCAACAAGCCGTCCGCGTCTCTAAGCCTGCCCACATGTGTAGAGGCTCGCTGGCCCCTGGCCAACCAAGCCAAGAGTTTGCCATTTTTGTCCCCAAACTCGAAGACTCTCTGAGCCCTATCACCAAGGATTTCTTAGTGATGTCCACCCTCATCAAGGACAATTCCCTAAGGGTGTGCTGCCAGGCGTGATAGGCCTCAGAGCCAGGCGACTGGACATAAGCCCTCTCACGCGACAGGGCATCTGCCTCCAGCTGTCTCAGAGCCCGGTCAGACCCCCTCCTCCTAACTGCAATCTTCTTAATATACACACCCCTCAACCAGGCTTTAAAAGTATCCCAGAGTATTAATGGGCCTGAGGACTCAGCATTCCGTAGCCAGAAACTACAGATCTCATCCGGTAGGTCCTCTTGGATCTCCGGATCTGCCACCCAGTATCTAGAAAGTCTCCAGACCCCCCGGACTCCGGAAGAGGCAGCACCAACCAAGACCATCAACGGAGCATGATCAGAAATGCCGAGAGAGAGAATCTCAGTCGAAACCACCTCCCCAACCAGTCCGGGAGAGGCGAACGCCATGTCTATTCGAGACAGAGTATGGTATGTAGCTGAAAGACAAGTATACTGGGTGTCAGAAGGGTGAAAATTGCACCAAAGATCCGTCAAACCAAATGAGGAAGCCCACAAAGACAGTCCTGAACTAGGGGCAGGTGAGGGCCGGAGTCTGTCCCTTACGTCAGACATGACCAAGTTGAAATCCCCCACTAACAGTACCTTATCTACCCCATATTGAACAGCCATCTGCATCACTGAGTGGAGAAGGGTGGGATCCGCAGGAGGGGGCAGATAGAGTCCAATAATAACATAGGGAACATCCGCTATTAGAGCATGCATAATAATAAACCTACCACCAGGGTCAGTGCGAATCGCCTGCAACTGGAAAGGCAAGGAGCGGTGCACAAGGATACTCACTCCCCTAGCATAATTGGAATAGGAGGCATGATAATGAGCGCCCACCCAGGCCCGCCTCAGCCCTAGGACTCTAGAGCCCACCAAATGCGTCTCCTGCAGTATACAGATTTTCGGATTGTGCTGCTGAATGAATTTAAACACTAGTGACCTCTTTACAGCAGAGTTGAGGCCCCTGACATTCCATGACAATACAGTAAACTTAGCCATCATGTAGGTACGACAAAAATGAAGGATAGCAGCTCATGTTCCCCAACCTAGGTACCCTAAGTGGGCGCAGCGCCCCCGCACCAGGCAAGGGACGCATCCAGAGGCGGAAGACCAGGAGGCACCGCACCCCCACGGCTAACACCAGAGAACACATCCACCAAGCAGACCCTGAAAATATTATCACTAAGACCAACCATTTAACAGTTAAAGAAATAAACATAACAAACCATAAACAAACACCCGCAATAAGGACAGCAACGGCCATCCAACCCCCACCCCCCACCCCGTGTCCTCCCAACATGGAGTAACACATCTTTCCCCAAACAGAACTTGTCCAATGACTATCTCAAAGAGATTCGGAGGCGCGGGCCGCAGCAAACCAGCCCCCACAGTCACCAGTGAATGACGAACATAACCCAAAAAAAAAAAAAACACAATAATAAGAGGTATGTATAGTCACAGGTGTGAGATGCTGGAGTGAGAAACCAACAAATATTCCTGGGTACAGAAAAACAAAGCACATGGCAGTCATTCAGCAGGATCAATGGGCAGGGGAATTCCAGTGTAGCCTCAGGCAGAGAACATGGGGAGGACACAGGAGTGTAGGTAGGTAGTCCAGACCAAATAGACAGACCCCCCCAGTCTCACACCCGATCACCCCAGGCAAAACCCCCCCCCACGAGTAACCCCAAGAACCTTAATACCCCAGCTGCAAAACACCGCCACGTACGCTAGGGGAATGAATAAGCCTCACGGAGGCAGTGTCTCAAGCCATGCACCTGCATCCTTAGGATTGGTGAAGATCCGCACAGTCTCACCGTCGACCACTCGCAGTTTAGCCGGGAACATGATGCTGTAGCTGATTCCCTTCATCCGGAGAGCCGCTTTTACGCCATCAAAGGAGCGCCTCTGCCTCTGCGTCTCCATGGTGTAATCCGGGAAGAACATCAGCCTGGTGTTTCGGTACGGGATATTACCCGCCAAGCGGGCGGCACGGAGCAGCTCATCCCTATCCCGGAAATTCAACAACCGAAGGATGAAGGTACGGGGGGGGGGCCCCCTCCGGACCTGGTCTTGGCGGCACCCGATGAGCCCGCTCCACTGTAAAATGCGGGGAGAGCTGAGCCGCAGGCAGCAGGGTCTTGAGGAGATCCTCCATGAACGTCGCGGGACTGCGCCCCTCCACCCCCTCCGGGAGGCCTACAATGCGGATGTTGTTGTGCCTGCTTCTATTTTCGGCGTCCTCCGCGCGGTACTCAAGCGCCTTCACCTTGGTGAGCAAGGTCCGGATGGAGGCATCATGACCGGACACCGTGTCCTCCATGTCGCCAACCCGCTGTTCAGCGTCTGTCAGTCTGGAGCGGATTTTGTCCAGATCCTGCCTCAGCAAGCCCACATCCATCTGCCTCAATCTTGTTTGTGAGCATCGTCTGGCAGGTGGTGATGGCCGCCTGGCAGGTCGTAATAGCTGCCATGACCTCTGGGATACCAGGCAGGGAAGCCGCCACGCTTTCCTCCTGGTCCGTCTGCGACGCCATATTGTGTCGGCACGCAGGCTCGCCCGGCAGTGGAGAGGCCGGATTGTCTGTGGTCGCGACAGCCAAGGGGAACCTCAACCTTTTGCCCTTCTTCGGGCCTCCGGAGGTTCTGGACGGCATACAGGTGCAGTGGACCCAAAATCAGAAGAAATCCACCCAGGAACGGAGTTAAAGACGGATCATAGTCCAGCAGAGCTCAGAAGGCACGTCCGCTCAGTCTGCCATGCCAGCCACGCCCCCCCCCCCCCCCGTAAATGTGAGTTTAAAGTGGTTGTAAACCCTTACAGACAACTTAGACCTACAGGTAAGCCTAGATTAAGGCTTACCTGTAGGTACAAGAAATATCTCCTTAACCTACATGGTTAAGGACATATTTGCAAGAAAGACGGCACCTATGTCTACGGTGCATGCGGGTGGTATGAGGGTATGAAAGTGGGTGGTATGTACAGGAGAGGAGTGTGGAGGATATGATGGGGGCAGTATGTACAGGAGAGGAGTGTGGAGGGTATGAAAGTGGGCGGTATGTACAGGAGAGGAGTGTGGAGGGTATGACAGTGGGCAGTATGTACAGGAGAGGAGTGTGGAGGGTATGAAAGTGAGCGGTATGTACAGGAGAGGAGTGTGGTGGGTATGATAGTGGGCAGTATGTACAGGAGAGGAGTGTGGAGGGTATGGCAGTGGGCAGTATGTACTGGAGAGGAGTGTGGAGGGTATGAAAGTGGGCGGTATGTACAGGAGAGGAGTGTGGAGGGTATGATGGGGGCAGTATGTACAGGAGAGGAATGTGGAGAGAAAGATAGTTGGCAGTATGTACAGGAGAGGAGTGTGGAGGGTAAGGTTGGGTTACAGTATGTACAGGAGAGGAGTGTGGAGGGTATGAAAGTGAGCGGTATGTACAGGAGAGGAGTGTGGTGGGTATGATAGTGGGCAGTATGTACAGGAGAGGAGTGTGGAGGGTATGGCAGTGGGCAGTATGTACTGGAGAGGAGTATGGAGGGTATGAAAGTGGGTGGTATGTACAGGAGAGGAGTGTGGAGGGTATGATGGGGGCAGTATGTACAGGAGAGGAATGTGGAGAGAAAGATAGTTGGCAGTATGTACAGGAGAGGAGTGTGGAGGGTAAGGTTGGGTTACAGTATGTACAGGAGAGGAGTGTGGAGGGCAAGGTTGGGTTACAGTATGTACAGGAGATTAGTGTGGAGAGTGTGACAGTGGGCAGTATGTACAGGAGAGGAGTGTGGAGGGTATCACAGTGGGCCGTTTGTACAGGAGAGGAGTGTGGATGGTATGATAGTGGGCAGTATGCACAGGAGAGGAGTGTAGAGGGTATGACAGTGAGCAGTATGTACAGGAGAGGAGTGTGGAGGGTATGACAGTGAGCAGTATGTACAGGAGAGGAGTGTGGAGGGTATGACAGTGGGCACTATGTATAGGAGAGAAGTGTGTATGGTATGACAGTGGGCACTATGTATAGTAGAGGAGTGTGGAGGGTATGACAGTGAGCAGTATGTACAGGAGAGGAGTGTGGAGGGTACGACAGTGGGCACTATGTACAAGAGAGAAGTGTATGACAGCGGGCACTATGTACAGGAGAGGAGTGTGTAGGGTATGACAGCGAGCATTATGTATAGGAGAGAAGTGTGGAGGGTATGACAGTGAGCAGTATGTACAGGAGAGAAGTGTGGAGGGTATGACAGTGGGCACTATGTATAGGAGAGGAGTGTGGGGAGTATGACAGTGGGCACTATGTACAGGTGAGGAGGATGAAGGAATCTGGGAAGGAAAAATTTAAAGGTTTGTGGAAGGATGTTTAGGGACTGCGTAGTGGTTAAGCGGGCCATACATGGATTGAAATTAAGCCAATTAAGCAGAGACCAGCCATGGTCGATCTATGTATGGGCTAGCTGGTTTTACACAAGTCAATCTATTAACCGACTTGAGTACACACAGCCTGTCAGGTTTTTCCCAAAACAATCAGTGCTGCCAGCTATAGTTAGCAATTGTATTCACTGGCAGAACACAATAACACTGCAGGAGTGATTCCCCCATCCACAGATCAGCAGGTGAGAGGGTGGGTGGGGACTAGGGATGAGCTTCGAGTTCGAGTCGAACTCATGTTCGACTCGAACATTGCCTGTTCGCCCGTTCGCCGAACAGCGAACAAATTGGGGTGTTCGCGGCAAATTCGAAAAATCTATGGGAGAAATCTAAAGTGCTAATTATAAAGGCTTATATGCAAGTTATTGTCCTAAAAAGTGTTTGGGGACCCGGGTCCTGCCCCAGGGGACATGTATCAATGCAAAAAGAAGTTTTAAAAACGGCCGTTTTTTCGGGAGCAGTGATTTTAATAATGCTTAAAATGAAAAAATAAAAGTGAAATATTCCTTTAAATTTCGTACCTGGGGGGTGTGTATGATATGCATGTGAAGTGGCGCATGTTTCCCGTGCTTAGAACTGTCCCTGCAAAAAATGTCATTTTTGAAAGAAAAAAATGCATTTAAAACTGACTTGCGGCTATTAATGAATTGTCGGCTCCCGGCAATACATACAAAAGTCATTGATAAAAAAAAAAAAAAAAAAGCGTGGGGGTTCCCCAGAATTCAATTACCAGGCCCTTCAGGTCTGGAATGGATATTAAGGGGAACCCCGCCGCAAATTTTAAAAAAAATTGACGTGGGGTTCCCCCAAATATCCATTCCAGGCCCTTCAGATCTGGCATGGATTTTAAGGGGAACTCCACCCCAAATTTAAAAAAAAATGGCGTGGAGTCCCCCTAAAAATCCATACCAGACCCCTTATCCGAGCACGCAACCTGGCCGGCCGCAGGGGAAAAGGGGGGGACGAGAGAGCGGCCCCCCCTCCCTCCTGAACCGTACCAAGCCACATGCCCTCAACATGGGGAGGATGTCCCCATGTTGATGGGGACAAGGGCCTCATCCCCACAAACCTTGCCCGGTGGTTGTGGGGGTCTGCGGGCCTGGCTTATCGGAATCTGGAAGACCCCTTTAACAAAGGGGACCCCCAGATCCCGCCCCCCCCCTATGTGAATTGGTAAGGGGTACATTGTACCCCTACCATTTCACGAAGAAAGCGTAAAAAAATGTTTAAAAAAACACACAAACACCTTGAAAAAGTCCTTTATTAAAAAAAACAAAAAAAAACATTCCAGCGGTGAAATCCAGTGTCCCGCGGCGATCCCGATGTCCAGCGCTGTCCTTCATTGGTTGTGCCTGAGCGGACCTGATGGGGAACTCCCTCTCAGTATTTTAAAGTTATAGACCCGCCCCTTCTAAAGTTCCCCATCAGGTCCGCTCAGCGGACCAGATGCGGAACATGAGAAGGGGCGGGTCTATACATGTATTACCAAAGTGAGAGCAGTTCCCCATCAGGTCCGCCCCCTCGGTATGTCGGACCCGCCTACGTCATTGGCTTGAGCGGGGAACTTCCTTCACTGTGTAATTTAAATTTACATAGTGAAGGAAGTTCCCCCCTCAAGCCAATGACGTAGGCGGGTCCGACATACCGAGGGGGCGGACCTGATGGGGAACTGCTCTCACTTTGGTAATACATGTATAGACCCGCCCCTTCTCATGTTCCGCATCTCGTCTGCTGAGCGGACCTGATGGGGAACTTTAGAAGGGGCGGGTCTATACATTTAAAATACTGAGAGGGAGTTCCCCATCAGGTCCGCTCAGGCACAACCAATGAAGGACAGCGCTGGACATCGGGATCGCCGCGGGACACTGGATTTCACCGCTGGAATGTTTTGTTTTTTTGTTTTTTTTAAATAAAGGACTTTTTCAAGGTGTTTGTGTGTTTTTTTAAACATTTTTTTACGCTTTCTTCGTGAAATGGTAGGGGTACAATGTACCCCTTACCAATTCACATAGGGGGGGCGGGATCTGGGGGTCCCCTTTGTTAAAGGGGTCTTCCAGATTCCGATAAGCCCCCCGTCCGCAGACCCCCACAACCACCGGGCAAGGGTTGTGGGGATGAGGCCCTTGTCCCCATCAACATGGGGACATCCTCCCCATGTTGAGGGCATGTGGCTTGGTACGGTTCAGGAGGGAGGGGGGGCCGCTCTCTCGTCCCCCCCTTTTCCCCTGCGGCTGGCCAGGTTGCGTGCTCGGATAAGGGGTCTGGTATGGATTTTTAGGGGGACTCCACGCCATTTTTTTTAAATTTGGGGTGGAGTTCCCCTTAAAATCCATGCCAGATCTGAAGGGCCTGGAATGGATATTTGGGGGAACCCCACGTCAATTTTTTTTTTAATTTGCAGCGGGGTTCCCCTTAATATCCATTCCAGACCTGAAGGGCCTGGTAATTGAATTCTGGGGAACCCCCACACTTTTTATTTTTATTTTTATCAATGACTTTTGTATGTATTGCCGGGAGCCGACAATTCATTAATAGCCGCGAGTCAGTTTTAAATGCATTTTTTTCTTTCAAAAATGACATTTTTTGCAGGGACAGTTCTAAGCACGGGAAACATGCGCCACTTCACATGCATATCATACACACCCCCCAGGTACGAAATTTAAAGGAATATTTCACTTTTATTTTTTCATTTTAAGCATTATTAAAATCACTGCTCCCGAAAAAACTGCTGTTTTTAAAACTTCTTTTTGCATTGATACATGTCCCCTGGGGCAGGACCCGGGTCCCCAAACACTTTTTAGGACAATAACTTGCATATCAGCCTTTATAATTAACACTTTAGATTTCGAACGTTCGAGTCCATTGTATTTAATAGGGTTCTAAAGTTTACACGAACATTTTGTCTGTTCGCAGGTTCTGGTGCGAACCGAACAGGGGGGTGTTCGGCTCATCCCTGGTGGGGACAGGCTGGGAAATTATACTAGTCAGTGGCTCGGAAGGCACTGACTATTATCAGAGCCAGATACACACAGGTATGTAACACACAGGTTACATACGCCACGATCGTTAGACTGAGAGCAATAATTCTAGCACTAGATCTCCTCTGTAACTCTAAACATGTAACCTGTAAAAAAATGAAAGCATCGCTTAGTATACAAAAAAAATTGTGATAACTTTAGTGTTTTTTTTATTTTATTTTTTATGAATGAGTTTCTTTCCAAAAAAAAACACGTTTCTTTCCCAAAAAAATACAGTGTAAAAAAAGTTGCAAAGACCACCATTTTATTCCATAGGGTGTCTGCAAAAACAATATATATAATATTTGGGGGTTCTGAGTAAATTTCTAGCAAAAAAATGTGGATTTTACATGTAGGAGAGAAGTGTCATAATTGGCCTGGGTGGCAAGGGGTTAATTACCATAAGTAATATACAAATCATTATTATAAGCACTGTGAGCTCATCCTCTCAGTCTGCTGCAGAGTAGAGCTGCACAATTAATCGTTAAAAAATCATGATCTCGATTCAACCCCCCTGATGATCTCCAGTGCAGAGTTTGCCGATTCTTTAATATGAGTGGAGAGACTTTATCTGCTCACTCAGCTGTCAAAAGAAAATATCCAGGCAGTCTGCCAAGTTTTTAGTGGGAAACATTGTAACTAATGCTTCATTCTTAGATCAAAGGGATAAACTTCTGTGTGTGTAAAGAAAAAATCCAGGCGTCTGCCAAGTTTGTAACAACATGAAACATTGTAACTATCTTCCTTCTTAGAGCAAACATTAGTGTGTAAATGCAGGAAGTTTAACCACTTAGGCCTCTTTCACACGAGGCGGACTCCGTCGCTACGGAGTCCGCCTGCTCCCGCCAGCTCAGCGGGAGATCTGTCCGCTGATCGGACGACAAGTCCCTCTATGCTCACTGAGCGGAGAGGGGCTTGTGCAGCGCCCCTGTCTCCTATGGATAGATCTGATGAAAACGGACGGATGGGGACGTATCCCGATACGTCTGATTTTAGTGGATCGAATTGGTTCGGATGTCAGCGGACATGTCTCCGCTGACATCCGACGCTCCATAGAGATGTATGGAGCGGCCGCTCAGGTCCGCCGACAAAACTGTCAGGCGGACCTGAACGGTCTGTCCGTGTGAAATGGGCCTTAAAGTCCAAATCTTTTTCTGACACTTGTTTCTTAAGTTAAAATCAATATTTTTGCTAGGAAATTACTTGGAACCCCCAAACATTATATATAATTTAGCAGAGACCCTAGGAAATAATGTGGCAATTTCTGCAATATTTTATGTCACACTGTATTTCAAATGCAATTTTTTGGGAAAAAATACATTTCAATGAATTAAAAAATAAAAAAAAACGAAACAGTAAAGTTAGCCCAATTTTTTTTGTTTCAATGTGAAAAATGATGTTACGCCGCAAGAATCGTGAGAGAATCGTGATCTATCTTTTAAGAAAAAAAATCGTGATTCTCATTTTAGCCAGAATTATGCAGCTCTACTGCAGAGTGTGTCAGTTTGTTTTTGAACTGGCTGCTCTCTATGTAGCTTTTGACCTGCTGCGCAAGCATCTCTGTATTTCCGGAACCATAAATGATAGAAGCCCCACATCTTGAGAAAGGGGCCTTGAGCTGCAGCTCCAATAGCCCCTATGTTAATCCGGCCCTGCCCTTAACCCAAACCTAATCTATAAAGTTTATCCTATCCTGAGCCTCAACCACATCCATATCCTACAGCCTCATTTTTATTTTGGATAGAAAGGAGAGGGGTTGGAATCTCTGTTGAGCTTTGTGTTCTTCTGACCTTGGCCTGTTAGTAATAGATAAGAAAGTATATTACAATTATTAGTTTTAAACAATTTTTTTTTAATTTCCTAAAGGAGAACTACAGTCCAGTTTTCAGCAGACAGCGGGCTGAATCCCGTTTTTGGCTGACGTCACAGAGCTGGTCCAGGATCAGAAAAGATTGTGACCATATGGTCAGGATCCGCCCACATGCCTGGACTGGCACCCAGCTCAGCCTCTTAGTGAACTGCAGAGAGCCTGAGCTGACCACTCCCGCCCCTGCACAGCTCAGCGCTGTAGTGAGTGCGAGGCAGAGCAGAGAGCCGGGGACCCACAGTCAGCAGCTCTCTGCTCAAGTAGATGTGAAAACTGAGCAATCAGCGGTATTTGATCGCTCGGTTCTCAGTGTTAGAGGCGCCGGGGGACAGATGCAGCATCCACCTAGGTAAGTATGATTAAAAAAACAAAACAACTCCCATACTTCTCTTGTAAGTTACTTCCTGGTTTCCAGGAAAAAACGTGAAAGTAACTCAAAATAGAGATATCCAAGGATCGGACTTTAAAGGCAATGACACATTGGATAAACCAAAAAATAAAAAAATATTATAAAGGACAAAAGACAGTAACTACAGTAGTTGAAAAAATTAAAACACTGTATACAAGATGGTTTGTACAGATGTGGTCCCTGTGTGCGTCTACACGTTTCGCCACGAGGCTTCTTCAGGACGAACAGAGATAGCAAGAGAAAACACGCCTTACTATCTTGGGAATGAAAGGGTATAATGTGTATTATCCCTGTATTATCCCTTAATCAAAAAGTGCAAACATGCACAGAACCGTTATAACATAGACGCACACAGGGACCACATCTGTACAAACCATCTTGTATACAGTGTTTTAATTTTTTCAACTACTGTAGTTACTGTCTTTTATAATAAATTTTTATTTTTTTGTTTATCCAATGTGTCATTGCCTTTAAAGTCCGATCCTTGGGTATCTCTATTTTGAGTTACTTTCACGTTTTTCCAAATATTACTACGGATGTGGCATTGTGAGTGCTTCCCTTCCTCTCATTTATATACATTCCTGGTTTCCAGGTCTAGGCAAATGATATCATGCATCCCAGGAGTCTTTAGGAGGGGTTTTCTCAGCTAATCACACCCTCCAGCCTGCATGCCTAAGCTAAGGGCAGATGGATTCCAGGAAGTCAATGCTACATGAACCATCTACCCTTACTCAAGATGACTGTTGCTAGAAATGCTGAGGGATTGTTTATCAAAGTGATTTCCCAGCAAAATAAAACACGGAGATATGGGTGGATAGGTGAGTTTGTTTTGAATTTTAAAAATGAATTAAATAGCATTTTTGGTTTGTGGTGCTCAGATGCAGTGTAGTTCCACTTTAATAATATCAAATGATTGAGCTGGTAATTTTTAAGTACAGGTCCACTTTCGGATAACAACCGTCTAAATATTTTTGGTGTTTGAATAGTATATTTGTTGATAGTCATCAGTTCATGAGACGCAAAAGAACGATTGTGGTGGAACGAAGAAAAGGATTTGCCGGAAAAAAAGAGACAATTTGAAGCCCTACTTTAATCCCCTCAGCTTTCAGTTTTGAAAGTATATCAGAAAAGCTTTTTATTGTATGAAAATGTGTACACAAATTAAAGTAGAGAATTGGAGATATTCTTGTAGAAAAGGAATACATAATGCTGAAGCAAGGTCTTAGGAAAGGCAAAATAGAAATAAACTTAAGGCCTGGTTCACACTGGGGCGACAAACGCTCCGACATTAGGAGCTCATGTCGCATGACGTGTGAAAATCAATGTTTCCCTATGAGAGCCGTCTTAACTGGTCCGACACATGTCGGTCCGACATTAAAAATGCTCCCTGTACTACTTCTGTCCGACTTTGATCCGACTTCAGCCCATTGAATATCATTAATGTCGGATCAAAGTAGGATCCTTGTCCTAACCATCCGACATTTGACATCCGACATGTGATTACAGCAGCAGTAAAAGGAATTTATCTCACCCTGGGATTGTTTTGATTGGTCAAAGGACAAGTCAGACTAGCACAATGTCGGATCAAAGTAGTATCCTGTTCATGAATGTCGGATGGATGTCGGACCAATGTCGGACCAATGTCGGACCAATGTAGGACAGATGTCGCAGAGCAAAGTAGGATGAAAGTCGTGTCGTATAGTGTGAACCCAGCCTGAGAAATGAACTAGAAGGATAGATGTGTATCTATTGTGCACTAATGATTATAAAGAAGTCATTTTCTTTAAAAAAATTGTATCCAAGGTCAACGTTGTTGCAGCCATTATATAGTCTGACATATCTGCCAGAGGAAATAGTTTTGATGCAGAGGGCAGACCAGTACAGGTGGAATTACTTGTGCCACTTTCATGCCAGGAAACAGATTAAAACAACCAGACCCAGAGGCCGGTGGGGGGGCATTTGACCCCCACCGCACTTAAATGCAAGCCTCACCAACTTCCGCCCCCCAAAAGAGCCCCACCCCAACTGACAGATCCTCCCCACCTACTGTTCTTTTGCCCACCCCAACTACCACCCCTTGCCACCACTGTCAAAACCTCTTCCCCAACCACCACCTCCCAATTACAGACCTTCGTCACCCATCTACTGACCCCCACTGACAGATCCCCTGCCCCCAAAATACAACCCCCTGCCACCACTGAAAAAAATTCATGCTACAGCCGCTGTAAAATCCAGAATCCCCCGTATATTCCCACTGTTAATGATGACTCATGTCTGTGTCCCCGCTCGGCTGTCAAGGTGCCCGAGCTTGTGTCATGTCTGTGTCCCCACTAACCATTCGGCATGTAAGGAGTAAACTTAGTTCAGTTACTTCTTAAGGTGAAGCTCGGCTTGTTTTGCCTGAATCTGGCGCATGCGCTGTTACTGCAGAGGATACAGATCTTCACACTACATTTTGCGAAAGCAGAGACCATTTAAAATAAAGTGGTGGCAGTTGCAATTTTTTATTTCACACGAAAATTGTCAGTAAAATACTTTATTTTAGTGCACACAGACACAATAAAATACCAATTTTTTGGTAAAATATAAAAGTCGAGGATGTGTCGCGTAAATAGATATACTTGTGAAATGCTGAAAAACTACGAAACCAGAAACCCTTGTCCAAGGCAAGGCTATAAAAGCTCCCTCACCTGAGCTTTGGTCTCTGAAGAGCAATCCATGTTTGGGTTGCACTCCAGAGAGTATTTCACAGGCGGTAAGGCGGCATTATATTGCTTCCCCACCTGCTTTTACCCCTTGATTGCTGCACTAGTGCATTGCAACCACCTGCATTGCAGAGCGGCCCCAAGTGACAGGGGGTATAATTCCTGTCATATGGCATGTAGAGAGAACAGAGAAAACGTTTTTACCCGAACTGCGAACCTTATTAAAGTCTGTGGGACCAGAATTGGCCAAAAAATAAGGGTATGGGGTCCGGGTACTGCCCTGGGGGACATGTATCAATGCAAAACATATTTTTTTTAAAAGATTGTTTTTACAGGAGCAGTGATTTTAATGATGCTGAAAGTGCAGCAATAAAAATGAAAAGTTAATTTAAATATAGTGCCTGGGGGTTCCCCTTAGTCTGCCTGTAAAGTGGCCCCAGTCCATACCGGACCCTTATCCGAGCACGCAGCCTGGCAGGCCAAGAAAGGTTGGGGAGCAAACGAGCCCCCCCTGAACCATTCTAAGCCACATCCCCTCAACATAGGGTTGTGGCTTTTACACCCCACCCTAACTCCAATGCACCTTGTCCCCATGTTGATGGGAACAAGGGCCTCATCCCCACAACCCTGGGCTTTGGTTGTGGGGGTCTGTGGGCAGAGGGTTTATTGGAATCTGGAAGCCCCCCCCCATGTGAATGAGTAGAGGTACATAGTACCCCTACCCATTCACCAAAAAAGTGTCAAAAGGTATTAAAAACACAGAGACAATTCCTTTATTAAAAAATAAAAAACCTCTGATGTAAATCCATCATCAATCATGATGCCCGCTGCACCGCCGGACCCGAAAAAGAAAAAAAAATTGCCACGCCGTCCAGTAAGGCAAACTGCCAAATGCCTGGCTTGCAATTTGACAGTTCTTATATAGGTACGGGCAGGGCCACTTGGCGACGTCACCTAGTGGCACCACCCCCTTGTGATGTCACAGACCCAGCGGTGCTGTGACGTCACGAGGGCGGTGCCACCAGGTGATGTTGCTGGGTGTCTCTGCCCCTAACCTATATAAGAACTGTCAAATTGCAAGCCATTCAGCTGTTTGCCTTAGTTAACTGCGGATCGATTTTTTAAAATGTATTTTTCAGGATCCGGCGGTGGCGTCGTGATTGACGATGGATCTACATCGGGGGACACACACTTTATTTTTAATACAAGAATTGTCACAAAACTGTCTCTGTGTTTTTATTACTGTTTGAAACTTTTTGGGTGAATGGGCAGGGGTGGGCTGGGATCTGGGGCCCCTTTGTTAAAGGGGGGCTTCCAGTTTCCAATAACCCCCCTGCCCACAGACCCCCACAACCACAGCCCAGGGTTGTGGGGATGAGGTCCTTGTCCCCATCAACATAGGGACAAGGTGCTTTGGGGTGGGGGGGAGCATGTGGCCTGGTATGGTTCAGAAGGGGGGGGGCGCTCGCTCATCCCCCCCCTTTCCTTGCCTGCCAGGCTGCATGCTCCGATAAGGCTCTGGTATGGATTTTGGAGGGGGGGACCCAACGCTGTTTTCTTTTTTCAATTTTTAATTAACAGCAATGTTGTTTTTTTTATTCAGCTGACAGCAGGGAAGCCCATTGACAGCTGATGACTCATCGGTTAAGGACGCCGCGACCGGCTCTCCTGCCTGCTCCTTAACAACCTTCTATTCAGTGCACGCTGATCGGACAGAGCTGTGCCCACTTAGGGCTCAGAATGCACTGTGCAGCGCACCATGCAAATTTTGGGTGTTCTTTTGCTTGGCCCAAACTGTTTGCCCAACTCTAGTGGCATGTTTACACTCCCAGCTGCTGCCTCTGCAACTAAAGGGGTAACAGTTGGGGGATGGTAAAAGCACGGCTCAGCTGTGGGGTTTTACCTGCCTCTAGCGTGGATGAGCCCTTTCAGCTTATGAGTCTTAGACCTAACTGTGAATGAGGGCTCTGGAATATTCACTTTTGGAAATACATGTATATGTTTTCGAGGGGTAGGGAGTCTGAAACTTTTTTTTAGGTTTTTAATTTTTTTTTTTAATACATTTTAACTTTTTTTTAACTTAACCTTGTTGCTATAACAACTTGGTGTGCTTGGTGAGCTTCTTACCCAGCCATAGCTGCTGAGGTTAACAGCTCCAAACCTGGAAGTGCTCAGAGCTGAGTGCTTCCGGGTTCATAGTACCCAGGGGAGATCAACACTGCCCCTCATTCTTGCACCCAGGTAGGGAAGGTGGGTGTCACCTTACAGTGCACATAGAAGCAATTGAGCAGGTGTATTGCCACCCGATTACTTTACACAAAAATTTGGGGGGACTTTTCACATGGATTAGCTTTTTTCCACAACCAGACATAAGGGTTGATTTACTAAATGCAAATAGACTGTGTACTCTGCAAGTATAGTTGCTCCAGAGCTTAGTAACTGTGCAAAAGCTCTGCTGACTACCATCATCCAATCACGTGCAAGCAAAAAATGCAGTTTTTTTCCCTTGCACATGATTGGGTATTCTTTGCAAAGTGAAGCTTTACCTCATTTACTAAGCTCTGGAGCAACTGTGAGTTGCAAAGGGCACAGTCTATTCACCTCACAGTAAATCAACCCAATAGTATTATTATCTGTGCTCATCTTTTTTAAGATCCTTGTAATGGAGTAAGAACCATGCTATGATGGTGGCTGCCCCTAGCACTGACAACTATGTTATGCTGGGGGCACCACACAAACAACACTTCCTTTTGTGAATACTTTAACATATGAATAACTGTTGAGACGTGGACAGGGGCCATAAGGCTTTGTTTTTTTTCTTCAGAAAAATACTTTTTTATGATAGGTACATTAGGGTTATGTAATATTACTAGTTTGGTGTTTAGTAGAATTTTTTTTTAGACTGTATCTCTTAGTAAACAGCTAAATACACAGCTGAAATACATTTAAAAAGAGCATGTTCAATTCTGTTCAGATTCATGGACTTCGCTACTACATTACTTAAAGAGAAAGTAAACCCCGACTTTTTTCTTTTTTTTTAATATTAACAACCTGCAATGTATTTATAAGTTCTATACATTAACCACTTAAGCCCCGGACCATTTTGTTGCTAAAGGACCAGGCCCCTTTTTTGCGATTCGGCACTGCGTCGCTTTAACTGACAATTGCACAGTCGTGTGACGTGGCTCCCAAACAAATTTTTTTCCCACAAATAGAGCTTTCTTTTAGTGGTATTTGATCACCTCTGCGGTTTTAATTTTTTGCGCTATAAACAAAAATAAAGTGACAATTTTGAAAAAAAAAACAATATTTTTTACATTTTGCTATAATAAATATCCCCAAAAAATATATAAAAAAACATTTTTTTTTCCTCAGTTTATGCCGATACATATTCTTCTACATATTTTTGATAAAAAAATTGCAATAAGCATTTATTGATTGGTTTGCGCAAAAGTTATAGCGTCTACAAAATAGGGGATAGTTTTATGGCATTTTGATTAATAATTTTTTTTTACTAGTAATGGCGGCGATCAGCGATTTTTATCGTGACTGCGACATTATGGCGGACACATCGGACACTTTTGAAACCATTTTGGGACTATTGTCATTTTTACAGCGATCAGTGCTATAAAAATGCACTGATTACTTTAAAAATTACACTGCCAGTGAAGGGGTTAACCTGTAGGGGCACTGAAGGGGTTAAGTGTGATCTAATGAGTGATTCTTACTGTGTGGGGGGCGTGGCTTGGCGTGTGACGTCACTGATCGTCGTTCCCTATGACAGGGAACAGACGATCAGTGACAGTCTCACTAGGAAGCACGGGGAGAGGTTTGTTTACACTTACCTCTCCCCGTTCTTCAGCTCTGTGACCCGATCGCGGGATACCGGCTGCAATTGGGTCCGTGGGTCCCACGGGCGTGGTCACGGAGCTCAGGACCATGTCGCGACCGCGCCGCCGCCGGCGCGCGCGTGACCCACGGCTGGGCATCTTAAAGGGGACGTATATATACGTGCTTATGCCTAGCTGTGCCATTTTGTCGACGTATATCATCGTTAGGCAGTCCTTAAGCCGCTAAAATGAGACAAAAACGAGCATTGGAAATACCTTTTTTTAGTTTTATAAAATATTTCTTCTTCCGGGAATCGGCCGCGCCATCTTAAAGCCCTGTACACACGATCGGTTTTACCGATGAAAACAGTCCGATGGACTTTTTTCATCGGACAAACCGATCGTGTATGGGACCCATCAGTCTTTTTTCCATCGGTTTTAAAAAATAGAACATGTTTTAAATTTTTCCGATGGATCAAAAACCGATAGCAAATTCCGATCGTCTATGGGCAAGTCCATCGGATAAAAAACCCACGCATGCTCAGAATCAAGTCGACGCATGCTCAGAAGCATTAAACTTCATTTTTCTCGGCTCATCGGAATGTTTTACGTCACCGCGTTTGGAACGGTCGGTTTTTTGACTGATGGTGTGTAGGCAAGACTGATGGAAGTCAGCTTCATCGGATTTCCGATGGAAAAAACCATCGGATTAGAATCCATAGGATATCCAATCGTGTGTACGAGGCTTAACTATTGATTGCTGGCTCTTGTTTCATTTCCGCCCTTCCTTTCCTTCCCTGTCTAAATCTCGTGTGTAAACCAAGCCTCTCTCTCGTTTTCCGTTACTACAGCAACCAGGCTAATCCGTTCATAGCTGCAAATCACTTCCATAGGAGGTATAATATTTAGTGAAGCTTAGTGATAGCACTAAGAAATCATATGGAGGATTGGGTAAAAATCTCTAATTACTTAGGATTTTGATATTCCTTGTTGTTTTTTTTGTTTTTTTCTGTGTTTTGTATCTTTGTTTCTCTCTCTATCTAGAGATTATGCAATAGAGAGTAAGATCCTGGGTTATGTCTTGGGAATAATCCAATCTTAAAATGGTTATATACATGATTATGTTTTCTATGTGCTATAAGTGTAATCTGTGAGTAAATTTAAAAAAAACTTTTAATAAAATATGATTAAACAAAAAAATTATATTTAGTGAACAGCATAACTAACATAATTTTAGGACTAATATAAAATCGTTTACTCACGGTACATTAGCAAATGTTTTTCACAGTGGCTTGTATTCTCCCTGCAGCTGCTTGCTTGTATGAATGTCTCTCTGTTGCTCTGGTTCACTCCCCCTGTGTGACGTCTTATACAGTCACAAGGGGAGAACCAGGAAGTAGAGAAGGAAGGGCTTTTCTGTGCCGTTTTCAGTGGCACAAAATAACCCAGCATGCTAAGGATAGTGAAACGGCACACATAGCGTGCCGTTAAAGATGCTACAGACAGAGCATGCGCCGGTGACATCATTACAGATCACAGGACGTATTCTGAAGGAACTGTATTAGTAAGTAAAACTTCACAGGCAGCGATCTGCAGCCTTATCGCTGGAGATTCTAATGAGCTAAAGTTAATGTGGAGGGTTTACAACCACTTTAAAGAGTAAGTAAACCCTGACGGGTTTTACTTCCTCTTTGTTCCCCTACAAACCCTGCAAAGTAAAAGCATAATGGGCTAGTATACATTGCATACTAGCCCATTATGTGCCACTTACCTGCAAACGAAGCCTGCGGTGTCCCCGCTTGTGGCCGCATCCATCTTCTGCCCTCTTCCTTCCGGGGCTGCGAACTCCGGCTCTGTGACTGTCCGGAGTCGCATGATGTCACTCCCGTGCATGCGCATGGGAGCCGTCAGTCACGACACATATGAGTGAATGGCCTGTTTCTTCACAGCGCATGCGCCGATGACATCATCGGCGCAGTGTGCAGGAAATATCTCCTAAGCAGTGCACATTTAGGAGATATTTCCACTACCTATAGATAAGCCTTATTATAGGCTTACCTATAGTTAAAACTTACAAATGTGGGTTTACAACCACTTTAACCAGGCAGGTGACACCTGTCTACTTTCCGCCTGCCATAGATTATCCAATGTACAGGTGGGTTACACAGGAAGATGGAAAGCTGAAAAATAAAATCTTAGTCATCTTGGCTTTGTAGTGTGGCAGGTTTGCTTGAGTCACAAGACTGGCTGCACGGAACTACTGTTTCTTTGGTAGCTAAAACAGCTCACTTATTTGTACAGTGCCTTGATAAAGTATTCATATCCCTTGAAATTTTATTGGGATTTTATGTGATAGACCAAAAAAAAGTGGCACATAATTGTGAAGTGGAAGGAAAATGATAAATGGTTTTCAAATAAAAAAAAATCTGAAAAGTGTGGCGTGCATTTGTTTTCAGCCCCCTTTACTCTGATACCCCTAACTAAAATCTAGTGGAACCAATTGCCTTCAGAAGTCACCTAATTAGTAAATAGAGTCCACCTGTGTGTAATTTAATCTCAGTATAAATACAGCTGTTCTGTAAAGCCCTTAGAGGTTTTTCTATAGAGAACCTTAAGTGGAGCTCCACCCTAAATAGCAACTTTTGCTATTTGGAACCCTCCCCCCCTCCGGTGTCACAATTGACACCTTTCAGGGGGGAGGGGGGTGAAGATACCTGTCTAAGACAGGTATTTTCACCCACATCCGGGTGTTACGTCACTTCCCGCAGACTTCCCTTGGTGTTCTGGGAGACACTCGGCTCCCAGAACACAGGAGCACCAATCAGAACAGCGCAGCGCGACTCGCGCATGCGCCGTAGGGAACCGGGCATGAAGCCGCAGGGCTTCACTTCCTGGTTCCCTCAGCGAGGATGGCGGAGGGAGCAGCAGAGCGACGAGCGGTCGCTCGTCCTCTGCTGCGGACGTCGCTGGACTCCAGGACAGGTAAGTGTCCAAATATTAAAAGCCAGCAGCTGCTGTAGCTGTAGCTGCTGGCTTTTAATTTTTTTTTTCCGGTGGAGCAACCCCTTTAGTAAACAAACAGCATCATGAAGGCCAAGGAACACACCAGACAGGTCAGGGATAAAGCTGTGGAGAAGTGTAAAGCAGGGTCAAGTTCTAAAAAAATATCCCAAGCTTTGAACATCTCACTAAGCACTGTTCAATCCATCATCCGATAATGGAAAGAGTATGGCACAACTGCAAACCTACCAAGACATGTTTGTCCACCTAAACTGACAGGCCGGGCAAGGAGAGCATTAATCAGAGAAGCAGCCAAGAGGCCCATGATAACTCTGGAGGAGCTGCAGAGATCCAAAGCTTATGTGGGAGACTCTGTCCACAGGACAACTATTAGTCATGCACGCCACAAATCTGGCCTTTATGGAAGAGTGGCAAGAAGAAGGCAATTGTTGAAAGAAAGCCATAAGAAGTCCCATTTGCAGTTTGCGAAAAGCCATGTGGGGGACACAGCAAACATGTGGAAGAAGGTGCTCTGGTCAGATGAGACAAAAATTTACTTTTTGGCCTAAAAGAAAAACGCTACGTGTGGCAGAAAACTAACACTGCACCCTGAACACACCATCCCCACCGTGAAACATGGTGGTGGCAGCACCATGTTGTGGGGATGCTTTTCTTCAGTAGGGACAGAGCAGCTATTGATGGAAAGATGGATAGAGCCAAATACAGGGCAATCTTAGGAGAAAACCTGTTAGAGTCTGCAAAAAACTTGAGACTGGGGCGGAGGTTCACTTTCCAGCAGGACAACGACCCTAAACATACAGCCAGAGCTACAATGGAATGGTTTAGATCAAAGCATATTCATGTGTTAGAATGGCCCAGTCAAAGTCCAGACCTAAATCCAATTGAGACTCTGTGGCAAGAAAATTGCTGTTCAGACGCTCTCCTTCCAATCTGACAGAGCTTGAGCTATTTTGCAAAGAAGAATGGGCAAACATCTCAATCATCTCTAGATGTGCAAAGCTGGTAGAGACATCCCCCAAAAAAGCTGAAAATGCAGCAAAAGGTGGTTCTTCAAAGTATTAAAGTGGGTGTAAACCCACTTTATAAACAAAGACCTACAGGTAAGCCTAGCTTAACCACTTAAGCCCCGGACCATTTCGGGCCATTAGGACCAGGCCTGTTTTTGGGATTCGGCACTGCGCTGCTTTAACTGTAAATTGTGCGGACATGCAATGTTGTACCCAAATGAAATTTGCGTCCTTTTCTTCCCACAAATAGAGCTTTCTTTTAATGGTATTTGATTGCCTCTGCGATTTTTATTTTTTGCGATATAAACAGAAAAAGACCGAAAATTTTGAAAAAAAATGATATTTTCTACTTTTTGTTATAAGAAAAATCGAATAAACTCAATTTTAGTCATACATTTAGGCCAATTGTATTCAACCACATGTCTTTAGTAAAAAAAATGTCAATAAGCGTATATTTATTGGTTTGCGCAAAAGTTATAGCGTTTACAAACTAGGGTACATTTTCTGAAATTTACACAGCTTTAAATTTATGACTGCCTATCTCATTTCTTGAGGTGCTAAAATGGCAGGGCAGTACAAAACCCCCCCAAATGACCCCATTTTGGAAAGTAGACACCCCAAGGAAATTGCTGAGAGGCATGTTGAGCCCATTGAATATTTTTTTTTTGTCCCAAGTGATTGAATAATGACAAAAAAAAAAAAAAAATTACAAAAAGTTGTCACTAAATGATATATTGCTCACACATGCCATGGTTATATGTGGAATTGCACCCCAAAATACATTCTGCTGCTTCTCCTGAGTACGGGGATACCACATGTGTGGGACTTTTTAGGAGCCTAGCCACGTACGGGACCCCGGAAACCAAGCACCGCCTTCAGGATTTCTAAGGGCGCAAATTTTTGATTTCACTCCTCACTACCTATCACAGTTTCGAAGGCCATAAAATGCCAAAATAGCACAAAACCCCCCCAAATGACCCCATTTTGGAAAGTAGACACCCCAAGCTATTTGCTGAGAGGCATGTTGAGTCCATGGAATATTTTATATTTTGCCACAGGTTGCGGGAATATGCCAAACTTTTTTTTTTTTGCACAAAGTTGTCACTAAATGATATATTGCTCACACATGCCAAGGGCATATGTGAAATTACACCCCAAAATACATTCTGCTGCTTCTCCTGAGTACGGGGATACCACATGTGTGGGACTTTTTGGGAGCCTAGCCGCGTACGGGACCCCAAAAACCAAGCACCGCCTTCAAGGTTTCTAAGGGCATAAATTTTTGATTTCGCTCCTCACTACCTATCACAGTTTTGAAGGCCATAAAATGCCAAGATGGCACAAAACCCCCCCAAATGACCCCATTTTGGAAAGTAGACACCCCAAGCTATTTGCTGAGAGGCATGTTGAGCCCATTGAATATTTTTTTTTTTGTCCCAAATGATTGAATAATGACAAAAAGAAAAAAAAAATGTACAAAAAGTTGTCACTAAATGATATATTGCTCACACATGCCATGGTTATATGTGAAATTACACACCAAAATACATTCTGCTGCTTCTCCTGAGTACGGGGATACCACATGTGTGGGACTTTTTGGGAGCCTAGCCGCGTACGGGACCCCAAAAACCAAGCACCGCCTTCAAGGTTTCTAAGGGCATAAATTTTTGATTTCACTCCTCACTACCTATCACAGTTTTGAAGGCCATAAAATGTCAAAATAGCCCAAAACCCCCACAAATGACCCCATTTTGGAAAGTAGACACCCCAAGCTATTTGCTGAGAGGCATGGTGAGTATTTTACAGCTCTCATTTGTTTTTGAAAATTAAGAAAGACATTTTTTTTTCTTTTTTTTTTTCTTTTTTTACATTTTCAAAACTTTGTGACAAAAAGCGAGATCTGCAAAATACTCAACATACCTCTCAGCAAATAGCTTGGGGTGTCTACTTTCCAAAATGGGGTCATTTGGGGGGGTTTTGTGCCATCTGGGCATTCCATGGCCTCCGAAACTGTGATAGGCAGTGAGGAGTGAAATCAAAAATTTACACCCATAGAAATCCTGAAGGCGGTGCTTGGTTTTTGGGGTCCCATACGCGACTAGGCTCCCAAAAAGTCCCACACATGTGGTATCCCCGTACTCAGGAGAAGCAACAGAATGTATTTTGGGGTGTAATTCCACATATGCCCATGGCATGTTTGAGCAATATATAATTTAGTGACAACTTTTTGTACATTTTTTTTTTTTTTTGGTCATTATTCAATCACTTGGGACAAAAAAAAAAAATATTCAATGGGCTCAACATGCCTCTCAGCAAATAGCTTGAGGTGTCTACTTTACAAAATGGGGTCATTTGGGGGGGTTTTGAACTGTCCTGGCATTTTATGCACAACATTAGGAAGCTTATGTCACACATCATCCACTCTTCTAACCACTTGAAGACAAAGCCCTTTCTGACACTTTTTGTTTACATGAAAAAAAAAAAATTTTGCAAGAAAATTATGTTGAACCCCCAAACATTATATATTTTTTTAAAGCAAATGCCCTACAGATTAAAATAGTGGGTGTTGCATTTTTTTTTCCACACAGTATTTGCGCAGCGATTTTTCAAACGCATTTTTTTGGGGAAAACACACTTTTTTTATTTTTAATGCACTAAAAAACACTATATTGCCCAAATGTTTGATGAAATAAAAAAGATGATCATAGGCCGAGTACATGGATACCAAACACGACATGCTTTAAAATTGCGCACAAACGCGCAGCGGCGACAAACTACATTCATTTTTAAAAGCATTTAAAAGCCTTTACAGGTTACCACGTTAGATTTACAGAGGAGGTCTACTGCTAAAATGACTGCCCTCGATCTGACCTTCGCGGTGATACCTCACATGCATGATGCAATTGCTGTTTACATATGACGCTAGACCGACGCTTGTGTTCGCCTTTGCGCAAGAGCAGGGGGGGACAGCGGTGCTTTTTTTTATTTTTTTATTATTATTTATTTGGCTTTTTTTATTTTATTTTTAAACTGTGCCTTCCATATTTTATTTTTTTACCATTTTTATCGTTATCTCAGGGAATGTAAATATCCCCTATGATAGCAATAAGTAGTGACAGGTACTCTTTTTTTGAAAAAAATTGGGGGGTTAGACCCTAGATCTTTCCTCTGCCCTCAAAGCATCTGACCACACCAAGATCGGTGTGATAAAATGCTTTCCCAATTTCCCAATGGCGCTTTTTATATCCGGGGGGGGGGACATTCCCTCCCACTGCTTGTAAAAGCAGTCTAGAGGCTAAGTATCTGCTAGAATTGCTTTTACATGAGAGCCGGCTGCTGGCTGAAAAGAATGATACCAAGATGATACCTAAACCCGCAGGCATCATTCTGGTATAAACATTCAAAGTCCAGCAACATACCAGTACTTTGCTGGTCCTTGTTGGACATGTATTGTAATCTTTTTTTTCATACAGCCTGTTGGCTGAACGAAAAAAAGAGATTGATTGGTGGGTATGCCCACCATTAGAATACCTCCCTTCATCCACCCACTTCTAATGATGGGCATATATGCCGAAGCATGGGGGCATCCTCCCGCAAAAAAGTTATGCCGCGTACACACGGTCAAGCCTCCGTCGGAATTTCGACCGTATGTACGCGGCATAAAAGGTTATGCCGCGTACACACGGTCGGACTTTTCCACGGGCAAGCCTCCGTTGGAATTTCGACCGTATATACGCGGCATTAGGAGCAAAATCGCTCCTCCGCCCCTGCTGCCCCCATGCTTCGGCATATATGCTCTTTTTTTTAACTGTGGTGGTGAAATCACCTCCTACAGCGTTGGAGTCACGGCTGTCAAGATAAATAGATCCGCGCTGCAACTGAATGGCGTACCTGATAAGCAAATGGTGGTTAACATTAAAACAAAGTAACATTACAGTACAACAGTAAGACCTTACCATGCCATACCTGCAAAGCAAATACCAAAACAAAACCTAGTAAAAAATAAAAAAATGTTTTAACGCAACCTGTGCCTAAAATATATATATGCCGAAGCATGGGGGCATCCTCCCGCAAAAAAGTTATGCCGCGTACACACGGTCGGAATTTTCCACGGGCAGGCCTCCGTCGGAATTTTGACCGTATGTACGCGGCATTAGGAGCAAAATCGCTCCTCCGCCCCTGCTGCCCCCATGCTTCGGCATATATGCTCTTTTTTTTAACTGTGGTGTCACGGCTTTATGTATCGTGGGAGCAAACGCTGTTGCTGTCAAGATAAATAATTCCGCGCTGCAGTTGAATGGCGCACCTGAAAACAAAAAATTACATACCTGAAAAGCAAGCATGATAAAACATTGCAGAATAGAATACAGTAAAAAAGAGCAGAACAATAGAGAGAAAATAGAGTGAGAGAGAACAATAAAACGACAACTATTTTTGGTTTTTTTATTTTATATTTTTTTTGTGTTTTGTTTTTTACGTTTTTTTTTTCTTTTTTACACTTTTTTTTGTAACTTTACAACTGTAATGGTTCGGGTCTCTCAAAATGTAATGGCATCTTGGGAGACCATGTGTAAGTGTGTCCTTGTCTGTGAAATGCTGTACCCTACGCTAAAACTTCACTTTTGAGTGGTAGCGTTCAAAACATTCACCTTGGACTGGTTGATATTGATGGTTGCTATGGACTGGTTGCTATGGACGGTTGCTATGGACAGTTGCTATGGACGGTTGCTACGGATTGGTTGTTATGGACGTTGCTATGGATTGGTTGCCATGGACAGTTGCTATGGACTGGATGCTATGGATAGTTGCTATGGATGGTTGCTATGGACAGTTGCTATGGACGGTTGCTATGGACTGGTTGCAATGGATGGTTGCTATGGACAGTTGCTATAGACTGGTTGCTATGGATGGTTGCTATGGACGGTTGCTATGGACTGGTTGCTATGGACTGGTTGATATGGATCAGGCCTGTCTCTGCGAACGCTGCAGTTATGTGTGTTGTGTTTGGTAAGTGACAGTGATCGATCGATACTGCACTTGGGTGGGCTGGGCTGGGCGGAGGGGCTAAACGCAGGCGCTAGCAGGTATCTGGGCTGATCCCGCTAACACTGCGTTTTTGGGAACCCTAAACCGCTGGGGATGCTAGTATAGATCTGATCAGATACTATACCACTAAGGGGGGTGTATGCTTTGCGCGTGGGTGTTAGCGTTACTGGCACTAACCTAACACTGCCTGGGGCGACGCAGACCCTCTCTGGCGCTAAAACCTAATTGATCTCACCCGCCGGGCGATCAGGGGGGTTAAACCTTTATTGGGTTATATACGGCGGGTGCCCTGATGCTATAAAAAGCAAACTAATCAACCAGCGTCACCCGTAACCTTTATATGGTGATCACTGGTGAAAGGGTTAACTAGGGGCAATCAGGGGGTTAAAACCTTTATTAGGTTAAATATAGGGGTACCTGACACTATATAAAAACCTGACGGGTAACCTAAATAACTAAATAACTTACTGGCTAACCAGTGACACCAGTGGCGCTTATACGGCGATCACTGGTGAAAGGGTTAACTCTAGGGGCAATCAGGGGGTTAAAATAATATATGGGGGTACCTGACACTAATAAAAACCTGCGGCGAACCTAAAAAAAAATAACTGCCTATCTAAAACACCAGCGACACGAATACAGCGATCGGAAAAACAATCGCTTAGTGACGCTGAAGTTAGGGGGTGAAAGGGTTACCTGGGGGGTGATCAAGGGGTTAAACCTTTATATGGGGGGGGGTTAGGGGGCTACCCTGGACCTAAAGGGGCCTAATCCTAACTGCCCTGCAACTTTTTACAATCACAGATGACACTAAATGCAGTGATCAGTAAAATAAATGATCACTGCAATCAGTGACACTGTGATTGGGGGCTTTGGGGTGACCTGGGGGGTGATCTGGGGGTGACTGGGGGGTGATTTGTGTGCCTATGTGTACCTACGTGTCAGTGGACTGTTGGTGCACTAACCTGCTTCTTCTGTCCTCGGCGCCGGGAACGAAAAGACCGCAGCGAGGGAGATGACATCACTTCCTCCAGCCTGTATTTACATTTCAGGCAGGAGGAAGCAATTTCATTCGCCGGGAGTGATCGCGAGGGGGGGGGGCAGAATCGAGTGGCCGCCCCCTCATGCCTGATCGCTCCCGAACACTTAACGGCCGCTCACTGCAGTGAAGGGGGGTCCGGATGGACCCCCCAACTGCACAAAGGCGATCACGTAGATCTACGTGATTCTGCCTGTCTGTGCCATTCTGCTGACGTAAATCGGCGGTGGGCGGTCGTTAAGTGGTTAAGGCTTACCTGTAGGTGCATGAAATATCTCCTTAACCTACACGGTTAAGGAGATATTTGCATTTAAATGCAGCGACGCTGACGTCACGCGCATGCGCATGGGGTTAACCCCATTCACAAATTCGGCTAGGTCGCAACATTCGACAACGTAGCCGAATTCGACGGCTCACGCGCGCATGCGCGGAGTGACGTCTTCGCCGCTCCGGCCAATCACAGCGCCGGAGCGGCGCTGTGATTGGCTGGAGCGGCGATACCCGGAAGTAACCTTTCGGCTATCGCCGCAGCGATGGATGCGGCTGAAGAGGGAGACGAGGACGGCTTCGGGGGCCCCGATCTAAGGTAAGTGATGCATAATGAGCTATTATACTAGTCATATTAGCTCATTATGGCTTTCTCTTACAGCTAGTTAAAAAAAAAATAAAAAATTTAGGAGGGTTTACAACCACTTTAACTCAGGGGGGCTGAATACAAATACACGCCACACTTTCCACATATTTATTTGTAAAAAAATGTTTAAAACCATTTATAATTTTCCTTCCACTTCACAGTTATGTGCCACTTTGTGTTGGTCTATCACATAAAATCCCAATAAAATAAATTTTATGTTTTTGGTTGTAACATGACAAAATGTGGAAAATTTGAAGGGGTATGAATACTTTTTTAAGGCACTGTATTTCAATTAATTATTTAACTGTTTTCTTGGAGAATTGGGCTGAGCTGAGGAGCAATCACTTGGTGACCCCCCTATCTAAATTGCAAGAGGCAAACTGTTTGTGCAGGCTATAAATTCCCTTTGACAATTCAATATATAAAATGATTGTTTCGTCTTCAGATAAATTGCCTTGTAATATATGAATCAGTACAATTCTAGTTATTACATGTAATAAAGACTTGTTCTGTGCTATAATACTGATTGCCTCTTCTCTAATAACATTGAGATGTCTGAAATGATTCTAATTAGTATGTAACTGGAGTTTTAAGCTCTCCTTTAAGTAACTGAGCATAATTGGCGGAGCGGTTTACATCACTCACTGCCATGTTCAAAGAGGAGAGTGTTGTGCAGTAAATTAATTTCTGGGAACAGTAATCAGAGTTCTGCACTGCGCATCCCAATTACCAATGAGGATCAATTATACTCTTATATCAGACATTGATAAGCAAAGCCATTGTGATTTGGGTAACCCAGTGTAGAAAGATGATGTCTACCAGCACAGTTTATTAGATGAAATTTGATTGTCTCCCTGCACTAACAGTATCAAAATGATCAAATATGTGGCAATGGTACTTGGAGTTTAGAGGCATCACATGCCTGACAAAGAGCTCCTGCATGGTCTCGAAATGTTGCGCTGACACTTTTTGAGATTTGATTGCGTCAATAAACATTTGGACTATTGATTACCAATTTATGATTTGCTGGTGACATATATTTCCATCCAGATAAAACAGACAAAGGACAGTCTAGTCATCAGTGTCAATATTGAGCTTCCAGCCCAAAAATATTTTTCCAAGCAGGGGTAACAAAAGAAAAACTCCTCCTATGCAGGGGTAACAAAAGAAAAACTCCTCCTATGCAGGGGTATATCCAACACAAAACCATATTTTAGCTACACAGCCAGCGGTATACAGTACATAGGGTACCGCACTACCATGCGATTTGGAGTGGCGTGTTTTTAAAATTAGTGTAAGCACTACTTTTTCCACAATCTGGGGATATTTGAAGCCCATTCAAGTGAATGGGCTTCAAAATCCCCCTGCATGGGAACGTGCAGCAATTGCATGGCAATGCAGCACTGTGTGAACCATTCCTAAGAGTGGTGGCCAGTGAACCCGCCATCTCTTTCCCTGGACCGAAATGTTTTTTGTTTTTAATACTGCTGTCACCCACTAAAGCCTTTGTTTATATAAAACCCAAAAGCCTTAGTACTACGTGTACTCCATCCCTTTTTTGCCTGTGAAATATGTTTATCACAGTACCAATAGATATGAGATGACAGTCACCCCACTCTGCTTGTTGGGGCATGAAGAACATTCATGCATTGCTAGCTCCCCCCCCCAGGAATTCAGTGCCTACAGCAACCTCTCTACAACTCCCTACAACCCCCCATCACCCTTCTCCACTCCATTCACATAAACCTATAAGACTTAATGAGGTATCCTAAATATTTATGGAGCTAAATATTTTTTGTCATTTGCAAGTACAACTTCCCTTTTTTATCGTTTACTGGTCTTTGGTTGGACTTTTTGGGATTTGATCACCTGCTAACATCTTTAAGCTCTTGGTGACCTTTAGTATGGAGAGCTGGCTCATCCTGAATACAGGCAGTCCACGGGTTCCGAACGAACAAGATGAGTTCTGCAGGTTAATTCTTAAGTTACATTTGTATGTAAGTTGAAACAGGTACATTTTTTAAGAACAACTCCAGCCATTGATGCTAGCTACTGGGAGAGTTATTGTTGCTGGGGAGGTCTATTTCTGCTGGTGGGTGGGGGGGGGGGGGGTCCATTGTTGATGGGAGAAATCTACTGTTGAGGGAGGGATCTATTGATGCTGGCTACTGGGAACTATTGTTGTTGGGGTGGATTTATTGTAACTTGGGGGGGTGGGGGTCTATTGTTGTTGGGAGGTATCTATTGTAACTTGGGGGGGTGGGGGTCTATTGTTGTTGGGGGGGATCTATTGTTGCTGGCTGCAGGGGATCTATTTTACTGCCTTTTATTAGCAAATTTCATAGAAACTACCTGGTTCTGTATTCTCTAAAAGGGGTGGTACTGGGAGGTGAGTAGGGGCAAAACCAAGGGATGGTGTTTAGAGATGGGTAGGGGTGGAGACAAAGGGTGACTACCTGCACCTTTTCTCTGATAAAAAAAGCCCTGTAGATAGCATAGGGAAAGATTAACTGGCAATGCAGTAATGTTGGATTGCTGACAGGTCCACCGGACAGTAGGTGGCAGCATGCAGTGAGTAGCAAGATGGCCGCCCAGCAGTTTCCGGGACCAGTGTGACGTCATGCTGCCTCCATTCTTAAATATGAGTCATATGTAAGTCAGATGTTTGTAACTCAGGGGCTGCCTGTATACAGAAGCTCTCCATTTACCCACTTCCTTCTTAATGTACAAACTAGCGTTGCACCAACACCGATATCGGTATCGGTATTGGTGCTGACACTAAGCATTTGCACAAATACTTGTACTCATGCAAATGCTCCGATACTAAAACCAATACCTTCAGACCCAGTTCACATATGTGCTGGGCTGCTGGCCGGTTTGCAGTCCAATTTCAAAGCCCGGTCCGTGATTCCAATGCAAATTGTAGTGTATGAGATTAGAAATCGCACCTGAACCGGACTGAAATTGCACAGGACTCTTTTTCAAATTGCACTGTGGCCGACCCACATATGGTCTGCCTTTACACGCACATGAACTTTAATGGCATTCCAGTTTTTGTCCGTAAGGTTTAATATTGAGTTAGCCTACACTTTGCAGCTATAACAGCTTTAACTCTTCTGGGAAGGCTGTCCACAAGGTTTAGGAGTGTGTCTATGGGAATGTTTGACCATTCTTACAGAAGTGCATTTGTGAGGCTAGGCACTGATGTTGGACAAGAAGGTGTGGCTCACAGTCTCCGCTAGGGATGAGCTTCGTGTTCGAGTCGAACATACGTTCGACTCGAACATTGGCTGTTCGATCGTTCGACGAAGATCGAACGATTTGGGCCGTTCGCGCCAAATTCGAGTGACGCGAACGGCCCACAATGCACTACGCCATCGCAGTGTCATCCAGGCGCTGTGATTGGCCAAGCATGCACTGTGACCCCGCATGCTTGGCCAATCACAGCGCCGGCAGCGAGGAGAGCAATGATTGGCCACAGGCAGGATGCCTGTGGCCAATTATTGCTGAGGGTGTTTAGTACACACCCCACACTATAAAAGGCCGCCAGCACGGCGGCCTAGTGTAGTGTGTTCCGGAGCAGGGATAGAGTAGCATAGGCAGGGACAGTGACTGTTATTTCTTTCTTGCTTAACCTGGATTCCTTTAGTTTAGGGAAAGAGAAGGATAGGTAGGGAGAGTGTCAGTGTGTTTTGTGCTTCTGCTATAGTGTGCTTAAAAAAAAACATTTATTCTAGGGACAGAAAACTCTAGGTAGGGACAGTGTCAGTTTCTTTCACTCTGCAAGTCCTTGTTTCCAGGGACCTGGAAGGACAGTGAGTGAATTGTCCTTTTGCTATATTGTGATTAAAAAAAACATTTATTCTAGGGACAGAAAACTCTAGGTAGGGACAGTGTCAGTTTCTTTCACTCTGCAAGTCCTTGTTTCCAGGGACCTGGAAGGACAGTGAGTGAATTGTCCTTTTGCTATATTGTGATTAAAAAAAACATTTATTCTAGGGACAGAAAACTCTAGGTAGGGACAGTGTCAGTTTCTTTCACTCTGCAAGTCCTTGTTTCCAGGGACCTGGAAGGACAGTGAGTGAATTGTCCTTTTGCTATATTGTGATTAAAAAAAACATTTATTCTAGGGACAGAAAACTCTAGGTAGGGACAGTGTCAGTTTCTTTCACTCTGCAAGTCCTTGTTTCCAGGGACCTGGAAGGACAGTGAGTGAATTGTCCTTTTGCTATATTGTGATTAAAAAAAACATTTTTTTCTAGGGACAGAAAACTGTAGGTAGGGAGAGTATTTTTTTTCTTTCACTCTGCAAGTCCTTGTTTCCAGGGACCTGTAAGGACAGTGAGTTAATTGTCCTTGTGCTATATTGTGCTGAAAAAAACATTTATTCCAGGGACAGAAAACTCTAGGTAGGGACAGTGTCAGTTTCTTTCACTCTGCAAGTCCTTGTTTCCAGGGACCTGGAAGGACAGTGAGTGAATTGTCCTTTTGCTATATTGTGATAAAAAAAAACATTTTTTTCTAGGGACAGAAAACTGTAGGTAGGGAGAGTGTTTTTTTTCTTTCACTCTGCAAGTCCTTGTTTCCAGGGACCTGTAAGGACAGTGAGTTAATTTTCCTTGTGCTATATTGTGATTAAAAAAAACATTTATTCTAGGGACAGAAAACTCTAGGTAGGGACAGTGTCAGTTTCTTTCACTCTGCAAGTCCTTGTTTCCAGGGACCTGGAAGGACAGTGAGTGAATTGTCCTTTTGCTATATTGTGATTAAAAAAAACATTTTTTTCTAGGGACAGAAAACTGTAGGTAGGGAGAGTGTTTTTTTTCTTTCACTCTGCAAGTCCTTGTTTCCAGGGACCTGTAAGGACAGTGAGTTAATTTTCCTTGTGCTATATTGTGATTAAAAAAAACATTTATTCTAGGGACAGAAAACTCTAGGTAGGGACAGTGTCAGTTTCTTTCACTCTGCAAGTCCTTGTTTCCAGGGACCTGGAAGGACAGTGAGTGAATTGTCCTTTTGCTATATTGTGATTAAAAAAAACATTTATTCTAGGGACAGAAAACTCTAGGTAGGGACAGTGTCAGTTTCTTTCACTCTGCAAGTCCTTGTTTCCAGGGACCTGGAAGGACAGTGAGTGAATTGTCCTTTTGCTATATTGTGATTAAAAAAAACATTTTTTTCTAGGGACAGAAAACTGTAGGTAGGGAGAGTGTTTTTTTTCTTTCACTCTGCAAGTCCTTGTTTCCAGGGACCTGTAAGGACAGTGAGTTAATTTTCCTTGTGCTATATTGTGATTAAAAAAAACATTTATTCTAGGGACAGAAAACTCTAGGTAGGGACAGTGTCAGTTTCTTTCACTCTGCAAGTCCTTGTTTCCAGGGACCTGGAAGGACAGTGAGTGAATTGTCCTTTTGCTATATTGTGATTAAAAAAAACATTTTTTTCTAGGGACAGAAAACTGTAGGTAGGGAGAGTATTTTTTTTCTTTCACTCTGCAAGTCCTTGTTTCCAGGGACCTGTAAGGACAGTGAGTTAATTGTCCTTGTGCTATATTGTGCTGAAAAAAACATTTATTCCAGGGACAGAAAACTCTAGGTAGGGACAGTGTCAGTTTCTTTCACTCTGCAAGTCCTTGTTTCCAGGGACCTGGAAGGACAGTGAGTGAATTGTCCTTTTGCTATATTGTGATAAAAAAAAAACATTTTTTTCTAGGGACAGAAAACTGTAGGTAGGGAGAGTGTTTTTTTTTCTTTCACTCTGCAAGTCCTTGTTTCCAGGGACCTGTAAGGACAGTGAGTTAATTTTCCTTGTGCTATATTGTGATTAAAAAAAACATTTATTCTAGGGACAGAAAACTCTAGGTAGGGACAGTGTCAGTTTCTTTCACTCTGCAAGTCCTTGTTTCCAGGGACCTGGAAGGACAGTGAGTGAATTGTCCTTTTGCTATATTGTGATTAAAAAAAACATTTATTCTAGGGACAGAAAACTCTAGGTAGGGACAGTGTCAGTTTCTTTCACTCTGCAAGTCCTTGTTTCCAGGGACCTGGAAGGACAGTGAGTGAATTGTCCTTTTGCTATATTGTGATTAAAAAAAACATTTATTCTAGGGACAGAAAACTCTAGGTAGGGACAGTGTCAGTTTCTTTCACTCTGCAAGTCCTTGTTTCCAGGGACCTGGAAGGACAGTGAGTGAATTGTCCTTTTGCTATATTGTGATTAAAAAAAACATTTATTCTAGGGACAGAAAACTCTAGGTAGGGACAGTGTCAGTTTCTTTCACTCTGCAAGTCCTTGTTTCCAGGGACCTGGAAGGACAGTGAGTGAATTGTCCTTTTGCTATATTGTGATTAAAAAAAACATTTTTTTATAGGGACAGAAAACTGTAGGTAGGGAGAGTGTTTTTTTTCTTTCACTCTGCAAGTCCTTGTTTCCAGGGACCTGTAAGGACAGTGAGTTAATTTTCCTTGTGCTATATTGTGATTAAAAAAAACATTTATTCTAGGGACAGAAAACTCTAGGTAGGGACAGTGTCAGTTTCTTTCACTCTGCAAGTCCTTGTTTCCAGGGACCTGGAAGGACAGTGAGTGAATTGTCCTTTTGCTATATTGTGATTAAAAAAAACATTTATTCTAGGGACAGAAAACTCTAGGTAGGGACAGTGTCAGTTTCTTTCACTCTGCAAGTCCTTGTTTCCAGGGACCTGGAAGGACAGTGAGTGAATTGTCCTTTTGCTATATTGTGATTAAAAAAAACATTTTTTTCTAGGGACAGAAAACTGTAGGTAGGGAGAGTGTTTTTTTTCTTTCACTCTGCAAGTCCTTGTTTCCAGGGACCTGTAAGGACAGTGAGTTAATTTTCCTTGTGCTATATTGTGATTAAAAAAAACATTTATTCTAGGGACAGAAAACTCTAGGTAGGGACAGTGTCAGTTTCTTTCACTCTGCAAGTCCTTGTTTCCAGGGACCTGGAAGGACAGTGAGTGAATTGTCCTTTTGCTATATTGTGATTAAAAAAAACATTTTTTTCTAGGGACAGAAAACTGTAGGTAGGGAGAGTGTTTTTTTTCTTTCACTCTGCAAGTCCTTGTTTCCAGGGACCTGTAAGGACAGTGAGTTAATTTTCCTTGTGCTATATTGTGATTAAAAAAAACATTTATTCTAGGGACAGAAAACTCTAGGTAGGGACAGTGTCAGTTTCTTTCACTCTGCAAGTCCTTGTTTCCAGGGACCTGGAAGGACAGTGAGTGAATTGTCCTTTTGCTATATTGTGATTAAAAAAAACATTTTTTTCTAGGGACAGAAAACTGTAGGTAGGGAGAGTATTTTTTTTCTTTCACTCTGCAAGTCCTTGTTTCCAGGGACCTGTAAGGACAGTGAGTTAATTGTCCTTGTGCTATATTGTGCTGAAAAAAACATTTATTCCAGGGACAGAAAACTCTAGGTAGGGACAGTGTCAGTTTCTTTCACTCTGCAAGTCCTTGTTTCCAGGGACCTGGAAGGACAGTGAGTGAATTGTCCTTTTGCTATATTGTGATAAAAAAAAACATTTTTTTCTAGGGACAGAAAACTGTAGGTAGGGAGAGTGTTTTTTTTCTTTCACTCTGCAAGTCCTTGTTTCCAGGGACCTGTAAGGACAGTGAGTTAATTGTCCTTGTGCTATATTGTGATTAAAAAAAACATTTATTCTAGGGACAGAAAACTCTAGGTAGGGACAGTGTCAGTTTCTTTCACTCTGCAAGTCCTTGTTTCCAGGGACCTGTAAGGACAGTGAGTTAATTTTCCTTGTGCTATATTGTGATTAAAAAAAACATTTATTCTAGGGACAGAAAACTCTAGGTAGGGACAGTGTCAGTTTCTTTCACTCTGCAAGTCCTTGTTTCCAGGGACCTGGAGAGACATTGAGTGAATTGTCCTTGTGCTATATTGTGATTAAAAAAAACATTTATTCTAGGGATAGAAAACTCTAGGTAGGGACAGTGTCAGTTTCTTTCACTGTGAAAGTCCTTGTTTCAAGGGACAGAGAAGGACACCTGAAGGTAGCCCTTATTGCTTTTTTCCCATCTCCCTGCAGGCCATCTATTAGAATGTCTGGAAGGCAAACAAGGAGAGGCAGACAGTCAGGAGGCAATAAAAGAGGGCAAGCAGGCTCTGTGTCTGGGGGCAACAGTGCTGGTCGTGGACGCGGTGCATTGTCATCAGCACATGGCCATGGGACACGCTTGTCCTTCTTTTCGGCAGCTGGACATGTTGAGCCACATCATGCCGAAGACTTGGTAGAGTGGATGACCAAGCCCTCCTCCTCCTCCTCATCCTCTCTCACCCAGGCTCAGGGTACTGGAAAAGCAGCTGCCAAAGCGTCGTCTTCCCTGGTATCAATGTCAGACAAATCATCAGTCACTCCTTCCCTAGACCCACCATGTCCTCCTCCTGAGGAGTCCCCCGAACTGTTTCAGCACAGTGTTGGGTACATGCTCCAGGAGGATGCCCAGCGTTTCGAAGGGTCTGATGATGAAACCCAGCTAGAGGAAGGCAGTAGCGTGAGAGCAGACAGAGGGGATGCTCAAGAAGGACACCAATCTGGCAGTCATGTTCCAGCAGCTGCAGCATACTGCCAGATTGGCTCCAGTGATGAGGAGGGAGGGGATGATGAGGTCAATGACTCCACGTGGGTGCCTAATAGGAGAGAGGAGGAGGAGGAGGATGAGGAGGAGGCACATCTCCAACGAGGCAGGATGCCCTTTGGTGGCCAGCGTAAGGGCAGTACACCGACGGAATCACACCGCAGAGCTCCGCCTGTGCAGGGCGCTGCCTCTGCCCGTCATTCAAAAAGTTCTTTGGTGTGGGCCTTTTTTGAGGCTAGTGCATCAGATCGCACAGCTGCTGTTTGCAACATATGTCTCAAGCGTATATCGCGTGGCCAAAACATCAGCCGCTTGGGTACCACATGCCTGACCAGACATATGTTGACCTGCCATGCAGCTCGTTGGCAAGCCTACCTTAAAGACCCACACCAAAGAACAAAGCGGACCTCTCCTTGCACCGCATCAGCTGGGATCTCCAACCCCACTATAACTTCAGTCCTCTCTGAAACATGCACTGAGAGGAATGAAGGTGTAGAATTAGGTGTGTCACAGCCAAGTACTTGCGCCCACTCTGCTAGCAGTACACCGACGTCCGATTCTAGCAGGCAAATTTCCCTGCCCCAGCTGCTGGACCGTCGAAAGAAGTTCACTCCCAGCCATCCACATGCCCAGCGGTTGAATGCTAGCTTGGCTAAATTGCTAGCGCTTCAACTGCTGCCTTTTCAGTTGGTAGACTCGGCCCCCTTCCGTGAGTTTGTGCAATGTGCGGTTCCTCAGTGGCAGGTTCCCAAACGCCACTTTTTCTCACGGAAGGCTATTCCGGCTCTCTACCGGCATGTGGAAGGCAATGTCTTGGCCTCGCTGGACAGGGCGGTCAGCGGTAAGGTGCATATTACCGCTGACTCATGGTCCAGCAGGCATGGACAGGGACGTTACCTTTCTTTCACGGCCCATTGGGTCACTCTTTTGGCAGCTGGGAAGGATTCAGGACAAGGTGCAGTAGTGTTGGAGGTTGTCCCACCGCCACGCCTCCAAAATGCTACTACTGGTTGTGACACACCTCTCTCCTCCACCCCCTCCTCTTCTTCTTCCTCCATGGCCTCTTCCTGTGGTTTGTCCTATGAACCAGCGGTGCTCCGTAGCCGTTCACGGGGCTACGCAAGTACGCAGGCAAAAAGATGCCATGCCGTGCTTGCGCTGGTGTGTTTGGGGGACAGAAGCCACACTGGGGCAGAGGTCCTGTCTGCTCTGCAGGGCCAGGCCGAGAGGTGGTTGACGCCACGCCAGCTTAAGCCAGGAATGGTGGTTTGCGACAATGGCACCAACCTCCTCTCCGCCCTCCGACAGGGACAACTGACCCATGTGCCCTGTGTGGCTCACGTCCTTAACCTGGTGGTGCAGCGGTTCTTGGGCAGGTACCCGGGCTTACAGGATGTCCTGAGGCAGGCCAGGAAAGTCTGTGTGCATTTCCGCAGATCTTATAATGCCAGTGCTCGCCTGGCTGAGCTGCAAAAGGAGTTGAACCTGCCCAAGAACCGCCTTATATGTGACATGCCCACCAGGTGGAACTCAACGTTGGCCATGCTGCAGCGGCTGCACACGCAGCAGAGGGCCATCAATGAGTACCTGTGCGACTACGGCACCAGGACAGGGTCAGGGGAGCTTGGTTTTTTTTCTCCACGCCAGTGGGGCATGATCAGGGATGCATGCACTGTCCTGGCACCATTTGAGGAGGCCACGAGGATGGTGAGCAGTGACAGTGCATGCATCAGTGACACTGTACCTCTTGTCCACCTGTTGGAGCACACGCTGCGTGGAATAATGGACAGGGCACTTGAGGCAGAACAGAGGCAGGAAGAGGAGGACTTCCTTGCCTCTCAAGGCCCCCTTTACCCAGACAGTGTTCCTTCTGTCCCACCCATCGCACAGGAAGAGGAGGAGGAGGAGGAGGAGGAGGAGGATTGTGTCAGCATGGAGGTGGAGGCTGGCACTCAGCATCATCAGCAGCAGTCTTTTAGGGATGATTTACAGTCCCAAGAAACCAGTGGACTTGTACGTGGCTGGGAGGAGGTGGCTGCGGATCATGTCGTCCTTAGTGACCCAGAGGACTCCGGAGCGAATGCCTCAGCAAACCTACGCTGCATGGCCTCCCTGATCCTGCAAAGTCTGCGGAAGGATCCTCGTATTCTTCGGATCAAGGAGAGGGACCATTACTGGCTGGCCACTCTCCTTGATCCACGGTACAAGGGTAAGGTTGCGGACCTTATGTTACCGTCGCAGAGGGAGCAGAGGATGAGACAACTCCGGGAGGCCTTGCAGAAAGGTCTGTGCAACGCGTTCCCAGAGACTGGGAGGTTGCAAACTCCTGGTCCTGGACAACGAGTTGCTGAGGCTTCGGCCAGTCAAAGAAGGAGCGGTGGGGAAGGTGGCCGTCTGACCGATGCGTTCAGACAATTCTTTAGTCCGCAGCCCCAAAGTATGATTGGTTCCAGCAACCATCGCCAGCGTCTGATAAACATGGTGCAGGAATATCTAGGGGCAAGGTCAGACTTGGACACCTTCCCCACCGAAAATCCTCTGGCTTACTGGGTCTTGAGGATGGATCACTGGCCAGAGCTTGCACAGTATGCAATTGAGCTACTGGCCTGTCCTGCATCCAGCGTTCTTTCGGAACGCACATTCAGTGCTGCTGGAGGATTTGTCACGGATCACAGGGTGCGCCTGTCCACCGACTCGGTTGATCGACTGACTTTCATCAAGATGAACCAGTCTTGGATCACCACCAGCTACCACACACCTGATGCTGATATAACAGACTAATTGATTTTAAAATGTCACATCCCTTCAAGACTGATGCTGATGCTGAGTGCCTGTGCTGTTATGTTGACTGGCTATCCTCCTCCTCCGAGTCCTCAATGATACGATTGATGATGATAGCTTGGAAGATCATTTTTGTTTATGGGTGCCGCCACCAGTGCCTAACGCCCAATTTTTCAGCCCCTGTTTAACAGGGGCGTGTAATTACAATTTTTGAAGCAATACTTTGCAACAGGGCTCATTGCTGTGCTCCAAGTACAGTATCTGTGAGGAGTTGCAGTGTTGTGCCACCAGTGCCTAAGGCCCAATTTTTCAGCCCCTGTTTAACAGGGGCGTGTCATTACAATTTTTGAAGCAATACTTTGCAACAGGGCTCATTGCTGTGCTCCAAGTACAGTATCTGTGAGGGGTTGCAGTGTTGTGCCACCAGTGCCTAAGGCCCAATTTTTCAGCCCCTGTTCAACAGGGGCATGTAATTACAATTCTTGATCTAATAATTCACAGCAGGGCCCATTGCTGCACCCACCAAGAGTAACTGTCAGGGCTTACAGTGTTGTGGCACCAGCACCACCATCAAAGGCCCAATTTTTACTACCACTGTTCAACAATTATATGTAATTAAAATTCCTGATATAATAGTTGACAGCAGGGCGTTCCAGCACCAACCAAGAGTAACTGTGAGTGCTTACAGTGTTGTGCCAACACCAACAACTAAGGGGCCTATTTCTGCAGAGTATATACGGCAGGTCCCTACTTTCAAACATCCAACTTACAAACGACTCCTACTTGCAAACGCAAGAAGACAACAGGAAGTGAGAGGAAATCTACCACTAGGAAGGAAAATTCTCTCCTGTAAGAATAAATATGGGAGAAAGGTGTCTCCTCTGTACTGATGCTTTATCAGCAATCCTTGTTTCAAGAAAAACACCACATTTCAAAAACAGTTGTCATTGGGACGGAAAGTGAGGTGAAATGTTCTGAACAGGGGCACAGACAGCAAAACAAATGTTACAGGGGTGATAACCCTTACCTATGTTTTCCAAAAAGTTTAAAAATAGATTTTTGGGCTGGAGCTACACTTCAACAATGTACCTGTTCAAAATTACAAACAGATTCTACATAAGAACAAACCTACAGTCCCTGTCTTGTATGCACCGCCTGTATACGGCTGTTCAGAGTATATAGGGCCTTTTTTATTTTATGTGCGGGGTTCCCCTTAATATCCATACAAGACCCAAAGGGGCTGGTAATGGGCTGGGGTAGGGGGGGGGGGGTCATGGGGTAGCTATGCCATTTTTCTTAAAGAATTTCATCCATATTACCGGGACCAGACATTACATTAAAGCCGCAAGCAGTTTTAAATGGCTTTTTTTTCCTTTAGAAGTGTCATTTTGTGCAGGGACAGTTCTAAACACGGGAAACACGTGGCACTTCACAGGCATACTTTAGACACCCCCCAGGTACGATATTTAAAGGAATATTTGACTTTTTTTTTTCACTTTATGCATCATTAAAATGACTGCTCCCGAAAAACGACCGTTTTTAAAACTTCTTTTTGCATTGATACATGTCCCCTGGTGCAGAACCCGGGTTCCCAAACCCTTTTTAGGACAATAACATGCATAATAGTTGTTATAATTAGCACTTTAGAATTCGAACGTTCGCATCCATTGTATTTAATAGGGTTCTAATGTTCGTTCGAACTTCCGGTCCGTTCGCGGGTTCTGGTGCGAACCGAACCCGGGGGTGTTCGGCTCATCACTAGTCTCCGCTATAATTCATCCCAAAGGTGTTCTGTCGGGTTGAGGTCAGGACAGTCAAGTGTCTTAATGGACCTTGCTTTGTGCACTGGTCCAAATCATTTGGTAGAGTGGGGATTATGGTTGGCTCCTTAGTTCCAGTAAAGGTAACTCTTAAGACGTCAGCATACCAAGACATTTTGGATTTCATGCTCCCAACTTTGTGGGAACGGTTTGAGGATTGCCCCTTCCTGTTCCAACATGACTGCTCACCAGTGCACAAAGCAAGGCCACTAAAGACATGGATAGGCAAGTTCGGTAATTGGTATTGGTGAGTACTTGAGAAAAAGTATTGATATTCATACTTGATCTTAAAACACTGGTATCGGTGCATCCCTAGTACAAACCTGTGCATACATCTGTAGACAGAAAGACAGCACTTTTGCCTTTTCTGAGTGCACACCCAATAGGGAAAACATTGACCTGAGATGCTATGTTTCACAAAAACTGCAAGATGTTTGTAATAATAGAGTAAATGGGGTATTATAGGAATTAGGTAGAGCAGCCAATGTATGGTCTTTGGTGAGTATTGTAATGTTAGAGTAAATTTATTGAATAACAGAGGTCCCTAATTCTCCTTACATGATGGGTAGGTGGAAAAGTCGATTATTGAGTCCAATTGCTGTCCTTTTACTTACGCCCCATTTGATACGTATGCAGTGCTGTATTATGGCCTAGGCCGACAAGGCCCAGGCCTAGGGTGGCACTTTGCGGGGGGCGGCAGGCCGCCCCCCCGCGCGACCCCCCCTCCTCCCGCACTTAGAGCCGCACAGCTGAATCCCGGAGCTCAGTGCCACGACAAGTTTCGTCACTGAGCTCCGTTAGGATGCGCTGGCGCGGTCGCCCGGGACACCTGCCGCCCGGGGTCCCGCAGCGTCGATCAGCTTTACGAGCAGCCGTTCCTCTCTCTCTCCACTGACATCGCACAGTGTCACTCTTCGGCTCCTCCCCCCCTCTCGGATCAATGTTCCTGTGTACACAGCCAGGAGGAGGAGCCAAGGAGAGACACAACTTCAGTCAGTGAGAGAGCCGAGAGCCGTGCTGCTGGTATGGGAGACAACGTCAGTGAGAGAGGACACAGGCAGGCAGATAAGAGGTGAACTAATGAAGTGATGGGAGGGGAGAGGGGGATATGGGGATATGTGCTGGGAAGTGATTTAAGAGGGAAGAAGATATGTGCTAGTGGGGGGGTCTGATTCCACCCCCCCACTAGCACATATCATTTCCCCTCCCAAATCAATCCCCTGGACATATCCCCACACCCCCTCTCCCCCCAAATTAAAAGATGCTCTGCCCCTCCCCACCCTGTCCCTCTGTCCTCATCCCGCCCTGTCCCTCTGTCCTCATCCCGCCCTGTCCCCCTTTCCTCATCCCACCCTGTCCCCCTGTCCCCATCCCACCCTGTCCCTCTGTCCTCATCCCACCCTGTCCCCCTTTCCTCATCCCGCCCTGCCCCTCTGTCCTCATTCCGCCCTGTCCCCCTGTCCCCATCCTACCCTGTCCCTCTGTCCTCATCCCACCCTGTCCCTCTGTCCTCATCCCACCCTGTCCCCCTTTCCTCATCCCGCCCTGTCCCTCTGTCCTCATCCCACCCTGTCCCTCTGTCCTCATCCCACCCTGTCCCCCTTTCCTCATCCCGCCCTGTCCCTCTGTCCTCATCCCACCCTGTCCCCCTGTCCTCATCCCACCCTGTCCCCCTGTCCCCATCCCACCCTGTCCCCCTGTCCTCATCCCACCCTGTCCTCATCCCACCCTGTCCCCCTGTCCTCATCCCACCCTGTCCCCCTGTCCCCATCCCACCCTGTCCCCCTTCCCTCATTCCGCCCTGTCCCTCTGTCCTCATCCCACCCTGTCCCTCTGTCCTCATCCCACCCTGTCCCTCTGTCCTCATCCCACCCTGTCCCCCTTTCCTCATCCCGCCCTGTCCCTCTGTCCTCATCCCAACCTGTCCCTCTGTCCCCATCCAACCATGTCCCCCTGTCCTCATCCCACCCTGTCCCCCTGTCCTCATCCCACCCTGTCCCCCTGTCCTCATCCCACCCTTTCCCCCTGTCCCCATCCCACCCTGTCCCCCTGTCCCCATCCCACCCTGTCCCTCTGTCCTCACCCCACCCTGTCCCCCTTTCCTCATCCCGCCCTGTCCCTCTGTCCTCATCCCACCCTGTCACTCTGTCCTCCCATGAAAATGACAGGACGGATCTTAAAAAGGAAGGGGCATAGTCTTGACAGGAAGGGGTGCGTCATATATAAAGTAGGGGGTGCGCGAGTTTCGTCAGGCCTAGGGCAGCACAAAACCTAAATACACCACTGCACGTATGCATACTGTATTTGAACTTGTTTCTGAGAAATTTTTCCGAATTAAAAAAGAAAGCTATATCCTTTTTTCTCATTGAGTATGACAATACCAACTTATTGAACATCTTGCATTTCCTCTGCAAATTTAAAATTTACAAAATGTAATTTATTGACTTTGTTTTCTTTTATCACATAATATGAACTGCAGAGAGCTGTCATCAAATCCCAGGGCCTGCTGATTAAAAGTAGGATATAGCCTCATGGTCCTGCATATTTAGATGACATTGGTGGCAAGCAAGCTGTTTTGGCTGACATTATAAGGTTATCTTACTGAGAGCTGACAGTTTTAATATATTTTGGAAAGAAAAAAACAGTTTCCATAAATTTCAGGCATCAATAAACCATTCATTGTGAAATATATGCATGATAGATATGAAGCAAGCAGACTGGGATGAATCTGAAGATTATAAGATTCAACAGAGTTGCATTATGACAAACCTCAAACCTCTTTATGAATAATGTTTTTTTATTTATTATTTTAATAGTCATTGTATAAAACTTATATATATTATCTACTTAGTGCATGCTAGGTATATCTAAACCCAAGAACAAAAATGTAATACAGTGTATATTGCAGCTTACGATTTATGAAGATGTGGTGGCTGCATTCTTCTTCCTTTTTTTTAAGCTAAGAACACTTTTTGCTGGTATACAAAAATGCTCGTTGATCCTGCCATAAATCTAGTGTCCTTGTATCTTTCTCAAACAATGTTATCAGTCTTCTCAGACATATCCACTTCATCCTATGTAATAGAGATGAGAGGAGAAGGGTGACAGCACTGCTCCCCTATAGATAAACTACAATGAGAGTTGTCACCCCAAGACAGGAAATGTATTACTTCCAGGACCACTAAAGTAAAGTAACGTAAAAAAAAAACTAATGCCGCGTACACACGGCCGTTTTTAATGTCATTGAAAAAAACTATGTTTTTCTCGATGTGATTCTTCTCAAGCCTGCCTTGCCTACACACTATTGTGAAAAAAAATGCTCGCGCAAAGCGTGGTGACGTACAATACGTTCGACAACACGTACGACGGGACTATAAAGGGGATGTTCAATTCGGATGGCGCCACCCTTGTGTTAGTAAAGTTTGGTGAGAGACGATTTGTGCTTTTCAGCCTCGTGCTCTTCAGTCCATTACAGCGTGACGAATGTGCTATCTCCATTCAGAAAGCTAGCTTTACCAGAACGAGCGCTCCCATCTCATAACTTGCTTCTGAGCATGCGCGTTTTTTCCCGTCATTAAAGCCTACACACGGCCATTTTTCACGACGAGAAAAACAACGACCTAAAAAATGACGAGAAAAAATAGAGCATGTTCTAAATTTTTAATGGCCATTTTTCTCGTCGAGAAAAATGCTCTGGAGCCCACACACGATCGTTTTTAATGACCAATTTAAAAAATGGCATTTTTCTCGTCATGAAAAACGCTCGTGTGTACGCGGCATTAGAAAGAAAGCTAATGCAGTTGGTAAGCTGCAATATATTACATTTTTGTTTAGGGTATAGATACGCTTTTGAACTTCAAAGAAATGTTCAGAACCACTAAAGTTGTATATTAACTAAAAATCATGAAAGCGTTCATAAAATCTTTAATTTAAATACCTAAAATCTACTTTTATGATAAAGAAATTTTTTGGTAGTTTTGTATAGAGTAGAGAATGGATAAAAACAACTAGTTTTTTTGGGAGAAAAAAAAACCTTCACTGTGGACACAAGAAATGAGAAGAAATATCCATAAATTGAGGGAAAGAAAATCTGAAACTGACGTAGACTCTGGTTTGACTCTGAACTTGTGACTTTGGTTCTCTTATAGGACTTCGGAATTATGTTTCTTCACCATCTTGCAACAATATTTCTTATTACGTTCTCTTATGTCAACAATATGGTACGAGTGGGTACCCTAGTGATGTGCCTTCATGACATGGCTGACGTTCTCCTAGAGGTAAGAGAAACCAAATGGTTTGATTAGAATTAGCCATCCATAATCATGTTAGCATTTTAAAGTCCTAGCTTTTTACTACATTTAAAATAATGGAAATAATTATGGAACAAGCTACAATGCTAAAACTAAGCCTAAAGTGCTAAAACTCAGGCCTGAAGAAGACCAGAAAGGACTATATGAACGGTGGCCCCAAATATGAGGATTAAAATGAAATATTAAAAAATATATAAAAATAGGGATAGGCTTAACTGGTATCGAAAGCAGTAAACCATGCATGAGACAGAGACGCCCAGGAATTGGTTTGCCCTGCCCTTTTATTCAGCAAGGCAGCAAACAAACATAGTCTCAGTGCAGAAGGGCTTTGTACAGCTAGTACGTGGTAAAAAAAAAAAACAGAAAACATCTGCCACTAACTAAACTCACGTCATTCTCTGACTAAAGCTGGCCATACGCCATTAGATTATCTGCAGATTTTCTATGGTTAGATGGAAAAAGTGCAACAGATTTTTCCATGTATATTAACTGTGTGGATGGAGGAATCTCCCACTTTTTCCATCTAAAGCCTCGTACACACGGCCGAGATTCTCGTCGAAAAAAACATGTCGTTTTTTTCTACGAGATTCTTGGACAAGAAACTTGTCCCGGCCGAGTGTACACACGCTCGATTCAAAGAACCCGCGGTTCTTTGAATGGAGCGAATGCGGTGACGCCATCTTGGTTCACCCTACCTATGCCTAGGAAGCTACCGCGCATGCGTCAAAGTCATTTCGAGCATGCGCGGGCTTCCCGGCGAAAAGGTAAGTGTACACACACACAATTTTCTCGTTGAGAAACAGGCTGACGAGAATCTCAATGAGAAAATAGAGAGCAGGTTCTCTATTTTCTCGTCGAGATTCTTGTCGCTTTTCTTGACGAGAAACCATACACACGAACGAATTTCTTGGCAAAAAATCTCTGCCGGCAAGTTTCTTGCTGGTTTTTGCCGAGAAACTCGTTCATGTGTACGAGGCTTCACCATAGAAAATCTGCAGATAATCTAATGGTGTATGGCCAGCTTAAGAGTGCTTCCCTAATGGGTTCCCCAATACAAACACGCAGGGCTACTGATAAGGCAACACAACCAGCCCTCGTGTATTGGGCCCAAGTTCCATAAGTTCAAAAGGGGGCCTGGTCACCTGCCAAGCAGGAAGGCCAGCTGTACTGCCTTATTGATGACTCTTGTGGATCCTCCTGCAGCGCTGCCAGCTTCTCCTTCTCTTTCTCCCCCTGGGAAATTGGTTCTTAAATCTGTGCCCCTCTTCTACCTGCTGTCCAGGCCCCCCTGTGTGCCACTTTTGCCATGCAGTGATGATGGCCTCCTTCCTCTCCCCTCTCGCTGGCTGCAGTGGGCAAACAGAGGAGTTGGGGGGAGTTGTTAAATATGTCATATTTACCGGCCCCTTCCTTTCCTGAATGAACACAGTGAGTGATCAGTACAGATTGCTCCCATGTCAATAGATCACTCAAGCATAGTAAACTGTATTTACTATACCTCAGTTTGTGAATGAACAGGATACTGCTCAGGACAGAACACCTCCCATTTATTCACTGTCCAGTGCAGCTGAGGCTGCAGAGAAAAGGACTGGGGAATCTCTGTCCTCGGTACCTTTGTCTGTCTCAAAAGTGAGACATTCAGGGTCTATTTAGACCCCTAGTATTTCACTAGAGCTCCCCAACAGGGCAGTAAAATAAATAAATAAAAACGAAAAAATTTGATTCTAAAAATGTTTTTATAAAATAATGAAGGACCTGTTCAAATGTTCTTTGCTCTCTGAAGATCAGTCAGCATTTGGATTTCTCCTCCGAGTGCCTTTGATAGGCAGTGAAGAGGCATATTCCCTCTTCTTTGTCTGCTCTAACCCTACAGTGGTGCACTGCAACATTATGGGCCACTTGCAGAGCACGGTATTCATTTTAAATGGGTCTTGTTTGATGGGAGTATAATTTCTGCTGTGGCATTTTAGGTAGGCTGTACGGGGTCCTGTGAACAGGCAACATTTTTACCTTTTTAGTGTTCTGTCAGCAGTCAGCCTCCTCATCCTGAGCAAGTGTGGCTACTGGTAAGATGGTAAGATGAGGAACTAGGAATGGGGCCTTTCCTACCCAGAGCTTTACAAGGACTCTGGGCTCCAGGACCCAGACTAAAATGTATTTAAATTCTGAGAAGATAGAAACTTTGTTTTGTCCATATCAGACACAAACCCTGGAACCCTTCACAATGTGTAAGCAAGAAACCTAGGCAACACATATACACTGCCCACAATCCTGACAGCTAGTGCCTCATAATATATATACCGTATATACTCGAGTATAAGCCGAGGTACCAACTTGGCACACATGTAGCCCCACTCTTCCTATACAAGTGTGCAAAGTTTGTTGTCCGGGGGACCTACGGCCGGGGAGCACCGATTTTTCAAAGCCGGGTACCCCTTCCATAGACTCCCATGTTAAACGGTAATTTCTCCGGTGAGTTTGGGGACCCGGTACCAGCCGGCCGTAGGTCCCCTGGACCTGAAACTTGGCACACATGTAGCCCCATTTCTCCTCTATAAGTGTGAAAAGTTTTTTGTCTAGGGGCCGGGGAGCACCGATTTTTCAAAGCCGGGCACCCCTTCCATAGACTCCCATGTTAAAGTCAGTCTAGTCATGGACACAGTGAGGCATGCACATGGACACAGTGAGGCATGAGCACAGTGAGGCATGCACATGGACTCAGTGAGGCATGCAGATGGCCACCCTAGGCTTATACTCGAGTCAATACATTTTCCCATTTTTTTGTGGTAAAATTGGGTGCCTCGGCTTATATTCGGGTCGGCTTATGCTCGAGTATATACGGTATATATATATATATATATATTATATAGCAGTTATATCTACGTATATAGCGACAGAGAAGATAAGTCATGAAATGTATTACCTTGTCATATTCCAAGTGAAAACACAATAAACAAGCCACTATCACTTTGGCTTTCAGACATTCCTGGCACTTTAATAAATTTCTCCTTGATCCTATAATCCTACTCTGAAAAAAAGTCAAACAGTGTCTAGGCAATGTCTCAAGGCTGGAGCGTCTGCTTTAATTTCTTCTACAAAAACAATGAGAATAAAAAAAATCACCAGTTGTTAATAACAGGCTGGAGCTGTCAGTCAGTTTGCAGTAACGTCTGTTTTTTTGTTTTTATATTCCAGGCAGCAAAAATGGCAAATTACTCCAAATGTCAAAAACTGTGTGATCTCCTATTTGTCGTGTTTGCTCTGGTGTTCGTAATTGCTAGACTTGGTGTTTTCCCTTTATGGTAAGTAGTCATGACATTGAAGAAAATGACTTATGTTATGCAGTGATAATGATATCCTAAGCTTCGTTGATGACAGCCTGCCATTAGAAGGCTTTTATTGGGTTGATTTGATTTTATACATTTCTTTAATCCATTGATCATTCCATACTACATGCTTCAAAGTATTTTTGTTGAAGGAAGATTTACAAAAGGATGATGCAGCTGTCACCTACTTAGCCATTAAGTCAGAAACTATATTAAGCCCGAAACTATATTAGTGCATGCAGGGCCAGCCCAAGACATTGTGCTGCCTGGGCCCAGGATCAAAATGCTGCCCCCCTCCTCCCTACCGCCCCCCCCAAAAAAAAATAATAATAATCACGCCCACCAAAAGGCCCCCACATTTATTATTTTATATTATGACAATAAAAAACAAAATTACATTTATTAGGAAGTCAGATTTCCACGTAATAGTGGTGGTGGGGTTCAGACAGAGGCAGCGGCGGTTGTGGTGAGGGAGGAGGGGAGGTTAGACACAGGCAGGGGTGGTAGGGGGATTAGACACAGGCAGGGGTGGTAGGGGGATTAGACACAGGCAGGGGTGGTAGGGGGATTAGACACAGGCAGGGGTGGTAGGGGGATTAGACACAGGCAGGGGTGGTAGGGGGGTTAGACACAGGCAGGGGTGGTAGGGGGTTAGACACAGGCAGGGGGGTTAGACACAGGCAGGGGTGGTAGGGAGGTTAGACACAGGCAGGGGTGGTAGGGAGGTTAGACACAGGCAGGGGTGGTAGGGGGGTTAGACACAGGCAGGGGTGGTAGAGGGGTTAGACACAGGCAGGGGTGGTAGGGGGGATTAGACACAGGCAGGGGTGGTAGGGGGGTTAGACACAGGCAGGGGGGTTAGACACAGGCAGGGGTGGTAGGGGAATTAGACACAGGCAGGGGTGGTAGGGGGGGATTAGACACAGGCAGGGGTGGTAGGGGGGATTAGACACAGGCAGGGGTGGTAGGGGGATTAGACACAGGCAGGGGTGGTAGGGGGATTAGACACAGGCAGGGGTGGTAGGGGGGTTAGACACAGGCAGGGGGGTTAGACACAGGCAGGGGGGGTAGGGGGATTAGACACAGGCAGGGGTGGTAGGGGGGGATTAGACACAGGCAGGGGTGGTAGGGGGGATTAGACACAGGCAGGGGTGGTAGGGGGGTTAGACACAGGCAGGGGTGGTAGGGGGATTAGACACAGGCAGGGGTGGTAGGGGGTTAGACACAGGCAGGGGGGTTAGACACAGGCAGGGGTGGTAGGGGGATTAGACACAGGCAGGGGTGGTAGGGGGGGATTAGACACAGGCAGGGGTGGTAGGGGGGATTAGACACAGGCAGGGGTGGTAGGGGGGATTAGACACAGGCAGGGGTGGTAGGGGGGTTAGACACAGGCAGGGGTGGTAGGGGGATTAGACACAGGCAGGGGTGGTAGGGGGGATTAGACACAGGCAGGGGTGGTAGGGGGGATTAGACACAGGCAGGGGTGGTAGGGGGGTTAGACACAGGCAGGGGTGGTAGGGGGGATTAGACACAGGCAGGGGTGGTAGGGGGATTAGACACAGGCAGGGGTGGTAGGGGGGTTAGACACAGGCAGGGGTGGTAGGGGGGTTAGACACAGGCAGGGGTGGTAGGGGGATTAGACACAGGCAGGGGTGGTAGGGGGATTAGACACAGGCAGGGGTGGTAGGGGGGTTAGACACAGGCAGGGGTGGTAGGGGGGATTAGACACAGGCAGGGGTGGTAGGGGGGTTAGACACAGGCAGGGGGGTTAGACACAGGCAGGGGTGGTAGGGGAGGTTAGAAACAGGCAGAGGTGGTGGAGATGGGATTAGTGACACTTACTTTCTCTCAGTGTCAGCCGCGCCTATAGCGATCCCTCTTCCATCATGGGGTCTCTGCTCAGCCGAAAGCTCCTCCCCCTTTACGCTGTTGTTCGTCAGCTGACTTTCTCGTCAGCAGCATGGGGGGGGGAGCCGTGGAGAGGATGGGCGGGCGGCCAGCTGTGCGGTTATGGCAGCGAATGGTCTGCCAATACTTCTAATAGCAGCGGCGCTGGGCCATCCACATAGTGGGAAGAAGAGCGGAGCGGGTGGGCGTAGCGGAGCCCGATTGGGTGGGATTACTGTATTTATGGGCGTCAATGTGCCGCCCCTCAGAACCTGCCGCCTGGGACAATGGTCCCATCGGGTCCCATGGTAGGGCCGGCTCTGAGTGCATGGCACTTTCATACCTAATAGTACTGTAATGTCAGTTATGTACTTAAAGGGAAGTAGCGCGCAGACTTTTTTTCAGCTAGCACATATTCTGCTTAGGTTAATTTATCTGTGTTATTATTCTAGAGTTTAACTAAAAAATTTTTTTTATCCAATTACCACGTTATGTGGAAATTGTGCCTACCATGTAAAGGTCCAATTGGTTGTGTTTTTCGCCCAGGCCAAAGATTCCCAGGTCTGTTTCTAAATCACTTTCTGAAATATACTGTACATTCAAACAGTGAAGTCAGGGCTCTCGATCTACAAACTCAGAAATGACTGTAGCACAAGGACAGTGTAATATCCAGGATTTTAGAATAAAACAGAAAATTCTGCAATTTTCAGCGACCTTGTTTATATATATATATATATATATATATATATATATATATATATATATATACACCGTATATACTGTACATACAGTATATAATTTAAAAGAATGCACAATAAATCCAAGAACAAAAATGTATACTATTGCAGCTTACCTTTCCTAAAGTGTTACTAAAGAACATTTTTAATTTTTTTATTAAAATAGCAAATATGTTATACTCAACATACTTGACTCCAATCCTCCTCTTCTCTGGTTTCTCGGCAGCAATCCTAGCTACTCCTCTTCTTTGTCTTCATAGCAAGCCGCTTGCTATAAGAGCACAGAGTGCTGAGCTGTGTGTCTATGGAGCCATGCTTCATGGACTTACATGGTGGGACTTAACCCCCCCCCATACTTCCTCCACACTGCATTTGAGCCATTGGCTCCTGCTGCTGCTGCTTGAGTGCTGTGTGAAGAGGAAGAGAGGGGAGAATAGATGCAGCCGTACACAGCACTGGATCTCTTCTCCCCTCTCTTTCCCTTCACGCAGAGAAAGGGGGGCAAAGAAATAGAAAAAGTTCTTTACCTTAATGCAAAGAATGCATTAATGTGTAAACAATGTTTTTAGCTTTAGTATCACTTTAAGTGTGCTGGCAGCAATAGTTTTCTTTTTTCAGACTTGTTTCCTTTATTTTAACTGCAAAATTTGGTGTGTGGGGATGGAGTGTTAAATGTAGTCAAACCTCTAGAAGGTACCTTCCCTAAAATGTAACTATATTAACCAATGGGTAGTATGGGATTTTAAATGTACATTCTAGGGTATATTAGATGCAGACAGCAAAGATATGTAAAGATTTAATAATTTTATTAGATATTACATAGGTTAAAAAACTCCTTTTAAAACCATATTCACGAGTTGAGCAGCCATATAGATATCAACCGGATCCTAAGGCTAAGATAGATATCTATATGGCTGCTCAACTCCTGAATATGGTTTTAAAAGGAGTTTTTTAACCTACCGTATGTAATATTTAATAAAATTTTTATATTCTTACATATCTTTGCTGTCTGCATCTAATATACCCTAGAAAATACGTTTAAAGTCCCATACTATCCATTGGTTTGTATTCTTTATTTTAACTGGGTGATCGTGCCATTAACTCACTTCCTGCCCTAGGGTGCCAACCGTTCTGACTAATGTTGTCACCCTGGGGCAGGGAGTGTGTTAAGACTCTACATAACACTGGGGTTGATTAACTAAAATTAAAAAGTGCAAAATCCAGTGCAGCTCTGCATAGAAACCAATCATTTTCCAGGTTTTATTGTCAAAGCATAATTGAGCAGGCTGAAGTTAGAAGCTGATTGGCTACCATGCACAGCTGCACCAGTTTTCGCACTCTCCAGGTTTAGTAAATCAACCCCACTATCTCTTCTACCACCTCTATCTCTTCTCCATAACAGGGGGAGTCGTTTTGTAGTCCACGGAGATAGCAGGGAATAATGTTAACTGATAACCGTCCAAAGGCAGAGAGTACAGGAAGTTATCAACTCACAAGCTTTCTGGCTGAATGAACAGCTATTTTATTTTGTTTGCACTTCTATATCAATAGTATATTTAGGAGATCAAACAGTTTACACTTTAATTTTAGACTGTTCACAGGTCTAATGCCTTGTACACACAATAGGAATTTCCGATGAAAAAAGTCAGATGGAGTCCGACTGAGTTTTTTCATCGGAAATTCCGACCGTGTGTGGGCCACATCGGAGAAATTCCGATGAATTCCATCGGAATTTAAATATAGAACCTGTTCTATTTTTTTCCGATGGCAGTTTGGTCGGAAAAAGGTCCGATCGTGTGTATGCATCATAACAGGTTTGGAGAACAAAATATATATTTTTGTTAATTCTTTATTTACAATTTTAAGTATAATTGAGCACAGAAAAAATGAATGGGTTGAGATTGCAGATGTTGGCGTAACACCAGTAAGGCAGTAAAAACTGAATCAGGCTGACCCACACAAACAGGAATTTTAGGAGAGTACATACACTTGGACATGTATCTTCATAAAACTGAGCAAAGAATATAGTTCGGTATCACTATGGGTGGTCAGAGAAGAAGAAATAATTAGGAAACAAGTAGGGTTAGGAATGGTAGGGGATAAAAAGAGAGCGTGGTAGGACAAAAGGGGTGGGAAAAGGACAACAGGGAGGGGGGAAGAGGGGAAGGGGGAAACTGCTGCACTGTCCACACATGGGGTCCCTTATGAAATCTGTTTGCAGGGCAAAAGTGGATCTAGGACCACAAGTTGGGCAGAAGTTAATTTTTAGAAGTGAATGTGAATTACTAAATCAGGTTCCTGCTTCATTAGACGATAATGTCTAACACCTTATTTTTAATTGATCCTCTATCTGACTCCATCCACCAGGGCAACCCGTGCCTGTTGTAGGAAAAAATATCTAAAATGTCTTACAATGGTTCATAAATGTGCCAAAATCACTGTGCTATGAAACCATACCCTATCTGCCAACTGGAGGAGATGTAATGATACTCATTCCACTTACCTCCACAACCATCTGTGAAATTGCTATTCTCAACCAGTCTACCTTTTATGGTCAGTAGGAATTATATTCTGCATTGTAAGGATAATTTGGTAGCTATCTGACTGGTCATTGTTTTGCATACCTCTGGATACATTACAAGGTTATGTAGAGTTGAATAATTCCTTATAAATTCATCTGGATTACAAAACCATACTAGGTGGGGCAGGGAATGATTAAGACCACTTTCTTACTTTTGCTAACTGTGCCTGGGCAGGGAGATTTGCCTTCACTTCCTGTGCTAGAGATGCAGCAGGAAGTAAGAGATGGCCTCACTAAAAGGACATCCCCTCTTATACAGCTGTCACCAGAATCGATGTCACCTTTGGAAGTTTTCTCTTCAACTCATGTTGCTGTGAAAGCTCACATTTTTAATTTCTCATCAATTTCTGTAACAGAGACAATAGTCATCGTGACCAATATTAAAGTTGAATCAACCAATTGGGGACACAGAGATCAATAAAGACCTGACCGAAAATGTAATCCTTACAGATTTTTTCCAAAACATTCTCTTTACCTACATTTGTGATGTCTTGTGTAAACTCTACAATGAATGTTTTATTAACCCAGCCCATTTTTTTCTGTTTGACATTCCCTTAGGCTTACAGTATGTGTGAGGATGACAATGGCATTCTAGTCATTAAATAATTATTGTGTCTTATTGTCAACCAGTGTATTGTTGATGTCAGAAGAGTATAGCCTAACATTGTCTCTTTCACAGTTACATTCTAATAATTTCTGACTCCACTGCCTTACACAATAGCAAATACAAAACACGGTTGACTTTATAGCCACTTTATATAAAATTCTTGACATTTAAAAATGTCAATCCCAGTTGGGAGCCACACACAGTCCTGTATTTCAGGCACTGCTCTGTAATTATCTTATGGAAGGACATGAAGGATTATCCTGCTTCTCTAGGACCCCTTTCACACTGGGGCGGTTTTCAGGCGCTTTAGTGCTGGAAATAGCCTCTGCTAAGCGCCTGAAAACCGCCTCCCATTCATTTCAGTGTGACTTTTCCAACTCGGGTGGTGCACTTGTCCAAGCAGCATCTTTGTGGGTGGTTCGGGAGTGTTTAGCGCTCCCAAAATGCCTTGTCCCTTGCAATGAATGGGCAGCGCTTTCAAAGCGCCTGAAAATAGTTTTGAAAGCACCATAAGATGGGAGTTTTTAACCAGAGCTGCGCTTTAGCGCTAACGGCCGGCGCTTTCAGTGTGAAAGCTGTCTAAGAGGTAATGGCGGTGCTAAAAAACATTCTTTAGTACTATAGCTGTGTAGCACCCTATAGGTTGGTAGAGTGATGTATATAGTTTTTTTGGTAGAGTAGGCCAATTTGTTTTGATCGGGGCTGGGAGGGGCTCAGAGTAGAGCTGGTGGCTCATAGGCAGCATCGCTGGAACTTCCCACTTCTTTCTAGAACATTCTAGTGTCTTCTAGAAAGGAAGGAGGAGAAGAGAGGTGGAGCTGTCTGGGGTATTCTAGGGAGCCCTGACCAATCACCAACTTGGATTGGCAGGGGGCAGGCCTCCTTAAATATCCTGCGTCAGCCCAGCTGGGGGGGTTGATCAGGTGGAAGATGGAGCTTTAGGCTTTCGGGGCCTTTGAGGGAGCTCCCAGGTCTGGGGGGGTGACCTTGGGCCTGGGCTCGGGTGCGGACAGGACCCTCTTACAATCCACAGAGGTGTCCTGACCAGGAGGCACAGGAGGAGCAAAAGAGGACAGCGGGAGAACACTGCTGGGTAAGTCTCCAGGTGTTCCACAGCTGCAGCCAGGAGGGCTGGCGAGTGTTCACACAGTTAGGAGAGGACTGTGAGGCACGCCTGAGAGGACTGAGATGGAGCAGTCTGGTATGGGTGCAGAGCAGGGACATGCAGTGAGGTCAGGGGCTGGTGAGGCACTGGCTAGTATTAGAGGCAGATACACACAGGTTACATATGCCGCGAACGTTAGAGCGTGAGCAATAATTCTAGCACTAGACCTCCTCTGTAACTCTAAACATGTAACCTCTAAAAATTAAGCGTTGTCTTGGGAGATTCCTAAGTACTGAAGTTTGGCACCATTCCACAAGTGTGCGCAATTTTAAAGCGTGACATGTTAGGCATCTATTTACTTAGCGTAACATCTTATTTGACATTGTAAAAAAAAAAATCGGGCTAACTTTTGTGGTTCTTTTTTTTTTTATTCATGAAACAGTTTCTTTAAAAAAAAAACACATTTGAAAAATTGCTGCACAAATACCGTGTAACATAAAAAGTTGCAATGACCGCCATTTTATTCCCTAGGGTGTCTGCTAAAACAATTTATAAAATGTTTGGGGGTTCTGAGCAATTTTCTAGTAAAAAAAAAAAAATTAGATTTTTACATGTAGGAGAGAAGTGTCAGAATTGGCCTGGGTGGCAAGGGGTCAATTACCATAAGTAAGTAATATACAAATAATTATTATATATTATTTTTAAAGTAATTTACTTTATTTTCAAAAACTGTACTCAAGTAGGTGGCTTAATGGACAAATTACTGTAGTTTGACGCTATAACTTCAAACCAGTAATTTCACAGTAAATCGATAAATAATAAATGATTACCGTATATACTTGAGTATAAGCCGACCCGAATATAAGCCAAGGCACCTAATTTTACCACAAAAAACTGGGAAAACGTATTGACTCGAGTATAAGCCTAGGGTGTCCATCTGTATGCCTCACTGTGCCTCACTTTGCCTCACTGTGTCCATGTGCATGCCTCACTGTGTCTATGCCTCACTGTGCCCATGCCTCACTATGCCCATGCCTCACTGTGCCCATGCCTCACTGTGTCCATGACTAGACTTACGTTTAACATGGGAGTCTATGGAAGGGGTGCCTGGCTTTGAAAAATCAATGCTCCCCGGCCGTAGGTCCCCCGGACAACAAACTTTGCACACTTGTAGAGGAAGAGTGGGGCTACATGTGTGCCAAGTCGGTACCTCGTCCTCAAAGTCTGGGAGATCAGGCGCAAAAAGGCAGAGGGGGGCATTTTCAGCACAAAAAAATGTGCTGAAAAACTCGGCTTATACTCGAGTATATACGGTATGTTATAACATATAGCACTATAATATATTATTTAGCTTGATTAAAAAAGTACCTTTTCAACAGCAGCAGTTTCTCATTCTCCCATTTAACTGTGTGAGAAAAACATGGGATTATGGGTAAATCTTATACACGAAAACCCATGTTTTTCCTTGTAGTTAAGAGGGCTGGGCTGGAAGGGAGCATTTGTCTTTTAGACACATGCCCCTTCTATGACACTGGAGTGAGAGGCGTGCCTCCACTGCAGCATTTGTATTGGACAGCTTGGGCCAATGGTGCTTTACCTTTGGTCCAAGGCTCCAAGCTATCCATTGAACTCAGTGCCTCTGACAAGAAGTGAGGAGATGTACTGTGAGCTCATCCTCTCAGTCTACTGCAAACAGAGTGTGCCAGCTTATATTTAAACTGGCTGCACTGTATGTAGCTTCTGACAGGCTGTGCAAGGAGCCCTGTATCTCCGGAACCATAGATTATAGGAGCCCCAGTGACCAGTGGTGGGGTAGGACTTCAGCTGTTCTCTGTGACCCAAGGTCGCTGAGCTACAACCCTCAAAGTTGATCTTTTTTTTGTTGTTTTTGTTTTTATGTTCATGGCAGGTGAGGTTCTGCCTCCCCTGACTGCACATCCCTGGTGCAGAGCCAGTCTGGAAGATTGTGGTGGCATGGGCAGTGGAAAGGGACAGCTTCAGTCAGGAGGGCTGGCAGTGCCTGAAGAGGTGGTACTGGGAGCAGTAGCCATAGGGACAGCTAGCACTGGGACTCCAAACCAAAGCTCCCTTTCTCTAGATCACTCGGGGTTCCCAAGGTGTCAACATATAAGGGATACATAAATAAGCCAAGTGCCGATGACGTAACACGTAGGGGGAGGAGCCTAGTGACGCTACTAACAGCCTGAGGAGGATCACATCCAACTGAGCTGAGCTTAAGCGCTGTTTATCCAGGGTTATGTGAGTGCAGCCACAGCTGATTTGAAGCTTGTGGTGTAGTGATTACTGTGCAATGATCTCTTTTCTTTGTATCTCTTATATGTTGACACCTTGGGAACCCTGAGTGATCTAGAGAAAGGGAGCTTTGGTTTGGAGCGATCTCATTGAAAGCAGCCAGGGAGACTGGCGGACAGTTTTTTATGAGTTCAATGTGTATTGTTCAGCAGTATTTTGTGATTGATTGCATGAATCACCTGGGGCTATAGCTTTTAAAGTGGAAGAAAGGAGATGTGAGCAGGACTGTTGGGTCCACCACATTGGAATCCATTTATGCTGTTTCTTTATGAGCACTGTATATTATCACTGTATAGTTGATTATATTAGCACTGAGCAAGTATTGTGTTTTTAAGCACATTGTATTAAGCACGTTTAATTAGTTCACTGTGCACAAACAATAGGTTGGTGTAAGCGCATCATATATTTCATCATTTATCTTTTTTGGAAGGCACAGATTCTCTTTTTTATGATTGCAGCTGGCACCATTTATCGGTAGGTATCTTTGGTTTGTGGTTTGCAATATTCTCATATTAGCGCTTTAGTATATTTCATTTATTTATAAATTATAATAAATAACTATAAATAATTATATAATATAATAATAATAATAATAAAATGAATTTCCCCACGATTCACTATCGCTCAATTCTGCAAGTTTTCTAATTTATTATTGCTGTTTTCTAGCTGATCTAAATCTGCTTTTGACGTAAAGGGACACTTTTTGGTTGCCATAGACAATCTCAAGTTTCCAGGCAGAAACAACAGTATTTATAATATAAAAGTGCACACAGGGCATTGGAGAAAGCACTAGGGACAAAAGGGAGGTGAAATGATTTGATACAGTAATGTAATCTGTAAGATTACAGTGTACTGTATGTGTTATGAATTTTGTACTTTTTGAATTTGCCGCCGGGCTCCGCCCCATACGTTGCGGCGCTCGCGGGGAACGGAGCCCGACACACAGAGCTTTGGGCGGAGGACACAGCCCGCAGGCACAGCAGGGGGACATCGCAGGATCCTGGGGACAAGTAACCTGGACCAGGATCCTGAGATGCAATCCCGAATGTGGCTCGGGGTTACCACTAATGGTACTGAAATATAACCCCGAGCCAGACTCGGAATTACCAACAGGGAGGTTAAAGTGGAACTGGACCCCTGCCCATCCAGCTTATCGTAACAAGTCACTGAGTAAAACTGGAAAAAGTGGGTGATGACAGAAATAAACCACAAAATAGATAATTATGAAAAGGGGAGAAAAGTCAGTTAAATATTATAGGAGCACACAGCAAATACGTGAAAAGTAAAAAACAAAAATGCTTTCATCTGTAACATACTGGAGTAGCCCCTGTTATACTTGATCACTGTGTGGAGCGGTAAAGACAGCTGCAGGCACATTCAAAGATTTTCTAAAAGAACTAGCTTTATTAAAAGGTACCAAAGAATTCAGAAAAGCTACAGTAAGAACTTTTCTTCCTCTGGGATCACAGCTTAGTTTTACATGTTGTTATTCTGATAAATTCATGGAACATTTGCTGCTTGCTTTCCTCGCTTACTTTACAGCAAGTTATAAAGGTGCTCAAATATAGAAAAAGTGAATCTCAAATTTATATTACATTTTCTCCTATTGGGTGACTGGATACTCATACCTCTGAAGAACTCTAATGGCACATCTACTATATCTCCCTACTAGGGATGAGCTCGGTGTTCGAGTCGAACATACGTTCGACTCGAACATCGGCTGTTCGATCGTTCGACGAAGATCGAACGATTTGGGCCGTTCGCGCCTAATTCGAGTGACGCGAACGGCCCACAATGCACTACGCCATCGCAGTGTCATCCAGGCGCTGTGATTGGCCAAGCATGCACTGTGACCCCGCATGCTTGGCCAATCACAGCGCCGGCAGCGAGGAGAGCAATGATTGGCCACAGGCAGGATGCCTGTGGCCAATTATTGCTGAGGGTGTTTAGTACACGCCCCACACTATAAAAGGCCGCCAGCACGGCGGCCTAGTGTAGTGTGTTCCGGAGCAGGGAAAGAGAAGCATAGGCAGGGACAGTGACATTTATTTTTTCTTGCTTAACTTGGATTCCTTTAGTTTAGGGAAAGAGAAGGATAGGTAGGGAGAGTGTCAGTGTGTTTTACTGTGCGAATCCTTGTTTCTAGGGACAGGGAAGGACAGTGAGGGAAATTCTCCTTGTGCTATAGTGTGCTTTAAAAAAACATTTTTTCTAGGGACAGAAAACTATAGGTAGGGAGAGTGTCAGTGTGTTTTACTGTACGAATCCTTGTTTCTAGGGACAGGGAAGGACAGTGAGGGAAATTCTCCTTGTGCTATAGTGTGCTTTAAAAAAACATTTTTTCTAGGGACAGAAAACTATAGGTAGGGAGAGTGTCAGTGTGTTTTACTGTACGAATCCTTGTTTCTAGGGACAGGGAAGGACAGTGAGGGAAATTCTCCTTGTGCTATAGTGTGCTTTAAAAAAACATTTTTTCTAGGGACAGAAAACTATAGGTAGGGAGAGTGTCAGTGTGTTTTACTGTGCGAATCCTTGTTTCTAGGGACAGGGAAGGACAGTGAGGGAAATTCTCCTTGTGCTATAGTGTGCTTTAAAAAAACATTTTTTCTAGGGACAGAAAACTATAGGTAGGGAGAGTGTCAGTGTGTTTTACTGTACGAATCCTTGTTTCTAGGGACAGGGAAGGACAGTGAGGGAAATTCTCCTTGTGCTATAGTGTGCTTTAAAAAAACATTTTTTCTAGGGACAGAAAACTATAGGTAGGGAGAGTGTCAGTGTGTTTTACTGTACGAATCCTTGTTTCTAGGGACAGGGAAGGACAGTGAGGGAAATTCTCCTTGTGCTATAGTGTGCTTTAAAAAAACATTTTTTCTAGGGACAGAAAACTATAGGTAGGGAGAGTGTCAGTGTGTTTTACTGTACGAATCCTTGTTTCTAGGGACAGGGAAGGACAGTGAGGGAAATTCTCCTTGTGCTATAGTGTGCTTTAAAAAAACATTTTTTCTAGGGACAGAAAACTATAGGTAGGGAGAGTGTCAGTGTGTTTTACTGTACGAATCCTTGTTTCTAGGGACAGGGAAGGACAGTGAGGGAAATTCTCCTTGTGCTATAGTGTGCTTTAAAAAAACATTTTTTCTAGGGACAGAAAACTATAGGTAGGGAGAGTGTCAGTGTGTTTTACTGTACGAATCCTTGTTTCTAGGGACAGGGAAAGACAGTGAGGGAAATTCTCCTTGTGCTATAGTGTGCTTTAAAAAAACATTTTTTCTAGGGACAGAAAACTATAGGTAGGGAGAGTGTCAGTGTGTTTTACTGTACGAATCCTTGTTTCTAGGGACAGGGAAGGACAGTGAGGGAAATTCTCCTTGTGCTATAGTGTGCTTTAAAAAAATATTTTTTCTAGGGACAGAAAACTATAGGTAGGGAGAGTGTCAGTGTGTTTTACTGTACGAATCCTTGTTTCTAGGGACAGGGAAGGACAGTGAGGGAAATTCTCCTTGTGCTATAGTGTGCTTTAAAAAAACATTTTTTCTAGGGACAGAAAACTATAGGTAGGGAGAGTGTCAGTGTGTTTTACTGTACGAATCCTTGTTTCTAGGGACAGGGAAGGACAGTGAGGGAAATTCTCCTTGTGCTATAGTGTGCTTTAAAAAAACATTTTTTCTAGGGACAGAAAACTATAGGTAGGGAGAGTGTCAGTGTGTTTTACTGTACGAATCCTTGTTTCTAGGGACAGGGAAGGACAGTGAGGGAAATTCTCCTTGTGCTATAGTGTGCTTTAAAAAAACATTTTTTCTAGGGACAGAAAACTATAGGTAGGGAGAGTGTCAGTGTGTTTTACTGTACGAATCCTTGTTTCTAGGGACAGGGAAGGACAGTGAGGGAAATTCTCCTTGTGCTATAGTGTGCTTTAAAAAAACATTTTTTCTAGGGACAGAAAACTATAGGTAGGGAGAGTGTCAGTGTGTTTTACTGTACGAATCCTTGTTTCTAGGGACATGGAAGGACAGTGAGGGAAATTCTCCTTGTGCTATAGTGTGCTAAAGCATTCCTCATCAACCATCTTTGAAATCCTTGTTTTTTGGACAGTCAGGGAAATTGTCGTTGTGCTATTCTGTGCAAAAGCAATCATCCTCAACCATATTTAGAAATCCTTAAGTAAAGGGACAGAGAAGGACACCTGAAGGTAGCCCTTATTGCTTTTTTCCCATCTCCCTGCAGGCCATCTATTAGAATGTCTGGAAGGCAAACAAGGAGAGGCAGACAGTCAGGAGGCAATAAAAGAGGGCAAGCAGGCTCTGTGTCTGGGGACAACAGTGCTGGTCGTGTCATCAGCACATGGCCATGGGACACGCTTGTCCTTCTTTTCGGCAGCTGGACATGTTGAGCCACATCATGCCGAAGACTTGGTAGAGTGGATGACCAAGCCCTCCTCCTCCTCCTCATCCTCTCTCACCCAGGCTCAGGGTACTGGCAAAGCAGCTGCCAAAGCGTCCTCTTCCCTGGTATCAATGTCAGACTCATCATCAGTCACTCCTTCCCTAGACCCACCATGTCCTCCTCCTGAGGAGTCCCCCGAACTGTTTGAGCACAGTGTTGGGTACATGCTCCAGGAGGATGCCCAGCGTTTCGAAGGGTCTGATGATGAAACCCAGCTACAGGAAGGCAGTAGCGTGAGAGCAGACAGAGGGGATGCTCAAGAAGGACACCAATCTGGCAGTCATGTTCCAGCAGCTGCAGCATACTGCCAGATTGGCTCCAGTGATGAGGAGGGAGGGGATGATGAGGTCACTGACTCCACGTGGGTGCCTAATAGGAGAGAGGAGGAGGAGGAGGATGAGGAGGAGGCACATCTCCAACGAGGCAGGATGCCCTTTGGTGGCCAGCGTAAGGGCAGTACACCGACGGAATCACACCGCAGAGCTCCGCCTGTGCAGGGCGCTGCCTCTGCCCGTCATTCAAAAAGTTCTTTGGTGTGGGCCTTTTTTGAGGCTAGTGCATCAGATCGCACAGCTGCTGTTTGCAACATATGTCTCAAGCGTATATCGCGTGGCCAAAACATCAGCCGCTTGGGTACCACATGCCTGACCAGACATATGTTGACCTGCCATGCAGCTCGTTGGCAAGCCTACCTCAAAGACCCACACCAAAGAACAAAGCGGACCTCTCCTTGCACCGCATCAGTTGGGATCTCCAACCCCACTATAACTTCAGTCCTCTCTGAAACATGCACTGAGAGGAATGAAGGTGTAGAATTAGGTGTGTCACAGCCAAGTACTTGCGGCCACTCTGCTAGCAGTACACCGACGTCCGATTCTAGCAGGCAAATTTCCCTGCCCCAGCTGCTGGACCGTCGAAAGAAGTTCACTCCCAGCCATCCACATGCCCAGCGGTTGAATGCTAGCTTGGCTAAATTGCTAGCGCTTCAACTGCTGCCTTTTCAGTTGGTAGACTCGGCCCCCTTCCGTGAGTTTGTGCAATGTGCGGTTCCTCAGTGGCAGGTTCCCAAACGCCACTTTTTCTCACGGAAGGCTATTCCGGCTCTCTACCGGCATGTGGAAGGCAATGTCTTGGCCTCGCTGGACAGGGCGGTCAGCGGTAAGGTGCATATTACCGCTGACTCATGGTCCAGCAGGCATGGACAGGGACGTTACCTTTCTTTCACGGCCCATTGGGTCACTCTTTTGGCAGCTGGGAAGGATGCAGGACAAGGTGCAGTAGTGTTGGAGGTTGTTCCACCGCCACGCCTCCAAAATGCTACTACTGGTTGTGACACACCTCTCTCCTCCACCCCTTCCTCTTCTTCTTCCTCCATGGCCTCTTCCTGTGGTTTGTCCTCTGAACCAGCGGTGCTCCGTAGCCGTTCAAGGGGCTACGCAAGTACGCAGGCAAAAAGATGCCATGCCGTGCTTGCGCTGGTGTGTTTGGGGGACAGAAGCCACACTGGGGCAGAGGTCCTGTCTGCTCTGCAGGGCCAGGCCGAGAGGTGGTTGACGCCACGCCAGCTTAAGCCAGGAATGGTGGTTTGCGACAATGGCACCAACCTCCTCTCCGCCCTCCGACAGGGACAATTGACCCATGTGCCCTGTGTGGCTCACGTCCTTAACCTGGTGGTGCAGCGGTTCTTGGGCAGGTACCCGGGCTTACAGGATGTCCTGAGGCAGGCCAGGAAAGTCTGTGTGCATTTCCGCAGATCTTATAATGCCAGTGCTCGCCTGGCTGAGCTGCAAAAGGAGTTGAACCTGCCCAAGAACCGCCTTATATGTGACATGCCCACCAGGTGGAACTCAACGTTGGCCATGCTGCAGCGGCTGCACACGCAGCAGAGGGCCATCAATGAGTACCTGTGCGACTACGGCACCAGGACAGGGTCAGGGGAGCTTGGTTTTTTTTCTCCACGCCAGTGGGGCATGATCAGGGATGCATGCACTGTCCTGGCACCATTTGAGGAGGCCACGAGGATGGTGAGCAGTGACAGTGCATGCATCAGTGACACTGTACCTCTTGTCCACCTGTTGGAGCACACGCTGCGTGGAATAATGGACAGGGCACTTGAGGCAGAACAGAGGCAGGAAGAGGAGGACTTCCTTGCCTCTCAAGGCCCCCTTTACCCAGACAGTGTTCCTTCTGTCCCACCCATCGCACAGGAAGAGGAGGAGGAGGAGGAGGAGGAGGAGGATTGTGTCAGCATGGAGGTGGAGGCTGGCACTCAGCATCATCAGCAGCAGTCTTTTAGGGATGATTTACAGTCCCAAGAAACCAGTGGACTTGTACGTGGCTGGGAGGAGGTGGCTGCGGATCATGTCGTCCTTAGTGACCCAGAGGACTCCGGAGCGAATGCCTCAGCAAACCTACACTGCATGGCCTCCCTGATCCTGCAAAGTCTGCGGAAGGATCCTCGTATTCTTCGGATCAAGGAGAGGGACCATTACTGGCTGGCCACTCTCCTTGATCCACGGTACAAGGGTAAGGTTGCGGACCTTATGTTACCGTCGCAGAGGGAGCAGAGGATGAGACAACTCCGGGAGGCCTTGCAGAAAGGTCTGTGCAACGCGTTCCCAGAGACTGGGAGGTTACAAACTCCTGGTCCTGGACAACGAGTTGCTGAGGCTTCGGCCAGTCAAAGAAGGAGCGGTGGGGAAGGTGGCCGTCTGACCGATGCGTTCAGACAATTCTTTAGTCCGCAGCCCCAAAGTATGATCGGTTCCAGCAACCATCGCCAGCGTCTGATAAACATGGTGCAGGAATATCTAGGGGCAAGGTCAGACTTGGACACCTTCCCCACCGAAAATCCTCTGGCTTACTGGGTCTTGAGGATGGATCACTGGGCAGAGCTTGCACAGTATGCAATTGAGCTACTGGCCTGTCCTGCATCCAGCGTTCTTTCGGAACGCACATTCAGTGCTGCTGGAGGATTTGTCACGGATCACAGGGTGCGCCTGTCCACCGACTCGGTTGATCGACTGACTTTCATCAAGATGAACCAGTCTTGGATCACCACACACCTGATGCTGATATAACAGACTAATTGATTTTAACATGTCACATCCCTTCAAGACTGATGCTGATGCTGAGTGTCTGTGCTGTTATGTTGACTGGCTATCCTCCTCCTCCGAGTCCTCAATGATACGATTGATGATGATAGCTTGGAAGATCATTTTTGTTTATGGGTGCCGCCACCAGTGGCTAAGGCCCAATTTTTCAGCCCCTGTTTTACAGGGGCGTGTAATTACAATTTTTTTAGCAATAATTTGCCATAGGGCTCATTGCTGTGCTCCAAGTACAGTATCTGTGAGGGGTTGGAGTGTTGTGGCACCAGTGCCTAAGGCCCAATTTTTCAGCCCCTGTTTAACAGGGGCGTGTAATTACAATTTTTGAAGCAATACTTTGCAACAGGGCTCATTGCTGTGCTCCAAGTACAGTATCTGTGAGGGGTTGTAGTGTTGTGCCACCAGTGCCTAAGGCCCAATTTTTCAGCCCCTGTTCAACAGGGGCATGTAATTACAATTCTTGATCTAATAATTCACAGCAGGGCCCATTGCTGCACCCACCAAGAGTAACTCTGAGGGCTTACAGTGTTGTGGCAACGCCACCACCACCACCACCACGAAAGGCCCAATTTTTCAGCCCCTGTTCAAAAGGGGCATGTAATTACAATTCTTGATCTAATAATTCACAGCAGGGCCCATTCCTGCACCCACCAAGAGTAACTCTGAGGGCTTACAGTGTTGTGGCAACGCCACCACCACCACCACCACGAAAGGCCCAATTTTTCAGCCCCTGTTCAACAGGGGCATGCAATTACAATTCTTGATCTAATAATTCACAGCAGGGCCCATTGCTGCACCCACCAAGAGTAACTGTCAGGGCTTACAGTGTTGTGGCACCAGCACCACCATCAAAGGCCCAATTTTTACTACCACTGTTCAACAATTATATGTAATTACAATTCCTGATATAATAGTTGACAGCAGGGCGTTCCAGCACCAACCAAGAGTAACTGTGAGTGCTTACAGTGTTGTGCCAACACCAACAACTAAGGGGCCTATTTCTGCAGAGTATATACGGCAGGTCCCTACTTTCAAACATCCAACTTACAAACGACTCCTACTTGCAAACGCAAGAAGACAACAGGAAGTGAGAGGAAATCTACCCCTTGGAAGGAAAATTCTCTCCTGTAAGAATTAATATGGGAGAAAGGTGTCTCCTCTGTACTGATGCTTTATCAGCAATCCTTGTTTCAAGAAAAACACCACATTTCAAAAACAGTTGTCATTGGGACGGAAAGTGAGGTGAAATGTTCTGAACAGGGGCACAGACAGCAACACAAATGTTACAGGGGTGATAACCCTTACCTATGTTTTCCAAAAAGTTTAAAAATAGATTTTTGGGCTGGAGCTACACTTAAACAATGTACCTGTTCAAAATTACAAACAGATTCTACATAAGAACAAACCTACAGTCCCTGTCTTGTATGCACCGCCTGTATACGGCTGTTCAGAGTATATAGGGCCTTTTTTATTTTGTGTGCGGTGTTCCCCTTAATATCCATACAAGACCCAAAGGGGCTGGTAATGGGCTGGGGTAGGGGGGGGGGGGGGGGGTTCATGGGGTAGCTATGCCATTTTTCTTAAAGATTTTCATCCATATTACCGGGACCAGACATTACATTAAAGCCGCAAGCAGTTTTAAATGGCTTTTTTTTCCTTTAGAAGTGTCATTTTGTGCAGGGACAGTTCTAAACACGGGAAACACGTGGCACTTCACAGTCTTACTTTAGACACCCCCCAGGTACGATATTTAAAGGAATATTTGACTTTTTTTTTTTCACTTTATGCATCATTAAAATGACTGCTCCCGAAAAACGACCGTTTTTAAAACTTCTTTTTGCATTGATACATGTCCCCTGGTGCACAACCCGGGTTCCCAAACCCTTTTTAGGACAATAACATGCATAATAGTTGTTATAATTAGCACTTTAGAATTCGAACGTTCGCATCCATTGTATTTAATAGGGTTCTAATGTTCGTACGAACTTTCGGTCCGTTCGCGGGTTCTGGTGCGAACCGAACCCGGGGGTGTTCGGCTCATCACTACTCCTTACAAGGCAGGGCTGGTTTTGACACAGCCAACGTAGATGATGGTCTAGGATAATAGAGGTACTAAAGGTAGCACACGTCATGATGATGGCTCTAACTAACACATTTCCATGTATAATAAAAGGTTTCTGACTACCGCCCTGGCCTTGCCTGCAAGTATATCAGGGCTGGTTCTATATGTTTTTGACCCTGTCAGTTTTTGCATTTTGGTTGGTGGAATGGCGTAGTCTGTGTAGCTCACCCCCTTAAGGCCTGCAGATGAACTGGGAACCCCCACCCTGCACAGCCAGGCACACCAAATTTTCACATGCACTCCAGAGTCAGAGAACGGTCAGTGACTTTGTTTTTGTTATTTATTGAGGGTGATAACTTGGATAGGGATGAGAGGGTATGGGATGCCCATTGACTTCAACAATACAATTTCAGGGACAACTCTTCCTATATACAGTCCCTATGTACAGTTTCTATATACAGCTCCATGTCTTCCTCCAGATCTGACAGGCTCATAGTCATATTTAAAGCATTGGCCAAATACAGGCAGGAACCCAAGGCCCCTTGTATGTGTAGCAAAAGAACAGTGCCCAGCTTGCATCACACTTGTGGCTACTGATCTCAACACCACCTCTTCATGCACTGCCAACTAGGGATGAGCTTCGAGTTCTAGTCAAACTCATGTTCGACTCGAACATTGCCTGTTTGCCTGTTCGCCCATTCAGCGAACAATTTGGGGTGTTCACGGCAAATTCGAAAAGCCGCGGAACACCCTGTAAAAGTCTATGGGAGAAATCTAAAGTGCTAATTTTAAAGGCTTATATGCAAGTTATTGTAAAAAAAAAAAGTGTTTGGGGACCCGGGTCCTGCCCCAGGGGAGTATGCCTGTAAATCAGCGCTTGTTTCCCGTGCTTAGAACAGTCTCTGCACAAAATGTCATTTCTGAAGGAAAAAAGGTAATTTAAAAGTACTCGCGGCTGTAATAAATTGCCGGTCCCTGCAATACAGAGAAAAGTCATTGATAAAAAAAAAAAATGCGTGGGGGTCCCCCCAAATTCAATTACCAGGCCCTTCAGGTCTGGTATGGATATTAAGGGGAACCCTGCGGCAAATTTTAAAAAAAATGGCGTGGGGTTCCCCCCAAATATCCATACCAGACCCTTATCCGAGCACGCAACCTGGCAGGCCGCAGGGGCGCCCTCCCCTCCTGAACCATACCAGGCCACATGCCCTCAACATGGGGAGGATGTCCCCATGTTGATGGGGACAAGGGCCTCATCCCCACAACCCCTGCTCGGTGCTTGTGGGGGTCTGCGGGCAGGGGGCTTATCGGAATCTGGAAGACCCCTTTAACAAAGGGGACCCCCTGATCCCGCCCCCCCTATGTGAATTGGTAACAGGGTACATTTTACAAATATCAAAAAATTAGAAATAGTAAACCAATATCTCCCTCAGCGCACACGGAAAAATAGAGACAATAAGCAGCTACTATAATAATACAAATTATATCCAAAAATATGTCAAAATACTAATACTCAAACATTAGCAGCGCTAGTGCAAAAATAGCAAGAAATGGAAACAATAATTTAAAATCAAGTCCACTTATGAAAAAATGGTAAACCACTTAGATATTGCACAGGTTAGATATCGCAGAAGGTGAGAGTAAAATAGTCCATCAAAGAAATTAGGATAATTTGATAAACTCCAACACTGGATAAGATCTCCGTCACCACACTGCTTGTGTCACTCCCTCCAGGTAATACACTTACCAGATCATACTGGATAATACGCTTATCACTCCACAGATGCTGTCAGCAGACCAAGCTCTTGTCATCTAGGTATTGCCCATTACAAACAAATAGAGAAAAAGTATACATAGCGTCTAACCTCTCACTGCTCCCGCAGTGATCCCGGGTAGTGAAGACGAAGGAAAGTCGACGTCGCTACGCAACGTCGACGACGCTACGCAGCAATCCTTTTAACATCGGATTTCCTTTGTCTTACCTACCCGGGATCACTGCGGGAGCAGCGAGAGGTTAGACAGGAGAGCACGATTGTCTCAGTATATTTTACATGCCCTTGTTTTATTAATGCATTGTAAGTGTGTTATCGTGAGACGCTTTTAAACAATAAATATGAGTTGTACTGGATTACGCTATGTATACCTTTTCTCTATTTGCTGACGTGTGGGTGACCCCGCCCCCCTCTGATGCAACGCAGGTTTCCCATTGCATCAGAGGGGAACGGGGTCACCCGTCACGTCACTGGGGAAGCCCGGGTTTCCCCTTGCATCAGAGGGGGACGGTGTCACGTGACGGGGGGCCCGCCCTCAGCTACATAAGAGCTGTCACTGGTTGAAGCCGCGTCATTCCCGGGGTGTCTCTGCTCCGGTGAAGAGGAAGAGAGTATCGTGTGCTGTTCCTCGTCGCTGGAGCCTGGAGAGATCATCGCAGGATACCGACATTGCTGGAGTGGAGATCGAGAGTGGATTACCACCGCTGGAGTCTTTTTTTTTTTTAATAAAGGACTTATCTCAACTGTGTCTGCGTGTTTTTTTTTGTTTTTTTTACACTTTCTTTGTGAAATGGTAGGGGTACAATGTACCCCGTTACCAACTCACATAGGGGGGGCCAGATTCCGATAAGCCCCCTGCCCGCAGACCCCCACAACCACCAGGCAAGGGTTGTGGGGATGAGGCCCTTGTCCCCATCAACATGGGGACATCCTCTCCATGTTGAGGGCATGTGGCCTGATACGGTTCAGGAGGGGGGGCGCTCTCTCGTCCCCCCCTCTTTTCCTGCGGCCTGCCAGGTTGTGTGCTCGGATAAGGGTCTGGTATGGATTTTTGGGGGGAACTCCACAGCATTTTTTTTTTAATTTGGCGCGAGTTCCCCTTAAAATCCATACCAGACCTGAAGGGCCTGGTAATTGAATTTGGGGGGACCCCACGCATTTTTTTTTTTATCAATGACTTTTCTCTGTATTGCCAGGACTGGCAATTCATTACAGCCGTGAGTACTTTTAAATGACTTTTTTTCCTTCAGAAATGACATTTTGTGCAGAGACTGTTCTAAGCACGGGAAACAAGCGCTGCTTTACAGGCATACTATATACACCCCCCAGGTACGAAATTTAAAGGAATATTTCACTTTTATTGTTTCACTTTAAGCATTATTAAACTCACTGCTCCCGAAAAAACATCAGTTTTTAAAACTTTTTTTTGCATTTATACATGTCCCCTGGAGCAGGACCTGGGTCCCCATACCCTTTTTTGACAGTAACTCACATATAAGCCTTTAAAATTAGCACTTTTGATTTTTCATGTTCATGTCCCATTGACTTTAACAGGGTTTGGATGTTCGAACTAATTTATTGCCTGTTCGCATGTTCTGGTGCGAACCGAACTGGGGGGTGTTCGGCTCATCCCTACTGCCAACCCACCTTGCTGCAGCTGCCCTTTTCACTAGCCCCCAGGCTAACTTCTCCCCACAGTCCTCCAGACTAACACTCATCAACCCACCCGGCTGACTCTCAGGAGATCTTCCAGTAGTGTTGATCTGCTCCTGCTATCCTCTCTCCTTGCTCCCATGCCTCCAGGAAGAGCTTCCTCCATGTGTTTTGGCAGAATCCCTCCAACACTGGAACCCCGGCTCACCCCTCCACAGACTAGGGGGCACCCTCAAGGGCCATCGACAGCCTCCTCAGCACTCCATCTCTATCTCCATCTTTCACCTGACTGCCCCTGCTGGCATGCCTCATGCCTATTTAAGAGGTGGCCTGCCCCCTGCCAGCACTTTACTGGGAATTGGCTGAGGTCCTCATAAATATTCCAAGCAGCTCCACCTAGCCCCCACCCACTATGTCTAGAACATTCTCCAATGTCCCAGAAGACAGGGGGTGGCACCAGAGAGGCTGCTAGGATGAGTCATCCAACCCTGAGTCACTGAACCCTGACCCAGATTCCCAGCTTAGGCTTAGCCCTGCGCCACAATACATTTTCCTACACTAACCATTCTACACTAACAAATCTGCACTAACAACCTTATTACACTAGAGGGTGCTACATCTGTATTTACTTTGTATCCACTGTGGATGTGTGCCTATAACTAAGGCTGAGCAAAATTAACAGTTTTAATTTTCCTAAAAACGTCATCATAAATTAGCGAAATTCAGTGAAAGTTTTCAATTTTGGCGTAATGAAGTGGAGTCAGTGGAGAAGGCAAATTAAGATGGGGTTTGTGTTTTTTAAGGGTGTGATTGATTCTAAATGGCTCCTGGTGATAACAGAAACTCCTTTCAACTATCTTAGACCTGTTCTTATGCCAACAGACAAACCCCTCATTATCCTCATCATTTTACATTTTTCATAGAAAGAAAAAAACAGACAGTGGAAAAAATGAAACTAAAACATTATACAAAATACTCAAAAAAGGGTAAAAATACAAATACAAAGAACCCCAAAAAACTACCCAAAATACACAAACTCCTCTTTAAAGATAGAAAAATAATAGATCATATTTAGCATAAGCAGTAAGGGAAATTGAGAGTTTCTGCTTTAGCAAAATTTCTTAGAGATTATTCCACTCATTCCTACATATAACTGAAAAGTTAGCAGAGTAGAGTGACATTTTGTCTTGTTCTAGTCAGGTCCATGCCAGGGGTTGATGCCACCCGAGACTTTGCATTACTGAATTGCACGGAGGACAGAATGTCCAGTATAGACTCTGTAGCCTCAGTCCGTAAATGCTTCCAGAGGTAGCAGCCACAATTGACCTCATGGACGGGATGGCTCCGGCTTCTTGTCCAGTCCTGTACACCACTCTACAAGCAAGGTTTGCCTATTCATCAAGGGCCCTCCATGTTAATCAGTAGGCTTGTGCAATTCGTTTCGTAACTAATCAAAATTTGTATGAATTTAGCAACTTTCGGATGTTCCGAAGCATTCGAATTTCCGAACAAAGCAATTACGAATAAAACCAAATCCGAAATAAATTATATCGCAAATATCGAATGCCCGAATGCCTTCTGCATAATTCGTTGTTGAGTTAATGCGGCCTAATGCAACAGCAAGTAGACTTGTTGTGATCCGTCACGGAAAATTACGAATCAACGAACCAAAAAAAAGTTACGAATGTACGAATCTATTCGAAGCACAATAACACTCTGCTCTGCTCTCTGCTCCTCCCTCACCGTGCTGAACTCCCTCTCAAAATGGTGTACAGGGGCGGAGGCTAAAGCCGCATGTCAGAAATGAAAGTAAAATACAAGATTTTGAATCGTTACAAATAACCGCAATGTATTTAGAAAAGTACAAATCCATTCGAAGCACGTTAGGCAGCGCCATTGTGAGAGAGACACGGAAAATTACGAATCAACGAACCCAAAAAAAGTTACGAAAGTAGAAGTAGGAGTTGTGTCCAGAATCAACGAAAAACAATGTACTCTACCGAAAGTACGAATTATAAATCAACTAAAAATAAGGCTTACATTAATACGAATCATTCCGATTCGCCAAAAAATGTCGCTTGCGAAAATACGAATTAGTCCGAACACAAAAAAATCCTGTTTAGCAAAATTACGAATGATTACGAATCCACAGGACCGAAAAGAAACTAAACGAAACTAAACAAATTTTTCCGTTGTGCACAAGTCTATTAATCAGGTGTATGGGAATGTAAAAAAAAAAAAAAAAAATTACAGTGGGAAAAAGGGTAATATACATTTTACTGGCATGCGAAGTGCAGGGTGGTGGTGTTGGGAGGTGACATCTGATGAGACCCAAGAGAATGGCCATTTCCCCAAATCTCATGTGATGCGTAGTATTTTCATACACGGTTTGGGCTACTCAGCATTCCTCAAGATTTCACCAGAGGGATGGGGACATTACCCTTACCTAGGTGCCATGGGTGGGTGCAGGGGAAAGGTAAGTTTTAATTAACTTTTTTCCCCCACAGATATTCTTTTTACAGTTTTGTGCACTAACATAGATGAATAAGTAAACGATGATGTAGATTGTAATGCAGGGCCAATTAGGATAGTGGATGGGGCTCTTAGTGAATAAGCAGACCTTGCTATTTAGGTGCAAGGTTGGCTTTTGATGGTTTGTGTCATTCTTTTTACCACCAACCCTAGCATGGTGTGTATCGCTGTGACATCTGATCTTGTTAGCATCATACTGCAGCTAGCCAGTCTACTGTCAAAATATGGAGGTGGGTGAGCACAAGATAGTTGGCCTAGGTAGGTGGAAATTATACATCTATCCCTTCTGCTGTTGTTCTCAATTCAGCCATTGTTACCAACACAGTCTCAGTACTGCTGCTGTATTTTCCTATAGTAAAATAAATACCGGCGTATAAGACAACTTTTTTTTTTATTTTCTTTTTTTTTAGTAGTTTTTCCTTTATTTTTGTTTACAAAGTTTTATTTGGAAGTTTAAATGTACAGTTACACAAGGTGTTTATAAATGTAATCAATAAAAAAAGAAAACATAGTTCTTATATGAAAATATTGGTTATATACAAAGTTATACGGTACAAAAATATAGTTCACGGGTGTAAGTCACTAATATAAAAAACAGGCAATATAGATCAAGATTACAAGAACTTGTGAAAGGGAGTTAATGAAACCACAGGGTCAATTATTAAGTTATGTTGTACGCCAATATGACCATTTCCTTTCATATACGTGGAAGGTATCATGAAGAGTGTGATAGATTCTCTCTGAGAATTTTACCATCTCCATCCTAGCTAGTACCTGCGCCCAAGGGAGATCATTGGATCTCCAGTTGGAGGCAATCATCCATTGGATGGAGCTACATAGTGTGTGAAAAAGTCTCATGCAAGGAATGGGAACATTAGGAACATTAGCATATAAAAGGCATATCTGTGGGGAAATGGGGATCTTCTGTTTTGAGGAGTTTTCAAAAATTTCTACTGCGTTGTGCCATGTGTGAAGTAGGTGTTTGCAGTTCCAGAATGTGTGTAGGATAGTGCCTGGTTCTGAACAACCCCTAAAACAGTGTGGGGAAATAGAGGGGTAGAAGGTGTGAAGCTTGGACGGGGTGAGATACCATCTAGAGAATAATTTTATGGGAGTCTCTCAGGAAGAGATAGCTTTGTTACTTTTACGGAGATTATCTGACATGCCATGCCATTCATCTACTGTGAAGGTGTTATCTATGTCCAATTCCCAATGGAGCATTTGACCGGACTTGTCTGGTGAATGAAAAGTATTGAGATAGTTATATAGGCGGGATATTATGCCCTTATCTCTAGATGAAGATATGCAAATCCGTTCAAAGACTGTTCCAGGGGGATGGGTGGAGAGAGAGTAATATTCTGCATAGAAGGCTTTGATTTGGTTATAGTGTTGAAATTCGGAATGGGGGGATACCATGTTTATCTTGCAGAGCAGTGAATGAGGAGAACTCCCATTTAGTTTGCAGAGATTTAAGTGTGGTAAGATTGTTATTGATCCAATAGGTAAAGGAGTGGTAATCTCCATAGGTCCGAGTGAATCTCGGGTCACCTAGGAAGGAAGCCAGGGGAGGGGTGAGTGAAGATAGTTCGAAAGTATGTTGGGTTTTGAGCCACAATTGGTAGAATTGTGCAACAATTATGTTGTATTTAGAGAGTTTGCTGTAAGAAGTTGTTTTGGACCAAATGATCCCCTGTAAATACCAAGGGGAAATTGAGGACGCTTCAAACTTTTTCCATGGGATATCTTGGATGGGAGTGAACCATTGTGCTAATTGAGAAAGTCTGGCAGCAAGAAAATATTGCCACAGGTTAGGGAGTCCCATCCCACCCATAGTTTGGGGTCTATGCATGTGTGTGTAGCTACATCTAGGTTTCCTGTTAGACCATATGAATTTATTGATTTCCCTTTGGAGAGAGGCAAGTTTAGTTTTAGGGATGTTAATGGGGAGGGAACGGAAGTAATATAACAATTTGGGGAGTATTGTCATTTTAATGGCACAAATTCTGCCGAGGAACGAGATATGGAATGTTGACCAGGTCTTGAGGAGTGTAGAAATTTTATTGAATAGAGGAATGTAGTTGGTTTTGAAAAGCAGGCTGAGGGGGTGCACATAGATCAAACAGGATTCATTCCTGGACGTCAAATAACTGACAATATTAGACTGGTAACCAACATCATACAAGATGCCAACATACACTCCAAAGAGCTTTGCCTTCTCAGCCTGGATATCCACAAAGCTTTTGACAGCGTATCCTGGTCTTACCTTAATCATATCTTACCCAAATTTGGCATCTCTGATAAGTTCCTCTATGGCTTTAATGCACTATATCATTCCCCACAGACCCGTATAAAGATTCCAGGTCATAACTCGGAATTCTTTCCTCTTAGTAGGGGAACCAGGCAAGGTTGCCCTCTGTCCCCACTCCTGTTCGCACTAGCAATGGAACCCCTGGCCCAAAAAATCAGAAACAGCCCTGATATAAAAGGAGTTATCAAGGGTGAAGAAGTGTTTAAAATTAGCCTTTATGCAGATGATGCGTTAATTTTCCTTACCGAACCCCACATTTCTATTCCCTCCCTTCTTAAGGAACTAAATTTATTTCATGACATATCGGGTTTAAAAATTAACATGAACAAATGCTCAGCTCTACCCATCAATCTCTCTGAGCACTCAAAGACCTTGTTGATGAAGAATTTCCAATTTATATGGTGCTCTCAATCACTCCAATATCTTGGTGTCTCTATAAGACAACTTTTTAACCCATAAAAATCTTCTCAAAAGTCGGGGGTCGTCTTATACGCTGGTACCTGACACGTAGAATCTCAGTCAGACCGCGGCCGTCCATTTTTCAAAAGCCGCGCCTCCTCCTCGTGCTGTTCCGTGATAGGCGGAACACTCGGCTTCCCAGCAGAGCCTCTGTTTAGTGTTCCGCCTATCACGGATGCCCTCTCGTCCTCGGCCTCGGATGAGAGGGCATCTGTGATAGGCGGAACACTGAACACAGTGTCTGCTGGGAAGCTGAGTGTTCCGCCTATCACAGAACAGCACAAGGAGGAGGCGCGGCTTTTGAAAAATGGACGGTCTGACTGAGATTCTACATGTCAGGGATAAGGTATGTGATCGTCGAGGGGCACAGTGAGGTATGCAATGGAACAGTGAGGCATGCAGGGGCACAGTGAGGCATTCAATGGAACAGTGAGGCATGCAGGGGCACAGTGAGATATGCAATGGAACAGTGAGGTATGCAATGGCACAGTGAGGTATGCAATGGCACAGTGAGGTATGCAATGGCACAGTGAGGTATGCAATGGCACAGTGAGGTATGGTGAGGCATGGCTAGTCGGAAGGGGGTCGTCTTATACGGCGAGTATATCCCAAAACCCAAATTTTATCTGGAAAATTAGGGGGTCGTCTTATACGCCCAGTCGCCTTATACGCCGGCAAATACGGTAAGCAGCATATAGGCAGATCAGGGGGCTCAGGTGGAGAGATCTCCTTACTGGAACCTTAAAGAGTATCTCCACTTTTGTTGAGAAAAAAAAATTCCCCTATGGGTGATCTATGTACATTGCAAGGATTGTAACAAACTTTGATGCAGATTTCTACCTTTTGTTAATCTGAAGAAATCCCTGTGTGTTTGTGTCCATGTGAAAAAGTGAATCTAATGGGAGTGGTTTCATAATTATCAAACAGCTGCTACACCTGCAGGGCACTAATGAGGAAAGCTGCTCTGCCTGCATCCCTTTTGCTATTGGAAGTATCTCACCAAAAATGATTTTTTTGCTGCAGGGGATGCCTGTAATCTGACTTGTATCTTAGTGTAGACTTCTGGGAAAATCAGTAAGCCAATCACACAAGCAGGAAATTATGTTTCTGGGGGGCGTTCTGTACACATTCTGTGTACAGAACACCTCCAGGTAGCCATATTGCATTGCATTTTACACAAAATTACAAAGCTGCAGATTGAAAAGGAAAGGTAATTTTCAATAACATTCAATTACAATATGACTTGTGTCGCAATTGTATATGCTATATATTATTTTTTCCCCCACAAAAGTGGAGTTACCCTTTAAGGAGATACAGTAAAAGAATCCAGAGATACAGTATACAAATCCAGAGGCACTGTAGAAAATCCAGAGAGTTTAGCAGCCTGACACCATGTACATAAGACGATCATGTCTGTTTTGGGTGGACTAAACCTTTAACTTTGGGTTGATTGATTACAGTGGAGTTACACCACATGTACGTTTTGTGTTCTAGTTCATATTTCTGTACCAGCATTACAGTAATAGTATCAGGGGTGTCACAACTACTTTGTTACACTTTGTTCATTTTTCTGCTGATGCACCTTATTATTACAGTTGCTGACGTTTGAATCTGATACAGTGTAGAGAGCCAATAAGCAATTTAGCAAAGATCAAAAAGTGGTCATACAGTTATTGCAAGACTTTAAGACTTTAATCAAGTGCGGCTATGAGGAACCCTCTGGCAACAAGGAATGGGAAGCGATCTCAGACATTGCCACTATATCAGAAAGTAATTACTCTGGAATGGCAGGCTTCTTACATTGGTAATAATTCTTTTTCAACCCCTAGCTCCTTTCATTGTCTTAAAGAAGAAATCAGCTTAGTACCATTTACATCTAGACTGGCCACATAATTATGGAAGAGCCCTGGGGCCATCATAAAACATTTTTTTACGGAACTCTGAGTTTGAAAGTCAGAATTCTGAGTTTGAATTTTTTTTTCAAACTCTGACTTTGAATTTCAGAATTCTGACTTTCAAACTCAGAATTCTGACTTTTAACCTCAGAATTCTGACTTTCAAACTCAGAATTCTGTAAAAAAAAATCAAACTCTGAATATTTTTTTTATGATGGCCCTAGTGGGGGAGGTGCTTTTACTATAGGAAGGCATTAATCCATATTCCTGCTTTGCTGGCAGAACAGCAATCTGACTTTACATAGGCAGATTGCTGTTCTGGCTCTCTCCCTAACAATCGGCTGGTAACGACAGACACCGGGTCCGCTGTACCCAATGCGCGCCCCAGACCTGGAAGTGCAGGATCACATACTAGGTATGTGATCCTGCGCAGGAGAGCCGCCTTGCCGCCATATATGTACAGTATACAGTCAGCAAGCGGTTAAAAGATAATATAATAAAACCAGCTTTCGCTGCAATATTCACCTTCAATCCAGAAATTTCTCCAACAGTATTTTTTTCTGCTGCTAGATGTCCTCAGTCTCAGCTTTTGTCTGTTTCCTTAACTGATAGCTCATCTTTTTTAACACATTGCTAGCAGACATTTACTGGGAATTAGATATAGTATAGGTAGTTTCTAAGCATGCATCAAGCACGTTCTAACATGTATGTTCTCAGAACATCACCCAAAAAGTAAACATGTATGTTTGTTGATTTGTAAACAGTTATTTTGCAAAAGTATAATTTTCCCTAAAAAGAAGCCACCTTATAACTGTCTCCCCTATGGGGGTTTACAGTATATGTAATTTTTAGGTTACTTTTACACTGAGGCGATTTGCAGGCGCTATAGCGCTAAAAATAGCACCTGCAAAGCACCCTTAAAGAGCCGCTCCTTTCACACTGGAGCGGTGCGCTGGCAGGACGGTAAAAAAAAAGTCCTGCTAGCCTAAGGTGACCAGATTTTTAAAATGAAATCCGGGGATATATTTATTTTTTTACTAGTAATGGCGGCAATCAGCGACTCTCTGCCCATCGCCGCCCGCCTCATAACCTGTCAAGTCTTACTCTCCGGACCCCGGCTACTACTGGGTGGGGTGCGGAGGATGATCACTCCACCAGGAAAGGTAAGGAGATAAACAGGCAGGCGGCTGGCCGGGACTTGAGCCAAGGCAGCAGAACAGGCGAGCGGAGCTGAATGGTCACTGAAGAAACTGAAGAAATATTCCCTCCGCTCCGACCAGCACACGATCATCAGAAAGGGGCACAGATAATAAAAATAAAATACACCCCCCTAAGCTAGTAGGCACAGCGGAGCGGGGGGGTGTAATTCAGATTTTTTTTTTTTTTTTTTAATTCTGCACTGTCTTTGAACTTGCCCCAGTCCCTGTTCAAGTCCAATCCGGGGACAAAACCGGGGACAGACTTGGTCCGGGGACAGTGTCCTCAATCCGGGGACTGTCCCCTGAAACCGGGGATGTCTGGTCACCCTATGCTAGCCGCATCTTTGAGGCGCTGTAGGAGCAGTGTATACGCCACTCCTAAAGCTCCCCTGCCCATTAAAATCAATGGGCGGTGCCGCCGAACCGCCGACAAAACGCTGCAGCGGCGCTTTGCGGGCTATTTTAACCCTTTTTCAGCCGCTAGCGGGGGTCAAAAGCTCCCGCTAGCGGCCGAATAGCGCCGCAAAAACGACGATAAAGCGCTGGTAAAAATAGCTTACTAATTCAAAGTTGTGGTGGCTGCAGTTTTCTTTTTTTAGGCCTTTTTACGTTATTTTCACTGGATAATCCAGCCAGTAAGTTTATTTATCAACTTACTTTAACCACTTGCAGACCACCCATCTGTAACGTACTGCAGCCTGCTGGTTTAGGGCACGCACATGCACCCCCCTGCGGACATCCATTGTGATTGTACACAGCGGGAGCTTGTCAGCAAGTCCCAGCCAATGATTGACGTCCTGGACCTGCTGATCGGTTGTGTGCAATCACAGCTCAGAGCTCTGTGTTGACAATCAACACAGGGCTCTGTACAGAGGGAACATCTCTGTGTTTCTCATCCTTGCAAAGCAGAGATATGAAATCTTTAGTAAAATGCAGCACACATTACACATTGTTAGGCACACATTTAACCCCTTGATCACCCTAGATGTTAACCCCTTCCCAGCCAGTGTCATTAGTACAGTGACAGTGTATATTATTAGCACTGATCATTGTATAAGTGTCAGTGGCAGTTAGTCAGTCCCCCCTCAGTATCAGTTAGTTTTAGACTGCCCTCTGTATTATCGCAGTCCCACTATAAGTCGCTGATCACCGCTATTACTAGTATAACAAAAAATTGCAGTTTGTAGGCGCTATAACTTTCATGCAAACCAATCAATATACACTTATTAGGATTGTTTTTGTATCAAAGACATGTAGCAAGATACATTTTAGCCCAAATGTATGAAGAAATTTGATATATTTTTTTTATTTGTTTTTATTGGATATATTTTATAGCAAAAAGTAAAACATTTTGTTGTTTTTTTTTTTACTTTTTGGTTTTTTTTTTTTTTTATTACAGAAAATAAAAAACCCAGTGGTGATCAAATACCACCCATACAATAATTTACTGTTGTAAAATAATAATTTCAATATATAGTTGGAAAAGTTAATTCATACATCATTATAATAATTATTTTATTATGTGATGCAATTTAAAACAGAGTTCCAGACAAATTTTTGTTTATTAAAAGTCAGCAGCAACAAAAACTGTATCTGCTTACTTTTAATAAATAGCCACTCACCTGTCCCAAGATCCAGCGGTGCACTCACCTGCGCTCTGTTCTCCCCGTGTTCTCCTACGGCAGCGCCGGCATCTCTATGGGCACCCGGCCGTGACAGCTTACAGCTTCACATCCGGGTGCCCACTGTGCATGCGCAAGCGACACTGCGCTCTGTGACAGGTTCCCGAAGTCTTCGGACCTGTCATGTGTCCCAGAAGACTTTGGGAGGGAGAACTTCCGCTTCTGATCGCCTAAGGCAACCGGGACGAAAGTGGGAACAGGTACCTGTCAATATTGGGTACCTGCTCCCCCCCCCCGCCTCCCCAAAAGCTCAGTTTCACAAACAAAAGCCTTAAAGTGGAAGTTCCACTTTTGGGAACAACTCCTTAGTGTTGTCAGAGAAGAGCTTGCAACGTTTATTTATATATATATTCTGTATTAGGATGTAAATATAGCAGAGATAAGCTACTTACCTCCACCAACAGTGAAGTCCAATCCGCATTTTGCTCTGAGTTAGTAGCTGGGGAAATATTGAAGCAGGTGGATTAGTACAACTACCAGGCGAATAGCATTTTCTGAGAAGGAATGATCACCTTTAATGAGGTCCCTAATACCTTTTAAGGCCATTCAGGGTGAATTTTTTCTAATTCCGGATGCTTTTGTCAATAGGGCATCTATATGCTATACACTGTGTATATTACATGCATATGAATGTGCCCTTTAATCAGCAAAAAATGGAGGATTCTGGTTTGTGAAGACTTTGCCCTCCAGCGCCTTAGCTGACTATTTTATCCTAGAGAACATTTGCTGTGTTTATTATCACCACTAGGTGGCACAGTCATGTCATTGCATCCCTCCTGTGCATTAATGGAATTATGTTTGAAAGTGTGTAATTACGATACAGATTTATATACACCGTGTAGGTATGTGTATGATTACTATATCTATAGCTATATCTACATATAAAGATATCTATGTGTATATATATATATATATATATATATATATATATATATATATATATATATATATATATTTATATATATACCCTGCAATGAGTAGTAGTACCTGCACTCCATACAAAGGGAATGCCTGAGTGCATTGCAGAATAAAGTATATCCAATGAAATGAATAGAGAACACTCCACAGGACTTTCGTCAGGAGAAGCTGGTTTTAAAGATCATTTAATCACACTGATATTTGAAACATTGGTGTGATTAAGGGCTCTTTCACACGGAGGTCCGTTCAGGTCCGCCTGTCAGTTTTTTAGGCGGACCTGAAATGGATCCTCCATGTACCCCTATGGAAGCACAGAGACATGTCCGCTGACATCCGCTCCGCCAAAGTGTGACGGAGGAAAACCCTATTTTTCCTTCCGTCGGCGGAGCGGATCGGATGACAACGGACTCTACGGTTCGTCGTCATCTGATTTCCCATAGGGGAGAGCGGCGCTCTGACAGGGCTGTCCCTGCACAGTGTGCAGGGACCGCCCAGTCATCTGTCGGCTCAGCGGGGATCAACGGAGCGATCCCCGCTGAGCAAGCGGAGCTTCACGGGGCGGATCTTCACGGATCCGCCCCGTGTGAAAGGACCCTTAAACAAAATTTACAGGTCCTGCTTAAAGGGGTTGTAAAGGTTCGTGTTTTTTCACCTTAATGCATCCTATGCATTAAAGCGGAGTTCCAACTACAATCCACAATTATTTTTTTTAAAGCGTATAAGCGTTTTACATGACATGGTAACACTCACGTGTCCGTTTAAATTTGTCCCCCGATGTCAGGTTTAATTTGTTATAAAAAGTTTGATGATTGTGTTCGGGTCATTTTCATTTTGCTTGTGGGCACGTGAAGCCCACAAGCATCCAGTTCTGGGGACACGGTGCTGCTGCTGGACCAGCATGCACTGCTCGTTCTCTCCCCGTTCTCGCACATGCGCAGTAATGCGCCGTAGCGGCGCTGTAAAGTATACAGGTTGTCATAACAACGGGCGGCGGCAGCGGAAGTGCCCGCCCCATTGTTTTGGCAACCTAGCCCTCGGCGCTGCCCAACTGACTCCTGGGAAATGATGACAGACGTCTCCCAGGAGCAGTAGCGAGAAAGGGCTGGGGGAAGTGACGACAGAAACCGAGGTAATGAAGGAGGCAGATTTCGAGGGACCGCATATCAACAGCCATTTACAGGTGAGTAAAAAAATAATAATATCCAAATGATTTTTTTTTTATTTATTTCATGCACATTAATGGCATTTTTTTTTTTAGGGTGGAACTCCAATTTAAGGTGAAAAAACACCTGGCAATCACGGGCCCCCCAGCCCCCCCATTTTACTTACCTGAGCCCGCTCACCTGCTCTGCGTGTCCCCGGCGTCCTCTTCTCCACTGAGTCTCCGCGTTGATTGGAAAGATTGATAGCAGCGCAGCCATTGGCTCCCACTGCTGTCAATCAAATCCAATGACGCGGCCGCCGGGGGGCGGGGCCGAGTCAAACACTTGGCGGCTATGGAGCCGAGTGTGTATGACATGGGATCACGCCTGCAAGGTAACCCCCTCGGGAGAGAGCTTCCCAGAGGGGGTTAGGTATTGCGGGGAGGAGCCGCGAGAGCCGCCGTGGGGCCCCAGAACAGGAGGATCGGGGCCACTCTGTGCAAAACGAACTGCACAGTGGAGGTAAGTATGACATGTTTTTTATAAAAAAAAAAAAAACTGAACCTTTACAACCACTTTACGGCTCCACCAGGTCTTTTTATGTAGCAGACATTGACTGCAGACAAGGACGGAGCTCGCCCCAGCTCTAGACATCTAATGGAAAAGGGAAAAGTTCTGGAGGTTGCACATCTCTGGAAAGCCCCGTAAGAAGGTGTATGACAGCCTCAGTCTGGGCTTCAAGTAAACCACGCTGTCATACATCTTCTTATGGGGTTTTGCAGAGATATGCGACTTCCAGGACTTTTCCCTTTTCCATTGGTGTGATTTAACTACCAAAACAGTAAAAAAAAAAAAAAGTTTGATTTACAGTCTGATAAAAATGTAACTTCTACCAGAATTAAAAAATAAAAACAAAGGCTCACTTGCAGTTGCTATACAATGATAAAGCAGGTAAAGGCTTACCTCTAATTTGTAATAAAAGTTAAGTTAAAAGCTGAATTCCATAGATTATTTTTCATATAAATTGGGCCAGCTTGACATAATGCAAGTATGTATGTGTGATACCTGATTGGTCTATGTGGAAGCTGTAATGCGCTGTAGTACCATGAGATAGTACCGCGATGGCCGTAGTCTTCTGGGTGCCGAATTGAGTGGCTGCCTTTCTGAATAGTAACAAAAGGGGGTCACTGACATCGCTGTATTTCCTCTCCATCTTGTCCAATCAGAGAACGCTTTGCATTCATTAGGAAAAATGCAAAGAAGCCTCTGACTGGCTGCTATGCCAAGTAAGCGACCCCCTGTGGTTACTATGCAGAAGGGCAGCAAATCTGCCATGGACCCAGCAGACTGCATCCATCACTGTAGTAGCCCAGGCTACTACAGTGATTTACAGCTTCTACAGAGGCCAATCAAGTATCATATTTATTACAGGTACTGATATAGCACCATCAATTTACACAGCACTTCACATCTATTTATATTGTACATTCACATCAGTCCCTACCCTCAAGGAGCTTACACTCTAAGGTCCCTAACATATGTTCATACATACAGATACTGGGGCCAATTTAGACAGGAGTCAATTAACCCACCAGCATGCCTTTGAAATGCAAGAGGAAACCCACACAGGCAAAGGGAGAACATGCAAACTCCAGGCAGGTAGTGCCATGATTGAGACATGAACCAACGACCCTAATGCTGCTAGCTAGAAGTGCTAACCACTTAGCCACTGTGCTGCCCAATGTATGCCTGCTCACATTGCGCCAAGCTGGACCAATGTAAGTATGAAAAAATAAATCTTGGAGTTCTGCTTTAATTTTACTGATATTATAAATTAAAGGTACGCCATTACCTGCTTTGCCAGTGGATAGCAACTGCACCTGAGTCTTTGTATTATTGATCAGGTATTACACATGTGGGCCCAGCTGGCCCAAGGTAAGTATGCTATATCTTGGATATCATCCATGGAGTTCATCTTCATTGTTGTTAATAACTAACACCTTCTTCCAAAAAGAATCAAGGCAAAGAAACTTTTCAATGTGTAACTTGTATTTATTACCTGCAATGTTCCATTTTGCCTATGCAGATTATTTTATGTCCTCTGATAGGTGTTCAGATTCCATGGGGTGTTCAAGACGCAACCTCTGCACAATGTATAGACACAGAAACCCATGTCTTTACTTTTCTAGGGGGGCCAAGCAAAATTCGCATTATGCCCTTCAAGAGCATGTACATCAATATACATAATAAATGTTCTCATCAGCAGTATATAGCAGTTTTATGACAGTGCCAGTGTCTGGTTGATGCTTGTAGGAGGAAGTTTTCATTCTGTTCTGACTGTCCTATAAGGCTGCATGACCCCTGACCCTCTGTCTGGACAGTGCTGATTGGCCCTGTGCTGATTACATGCACACTCCCAAAATAAAAACTCTCTGATAATACACACCAAACTGAGCATGTGCAGAGTGCCCTTTAAGGCTCTGTACTATCATCAGTTGGACTGGGGACAGTAAAAGAATTAGAGAAGACAGGGTCAAACAGCCTTTTTACACAATGCAGAGAATTATTCCATTAGACTGATTTTACTGTTGTGGGTTTAGTACCACTTTAAAGCGGAACTTCAGTCATTTTTTAAACTTTCCATCTATTAAATCTTCTGCCCTTGTTGTTTTAACTTTTGGATAGTAAAACATTTATTTTTCTGCCAGTAAATACAGCCTTATACCTTATACAGCCCACTTCCTGTTTCATATCTAGTAAAAAGCCTAGGCTTATGACATCATGCACAGCTATCTCTCTCACTCTCGTGAGAGTTTGCCAGGAAGGGAGGGGGGATGAGTCATAGGAGGGCCAATGAGAGCTGCAGGGCCGGAGAGCTGGAGGTGTGCCTATGTGTAAATCCAGGAAGTGAACAGGCAGCAGCTGAAGCTGCCCACAGTTAAAATGGTTGCAGCCAGACTCAGTAGAGAGACATTTCTGCAGCGTATTTGGCAAGTACAGAATCACAGTATATATAAAATAATATGCAAAGTGGTTGGAGGGAAGCTTCAGAATGGCAAAGATGTTTTTATTACAAATTATGTGAGTTCCTCTTTAAATGCAAGAGGCCTTTCTTGTTATTGCTTGGCTTCTTTTTCAGTATCCCACTTTATTATATATTTGTATAACTTTCCTTTCATTTGTTCTCCTTTGTACTTGTGCACAGTTACAGTGTAGTAAAGACATTCATTTAAATCTTCAATAACACAATTACTTTTTTTTGTCTTTTTATCCCTATGCAGTGTTCACATTCATTGATGATTCACTAGTAATCCATTGATGCCTTGTATATGTGAGTGTAATAGTCACGAGGACCCGTTTGTTTAATATCTGATGTTTGTATTGCAGGATATTAAACACCACGTTGTTTGAAAGCTGGGAAATTGTGGGTCCATATCCCTCCTGGTGGGTTTTTAATCTTCTGCTTCTAGTCCTGCAGTCTTTGCATCTATTCTGGTCTTACCTAATAATCAAGATCACCTGCAAAGCCATCTCAAAAGGCAAGGTGAGGTTTGTGCTCTCCATCCCTATTATAGCCAGCAGGCTTTGAACACGGAGAACTGTTTGAGAATGTTCCTGAGCTTTGATAACTCTTCCAAGCAAAACGCAATGTCACTCACAATAATAGATCTATTCAAAACCCTGACTTCTGAAAATCAATAATTTCATTTTCACAATAGTATATTCTTTTCCTTTCCGGCTGAAACACACACAGACCTTTTCTTTTTTCACCCATTCTTTCAACAGATCTTTACTATATAATACAAAATAATAGAAATAACAAAAATAGAGGTGGGGATAATAGTTTTTCCTCTTTTTTTCTCAGTAGAAGATGAAAAGTAAAATGTTTGGAATTATTAAATTAGAACTGAACCCAAAAACAAATAAGTCATATTTTGAGGCTTGCCGGTCCTGAGATGTGGTGACTGGATTTGTTTTCTTTTTTTTTTTTTTAAGAACATTTTAAAGAAGTACAGAAAGTACCTACTGAAAATATTTTCATGTGAAATTATCCTTCTTTTGGTAAACTATTAATCCCATCAGCCCTAATGTAAAGGAGATGAACAAAGGTAGACATGTTTGAAGTCCAGCCTGGGGGACATCCATAGCTTCCTCCATAAATACAGTGGAGAAGTCAGTGTAGCCACCTAGTGAAAGTAAAGCCTCGTACACACGGTCGGACTTCAAACAAACTTTTCCGTGGATTTTTGACCCAAGGGAGTTGGCCGGGCACACCCATAGCATACACACCGCAGGACTTTTCTGCAAACTTTCCCCAAATCACGAGGTTTTTCTGCTCTTTTCTGCTCTTTACCGCCAGCCTTTGGTCAACTTCTGCTATTGTTGGTTGATTTTAACATTGGTTCTGGGCAGGCGTATTTGTACTTCGGACAAAAGTCCGATGGATTTCTGTACACACGGTCTGACTTTTCACCATCGGACTTTTGTTGCTGAAAAGTTTGTCCGTTTGCATAGCAAACTTTTGTCCGATGAAAACCGAAAAAGTTTGTCCAATGGAGCGTACACACGGATTTTTTGGAAAAACTTGCTCATTTTGAAGTTTGTTGGCAAAAAGTCCGACCGTGTGTACGGGGCTAAAGCCCCGTACACACGGTCTGACTTTTGCCCAACAAACTTCGTTTTGAGCAAGTTGGACCAACAATCCGACCGTGTGTACGCTCCATCGGACAAACTTTTTTTGTTTGGTTTTGGATTTTATCGGACAAAAGTTGGGTCTGCAAACGGACAAACTTTTGCCCAACAAAAGTCCGATGGAGCAAAGTCCGACCGTGTGTACAGAAAACCATCGGACTTTAGTCCGATGGACAAAACAACTAATGTTAAAATCAACCAACAATAGCAGAAGTTGACCAAAGGGTGGCAGTAAAGATCAGAAAAGAGCAGAAAAAAACACGTGATGTTGTAAGAAGTTTTAAGAAAGTTTGCAGAAAAGTCAGAGCGTGTGTATGCTATGGGTGTTCCCAACCAACTCCGTTCGGACAAAAAAACACGGAAAAGTCAGATGGAAGTCCGACCGTGTGTACGAGGCTTAAGTGTGTTATTACCAGGATTACCAGGTGAAAATAAAGGAAAAAACCCTAAATAAACTAAAAAGATCCAGCTACCTCACATAAAGATTGATAAGCTGCAATATATTAATTTTTTTGCTTATGGGCTTAGATACATTTTAAGTAAATGAAAGCAAATATAGGAACCAAAAGTTCCAAACCCACGTGAACCAGTAACCAAAAAACAAATAAAACCACAATAAATTGCTGCATGTTGAAAAGTGTAAAAAACACATATACAGTATTGTGAAAAAGAAACAAAGGAACCGCACTTATATCATAAATTACATATAATAAATCACCATAGTGAATAAACAAATAAATCTTCATTTAAATTTTAAAAATGCATTTGCAACATGCAAATTGTTTTTTACTGAACCGACTTCGGTAAACTACATTCCGACTGGCTACTATGAGTTACTGATCTCTGCTATCAACACTGCTCTTTACATTGCTTTACTTAAAGTGTAAAAGAAACAGTGGAACCTTTCTATACATGGACTTCACAATTTTTATGTATTTTTATAATTTAAATGAAGATTTATTTGTTTATTCACTTTGGTGATTTATGATATGTCATTTATAAAATAAGAGCGTGGTTTTCTTTGTTTCTTTTACACTTTAAGTAAAGCAATGTAAAGAGCAGTGTTGGTAGCAGAGATCAGTAACTCATAGTAGCCAGTCGGAATGTAGTTTACCGAAGCTGTTTCAGAAAAAAACTATTTTAATTGCCAAGGCATAAAGCCCTTTGGTTTATTGTTTGGGATTAAAGCCGGCCATACACGGTTCGAATTTCGAAAGAATTTTCTTTAGAAAATCGTTTCAAATAATTTTTGTATGAATTTCGCACCGTTAGTGGGCTGCAGCAACAGCCGATTTTCGTGCGGCAATAAAATTTGAGGAATCCGACATGTTGGACATTTTTTGAAAAACAAACTATTTTCTAATCAATGATGGGAGAATTGTGCGAGAAATGTAATAGAAAAAAAAAATGCGCATGTGCAAGAAAAGAATATTCCCGGAGAGAAAAGAATATTCCCCGCCGAATTTCGAAAATCAATGGTGGCATCATCGAATTATAAAAAAACGAACTTTCTGATTTTGAAAATAAAATTTGTTCGAAATTCGACCGTGTATGGCCTGCTTAACTCTGTTGATTAGGTCCAAACCCTTTTACCACTGATAAGGTCTGCATCATCCACCACTCTAGACATAGAAGCAAGAGGTCCATAGCATTGCGTTAAATGCATTCCATCTATATTTTTCTGCGGGTTGGGGTTTAGAGAATTGCAGCCAGTAGCTCTGCCCCTGTTTTCAGAAGATGCATACTTCCTGGTTTTTAAAGACCAAGTGAGGTTTTTAACTACTTGACCCCCAGAAGATTTACCCCCCGTGCATGACCAGAGCATTTTCTGCGATATAGCACTGTGTTACTTTAACTGACAATTGCGCGGTCGTGCGACACTATACCAAAAATAAAATGTATGTGATTTTTTCCCTCATAAATAAAGCTTTCTTTTGGTGGTATTTGATCACCACTGCATTTTCTATTTTTTCCGCTATAAACAAAACATTTTTGAAAAAAGACTATATTTTTTCATTTCTGCTATAAAACACATCCAATTAAAAAATTTAAAACTTGAATTTGTTCATAAATTTAGGCCAATATGTATTCTGCTACATGTATTTAGAAAAATAAAAAAACAATAAGTGTATATTGATTGGTTTACGCAAACGTTATAGTGTCTACAAACTATAGGATATATTTATGGAATTTTTATTTATTTTTTATACTAGTAATGGTGGAGATCAGCGACTTATAGCGGGCCAATCGGACACTAACTGCTACTTTTGACACTTTGCGAGAACCAGTGACACTAATACAGTGATCAGTGCTAAAAATATGCACTGTCACTGTAGTAATGACACTAGCTGGGAAGGTGGTTAAACATCTAGGGCGATCAAAGGGTTCACTGTGTGCCTAGCCAGTGTTTGTGTGTGCTTTTCAGGAACACAGAATCCATCTCTCCCCCCCTGTCAGAACGGCGATCTGCCTTGTTTACATCCCAGTTCTGTGTAGTTTACCAACGATCGGTGGGTGCCGGAGGGCATCGAGTGCCCGGCATCAGCAGATTGGCTTCTGCTGTGAATTATCACAGCAAAGGCGGCCCGCCAGTGGCGCGCGTGCCCCCTGGAGGTGGAGAAGTGCAGGATCCTGCGCAGAGCTGCCACCCTATAGCAGTAAAAGTGCTATAGGGAAGTCAGCAAGCAGTTAAATACAAAAATTGGGTTGATATACTAAATGCAAATAGACTGTGCAGCTGCTCCAGGGCTTAGTAAATGAGGTGAAGCTCTGCTGACTTTCATCAACCAATCATGTTCAAGCAAAAATTCTGTTCTTTTTTTATTTTTTTCCCCCTTGCACGTGAGTAAGTATTCTTTGCAAAGTGAAGCTTCACCTCGTTTACTAAACCCTGGAGCAATTGTACTTGTAAAGTGCACAGTATATTTGCCTTTAGTAAATAACCCCAATGGTGTGCAAGTGGGAACAAAACAAAAGTAAACCACATGAGCTCTTGAAATCATGAAATTAATACTTACTACCAAAAACAGATTGTTGGATGAAATTGCCCTGTATTATAGGGGTTGATTTACTAAATGGAAAAAGACTGTGCACTTTGCAAGTGCAGTTGCTCCAGAGCTTGGTAAATGAACAGAAGCTCTGCTGACTTCCATCATCCAATCAATCATGTGCAAGCAAAAATGCTGTTTTTTTTTTAATTTTCCTTGCATGTGATTGGGTACTCTTTACAAAGTGAAGCCTTACCTCATTTACTAAGCTCCAGAGCATTTGCACTTGCAGAGGGCAACTGCCCTCTGCAAAGTGCACGGTCTAGTTGCCTTTAGTAAATCAACCCCATAGTGTCACTGTGTAGAACTAGTTATTTACCATGTATGAAAAGGCAAAGAATTTATTTTTTTCTAGGTTTGGATAGTGTGGACAAAGAATAGGACATCTGTCAGTTTTTTTTATGGATATCCCTTTAGATGTGCAACAGTAACATGTAACAGTGAGACGGGCAACTGTTAGCTGATTAATACACATGATTGAAAATTTATTATTCCATATATACAGATCTCATCATAGTAACATTGGATTAAAAACAATATTGAGCTGATTTAAAATAATATATTATATCAACACAAGAAGTGTTACAATATAAATTCATCCATAGCTTTAATATTATTCTTAACCACTTAACGACCGCTCACGGCATATATACGTCGGCAGAATGGCTCGTACAGGCACAATCACGTACCTGTACGTCTCCTTTAACTGCCTGCCGTGTGGTCGCGCACGCGCCGGCGGTGGCTCACTCGCGACCCTGCAGTCATCCCCGTGAGTCGGACCGCGGGTCCCGCGGACTCGATCGCCGCGGGGATCCCCGCGATCGTCTCACAGAGGGATGGAGCGGGGAGATGTTAGTGTAAACACAACATCTCCCCGCTCACCTACTGACACTGTCACCGATCTCCGCTCTGTGTAATCAGAGCGGAGATCGGTGATGTGTCACTCGTAGCCACACCCCCTAACAGTGAGAATCCCGCCCTTAGGCACACTTAACCCCTCCAGCGCCCCTAGTGGTTAACCCCTTCAATGCCAGTGTCATTTTTACAGTAACCAGTGCATTTTTATTGCACTGATCGCTGTAAAAATTAGAATGGTCCCAAAAATGTGTCAAAAGTGTCCGATGTGTCCGCCATAATGTCGCAGTCACGAAAAAAAAACGCTGATCGCCGCCATTACTAGTAAAAAATTTTTTTTTATAAAAATGCCATAAAACTACCCCCTATTTTGTAAACGCTATAACTTTTGCGCAAACCAATCAATAAACGCCGATTGCGATTTTTTTTACCAAAAATATGTAGAAGAATACGTATCGGCCTAAACTGAGGAAAAAAAATGTTTTTTCATATATTTTTTGGGGATATTTATTATAGCAAAAAGTAAAAAATATTGCATTTTTTTCAAAATTGTCACTCTATTTTTGTTTATAGCACAAAAAATAAAAACCGCAAAGGTGATCAAATACCACCAAAAGAAAGCTCTATTTGTGGGAAAAAAAGGACGTCAATTTTGTTTGGGAGCCACGTCGAACGACCGCGCAATTGTCAGTTAAAGCGACGCAGTGCCGAATCGCAAAAAGGGGCCTGGTCTTTATGCTGCGTATTGGTCCGGGGCTTAAGTGGTTAATGTAGCACCCTCACCTCATCTTCTTTGTCTAGGGGTATTTCGTATGTGAGGGTGAGATGCGCTACGGCCCATGTCCTCCCCATGGCAGTGGGTGAGGTGAAGGCCATTACCAATTCTTTTCCTCGGGCCTGTGCGTTTCAGTTAATGACCAAGTCTTGCTGTGCTGACACTTCCCTTTGCTCCCATTAACCAGAGTACCACACACCGATTAGGGTCCAACTCTTGTTTTATTGTCACACTCACAATCAAACAGTTCTTTACCAGCCAACTGGTTGAGACCCAAAAACAGTTCAATACGGTGGGGTGAGCAGGTCGAGGCACTATCCTGATTGTACGCTAAACCACTGTGGTTTCACCAGCGGTTACTATAGCCTTGGCTAGAGAGAACTTAGAACTTCTGAGTCTCTACCAGCGACTCAATAGAATGTAGATAGGAGTACCTTTGCTGCGTTGTGGCCCCTGTCAGGGGGAGACGTCCCTCCAAGGGAGTTACCGGAGGCCCATCCATCACCAGGTTGATGCTGCTCCGGACTCTCCGGACGGGTGACCTCCCCGGCCTCCTCACCTCAGACTTGGGCCCCATCCACCTAAGGGACCCTCGGACTCCTTCGCCCTTTTGGGACCCAGTCGAAGTCACTGGGCCCCAGGCCTCTGGTTTAGTACCTCACCCCAGGCTGAAGGTGCCTGGGATGGACGCCAACTCCGCTCCGGCCAGGCCTAGGGCGCCTGGACCGGAACTCCGAACCGCCCGCACCCAGGCCGAAGGTGCCTGGGCGTGCGATGCAGGAAAAAAAGACCTTGTGGCGAGGGCGTCTCTCCCCTTTATCTCCTCCCGCGACGTCACGGCAGGTTCCCCGCCCCCGCCGCACCATCGCCAGAAAGGGACAAAAAGGCCAGCACTGCGGCAGTGAATCTACCTTAGGCCTGTGGGAACCCCGCCACCCACAGGTGAAGGAGAACAGTACACCACCAAGTCCTCCACGAATTAACAATGGTCCAAATCCCTTCATGATCCATACACACCTGGGTCATACTACCACCTAGGTGTATCCCCCTAAATTTAAACCCCCACTACATACTCCCCCTAGTGATTTGACGCTGGTCCCCAGCGTCTGGTGCAAGCCCATATCTCCCAAAGAGTGGTAACATAAGCTTGACCCCAGAGGCCATCCCTCAAATTTGAATACTAATTGTGCCAAGACCTGTTTAAGGGAAAGGGAAACATGAAATAATAAACTTTTGCAATAAAATCCTCTGACCATATACACATATACAATCCCTCCCATCGCTGTCTAAGAACCACTCCACACTCAGCAGTCTTGACAGATGAATCTCCTGCAGAAGGAAACAAAAAAAACAACATCCTAACACATCTGTGCAAATTTGGAATGAATGAGCCCATCAGCCGAGAGACTCACTCGCTCCAAAAAGTAAAGTGATGCAAGTGTGAAGGAACAAACGTTGCGCAACACCGCCACCTGGTGACAGTGCCACGGTAATGACACTTGGTGAAATCTTCCGTCTTCTGATGTCCCTACTCTGATTCTACCCCAAAGTCTTTATCTCTGACGTGTGAAGAAAGAGAGAACAAACAAAACAGCTCTCATTTCTCCGAGGAGTAGAAAAGCCAAAACACAAAAAAAAAAACTAGGGCACAGTTCTGATGTTCCGGCAAGGATACTTCCAGAAAGTTCAACAGCAGGAAAAAAACATACAGGAGAGTCCCTTTTTCTTTCCTCTTTCTCTGTCTCTCCTCACAGATAGAACTTTGGATCCGGCAAAAACAAGAGCCTTAGGTGCTGATCAAAAGTCTCCACCGAATAATCAATGTCCTCTCCATCCTTCCTGCAGATGCGCACCTTGTCTGCATGGATATGGCGGCCCCACATCCACTCTGCTCTGCAGTCTCTGAACTGTTTGGATACTGAGGGTGAACAAGCCAAATACCGACGGGCATGAGGCACTTTAAGCTTCTCCCAAACAAACTCATCATACCACCGCTGCCGTAGGACTTCAACCTCAAAAAGCAAGTCCCGAGACAAGTAAGGATATTCCCATCCGTACTCACGAGCACACCCTCTGGCAGAAAAGCCGCTACAATCGGGCCAAAGGAGGCATCGTGGCCCGCTCCCCTTCTCCTGGCGGAACAATGGCTTCTGGATGCCGAGGTACTTTCACTACCTCTGATGGCTTTGCTCTTGGCGCCCGTAGTGATGCGCGTTGTGTCCCCGCCACCAAAACGGGTGATGCTGTGGATTGTGGAAGGACAATTGGAGGACTAGGCTTCTTCGTAGACTCTGGGGCCTCCGCCCGGGGCGTGCTATCTCCTATGGACATGGGCGAATCTCGTGGTACACGTAACACAGGCAATGGGCATCTGTCCCAGCCCTTGTGGTGAAAAAGTTCATCTATTTCACCGTCATCCCCACAGTCTGACAGCGATTCTAGGTCGGAGGTGTCATACATCTCTGCGGGAAGGTAGTCTCTAGTAGACGTGGAACTACCCTCCCTAGCGGGCTCTACCGACTGTGGACTCCCGACACCTCCAACCACCACCACAGTCCCAGCCCCTGGCTCACCTTGACCTTTCGAAGCACAGGGATGTCCAGGACTCTTCCAACCGGATCCATCCAGGCCCGGCAAGCGACGGGGTGAAGCTCGACCACGACCACAGGACGCCTGCACCAGGCCGACTTTCCTCTTCGGAGGTGGGAGCAGGGAATCTGTGGTGACCGAAGCAGCATCCTCTGATTTTTCTTTCTCAGTCTCTGGTTGGGCAGTCACATCGCCCTGGTCAGTGCGCACGGGAACCTCCGCAAAGGCCTGGATCTCCCCTTCTGGAGTAGCGGTACCGTTGAGGCAGTTGAGGCGAAGGGCCCGGGGTCTTACTGTGGATGGCTCCACCTCGAATAGGAATTCTCTGCATGCTTCACAACGCCCGAATGGCTTCAGGTGGACCACCAGTCCCGAACATCCGGGACAGATCACGCCGAGGGCCTCCGTGTCTCTGCAGGAATACAGAGCCAACTGCCCTCGGGGCCTGAGTCTTATCCCCGTATCTGTAAGGGGAGCAGCAAAGGTAGTCATCTTCGTGGGGTAGGGAACCGGAATCCACGAGGAGCTTGAGGCCATCCCGACTGTCTGCTGCTCCATCACGCACTGACCACGCGCCAAAGTCTCCACGTGTGTCCCTCCACATGGCCAGACTCCTCCCATAACTTGCACGTTTTCGCGGGCTTCCATCAAACTCCGCCCATAAACTGTGTAGTCACGGGGTGCCTCATGGCGCAGTGCAGTAAAAGCCCCCACATGTAGTATGTTAAACGGCTGGACTTCTCCCCCTTCTCGCTCTTCCGCATGGGCCTTTCCCGTCTTAGGGTCATTTCCACGACTTTGGGCAGGGATGCACTTTGGTCGATCACATGGACGACCCGCTCGGAACTCCTCCGGGCAGCAAAGTTCAGACACAGCCGTTCTTAATTCCAAGGTTAAAACACACATCATCCCGGACTCACGAGCCCCCACGTGTAGCGCCCTCACCTCATCTTCTTTGTCTAGGGGTATTTCGTATGTGAGGGTGAGATGCGCTACGGCCCATGTCCTCCCCATGGCAGTGGGTGAGGTGAAGGCCAGTACCAATTCTTTTCCTCGGGCCTGTGCGTTTCAGTTAATGACCAAGTCTTGCTGTGCTGACACTTCCCTTTGCTCCCATTAACCAGAGTACCACACACCGATTAGGGTCCAACTCTTGTTTTATTGTCACACTCACAATCAAACAGTTCTTTACCAGCCAACTGGTTGAGACCCAATAACAGTTCAATACGGTGGGGTGAGCAGGTCGAGGCACTATCCTGATTGTACGCTAAACCACTGTGGTTTCACCAGCGGTTACTATAGCCTTGGCTAGAGAGAACTTAGAACTTCTGAGTCTCTACCAGCGACTCAATAGAATGTAGATAGGAGTACCTTTGCTGCGTTGTGGCCCCTGTCAGGGGGAGACGTCCCTCCAAGGGAGTTACCGGAGGCCCATCTGTCACTGGGTTGATGCTGCTCCGGACTCTCCGGACGGGTGACCTCCCCGGCCTCCTCGCCTCAGACTTGGGCTCCATCCACCTCAGGGACCCTCGGACTCCTCCGCCCTTGCGGGACCCAGTCAAAGTCACTGGGCCCCAGGCCTCTGGTTTAGTACCTCACCCCAGGCTGAAGGTGCCTGGGATGGACGCCAACTCCGCTCCGGCCAGGCCTAGGGCGCCTGGACCGGAACTCCGAACTGCCCGCACCCAGGCCGAAGGTGCCTGGGCGCGCGATGCAGGAAAAAGACCTCGTGGCGAGGGCGTCTCTCCCCTTTATCTCCTCCCGCGACGTTACGGCAGGTTCCCCGCCCCCGCCGCACCATTGCCGGAAAGGGACAAAAAGGCCAGCACTGCGGCAGTGAATCTACCTTAGGCCTGTGGGAACCCCGCCACCCACAGGTCAAGGAGAACAGTACACCACCAAGTCCTCCACAAATTACCAATGGTCCAAATCCCTTCATGATCCATACACACCTGGGTCATACTACCACCCAGGTGTATCCCCCTAAATTTAAACCCCCGCTACATTAATATACAGTCCAAATTTTGGTACAAGATTGTATAAAGCGTTGCATCCAAGAACTTGAAGCGTTTTGTGGATCTCAGTCCACTTCCTCAGGAGTAGATGCAAGGTACATATCTACAAAAAATAAAATGATTAACAAAATGATGGTATTACTTAATCCAACAGATGGTTCCCCAGTCAAAGCAAAGAGCCTTACTACTTACAAAACAGCTTCAAGTTAAACATAGTAACAGTGGCGGTGCGTCCATAAAGGGTGCAGGAGCGCCGCCCCCCTCTCCTGTCACCGCTCTAATTACCATAGATAGATTCATGCATTGCATGAATCTACCTATAGTCGCAGCTGACACCCCTATTCAGGTGCCCAGACCCTTTTCGAGTGCAGGGCACCTGAATTACAGTGGCGGGGTGGTTTTTGGAAGCACCCGATTAGAGCAATTGGCTCTAATAGGCATCCAAAAATGTGAATAGCGGGCGCAACGCTGTGCGTTCACTATTCACTCAGCTGTGTGTTAGCAAAGGGAAGGAATTCCGCTTTGCTAACACTGACCTGCCTCTCAGCCAATCAGGTGTACTGGGTCTGTGTTACCTGTCACCTGATTGGCTGAAAGAACAGGCCCTGTGATAGGCGTCCAATCACAGGAGAGGACGAGCGGGCTGGAAGAGAAGAGAAGAAGGAATGGAGAACACTGCTCGCCGCCTGCCGCCATCACCCGCTGCCCACCTGACTCAAGGTAAGGGCGGGGGGTACAGTGGCAATACTCGGGGCACAGTGGCAGCACTCGGGGCACAGTGTCAGCACTCGGAGCACAGTGGCAGCACTGGGGGCACAGTGGCAACACTCGGGGCACAGTGGCAGCACTCTGGGCACAGTGACAGCGTTTGGGCAAAGTGGCAACATTTAATGGTGGCACAGTGGCATCGTTTGATGGCACAGTGGCAGCGTTTGATGGCACAGTGGCTGCGTTTGATGGGCACAGTGGTAACATTTAATGGGCACAGTGGCAGCATTTGCAGCACAGTGGCAGCGTTTGATGGCAAAGTGGCTGCGTTTGATAAGCACAGTGGCTGCGTTTGGGGCACAGTGGTAGCGTTTGTTGGCAGAGTGGCTGCATTTGATGGGCACAGTAGCTGCGTTTGATGGGCACAGTGGCAGCATTTAATGGCACAGTGGCTGCGTTTGATGGGCACAGTGGCTGCGTTTGATGGGCACAGTGGCTGCGTTTGGGGCACAGTGGGAGCATTTGATGGCACAGTGGCTGCGTTTGATGGGCACAGTGGCTGCGTTTGATGGGCACAGTGACTGCGTTTGATGGCACAGTGTCAGCGTTTGATGGCACAGTGGCAGCGTTTGATGGGCACAGTGGTTGCATTTGATGGGCACAGTGGTTGCGTTTGATGGCACAGTGGCTGTGTTTGATTGCACAGTGGCTGCGTTTGATTGCACAGTGGCTGTGTTTGATGGGCACAGTGAGGCTGCAATTGATGGGGGTTTTTTCAGAATTTTTCAGTTTGCGCCCCCCCAAAAATTTTGAGCACCAGCCGCCACTGCATAGTAACACTGGGGATCAAAGGTACTTGGGGACCTCTGCCCCGGGAGCAGTGGCAGTATGACCCACACAGTAACCAAAGGGGGCAAATGGTGGGCAGACCGAGTGGTGATAGAATACAGATCCATATAGTAGTCCAAAATAACACCCACAGCAGATACTGGTAATATCTGTGAGAATATTTAAATTAACATTACTGCATTAAATGAGTGTAGCATTCATATAAATAATGTGACCTGTGATTTTTGTGTAAACCAAAAAAAAGAGACAGAAGTATGTGGTCTATAGTATACGAACTCACACCCAGATAGCTTGAATATACACTAAATTACCAAAAGTATTGGGACGCCTGCCTTTACACGCACATGAACTTTATTGGCATCCCAGTCTTAGTCTGTAGGGTTCAATCTTGCGATGGTCCACTCTTTGCAGATATAACAGCTTCGACTCTTCTGGGAAGGCCGTCCACAAGGTTTAGGAGTGTGTCTTTGGGAATGTTTGACCATTCTTCCAGAAGCGCATTTGTGAGGTCAGGCCCTGATGTGGACGAGAAGGCCTGGCTCGCAGTCTCCGCTCTAATTCATCCCAAAGGTGTTCTATCGGATTGAGGTCAGGCCAGTCAAGTTCCTCCACCCCAAACTAGCTAATCCATGTCTATATGAACCTTTTTTTGTGCACTGGTGTACAGTCATATTGGAACAGGAAGGGGCCATCTCCAAACTGTTCCCACAAAGTTGGGAGCATGAAATTGTCCAAAATGTCTTGGTATGCTGACACCTTAGGAATTCCCTTCACTGGAACTAAGAGGCCAATCCCAACTCCTGAAAAACAACCCCATACCATAATACCCCCTCCGCCAAATGATTTGGACCAGTGCACAAAGCAAGGTCCATAAAGACATGGATGAGCGAGTTTGGGGTAGAGAAACTTGATTGGCCTGCACAGAGTCCTGACCTCAACACAACAGAACACCTTTGGGATTAATTAGAGCAGAGACTGTGAGTCAGGCCTGCTCTGTACAATGGTTTTGCACATAGCAGCCCCGTCCTCTTCTTCTGGGGTCCCCTGCCGATGCTCTAGGCCCCTCCTCTTCATCTGGTGCCCCCAGGGAAAGCAGCCAATTGCTTCTGCTGCTATCAATCTGTTCAATTAGGAGAGAGACAGCTGCGGGAGCTGCTGTGCTTGCTCACATCGCTGGATCAGATGGACTCAGGTAAGGAAAAGGACTCAGGTAAGAAAAAGGGGGGGTCTCGGGGGCAGCACAGAAGTTTTTTCACCTTTAGACTGAGTTCACACTGGTACGACACGACATTCATACAACTTTCATCCTACTTTGCTCTGCGACATCAGTTCGTACATTGATCCTACATTGGTCCGACATCCATCCGACTTTCATAACCGGATACTACTTTGATCCGACATTGTGCTAGTCTGATTTGTCTTTTGACCAATCAAAACAATCCCAGGGTGAGATAAATTCCTTTTACTGCTGCTGTAATCACCATGTCGGATGTCAAAAGTCGGATGGTTAGGACAAGGATCCTACTTTGATCCGACTTCAATGATATTCAATGGGCTGAAGTAGGATCAAAGTCGGACCAAAGTAGTACAGGGAGCATTTTCAAAGTCGGACCGACTTGTGTCGGACCAGTTAAGACGGCTCTCATAGGGAAACATTGATTTTCACACGTCATGCGACATGAGCTCCCGATGTCGGAGCGTTTGTCGCCCCAGTGTGAACCAGGCCTAATGCATACGTGAAAAACCTTAAGTCCCCTTTCACACATGCAGACCATTCATTTCATCAGTTCAGTCACTTGAAAACAGATGAAGTATTGCCGCCTGACGGACTCCGCTTGCTCAGCAGGGGATCGCTCCGCGAATCTCAGCTGAGTCGGCAGATGACAGGTCCATCTCCGATCACTGTGCAGAGAGAAGACGGACCCAGTCCCGCTCTCTTCTATGAGGAAATAGGGTGAAAATGGACCGCCTGTCCGCTTTCATCTGATCATAACCAATCCCATCTGCCGGACAGATGGAAAATAGGACCATCATCCGTCTTGAATTTGCAGACAGTATCGGATCGGATATCGGCGGATGTCAGCGGACATGTCACCGCTGACATCCGCCGCTTCTTAGAAGAGACTGGAGGGTCCGATCAGGTCCGCCTGAAAAACTGACAGGCAGACCTGATCGAACAACCCGTGTGAAAGGGGCCGAAGGCTTTAGAACAACTTGCAGCTGAGGCTGAATGTTTCAGCAGTTTGTGATCTCCAGTGATTACATGACTCACTGCAGCTTAGGAAGAAGATTGTTTATATATGGAAACAAACAAGTTTGTAGTTTCCAGATGCAGAGTGACTAAATGTAACATTGCAATGCTTATACTGACCTGGGCCTGTGATGGCTGCTTTAAAGGCGCAGGGAAATAAAGGGCGGAGGGGGAGGGGTAATAGGTAATAATGGCAAAATTGTTTGGTATCCATGAATTGTGTTATTAATTTTATTCTTCTATTAAAAGAACTAATGTGTTTTTTAACAGTACATCTGACCTTTAACTGTTGAGCTTGGAGGCCTGAGCTAGGGCTTCAGTATCGTTCTCTTCATATTATGTTTTATTCACAAGCTTTCTTCTTGAATTCCTGTTACATAAAGATCCAGTTTTGCTTTAATTATACTGATAAATCATAAGGGCTTGTTTAATTCATGTAATGAAGGGATCATTTACTTGGTGAAGTTGTTTACATATGACTCACAATTTTCAAGTATCTTTTAATTATATTGCTTTATTGCCGTATGTTTTTTTTTTGTGTGGCTGATTTGTGAACGCTACTCTTGAGAATCTCTATTTACATATCTGATTTCACGTGTTTTGACAATTTTGCTCTTTTCATTCTGCTCTCGCTGAAGACTGGAAAGTGGAATCCTTTGCATGTAAGTTTCAGTTACAGAAAGTCAAACCATTTTACAGCTTAGGCGTTTGTTGCATAGACAACTCCCATTAACCTCCCTGGCGGTATGATTATGTCAGATTTTTGATGCTCAAAGCAGTACCATTATTTTGCATGGAAATTTGGCGTTTTATATTGTAGTCCTGTAATTCTTAGGAATAACTCACTTAAATCTGTCCAAACAAGAGTATAGTAGACATCCCGGGTATGATAAAGTTTGAAACACAAAATCATAAATTATAATATAATAAATAACTATCAATAATTATAACAAATAATAATATAATAATAATACAATTTTTCAATAATGTAATCAAATCAAAAACACTGACATTTTCTCAGTTGCAGAATTGCCGCTGTCATTACTTTCAGTGTTTGATGACGAATTTCCCCACAAATCGCTATCGCTCAATTGTGCAAGTGATTCTAATTTATTATCGCTATTTTCTAGCTGGTCTTATCTTCCCTGTTTTATATTGTAATCCTTTAATTCTTAGTAATAACACACTTAAATCTGTCCAAACAAGAGTCTAAGGCCCCATGCACACAGGGCGCTTTTACAGCCGCGTTTTTTAAAGCTTAAAAACGCCTGTCCATGTTTTGTAAACATTTTTTGACCTTTTTTAAAAAAAATAAAAATAAAAATCCCGGAGCTCAAAAACGCGAATCGCTGCGTTTTTGCGCATTTTTGCTGCGTTTTTTGCGCGTTTATGCGCGTTTAATAGCGTCGGGCGTTTTTGCAGCTCCAACCTGGAGCTCCAGAATGCACTGGAATTGTTTTTTTTTTTGCAGCTGGAAAACGCCTATGCCACTTGGAGCTCATAAAAGCTCTATGTGTGCATGACACAATAGAATAACATGGATGGGCGTTTTGCAGCTGTAAAAAAAAAACGTCTAACGCTGCTGTTAGCAGCTGCAAAAACGCCCTGTGTGCATGGGGCCTAATAGACATCCCAGGTATGATAAAGTTTGAAACACGAAATCATAAATTATAATATAATAAATAACTATAAATAATTATAAAAAAATTATAATATAATAATAATAAAATTAATTTCCTCACGATTCACTATCGCTCAATTCTGCAAGTTTTCTAACTTACTATCATGGTTTTCTAGCTAGTCTAAAACCGCTTTTGACATAAAGGGACACTTTTTGGTTGCCATGGACAATCTCCAGTTTCCAGGCAGAAAGAACAGTATATATAATATAAAACTGCATGCAGGGCACTGGACAAAGCACTAGGGTCAAAAGGGATGTGAAATTCTTTGATACAGTAATGTAGTCTGTAAGATTACAGTGTACTGTATGTGTTATGTGTTTTAACTTTTTGAATTTGGCGCCGGGCTCCGTCCCCGTGCGTCGCGACACTCGTAGGGAACGGAGCCTGGCACTGTGATGAATGGAGCGGAGACACGGCTCACACACACAGCGGGAGGACAATGCAGGATCCTGGGGGCAAGGTAAGTAACCTTTGCCTTGATCCTGCGATGCGATCCCGAGTGTGGCTCTGGGTTACTGCTTTTGGTATGGAAAATTCACACCGAGCCACACTCGGGAATACCACTAGGAAGGTTAAAGGGTTAGTTAACCTTTACCTAAAACTACCTATGCAGAAAAGGGACATTTTGTAGAAACTTTGCCGTTTTAACCAAAGTTTAATAATTCCCTTGCTATAGGTGTAGGCCATTTACATACCTCATTTTTTTTTTTTTTTTTTTTTTAATGGTTGAACTGGATGGACTTGTGTCTTTTTTCAACCTGACTAACTATGTAACTTTAACTATGTAACTATGAAGCCTGACTGGAATACTCAAGGATGTTGCTAAGCAAGGCCCAGCTATTACTGTTCACCTTCACCATTTCAGGAGTGAGCTCAGAGCTATTGCATCAGGAGTAGTGGTGTATAAAGGTTTTGTGCTGCCCTAGGCCTGACTAAACTCGTGCCACCCCTAATTGAAATATGATCCACCCCTTCCTGTAAAGGTCACACCCCTTCCTGTTTAAGACCTGCCCTGAAATTTTCCAGTGGGGACACAAGTTCTGAGGGCCTTGGGGGGAGGGATTCCCTTGATCTGCAGAGATTTCCTCTCACTTCCTGTTTGGCTATGGGGCAGGAAATAAAGAGAAATGAACGGATGGCAAAAAAATTAACTGGGGCTCTAACCATCCCTTACTCTATCCAAAATGGGAAAAAAAATGTTGCCTATGGTTCTACTTTAACCACTTGACAACTGGGCACTTAAACCCCCTTCCTAACCAGACAAATTTTCAGCTTTCGGTGCTCTCACATTTTGAATGACAATTACTCAGTCATACAACACTGTACCCATATGAAATTTTTGTCCTTTTTTTCACACAAATAGAGCTTTCTTTTGGTGGTATTTAATCACTGTTGGGTTTTTTATTTTTTGCGCTATAAGAGAAAAAAGACTGAAAATTTTGTAAAAAAATTAATTTTTCTTTGTTTCCGTTATAAAATTTTGCAAATTAGTATTTTTTCTTCATAAATTTTGGCCAAAATTTATACTGCTACATACCTTTGGTAAAAATAAGTACAAATTGGTGTATATTTTTTGGTCTTTGTGAAAGTTATAGAGTCCACAAGCTATGGTGCCAATATCTGAAAATTGATCACACCTGAAGTACTGACGGCCTATCTAATTTCTTGAGACCCTAAGGGTCCTTTCACACGGGGCCCCGTGAAGCTCCGCTTGCTCAGCGGGGATCGCTCCGTTGATCCCCGCTGAGCCGACGGATGACTGGGCGGTCCCCGCACACTGTGCAGGGACCGCCCTGTCAGAGCGCCGCTCTCCCCTATGGGGAATCGGATGACGACGGACCGTAGAGTCCGTTGTCATCCGATCCGCTCCGCCGACGGAAGGAAAAATAGGGTTTTCCTCCGTCACACTTTGGCGGAGCGGATGTCAGCGGACATGTCTCCGCTGACATCCGTGCCTCCATAGGGGTACATGGAGGATCCGTTTCAGGTCCGCCTAAAAAACTGACAGGCGGACCTGAACGGACCTCCGTGTGAAAGAGCCCTTACATGGCAGAAAAGTACAAATACCCCCCAAATGACCCCTTTTTGGAAAGAAGACATTCCAAGGTATTTAGAAAGAGTCATTGTGAGTTTTTTGAAGTTGTCATTTTTTCCCACAATTCTTTGCAAAAATCAAGATTTTTTTTTTCTTTTTTTTTTTTTCACAAAATTGTCATATTAGCAGGTTATTTCTCACACACAGCATATGCATACCACTAGGGATGAGCTTCGAGTTCGAGTCGAACTCATGTTCGACTCGAACATTGCCTGTTCGCCCGTTCGCCGAACAGCGAACAAATTGGGGTGTTCGCGGCAAATTCGAAAAATCTATGGGAGAAATCTAAAGTGCTAATTATAAAGGCTTATATGCAAGTTATTGTCCTAAAAAGTGTTTGGGGACCCGGGTCCTGCCCCAGGGGACATGTATCAATGCAAAAAGAAGTTTTAAAAACGGCCGTTTTTTCGGGAGCAGTGATTTTAATAATGCTTAAAATGAAAAAATAAAAGTGAAATATTCCTTTAAATTTCGTACCTGGGGGGTGTGTATGATATGCATGTAAAGTGGCGCATGTTTCCCGTGCTTAGAACTGTCCCTGCAAAAAGTGTCATTTTTGAAAGAAAAAAATGCATTTAAAACTGACTCGCGGCTATTAATGAATTGTCGGCTCCCGGCAATACATACAAAAGTCATTGATAAAAAAAAAAATATGGATATTAAGGGGAACCCCGCCGCAAATAAAAAAAAATTGACGTGGGGTTCCCCCAAATATCCATTCCAGGCCCTTCAGATCTGGCATGGATTTTAAGGGGAACTCCACCCCAAATTAAAAAAAAAATGGCGTGGAGTCCCCCTAAAAATCCATACCAGACCCCTTATCCGAGCACGCAACCTGGCCGGCCGCAGGGGAAAAGGGGGGGACGAGAGAGCGGCCCCCCCTCCCTCCTGAACCGTACCAAGCCACATGCCCTCAACATGGGGAGGATGTCCCCATGTTGATGGGGACAAGGGCCTCATCCCCACAACCCTTGCCCGGTGGTTGTGGGGGTCTGCGGGCGGGGGGCTTATCGGAATCTGGAAGACCCCTTTAACAAAGAGGACCCCCAGATCCCGCCCCCCCCTATGTGAATTGGTAAGGGGTACATTGTACCCCTACCATTTCACGAAGAAAGCGTAAAAAAATGTTTAAAAAAACACACAAACACCTTGAAAAAGTCCTTTATTTAAAAAAAAAAAAAAAAAACATTCCAGCGGTGAAATCCAGTGTCCCGCGGCGATCCCGATGTCCAGCGCTGTCCGTCATTGGTTGTGCCTGAGCGGACCTGATGGGGAACTCCCTCTCAGTATTTTAAATGTATAGACCCGCCCCTTCTAAAGTTCCCCATCAGGTCCGCTCAGCGGACCAGATGCGGAACATGAGAAGGGGCGGGTCTATACATGTATTACCAAAGTGAGAGCAGTTCCCCATCAGGTCCGCCTCCTCGGTATGTCAGACCCGCCTACGTCATTGGCTTGAGCGGGGAACTTCCTTCACTATGTAAATTTAAATTTACATAGTGAAGGAAGTTCCCCGCTCAAGCCAATGACGTAGGCGGGTCTGACATACCGAGGGGGCGGACCTGATGGGGAACTGCTCTCACTTTGGTAATACATGTATAGACCCGCCCCTTCTCATGTTCCGCATCTCGTCCGCTGAGCGGACCTGATGGGGAACTTTAGAAGGGGCGGGTCTATACATTTAAAATACTGAGAGGGAGTTCCCCATCAGGTGCGCTCAGGCACAACCAATGAAGGACAGCGCTGGACATCGGGATCGCCGCGGGACACTGGATTTCACCGCTGGAATGTTTATTTATTTATTTATTTAAATAAAGGACTTTTTCAAGGTGTTTGTGTGTTTTTTTAAACATTTTTTTTACGCTTTCTTCGTGAAATGGTAGGGGTACAATGTACCCGTTACCAATTCACATAGGGGGGGGGCGGGATCTGGGGGTCCCCTTTGTTAAAGGGGTCTTCCAGATTCCGATAAGCCCCCCGCCCGCAGACCCCCACAACCACCGGGCAAGGGTTGTGGGGATGAGGCCCTTGTCCCCATCAACATGGGGACATCCTCCCCATGTTGAGGGCATGTGGCTTGGTACGGTTCAGGAGGGAGGGGGGGCCGCTCTCTCGTCCCCCCCTTTTCCCCTGCGGCCGGCCAGGTTGCGTGCTCGGATAAGGGGTCTGGTATAGATTTTTAGGGGGACTCCACGCCATTTTTTTTTTAAACTTGGGGTGGAGTTCCCCTTAAAATCCATGCCAGATCTGAAGGGCCTGGTAATTGAATTCTGGGGAACCCCCACGCTTTTTTTTTTTTTTTTTCTCAATGACTTTTGTATGTATTGCCGGGAGCCGACAATTCATTAATAGCCGCGAGTCAGTTTTAAATGCATTTTTTTTCTTTCAAAAATGACATTTTTTGCAGGGACAGTTCTAAGCACGGGAAACATGCGCCACTTTACATGCATATCATACACACCCCCCAGGTATGAAATTTAAAGGAATATTTCACTTTTATTTTTTCATTTTAAGCATTATTAAAATCACTGCTCCCGAAAAAACGGCCGTTTTTAAAACTTCTTTTTGCATTGATACATGTCCCCTGGGGCAGGACCCAGGTCCCCAAACACTTTTTAGGACAATAACTTGCATATTAGCCTTTATAATTAACACTTTAGATTTCGAACGTTCGAGTCCATTGTATTTAATAGGGTTCTAAAGTTTACACGAACATTTTGTCTGTTCGCAGGTTCTGGTGCGAACCGAACAGGGGGGTGTTCGGCTCATCCCTGCATACCACAAATTACACCCCAAAACACATTCTGCTATTCCTCCCGAGTATAGCGATACCACATGTGTGAGACTTTTACACAGCGTGGCCACATACAGAGGCCCAACATGCAGGGAGCACCTTCAGGCATTCTGGAGCACCCAGGCCAATTCTGACATTTCTCTCCTACATGTAAAAATCATCATTTGTTTGCTAGAAAATTACATAGAACCCCAAAACATTATATATGTTTTTTTAGCAAAGACCTTAAAGAATATAATGGTGGTCATTGCAACTTTTTATCTTGCACGGTATTTGCGCAGCAATTTTTCTAACGCGTTTTTTACGAAAAAAAACTGTTTTGTGCTTAAAAGAAAAAAAAAACAGTAAAGTTAGCCCAATGTTTTTGCATAATGTGAAAGATGAAGTTACGCCGAGTAAATAGATACCTAACATGTCACCCTTCAAAATTGCACACGCTCGTGGAACGGCGCCAAACTTCGCTACTTAAAAATCCCCATAGGCAACGCTTTAAATATTTTTACTGGTTACATGTTTTGAGTTACAGAGGAGGTCTAGGGCCAAAATCATTGCTCTTGCTCTAACGTTCGCAACGATACCTCACATGTGTGGTTTGAACACCGTTTTCATATGTGGGCGGGGCTTACGTATGCGTTCACTTCTGCATGCGATCTCGCGGGGGCAGGGGCGCTTTAAAAAAAATATATATATTTTATTGTTCATTTTACTTTATTTATTTTAGTTTGACATGTTTTTCGGCCCCAAATTTTTTTTTGATCACTTTTATTTCTATTACAAGGAATGTAAACATCCCTTGTAATAGGAATATGGCATGACAGGTCCTCTTTACAGTGAGATATGGGGTCAATAAGACCCCACATCTCACCTCTAGGCTGGGAAGCCTGAAAAAAAACAAAAAAAAAAACAATCTTGGCTTTGATCGTAGCGGTGAGTCGGTAGAAGCACCGGAGGGCAGCGGGAGGGGGGGGCATCCCCTCTCACCTTCCATAAGAGCGATCAAGCGGTGGAACAGCCGCTATGATCATTCTTATGGTGCAGGGAATCGCCAGCTGAAAAAGCGAATATCTGAATGATGCTTGTAGCTGCTCCCATCATTCAGATATCCCCGCACAAACTCAAGGACGTCATATGACGTCCGGCGGGCGGGAAGTGGTTATTGCGGAGTATTGCCGGGTATTGAGGAGTATTGCCGGGTATTGAGGAGTATTGCCGGGTATTGAGGAGTATTGCAGGGTATTGAGGAGTATTGCAGGGTATTGAGGAGTATTGCAGGGTATTGCCGAGTATTGCCGAGTATTGCCGGGTATTGCCGAGTATTGCCGGGTATTGCGGGGTATTGCCGGGTATTGAGGAGTATTGCCGGGTATTGAGGAGTATTGCCGGGTATTGAGGAGTATTGCCGGGTATTGCCGGGTATTGAGGAGTATTGCAGGGTATTGTGGAGTATTGCCGGGTATTGTGGAGTATTGCCGGGTATTGTGGAGTATTGCCGGGTATTGTGGAGTATTGCAGGGTATTGTGGAGTATTGCCGGGTATTGTGGAGTATTGCCGGGTATTGTGGAGTATTGCCGGGTATTGTGGGGTATTGCAGGGTATTGAGGAGTATTGCGGAGTATGGCAGGGTATTGCGGAATATGGCAGAGTATTGCACAGTATGGCAGGGTATTGCACAGTATGGGCAGGGTATTGCAGAGTATTGCACAGGGTATTGCAGAGTATTGCACAGGGTATTGCAGAGTATTGCACAGGGTATTGCAGAGTATTGCGCAGGGTATTGCAGAGTATTGCACAGGGTATTGCAGAGTATTGCGCAGGGTATTGCAGAGTATTGCGCAGAGTATTGCACAGGGTATTGCAGAGTATTGCGCAGGGTATTGCAGAGTATTGCGCAGGGTATTGCAGAGTATTGCGCAGGGTATTGCACAGGGTATTGCAGAGTATTGCACAGGGTATTGCAGAGTATTGCACAGGGTATTGCAGAGTATTGCACAGGGTATTGCAGAGTATTACACCAGGGTATTGCAGAGTATTGGTTTGCAGAGTATTGGCAGGGTGTATTGCAGAGTATTGCACAGGGATGGCTGAGCAGGGATGGATGGATGGCTGGATCTGTGACTGCAATTGTCACAGATCCAGCCCACAGTTGACATGTTCTGACATGGGGGAGGGAGCTGACATGATCCGCTCCCTCCCCTCTCCTCTCACACTGTACCGATCGGTACAGAGAGGGGAGGGAGGAACCGGCGTCATCACATGACGCCGGTCTGTTTACAAGTGATCGCTCCTTCATTGGACGGAGCGATCACGTGGTAAACGGCCGCGATTAGCGGCCATCTACTGTGATCCGTGATGCGCCGGGTCTTCCGGACCCGGCGGTCACGGTCATATCCTGGAGCGCGCCCCAGGGGGCGCGCGGGAGCAAGATTCTGTGAGGACGTCCCTGGGACGTCCACTCAGGATAACTCGACCGCGCTGTGGACGTCTTTTGTGCATGGCGCGGTCGGCAAGTGGTTAAGCACAAATTTCTGCTAAATTTATGGAGGACTAAGAAGATATAACCATGCCAGTGGTGCAACAGAAAACATGTAGCACAGTGATGAAGGTATGTGGTCCAGGCAGTGAGCAAAGGAAAGATTGGGGGCAGGAACAAGTAAATCCATCTGTTTATTTTTCTCATCAGCAATCAACAGAAATAAAATTAAGATTGCCTAATATTAGGTATGAGCTTCGAGTTCGAGTCGAACTCATGTTCGACTCGAACATTGCCTGTTCGCCGAACAGCGAACAAATTGGGGTGTTCGCGGCAAATTCGAAAAGTCTATGGGAGAAATTTAAAGTGCTAATTATAAAGGCTTATATGCAAGTTATTGTCCTAAAAAGTGTTTGGGGACCCGGGTCCTGCCCCAGGGGACATGTATCAATGCAAAAATAAGTTTTAAAAACGGTCGTTTTTTCGGGAGCAGTGATTTTAATAATGCTTAAAATTAAAAAATAAAAGTGAAATATTCCTTTAAATTTCGTACCTGGGGGGTGTGTATGATATGCATGTGAAGTGGCGCATGTTTCCCGTGTTTAGAACTGTCCCTGCAAAAAATGTCATTTTTGAAGGAAAAAAAGTCATTTAAAACTCACTCGCGGCTATTAATGAATTGTCGGCTTTTATCAATACATAGAAAAGTCATTGATAAAAAAAAAAAAAAAGCGTGGGGGTCCCCCAAATATCCATACCAGGCCCTTCAGATCTGGCATGGATTTTAAGGGGAACTCCACCCCAAATTTTAAAAAAAAATGGCGTGGAGTCCCCCCAAAAATCCATACCAGACCCCTTATCCGAGCACGCAACCCGGCCGGCCGCAGGGGAAAAGGGGGGGGACGAGAGAGCGGCCCCCCCTCCCTCCTGAACCGTACCAGGCCACATGCCCTCAACATGGGGAGGATGTCCCCATGTTGATGGGGACAAGGGCCTCATCCCCACAACCCTTGCCCGGTGGTTGTGGGGGTCTTCGGGCGGGGGGCTTATCGAAATCTGGAAGACCCCTTTAACAAAGGGAACCCCCAGATCCGGCCCCCCCCTATGTGAATTGGTAAGGGGTACATTGTACCCCTACCATTTCATGAAGAAAGCGTAAAAAAATGTTTAAAAAAACACACAAACACCTTGAAAAAGTCCTTTATTAAAAAAAAAAAAAAATAATAAAAAAAAAACATTCCAGCGGTGAAATCCAGTGTCCCGCAGCAATCCCGATGTCCAGCGCTGTCCGTCATTGGTTGTGCCTGAGCGGACCTGATGGGGAACCTCCTCCGCAGTGTTTTAAATGTATAGACCCGCCCCTTCTAAAGTTCCCCATCAGGTCTGCTCCGCGGACCAGATGCGGAACATGACAAGGGGCGGGTCTATACATGTATTACCACAGTGAGGGAAGTTCCCCATCAGGTCCGCCCCCTCGGTATGTCGGACCCGCCTACGTCATTGGCCTGAGCGGGGAACTTCCTTCACTGTGTAAATTTAAATTACACAGTGAAGGAAGTTCCCTGCTCAGGCCAATGACGTAGGCGGGTCCGACATACCGAGGGGGCGGACCTGATGGGGAACTTCTCTCACTGTGGTAATACATGAATAGACCCGCCCCTTGTCATGTTCCGCATCTGGTCCGCTGAGCGGACCTGATAGGGAACTTTAGAAGGGGCGGGTCTATACATTTAAAACACTGAGGAGGAAGTTCCCCATCAGGTCCGCTCAGGCAAAACCAGTGACGGACAGCGCTGGACGTCGGATCACCGCGGGACACTGGATTTCACCACTGGAATTTTTTTTATTTTTTTTAATTTTTTTTTAATAAAGGACTTTTTCAAGGTGTTTGTGTGTTTTTTTTTACATTTTTTTACGCTTTGTTCGTGAAATGGTAGGGGTACAATGTACCCCTTACCAATTCACATGGGGGGGCCGGGATCTGGGGGTCCGCTTTGTTAACCACTTCCCTACCCAGCCATAGTCAAATGACGTCCACAGATGGGATCTCCCATCCTGGGTGGACGTCATATGACGTCCTCGGCTTTGTAGGGGGATATCTGAATGATGCCTGCAGCTAGAGGCATCATTCAGATATCCTTTTGAAGTGCCGGCGATTCTGCACACCATAAGAATGATCATAGCGGCGGTTCCTCTGCTTGATCGTTCTTACAGGCGGCGGGAGGGGACACCCCCCCCCTCCCGCCGCCATCCGGTGCTTCTCCGGGCTCCCCGTGCGATCGGGGACCCGGAGCGAATCTTCCGGCGTCGTTGGTGGGGTCACGTGATGAGCATAGAGATGACTGGTGACCAGATGGTCACCAGTCATCTCTATGATCGTCGGAGGCCCGGGCGCGATGTGATGACGTCACGCCCGGGCTTCAAATGTAAACAAAGCCGCCATTGCGGCTGTAAGTATGAGATCAGTGAAAAAATTTTCACTGATCTCATGCTTTCCAGCCTGGAGGAGAGATGTGGGGTCTTATTGACCCCGCATCTCTCAATAAAGAGAACCTGTCACACATATCCTATTACAAGGGATATTTACATTCCTTGTAATAGGAATAAAAGTGATCAAAAAAAATAAAAAAGTAAAATCATTGTAAAAAAATAAATAAATAAGTAAAAAAAAAAAAATTAAAACGCCCCTGTCCCCGGTAGCTCGCGATCAGAAGCAAATGCACACGTAAGTCGCCCACATATGTAAACGCCGTTCAAACCACGCATGTGAGGTATCGCCGCGTGCGTTAGAGCGCGTGCAACAATTCTAGCACTAGACCTCCTCTGTAATTCTAACCTGGTAACCTGTAAAAAAAATTAAAGCGTCGCCTATGGAGATTTTTAAGTACCGAAGTTTGGCGCCATTCCATGAGTGTGCGCAATTTTAAAGCATGACATGTTAGGTATCTATTTACTCTGCGTAACATTATCTTTCATATTTTCTCCAAAAATTGGGCTAACTTTACTGTTTTGTTATTTTTTAATTCATGAAACCATTTTTTTTTTTTTAAAAAGGCGTTTGAAAAATTATTGCGCAAATATCGTGCAAGAATAAATGTTGCAATGACCGTCATTTTATTCCCTAGGGTGTCTGCTAAAAAACATATATAATGTTTGGGGGTTCTGAGTAATTTTCTAGCAAAAGAATGATGATTTGTACATGTAGGAGAGAAGTGCTAGAATAGGCCCGGTATTGAATAGGTACAAAAAGCCCTGTATTGAAGTGGTTAAAGGGGTCTTCCAGATTCCGATAAGCCCCCCGCCCGCAGACCCCCACAACCACCGGGCAAGGGTTGTGGGGATGAGGCCCTTGTCCCTATCAACATGGGGACATCCTCCCCATGTTGAGGGCATGTGGCCTGGTACGGTTCAGGAGGGAGGGGGGGCCGCTCTCGTCCCCCCCCCTTTTCCCCTGTGGCCGGCCAGGTTGCGTGCTCGGATAAGGGTCTGGTATGGATTTTTGGGGGGACTCCACGCCATTTTTTATTAAATTTGGGGTGGAGTTCCCCTTAAAATCCATGCCAGATCTGAAGGGCCTGGTATGGATATTTAGGGGGAACCCCACGCCATTTTTTTTTTATTTGCGGCGGGGTTCCCCTTCATATCCATTCCAGACCTGAAGGGCCTGGTAATTGAATTCTGGGGGACCCCCACGCTTTTTTTTTTTATCAATGACTTTTGTATGTATTGATAAAAGCCGACAATTCATTAATAGCCGCGAGTGAGTTTTAAATGACTTTTTTTCCTTCAAAAATGACACTTTGTGCAGGGACAGTTCTAAGCACGGGAAACATGCGCCACTTTACATGCATATCATACACACCCCCCAGGTACGAAATTTAAAGGAATATTTCACTTTTATTTTTTAATTTTAAGCATTATTAAAATCACTGCTCCCGAAAAAACGGCCGTTTTTAAAACTTCTTTTTGCATTGATACATGTCTCCTGGGGCAGGACCCGGGTCCCCAAACACTTTTTAGGACAATAACTTGCATATAAGCCTTTATAATTAGCACTTTAGATTTCAAACGTTCGAGTCCATTGTATTTAATAGGGTTCTAAAGTTCACACGAACATTTTGTCTGTTCGCAGGTTCTGGTGCGAACCGAACAGGGGGGTGTTCGGCTCATCCCTGCCTAATATATACAACTGACACAAGCAAAGGATGGCAGGAGAGTAGAGTCCTACTACCTAACTGACAGGTATAGGTGACCATGTCAGTGCCCTTGTGTCTGAGCCATCCCTATCATACCGGCAGCAGTCGGCAGCAGTGCTTCATGGGGGCACCAGAACGATTTGTCTTTGCGGCCCAGTCCACCTCATAAGACTGGCGCTGCACTAACAGTGTAGCGCAAGCCGACGGGGACTCTTTTCATGCTGCCCCCCCTGCAAAGTGATGCCCTAGGCCTGGGCCTTGTTGGCCTAGGCCAAGATACAGCGTTGATCAGGAGAGAGAGAGAGTGCATGTGAGCGAGTTTGAATCAGAGAAATACTGTAGCTTGCTCCTGGGATGGTGAAGGTGAAGGTGGCCTCGCTTAACAGCATTCTGGGAGTTTTCAGGTCAGGCTTCATTAGCTACATAAATAGCCTACACCTATAGAAAGGGCATTATTACAATTTGGATTAATTTTGGTTTACCAACAGGTATGTTAATAAGAGAGCTTACTTTGCTGCTTAAACTTTGTTTATGTTATCTATGTTTGTTGGGTTTCTCCTAAGCCTAGGACATTGATTGCTTCTGTCTGCGCTTCTCTTTCTCTCCTCACTGGACATGGAGGCAGCAGCGGGAGTCATTGGCGCATTCTCCTGTCAATCAAACCCAGTGAAGAGGGAGTAGGGGGTTAGGCCAAGCCACGCTGTGTGTGTCAATGGACACACATAGCCTGGCTTGGGAGGAGGCCCACGTGAGCGCCCCCATTGCAAGTAGCTTGCTATGGGGGCACTCGGAAGGGAGGTGGAGCCAGAACCCTTTAAAATCACTTTAAATACAGCTTCAGCTGCCTATAAATATGGATACCACCTAACTAGTTATATTTTGACTTGGAGTTTTCCCAGGTGTGTGACACTATCACCTCTTCAAAGAAGACACTTAAAGTGGAACTCCATTTAAAATTGAAATCTATGCCAGCACCCTGCCCCCTTTCTCCCCAGTCCTTTTTATTATAAATATAGGTTGGCATTCCTTTTGGACTGAGTTTTTGTAAGGTAATGATGTGTGAGTGCTGCTCAGTCCTGGAGTACTGTGAACGTAGCCAGTATGTCTGATGTGTCATTCTGCCCGAAGAGGACTGGTAGTGCTAGACTGAGGAGGAAGCTGGGGACATTGCTGGTGTGTGGAGAGGGTAAGTACAGCTTGGGCATTTATTTCTTTTAAAACCGGATGGGGGGAGGATTTAATAATTTTAAAAAAGTGTTTCCACTTTTACAGTCACCTCTCCTGCTATCAGCCCTGTGGAGCTTTAATGTAGTAAAAAGAAACAGATAAGAAGAGAAATCCGCTGTGCTGAGTGGTTTGATCCACCTCTCCTTACATCACTATGCTGTCCTGTGGTGATGTAAGGACTGGTGGGATGAACCAGTGAGAGCAGCGGGGGACCAAGAAACCAACAATCCCAGAAGTATCAAATTGTCTATAAAGGCAATAGGTGAGTATTAAGGTGGGAGTAAACTCTCATACATGATTTTTACCTATAGGTAAGCCTATACTAAGGCTTATCTACAGGTACTGTAAATATCTCCTAAACGTGCACCATTTAGAAGATATTTACTGTAGATGCAGCCGGTGACATCACCAGCACATGCGCTGTGAAGGAACGGCCACCCTTCAGAGTCCTATGCACGATCGCTCCTGCGCCCATGCTCGAGAGTGACGTCATTGCCGCTCCGGCCACTCACACAGCCAGAGTCCGCGAACCCAGAAGGAAGACAGTTGAAGATGGAAGCCCTGTCAGTGGTGACAGCTCGCCGCTGGAAGGGCTTCGTTCTAAGGTAAGTTTCACATATTATGCTAGTAGCTACTAGCACACTATAACTTTGTCTTGCAGGTTAAAAAAATAAATAAATTGCCCGCGATTTACTACCACTTTAAATGTCCTTTATTTTAAGCATATATTTTCACGACAAAAACACTTTAGTATTAAACTGTTTTGATAATCTTTTCTACAGGTGTCAAAAGATGACAGAAGTGATATTGAATCCAGTTCAGAAGACGAAGACTCGCCACCCCGTGTACAAAAACCTCATAACCCCAGCACTAACGGGGTGAACGGTACAAACGGAATTAATGGTTATCTGACGGCTGGAACCTCTTCAGATGAACATTAAACTGTCATCAATGGAACAATAAACTGTTTGCTACTGGAACCATTTAGTCAATTGTAAATGACATTGCTCCGTAATATCTCTGCAACAGAATCCAGTATAGGAATATCAAGCATTTGAATAGTGCACTAACATTTTTTTTTTTCTTTTTTTTTTTCTATACTTTTAAGTTTGTGACTGATAGAAAAAGCACTAGTCTATGTGCGTGTGAGCATGCTTTATGTTTTGGTAACTGCTGCAAATGAGTCAGTATTTTCATATGCTTGAATGTTATTTATGTTTTTGTATTTGCTTTAAATTTCAGAGTGAAACGTTTTATTATTATTATTATTATTATTATTATTATTATTATTATTTTTTTAGTGATGACTGTGATCAGGCTCTATGATATTTTTTGGGATTAAGACCGTGTTTATGATCATTGATATAATATGTGCACATAGCCAAACACACTTTACTGTGGAATGAACAGTCCTGTCATTCTCACAGTGGTGGACACACGGTACCCATACACAACTCACATACACACACGGTACCCATACACAACACCCATACACAACACACATACACACACGGTACCTATACACAACACACATACACACACGGTACCCATACACAACACGCATACACACACGGTACCCATACACAACACGCATACACACGGTACCCATACACAACACACATACACACACGGTACCCATACACAACACGCATACACACACGGTACCCATACACAACACACATACACACACGGTAGCCATACACAACACGCATACACACACGGTACCCATACACAACACACATACACACACGGTACCCATACACAACACCCATACACAACACACATACACACACGGTACCCATACACAACTCACATACACACACGGTACCCATACACAACACCCATACACAACACACATACACACATGGTACCTATACACAACACACATACACACACGGTACCCATACACAACACGCATACACACACGGTACCCATACACAACACGCATACACACGGTACCCATACACAACACACATACACACACGGTACCCATACACAACACGCATACACACATGGTACCCATACACAACACACATACACACACGGTACCCATACACAACACGCATACACACACGGTACCCATACACAACACACATACACACACGGTACCCATACACAACACCCATACACAACACACATACACACACGGTACCCATACACAACACCCATACACAACACACATACACACACGGTACCCATACACAACACACATACACACACGGTACCCATACACAACACACATACACACACGGTACCCATACACAACACACATACACACACGGTACCCATACACAACACACATACACACATGGTACCCATACGCAAAGGGGGAAAGATGATAGCTCATTAAGTGCTGAACAAAAGTTTGTGGCGTTTCTCTCAAGCGATATATCCGTTGCTGGCGACAGGGGTGGCTTGCCATATCATCCAAACTAAATTTACAGGTGCCGCTCAAGGCTTCACCAGGTTCTCTTATATAGCAACCGCTTGGGGTGCAGACAAGGATAAAGCTCCTCCCAGCTCTAGACATCTAATGGAAAAGGGAAAAGACCTGGAAGTTGCCCATCTCTGCAAAACCCTGCAGGAAGGTATATGACAGCCTAAGCCAGGCAAACGCCCCCAACACATTTAACTCCGCCCACAGAGCTCAGTCATGACTAAGCTCAGCGGGTGGAGTGAAACTGGTTGGGGGCGTTGTCTGGTTGGAGCCTGGGCTGAGGCTGTCATACACCGTCTTACAGGGGTTTGCAGAGATGTGCGACCTCCAGGCCTTTCCCTTTTCCATTACCTATTTATCATCTGATACAAAAGAGCATCATGTTAGAAAAAAACATTTCCTTCATCACTGACACTTGTACATTTTGACTAATAATCATAGATTATAAAATAGTCCTTAACTGGCCATAAACAAGCTCATCCAAGTAGTTCCATGAGCTGTACTGATTGTCATGCTTCTTTTTTGATTACTGAATTGTCCATTTTAAATAGTAGGACATATAGGCTACATTGTCTGTAGAAAAAAATATTGATTTGAACTGCTTTAAAGGGACTCTGTCACCCTGCCCTACCTTGGTCACACCCCTTGACCCACTTATACTCACCTTCTACGTTATGGGTGCTCAACCTGTGGCCCTCCAACTGTTGCAGAACTACAAGTCCCATGAGACATTGCAAGTTGCTGTTAGTTATAATCATGACTCCCAAAGGCAGAGACATAATGGGACTTGTAGTTCCGCAACAGCAGGAAGACCACAGGTTAAGCACCTATGTTCTACATGGACTCCAGCTTTGATGCTCTGTGGGTCCTCAAGGGTATAAGGGAAGCGTGTAACCTCATCCCAGAATGTGGCCATTTATGTCCAAAAAATATCATGTGAGAAAGGAGGATGTCACAAACCCTATATATGCTCTAAAAAGATTCAGCAGTATGCTTACACAGGGTGAGACTCCTGGCTGGGACCAGAGCAGAAAGGTTGGGGAGCATGGTGAAGGTGCGTAGTGTAAGCTATTAGGGGGCTTTCAAGGAAAGCTTAAGGGGCAAAGTGACAGAGCCTTTTTAAAGCTGATATCCAGTTTATATTGTAAAAAGTTTTGGGACACCTGTCTTTACACGCACCGGAACTTTAATGGCCTCCCAGAGTTAGACCGTAGGGTTCAATATTGAGTTGGCACACCTTTTGCAGCTATAACAGCTTCAACTCTTCTGGGAAGGCTGTCCACAAGGTTTAGGAGTGTGTCTATCAGAGTGTTTGACCATTTTTCCAGAAGCACATTTGTGTGGTCAGGCACTGATGTTGGATAGTGTGCACTCTAATTCATGCCAAAGGTGTTCTATCAGGTTGGGGTCAGGACTCTGTGCAGGCCAGTCAAGTTCCTCCACCCCAAACTCGCTCACCCATGTCTTTATGGACCTTGCTTTGTGTACGCCTTAAGAGTTCTCTTCACTGGAACACAGTGTCCAAGCCCAACCCCTGAAAAACAACCCCACACCCTAATCCCCCTCCACCAAATGATTTGGACCAGTGCACAAAGCAAGGCCCATAAAGAAATCGATGAGCGAGTTTGGGGTGGAGGAACTTGACTGGCCTGCACAGATTCCTGACCTCAACCCAATAGAACACCTTTGGGATGAATTAGTGCAGAGACTGCGAGCCAGGCCTTCTCTTCCAGTTCCAACATCAGTGCCTGACCTCACAAATGCCCTTCTGGAAGAATGGTCAAACATAGACACACTCCTAAACCTTTTGGACAGCCTTCCCAGAAGATTTGAAGCTGTTATAGCTGCAAAGAGTGGGCCAACTCAATATTGGAACCCTACAGACTTATGCTGCGTACACACGATTGAAAATTCTGACAAGAAAAGTCCGATGTGAGCTTTTTGTCGGAAATTCCGACTGTGTGTATGCTCCATCGGACTTTTGCTGTCATAATTTCCACCAAGAAAAGATTGAGAGCAGGTTCTCTATTTTTCCGACTGAAAAAATTCTTATCGGAAATTCTGATCGTCTGTAGCAATTCCGACGCGCAAAATTCCTACGCATGCTCGGAAACAATTTGATGCATGCTAGGAGCATTGAACTTAATTTTCTCGGCTCGTCGTAGTGTTGTACGTCACCGCGTTCTTGACGGTCGAAATTTCAGAGAACTTTTGTGTGACCGTGTGTATGCTTGCCAAGCTTGAGTGGAATTCTGTCGGAAAAAACATCCAAGGTTTTTCCGATGGAAATTCCGATCGTATGTACGCGGCATAAGACTGAGATGCCATTAAAGTTCATGTGTGTGTAAAGGCAGGTGTTCCAATACTTTTGACAATACAGTGTAGCTTGTCCAACAGAACTATTTATACTGCACTAAAAGCTGGAGATCAGCTTTAAAGTGGAAGTAAACCCTCCTATCATTTTCAGCCAAGGAAGCTGCCATATTGGCCTCTGTTTAATCTTCAACTGCCATGTTGCTGCACATGTGATCAGTTATGGCACCAGCCATTGAATGGTTTGACAGTTTGCTTGAGAGCACAACCAATGTGACAGTTAGCATTTCCGGAATGCCGGGAATGTAACAGTTTTTTTAAACTGTTACATCGATGGGTTTACTCCCGCTTTAAGGCTCCTTATTGATCTGGCCAAAGATACTCCTGATTGTCCTATCCACATAAGGGACCTTACTATTCCTCTCTACTACTTCAATAATTTTCTTTGATTTCTCTGCTCTTATCGCTCTACCTTGCCTGACCATTATACCACACACTGCCACTTTTTTTACATTTGACAGTATTATGGCAGCTCGGCAGTAGAACACCTTGGCAATGATCTGGGCCATCAATGGAACAGCTAGGTGATGTAAAATAGAGGGGAGTCGTGACCCCATCAGTCTTTTCTAGGTTGAGGTGTACAGGCTGAGATTTCCCTTCTGTATTAGAACATCAAAGAAAAACAATTACACAAAGTTCTGATAGTCAATAGTGTTTTTTGGCAGCATTCATGAACATAACACCCATTCTGCTCTAGGCTAATGTGCCATACACAGGTCTGTATTGTGGCTGCTTGGTACTACAATAAAGCAATATTGAGGATCAGAGCTTAGTTTGTGTTCAAACTTTTATGACAACTTATTTTATATGCAAGATGTATTAATAAAAGTGCTGCATATATATGTGAATGTTCCAGGAGCTTTGCTAAAATGAATAAGATTTTGCATGGTTTACTCTTTTTGGTAAACCCATTGCAGGGCACAGTCAGCCTGTACACTGAAAACAAAGGCTTCTTGTATAAAAATTGGAGTAGAGGAAAAGTTTGTGGTGTTGCTCATAGCAACTAATCAGGTTCAAGGTGTTATTTTCTAATGTAGGGCAATAAGTCAAAGCACATTGTGGAAAAGCCACATAGGCACAGAACAAGGGTGGCAGAATTCTGGGGATGGAGGGGACTGCCATCTATATTTTTACCTACTAAAAAAATCTTATGTAAGGCGGTAAACATTAAACAGTAACAGTACACATTATACAGTACATGAGATAATAATTGTTTTATATGAGAGTTATTAAACCTTGCTGTCACAAAATTCTTTGGCCATTAGGTTGGCCAATGAAAGTTATCCATGGTGGTATATTATGAAATCCAGCTATGAACAACACTTGTATCATCAGAAGCTATTTAGCAAATTTAAAAGAGAAGTATGTTTTTTTTTGTTTTTTTTTCAGAATCATATTTTCCTAGGTGGATGCAGCATTGTTACGATGCTGCATCTGTTCCCCGCCAGCTCTAAGACTGAGAACCAAGCGATCAATCACTGCTGATCGCTCGGCTCTCAGGGCTCCCTTAGCAGAGAGCTGTTGACTGTCAGTCACCTCTCTCTGCTCTGCCCCCCACACTTACTGAAACTCTGAGCTGTGGAGGGGGTGGGAGCAGCCAGCTCAGGCTCTCAGCAACTCACTGAGAGGCTGAAAATGGAAAAATACTGCGCTAACTATAAGTGACTGAAAAACCAGCAGCAGCTCTAACATGTGATAAACATACAAATGAGAAAGGAAAAAATAAGGCTGCGCTGCAAAGTGAAGAACCAATAGTAAAATCAATCCATCATGTGACAAAGTGCATATACCATTGGAATAACGTATTCATAAATGAAGGAAAAATGGTACAACCATAGTGAATGATTAGAATTTAAAAGTCCATAGTAAACCAGTGAAGGAAACTATAAGTGTTGATAAAAATCAGTGATCAAAACAAATAGATGAAAAGTCCCAAATCTCCAGATCAAAGAGACCGTGGTGAACCAACTGAGGTGATGATGGATGTAAAAAGAATGAGGCTCAGGGTGAACACCATAGAAACCCTCGTGCTCCACCACCATCTGAATAAACTGCTTACCAGAGGCAAATGGGTTTAAGGCCTGTCAGGTGATCTGCAGCACTCAAAACGATCGGGATGGACCCGAATCCAAGGAGGGTAGTTTCGATCAACCAGCTCCCAGAAGGTCACCAATCATGCCCCAGAAATATAAGGATACTCGATAGTGTGATATTTTACCATATGGTTTTATTAAGAAAATTAAAATCCTACTTACAAAAGAGCCGATAAAATCATGCCCATAAGAAAAAGCCGTCCGGCCTGCAGACGCCTGTCCACTGGTGATGACGCCTGTCCACTGGGAGGTTGACACGTTGACGTCATCACCAGTGGACAGGCGTCTGCAGGCCGGCCGGCTTTTTCTTATGGGCATGATTTTATCGGCTCTTTTGTAAGTAGGATTTTAATTTTCTTAATAAAACCATATGGTAAAATATCACACTATCGAGTATCCTTATATTTCTGGGGCATGATTGGTGACCTTCTGGGAGCTGGTTGATCAAAACTACCCCCCTTGGATTCGGATCCATCACAATCGTTTTGAGTGCTGCAGATCACCTGACAGGCCTTACACCCATTTGCCTCTGGTAAGCGGTTTATTCAGATGGTGGTGGAGCACAAGGATTTCTATGGTGTTCACCCTGAGCCTCATTCCTTTTACATCCATCATCACCTCAGTTGGTTCACCACGGTCTCTTTGATCTAGAGATTTTGGACTTTTCATCTATTTGTTTTGATCACTGATTTTTATCAACACTTATAGTTTCCTTCACTGCTTTACTATGGACTTTTAAATTCTAATCATTCACTATGGTTGTACCATTTTTCCTTCATTTATGAATACATGTTATTCCAATGGTATATGCACTTTGTCACATGATGGTTTGATTTTATTATTGGTTCTTCACTTTGCAGCGCAGCCTTATTTTTTCCTTTCACTGAGAGGCTGAGCCTGGTGCCGGTCCAGCCATGTGAGTGAATTCTGACTTCATTATCTCGATCTTGCCCCGGCCTGGACCAGCTCTGTGACCTCAGCCAACAGTGGGATTCAGCCTGCTATGGGCTGAAAACGGGGGACTCCTGTGATCCACAGGAGAAGTACAGCCAAACAAGCTTTGGCTGTATTTCTCCTTTAAACATAAACGTGAGTTCTATGCAGGTATTCTCATAAGTAATTAATATTTTTTTAATATGTGATGTGTATTTTTGTTTTAATGCCAACTTGCGCCTTGGCCGTGCAAGACAAAACAAGCTGCTAACCCCACCAGTAGCCAATACTCTCCTTTCCTTTGCGTCCCCCGCTGCTCCATTCAGGGAATAAAGAAATAAAAATAAAAAGTACTTACAGGTATATAGAAGCATGCGATTCACTCCCCTCCCTCTCATGTGACAGCATCAGAGCTTAGTGACTAGCCATTCAGGCACCCAGCACTGTCACATGTGGATGGGATAGGGAAAGAGTCCATAGCCCTGTGTAAGCTCCAATTTTCTTATGGAAGCATACACATGGCTAGCTCTGCTAAAAGGGGCAGGAGAAGTGCAAGTGGATAGGAAAAGCACAGGTAGACCTGTGGGCTGGATTCTGCATGTAAACTAACCACACAATGGTAAAAAATGTAACTCCAGTTGCCTGCACCTGTTTTTTTCCCCTGTGGTTTTAGACCCGCTAACCCAGGGTGCACGGGTATGCAACGCAATAGTGAGTTACAAGTTGAAACTTTAAACATTGGTTTGCCTCCTCCCATACTCATTACTTCTCAAATGGCTCATGGCTTACCTAATAGTCAAGTAGAGGAAGTGAACCACAGCATAACCACGCTGGTCACTATTTAATTGGGGGCCCTGTTGCACTCTTGAAAGAAAAGTATGCAGACGCTTAAAGCCTCGTACACACGGTCGGACTTCCATCAGACTTTTTCGTGGATTTTTGTCCGAACGGAGTTGGTTGGGAACACCCATAGCATACACACACTCGGACTTTTCTGCAAACTTTCTTAAAACTTCTTACAACATCACGTGTTTTTTCTGCTCTTTTCTGATCTTTACTGCCACCCTTTGGTCAACTTCTGCTATTGTTGGTTGATTTTAACATTAGTTGTTTTGTCCATCGGACTAAAGTCCGATGGTTATCTGTACACACGGTCGGACTTTGCTCCATCAGACTTTTGTTGGGCAAAAGTTTGTCCGTTTGCAGACCCAACTTTTGTCCGATGAAATCCAAAACCAAACAAAAAAAGTTTGTCCGATGGAGCGTACACACGGTCGGATTGTTGGTCCAACTTGCTTAAAACTAAGTTTGTTGGGCAAAAGTCCGACCGTGTGTATGAGGCTTTAGAGACAACTTCTGTATGTGTCATCCTACATCCAGGTCCCATCTTGCTTAAAATGCCCTTCAGTGTGCATTAGTCCATTATGCCAAATTTGTCTTTTAATTAATTCAGCTCAATGTGCAGTGATGATGTGTAAAATGTATTGCCTTATAGCAACCAATCAGATTTGAATTTACTTTGGGCAGGTCAGTTGGGATTTTGAAATCTGCTTGGTTGTTAGGGGTAACTGCACACCATTGTTTGGTATTAAAATAGAAGTGATTGCGTGTACTTGTCAGCTACACTTTGGTTCAGCACTTGTTTTAAAAGCAGTATTAGGTTAAACTTCCTCTCCCCAACAAATGCTTCTGTTTGATGCTGTTAATGATAATTTTAGTGCACATGCTGCTTGCAAGAGAAGTCAAAAATCAGTTCTGTATGTTCCAGTAATCTACACATTGGGTATTCAAAGTGTCTGATGTCATTCATTCTTTCTTATAGCAATAAGATATTGTATTATATTGTACCAATAATGTAAAACTCAGGGGGTGTAATAATGGCATTATCTGCTCAAAGATTCCCCTAAGCAGTATGTATAGGAGTGACTAATAAAAAAGTGCTCCTGTTTAAGGCTTTTCTGTTGTTCTTTTTATTTCCATCTGTCTAATAACAACGCTGATGTTTGCAAAAGAATCAAATAGGATTAGGTTTTTGCAGCGTTATCAGTACTTTTACAGTGAATTTCCAGTTTTAGAATTCTACATTTTTTGTTTTAAATGGACATGGGACAGTAGTTTTTCAACAAAAGTATTACCGAAACTTCAAAGTTAATACCATGTGACAGCACTCAGACCGTGTAATTGGCCACTTGGGCACCCAGTGCTGCCCTATGGGTGAAAGGAGAGGGTCATATTACCAAATTATTGGATAATTTACTTTTCTCTGGTGGCTTAACAAAATCATTCGAAGGGTGAAGGGAGGGTGAGCAGAAGCCTTTTTTTTTAAGAAAAAGAAAAACTAAAAATGCACCTAGCGAATTTTTGTTACAACCTTATTTTATTCAAATGTTTGCATCCAAATTAACAAATGGGACAGAAAAAAGGATTACAGAGGGAGCATGGAACAGGTCTTCCGACAATGCATACACAAGGGGGGTGATAGAAACATACGGTTTACAAGTTAGGAAGACAGAATGTACCAAAAGTCAGGCAACACCACCTTGGAGCTTCTAAAGGATAGCCAAAGAAATTCATAGCCTTGACAGAAAAATTTGGTGTCGCCCTCCTGTAGAATCAAAGTGTCAGGTGCGACCAGTGAGCTTATTGGTTCGCTAGTTGGGAAAGGGGTCATATAAACACTACAGCTGGTATCTCAAGTTGGATAAGAAAAGAGTGAGAAGTGTGTGAAAGAGGCGATAAGGAAGGATAAGAAGGGAAGCTGGCATGATCCAGACACTCCATCATGGCTCACAAGATGCTGTGGAAACGTCCTCCGTAATACAAGCCTGAAATGCTGCGGAGAACAGAAACAAAGACCACAAGATCCAAGTTCGTCTAAACTGTTCCTCCCTATACATTTCCTGCGACAGCAGACGTTCGAGGTCCCTAATGGAGTGTAGCTCATTAGCCCATTCCACAAGGGGTGGTGTGCTGGTCGTTTTCCAATATGACCGCCTAGCGGACTTTTAAGGCACCAAACAATATGTATTAAAAACATAAAATGTTATTGTTGTACACTTAGTTAAAAAATATAAGTTAAAATTACAGCACATTTATAACCAATATTAAAAAATAAATAAAACTCATCCATAAGGTATGTCACACCCCGAGTACATATAACCATAAACAACGTGCATATATCCATAAAGATACTTAGTATTTAAATATTAACGTATATGTTGTATCAAACTGGGGGTGAGACTCAACGCATTTCTCGTAGTCAGTTTTGCTTCTTCAGGAGCCGGGTGAGGTGTAAAATCTAAAGCAAATAAGAGTATGTTACGAAATGCAATATAATAATCATACAAACAACAACACATATTATGACCAGTCGTTGCAAGCATCCTACTAGGTGGACTAAAGTGCCCATATACCATATATAGGCTATCCCCCCTTCAGTTCATCATGAACTCTGCTGCCAGACTCATCCACCTTACACACCGCTTGGTGTCTGCTACCCCTCTATGCCAATCCCTCCATTGGTTGTCACTCAACCAACAAATTATATTCAAGATACTAACAGTAAGTTACAAAGCCATCCACAAACACAACTACAATTCATAAAAATGCTAGAGTGCTGGGAGCTACTGTCATCATATGTCTTCTGGGCAAACGCCAAGACCAGTGGCGTAGCGTGGATTGTCAGCGCCCAGGGCAGGGCGAGAGATTTGCGCCCCCTAACCCACGGATTTTTAGCGCTCTCTGAGTCCCTTCTGCTAGTACAGTAGTACTGACCAACCTGATTCCTACACCGACCTACCTGACCACTATACTAACCTACCTGATTCTTATACTGACCTGCCTAATTCCTAAACTGACCACTAAACTGACCTACCTGATTCCTATACTGACCACTACACTGACCTACCTGATTCCTATACTGACCACTACACTGACCCACCTGATTCCTACACTGTCCACTACACACATTATTATTGCTCACTGATTGGTTGCTAGACGATACTGCACATAATTACCGCTTAACCATTGTTTGCTAGAGGTTATTGCACATCATTACTACAAACTGATTGGTTGCTAGAGGTTACTGCAAGTTATTATTGCTCACTGATTGCTTGCTAGAGATTACAGCAGATCGTTACTGTTCACTGATTGGTTGCTGAAGGTTACTGCACATCATTACCACTCACTGGTTGCTAGAGGTTACTGCATATTATTAATGCTCCCTAATTGTTTGCTAGACCAGGGTTTCTCAACTCCAGTCCTCAAGGCGCCCCAACAGGTCATGTTTTCAGGCTTTCCATTATTTTGCACAGGGGATGTAATCAGTTTCACTGCCTTAGTAATTACCACAGCTGTTTCATCTGAGGGAAATTCTGAAAACATGACCTGTTGGTGCGCCTTGAGGACTGGAGTTGAGAAACACTGTGCTAGACATTGCAGCACATCATTATGGCTCACTGATTGGTTGCTAGAGGTTACAGCATATCACTACAACCCACTGATTTGTTGCTTAAGGTTAGAGCACATTATCTCACTGCCTGCACACCACAGACTGCAGAAGTGATGGGAGTGGGGTGCACTGTGTATGGAGTGCAAGGCTGAGGGATGCACTTTGTACGCAATGCAGGGTTCAGGGGTGCGCTGTGTACGGAGTGCAGGTTTGAGGGGTCGCACTGTGTGCAGCGTGCAGGGTTCAGGGGGTGCGCTGCGTGCAGGGTTGAGGGGGGTGCGCTGTGTGTGGCGTGCAGGGTTGAGGGGGGTGCGCTGTGTGAGGCGTGCAGGGTTGGGGCGTGCACTGTATGTGGCTTGCAGGGTTGAGGAGATGCACTGTGTGTGGCTTGCAGGGTTGAGGGGGTGCGCTGCGTGTGGCTTGCAGGGTTGAGGGGAGTGCGCTGTGTGTGGCTTGCAGGGTTGAGGGGGGTGCGCTGTGTGTGGCTTGCAGGGTTGAGGGGAGTGCGCTGTGTGTGGCTTGCAGGGTTGAGGGGGGTGTGCTGTGTGTGGCATGCAGGGTTGAGGGGGGTGCGCTGTGTACATCTCCCCCCCCCAAATACAAAGCTCTCTTTCCCACAGATTCCAGTTCAGAGCTCAGCCCAAGCCCCCCCCCCCCTCCGGCTGCCAACATCCCGTACAGAGGTTTTCCTCTGTAGAGGAGTACTCACAAAGTCCCTGCAGCTGTTGGTAAGGAGGGGCTTCTGTCTGTGTGGATGATGCCTCATCCTCTTCCTCCTGGCCCTGGTTTCCTCCAGTCCTGGGGTGGTCGGTGCAGGGTCAGAGTGCCAGGGCTGCGTAGCAGCACACTGACAGGCACAGGCAGGACTCAGGAGAAGCGGCGGTGGTCGGAAGTCTGGGCTGTGGGGCGGGCTAAGTGGATGGACAGCATGTCGCATGTGGACCTCGTGTGTGGGGAGTGGTGTGTAATGGAGAGGATGCCCCGTGAGTCGCCTGCCCTCCGCCTTCCCCCCAGTCTCCGCATGGTCACAATCCCTGGGATCATCATGGATGGTGTTCAGTGTTAATTTACTTAATGCTGTGTCAGTGTCACCGCTGGAGCCTAAGCAGGAACTGCACCGCAACTTCTTCCTCATAGCAAAGCGGAAGAGCTAACAGTCTCCTAGACTGCACAGCGCAGGAGAAAAGCTGCAGGTAACCTACCGCCTGCTGCTGCGCCCCTCTAAATTCTGTGCCTGGGGCGATCCCCCTGGCCCCCCATGCTACGCCACTGGCCAAGACCGTGGAGCATAGAAATAAAAAGGGCGAAGACACCAGTGTTCTGTATAAAGTTTAAAAATGTCTCTACAAATAATACAAAAGAGATAGGTCATTAGTAAAACTCATGGGGAAAAAGCACCAGAAAGAAAGGGGGTAAAGGGGAAAGGAAAGAGTAGAAAGGGAAGAGGGCAAAGCAGAAAAGGGGGGGGGGGGGTCGAGAAGAGAAAGGATGTTTTGGTTCCACTCACAAATCTTGGAGGACAGCCTCCTGAATATCTTGTTTCAGCAGTATTAGGCCCTGTAGTATCAGCATCAAAAATAATGCTAATAGAAGGTGGGACAGCCAATAAATCTGTATCTGTCTGCGAGTAGTCACTGCCCTAGGCAGCAACTTCTGATGTCTCATCCTCAAGAAGGACTTCCACACCTGGAGCTACAGGTGGAATGTCCCACCTCTCCAGTAGAGCTTCCACAGGCAAAATCTATGCTAAATCTATGCAGCTGCACATATCTGTATTTCCTGAAATTGAGCTTGTGAAAATATAGGCCAGTAGGCCGCGAAATCCTCCATTGTAGTTCTCAAATACAGAGGCTGCACACATCACAACATGTGACAAGAGACAGCAGGCTCATAAAGAAGTATTGTTGTATCTGACTCAGTCAGTCCAAGATGTTATGGGTTTAGAGCAAGTTTGTGTATTCATAATCATGACAGCCAAGGATAAGCTAGGGAAACTACATGGGGGTATGCATTGTTGCAGTTGTTTAGCATTGTTGATATCTGTAGATACTGGCATGTTACAGAACAAAGTACATAGTTGCCAACTGTCCTCAATTTCCCGAGACATTCCCGGGATTTAGACCTTTGTCCCGGATTTACCGTTTCCCGGGAAATTCCAGTTTTCCCGATTTTTTATTTATTTTTGGCCACTAGAGGTCCGCAGGCCGCCATTTTACAGACGACCAGATATTGTGGGGAAGAAACAAAGGGTGAAACCCAAGCTCCGCATCTTGATTCTTCCCATCCGCCTCTACGAGCTGGTCTTCTGGGGACACCTGATGTATGAGGGACTCTGCTGGGACACTGATGTATGAGGGACTCTGCTGGGACACTGATGTATGAGGGACTCCGCTGGGACACTGATATAAGAGGGACTCACTGGGACACTGATGTAAGAGGGACTCCACTGGGACACTGATGTAAGAGGGACTCCACTGGGACACTGATGTAAGAGGGACTCCACTGGGGACACCTGATGTAAGGCAGGACTCTTCTGGGAATACCTGGTGTAAGGAGGGACTCTGCTGGCGAAACCTGATGGCATCTGGTGGCAGGTGACGTGGCAAGTGACACGCTCAAAGCTCCCACTGATTCTACATTATGGTTGAACGATTTATTTTATAATACAATGTAATAATAGAAATAATGCGCCCAATCATCCTGACACCAAACCAACCATGATGCCGGGATGATTGAAGCGCTAACACCAGGTGTTTGGAGTATCTTTATCTGCTGATTGTTAACCACTTCCATACTGGGCACTTATACAGCTTCCTGCCCAGACCAATTTTCAGCTTTCTGCGCTGTTGCACTTTGAATGAAAATTGCGCGGTTGTGCTACACTGTACCCAAACTAAATTTTTATAATTTTGTTCCCACAAATAGAGCTTTCTTTTGGTGGTATTTGATCACCTCTGCAATTTTTTTTCTGCTAAAATTTTTTAAAAAAGACCAAAAATTTTGAAAAAAAAAGTTTTTTTTTTTTTCAGTTCTGAAACGTTGTAAATAAGTAAGTTTTCTCCTTCACTGATGGGCACTGATGGGGCTGCACTGACGGGCACTAATAAGGTGGCACTGATGGGCACTGATGATAGGCGGCACGGATGGGCACCGATAGGCAGCACAGATGGGCACCGGTAGGTGGCACGGATGGGCACCGGTGGGCGGCATGGATGGGCACAGATAGGCAGCACAGATGGGCACAGATAGGTGGCACGGATGGGCACTGATAGGTGGCACAGATGGGCACTGATAGGTGGCACGGATGGGCATGGATGGGCACTGATAGGTGGCATGGATGGGCACTGATAGGTGGCACTGTACTGTAATGTGTTACTAATGGATGCCAATATGTGCCAAACAATAATGCCTGCCAATCAGTGATGCCCATTGTGGGCACTGATTAGCATCCATTGTGGGCACTGATTGGCATCCATTAGGGGCACAGAACGGCATCCCTGGTGGTCTAGGGAGGCACACCTGATGGTGGGCATTCCTGGTGGTATCCCTGGTGGTCCAGTGGCATCCCTGGTGGTCCAGTGTGGGCATCCTCGGGGGGGGCTGCGCTGATAATCGATCAGCACAAACCCCCCCTGTCAGAGGAACAGCCGATCGGCTCTCCTCTACTCGCGTCTGACAGACGCGAGTGAGGAAAAGCCGATGACCGTCTTTTCCTGTTTACATCGTGATCAGACGTGATTGGACACGGCTGATCACGTGGTAAAGAGTCTCCGTCGGAGACTCTTTACCTAGATCGGTGTTGCGGGGTGTCAGACTGACACCCTGCAACAACGATCGCCGCAATGCGCGCCCGCGGGGGCGCGCATTGGCTCAAAATCCTGAGGACGTCATATGACGTCCAGTCAGGATTTTGAAACCACTTTGCCGCCGTCAATCCGCTATAGGGCGGGCGGCAAGTGGTTAAACTATAAGAATTTTTTTTAATATATTTTGAAATTCCCTTAATTACATTCCTTTATTTATTAACAGTCAGATCGCTTGGTTCTCATTTGAACAGCAGTAGGGATGAGCTCGGTGTTCGAGTCGAACATCGGCTGTTCGATCGTTCGCCGAACAACGAACGATTTGGGCCGTTCGCGCCTAATTCGCGGCCCACAATGCACTACGCCATCGCAGTGTCATCCAGGCGCTGTGATTGGCCAAGCATGCACTGTGACCCTGCATGCTTGGCCAATCACAGCGCCGGCAGCGAGGAGAGCAATGATTGGCCACAGGCAGGATGCCTGTGGCCAATTATTGCTGAGGGTGTTTAGTACACGCCCCACACTATAAAAGGCCGCCAGCACGGCGGCCTAGTGTAGTGTGTTCCGGAGCAGGGAAAGAGAAGCATAGGCAGGGACAGTGACATTTTTTTTTCTTGCTTAACCTGGATTCCTTTAGTTTAGGGAAAGAGAAGGATAGGTAGGGAGAGTGTCAGTGTGTTTTACTGTGCTAAACCTTGTTTGTAGGGACAGGGAAGGACAGTGAGGGAAATTCTCATTGTGCTATACTGTGCTAAAGCATTCCTCATCAACCATCTTTAAAAAAAAATTTTTTTATAGGGACAGAAAACTATAGGTAGGGAGAGTGTCAGTGTGTTTTACTGTGCTAAACCTTGTTTGTAGGGACAGGGAAGGACAGTGAGGGAAATTCTCATTGTGCTATACTGTGCTAAAGCATTCCTCATCAACCATCTTTAAAAAAACATTTTTTATAGGGACAGAAAACTATAGGTAGGGAGAGTGTCAGTGTGTTTTACTGTGCTAAACCTTGTTTGTAGGGACAGGGAGGGAAATTCTCATTGTGCTATACTGTGCTAAAGCATTCCTCATCAACCATCTTTAAAAAAAAATTTTTTTATAGGGACAGAAAACTATAGGTAGGGAGAGTGTCAGTGTGTTTTACTGTGCTAAACCTTGTTTGTAGGGACAGGGAAGGACAGTGAGGGAAATTCTCATTGTGCTATTCTGTGCGAAAGCAATCATCCTCAACCATATTTAGAAATCCTTAAGTAAAGGGACAGAGAAGGACACCTGAAGGTAGCCCTTATTGCTTTTTTTCCCATCTCCCTGCAGGCCATCCATTAGAATGTCTGGAAGGCAAACAAGGAGAGGCAGACAGTCAGGAGGCAATAAAAGAGGGCAAGCAGGCTCTGTGTCTGGGGGCAACAGTGCTGGTCGTGGACGCGGTGCATTGTCATCAGCACATGGCCATGGGACACACTTGTCCTTCTTTTCGGCAGCTGGACATGTTGAGCCACATCATGCCGAAGACTTGGTAGAGTGGATGACCAAGCCCTCCTCCTCCTCCTCATCCTCTCTCACCCAGGCTCAGGGTACTGGCAAAGCAGCTGCCAAAGCGTCCTCTTCCCTGGTATCAATGTCAGACTCATCATCAGTCACTCCTTCCCTAGACCCACCATGTCCTCCTCCTGAGGAGTCCCCCGAACTGTTTGAGCACAGTGTTGGGTACATGCTCCAGGAGGATGCCCAGCGTTTCGAAGGGTCTGATGATGAAACCCAGCTAGAGGAAGGCAGTAGAGTGAGAGCAGACAGAGGGGATGCTCAAGAAGGACACCAATCTAGCAGTCATGTTCCAGCAGCTGCAGCATACTGCCAGATTGGCTCCAGTGATGAGGAGGGAGGGGATGATGAGGTCACTGACTCCACGTGGGTGCCTAATAGGAGAGAGGAGGAGGAGGAGGATGAGGAGGAGGCACATCTCCAACGAGGCAGGATGCCCTTTGGTGGCCAGTGTAAGGGCAGTACACCGACGGAATCACTCCGCCTGTGCAGGGCGCTGCCTCTGCCCGTCATTCAAAAAGTTCTTTGGTGTGGGCCTTTTTTGAGGCTAGTGCATCAGATCGCACAGCTGCTGTTTGCAACATATGTCTCAAGCGTATATCACGTGGCCAAAACATCAGCCGCTTGGGTACCACATGCCTGACCAGACATATGTTGACCTGCCATGCAGCTCGTTGGCAAGCCTACCTCAAAGACCCACACCAAAGAACAAAGCGGACCTCTCCTTGCACCGCATCAGCTGGGATCTCCAACCCCACTATAACTTCAGTCCTCTCTGAAACATGCACTGAGAGGAATGAAGGTGTAGAATTAGGTGTGTCACAGCCAAGTACTTGCGGCCACTCTGCTAGCAGTACACCGACGTCCGATTCTAGCAGGCAAATTTCCCTGCCCCAGCTGCTGGACCGTCGAAAGAAGTTCACTCCCAGCCATCCACATGCCCAGCGGTTGAATGCTAGCTTGGCTAAATTGCTAGCGCTTCAACTGCTGCCTTTTCAGTTGGTAGACTCGGCCCCCTTCCGTGAGTTTGTGCAATGTGCGGTTCCTCAGTGGCAGGTTCCCAAACGCCACTTTTTCTCTCGGAAGGCTATTCCGGCTCTCTACCGGCATGTGGAAGGCAATGTCTTGGCCTCGCTGGACAGGGCGGTCAGCGGTAAGGTGCATATTACCGCTGACTCATGGTCCAGCAGGCATGGACAGGGACGTTACCTTTCTTTCACGGCCCATTGGGTCACTCTTTTGGCAGCTGGGAAGGATGCAGGACAAGGTGCAGTAGTGTTGGAGGTTGTTCCACCGCCACGCCTCCAAAATGCTACTACTGGTTGTGACACACCTCTCTCCTCCACCCCCTCCTCTTCTTCTTCCTCCATGGCCTCTTCCTGTGCTTTGTCCTCTGAACCAGCGGTGCTCCGTAGGCGTTCAAGGGGCTACGCAAGTACGCAGGCAAAAAGATGCCATGCCGTGCTTGCGCTGGTGTGTTTGGGGGACAGAAGCCACACTGGGGCAGAGGTCCTGTCTGCTCTGCAGGGCCAGGCCGAGAGGTGGTTGACGCCACGCCAGCTTAAGCCAGGAATGGTGGTTTGCGACAATGGCACCAACCTCCTCTCCGCCCTCCGACAGGGACAACTGACCCATGTGCCCTGTGTGGCTCACGTCCTTAACCTGGTGGTGCAGCGGTTCTTGGGCAGGTACCCGGGCTTACAGGATGTCCTGAGGCAGGCCAGGAAAGTCTGTGTGCATTTCCGCAGATCTTATAATGCCAGTGCTCGCCTGGCTGAGCTGCAAAAGGAGTTGAACCTGCCCAAGAACCGCCTTATATGTGACATGCCCACCAGGTGGAACTCAATGTTGGCCATGCTGCAGCGGCTGCACACGCAGCAGAGGGCCATCAATGAGTACCTGTGCGACTACGGCACCAGGACAGGGTCAGGGGAGCTTGGTTTTTTTTCTCCACACCAGTGGGGCATGATCAGGGATGCATGCACTGTCCTGGCACCATTTGAGGAGGCCACGAGGATGGTGAGCAGTGACAGTGCATGCATCAGTGACACTGTACCTCTTGTCCACCTGTTGGAGAACACGCTGCGTGGAATAATGGACAGGGCACTTGAGGCAGAACAGAGGCAGGAAGAGGAGGACTTCCTTGCCTCTCAAGGCCCCCTTTACCCAGACAGTGTTCCTTCTGTCCCACCCATCGCACAGGAAGAGGACGAGGAGGAGGAGGAGGAGGAGGATTGTGTCAGCATGGAGGTGGAGCCTGGCACTCAGCAGCATCAACAGCAGCAGTCTTTTAGGGATGATTTACAGTCCCAAGAAACCCGTGGACTTGTACGTGGCTGGGAGGAGGTGGCTGTGGATCATGTCGTCCTTAGTGACCCAGAGGACTCCGGACCGAATGCCTCAGCTAACCTACGCTGCATGGCCTCCCTGATCCTGCAAAGTCTGCGGAAGGATCCTCGTATTCTTCGGATCAAGGAGAGGGACCATTACTGGATGGCCACTTTTCTTAAAGATTTTCATCCATATTACCGGGACCAGACATTACATTAAAGCCGCAAGCAGTTTTAAATGGCTTTTTTTTCCTTTAGAAGTGTCATTTTGTGCAGGGACAGTTCTAAACACGGGAAACACGTGGCACTTCACAGGCATACTTTAGACACCCCCCAGGTACGATATTTAAAGGAATATTTGACTTTTTTTTTTTCACTTTATGCATCATTAACCACTTAACGACCGCTCACTGTATATATACGTCGGCAGAATGGCACCGACAGGCACAATCACGTAGAGTGTACGTGATTGCCTTTGTACAGTTGGGGGGTCCAATCGGACCCCCCTTCTATACAGTGAGCGATGGCTAAGTGTCCGGGAGCGTTCCGGGATGAGGGGGCAGCCATTCGTTTCTGGCCACTCCCTCGCGATCGCTCCCGGCGAATAGAAATGCCCCCTCTGTCTGTGTCAGACAGAGGGAGCAGGAGGAAGTGATGTCATCTCTGGTGCGGCGCTCACATATACCGAGCGCCGTACAAGAGAAGATATCAGGTCAGTGCACACAACACTACACTGACACCAGGACACATAGGGACATAAATCGCCCCCCCAGGCCCCCCAGACACCCCAGATCACCCCCCCAGCCCCCAGTCACAGTGTCACTGATTGCAGTGACCATTTATTTAGTGATCACTGCAATCAGTGACATTTGTGACTGTAAAAGTGTCACCAAAGTTTAGTCTTAGGTCCAGTGTAGCCCCCTAACCCCCCCTAATAAAGGTTTAACCCCCTGATCACCCCCAGATAACCCTTTCACCCCCTATCACCACTGTCGCTTAACGATCATTTTTCTGATCGCTGTCTTAGCGTCAGTGATGCCGATCGGCAGCCAGTAATTTTTTTTAGGTTCGCCGCAGGTTTTTATAGCGTCAGGTACCCCAATATATTATCTAATAAAGGTTTAACCCCCTTGATCGCCCCCCAGGTAACCCTTTCACCCCCTATCACCACTATCACTAAGCGATCGTTTTTCTAAACGCTGTCTTAGTGTCTGTGATGCAGATCGGTAGCCGGTAATTTTTTTTAGGTTCGCCACAGGTTTTTATAGCGTCAGGTACCCCAATATATTATCTAATAAAGGTTTAACCCCCTTGATCGCCCCCCAGGTAACCCTTTCACCCCCTATCACCACTGTCGCTAAGCAATTGTTTTTCTAAACGCTGTCTTAGTGTCGGTGATGCAGATCGTAGCCAGTAATTTTTTTTAGGTTCGCCGCATGTTTTTATAGCGTCAGGTACCCCAATATATTATCTAATAAAGGTTTAACCCCCTTGATCGCCCCCCAGGTAACCCTTTCACCCCCTATCACCACTGTCACTAAGCAATCGTTTTTCTAAACGCTGTCTTAGTGTCTGTGATGCAGATCGGTAGCCGGTAATTTTTTTTAGGTTCGCCGCAGGTTTTTATAGCGTCAGGTACCCTAATATATTATCTAATAAAGGTTTAACCCCCTTGATCGCCCCCCAGGTAACCCTTTCACCCCCTATCACCACTGTCGCTAAGCAATTGTTTTTCTAAACGCTGTCTTAGTGTCGGTGATGCAGATCGTAGCCAGTATTTTTTTTTAGGTTCGCCGCATGTTTTTATAGCGTCAGGTACCCCAATATATTATCTAATAAAGGTTTAACCCCCTTGATCGCCCCCCAGGTAACCCTTTCACCCCCATCACCACTGTCGCTAAGCAATCGTTTTTCTAAACGCTGTCTTAGTGTCGGTGATGCAGATCGGTAGCTGGTAATTTTTTTTAGGTTCGCCGCAGGTTTTTATAGCGTCAGGTACCCCCATATATTATCTAATAAAGGTTTTAACCCCCTGATTGCCCCTAGTTAACCCTTTCACCAGTGATCACCATATAAGTGTTACGGGTGACGCTGGTTAGTTAGTTTGCTTTTTATAGTGTCAGGGCACCCGCCGTGTATATAACCCAATAAAGGTTTAACCCCCTGATCGCCCGGCGGGTGATATCAATTAGGTTTTAGCGTCAGAGAGGGTCTGAGTCACACCCCAGGCAGCGTCAGGTTAGTGCCAGTAACGCTAACACCCACGCGTGAAGCATACACCCCCCTTAGTGGTATAGTATCTGAACAGATCAATATCTGATCTGATCAGATCTATACTAGCGTCCCCAGCAGTTTAGGGTTCCCAAAAACGCAGTGTTGGCGGGATCAGCCCAGATACCTGCTGGCACCTGCGTTTTGCCCCTCCGTCCAGCCCAGGCCACCCAAGTGCAGTATCAATCGATCACTGTCACTTACAAAACAAAAACACACATAACTGCAGCGTTCGCAGAGACAGGCCTGATCCCTGCGACTCCAGTGCTGTAGGAGGTGATTTTACCACCACAGTTAAAAAAAAAAGCAAATATGCCGAAGCATTGGGGCAGCAGGGGCGGAGGAGCGATTTTGCTCCTAATGCCGCGTACATACGGTCGAAATTCCGACGGAGGCTTGCCCGTGGAAAAGTCCGACCATGTGTGTGCGGCATAACTTTTTTGCGGGAGGATGCCCCCATGCTTCGGCATATATAAATGGTGCGTGTATGCCCATCATTGGAAGTGGGTGGATGAAGGGCGGTATTCTAATGGTGGGCATACCCACCGATCAATCTCTTTTTTCGTTCAGCCAACTGGCTGCATGAAATAAAAAGATTACAATACATGTCCAACAAGGACCAGCAACGTACTGGTATGTTGCTGGACTTTGAATGTTTATACCAGAATGATGCCTGCGGGTTTAGGTATCATCTTGGTATCATTCTTTTCAGCCTGCGGCCGGCTTTCATGTAAAAGCAATCCTAGCGGCTAATTAGCCTCTGGACTGCTTTTACAAGCAGTGGGAGGGAATGCCCCCCCCGGATATAAAAAGCGCCATTGGGAAATTGGGAAAGCATTTTATCATACCGATCTTGGTGTGGTCAGATGCTTTGAGGGCAGAGGAAAAATCTAGGGTCTAGAAGACCCCAGTTTTTTCAAAAAAAGAGTACCTGTCACTACCTATTGCTATCATAGGGGATATTTACATTCCCTGAGATAACAATAAAAATGATAAAAAAAAAAATACTTGGAAGGAACAATTTAAAAATAAAATATAAAAGCAAAATTAATAATAAAAAAAAAAAAAAAAAAAAAAAGCACCCCTGTCCTGCCCTGCTCTTGCCCAATGGCGAACGCAAGCGTCGGTCTGGCGTCATATGTAAACAGCAATTGCACCATGCATGTGAGGTATCACCGCGAAGGTCAGATCGAGGGCAATCATTTTAGCAGTAGACCTCCTCTGTAAATCTACTGGGGTAACCTGTAAAGGCTTTTAAAGGCTTTTAAAAATGTATGTAGTTTGTCGCCAATGCGCGTTTGTGCGAAATTTTAAAGCATGTCGTGTTTGGTATCTATGTACTCGGCCTAAGATCATCTTTTTTATTTCATCAAACATTTGGGCAATATAGTGTGTTTTAGTGCATTAAAATTAAAAAAAGTGTATTTTTTAACCCAAAAAATGTGTTTGAAAAATCGCTGCGCAAATACTGTGTAGAAAAAAAAAATGCAACACCCACCATTTTAATCTGTAGGGCCTTTGCTTTAAAAATATATATATAATGTTTGGGGGTTCAACATAATTTTCTTGCAAAAAAAAAAATGTTTTCATGTAAACAAAAAGTGTCAAAAAGGGCTTTGTCTTCAAGTGGTTAGAAGAGTGGATGTAAGCTTCCTAATGTTGTGTATAAAATGCCAGAACAGTTCAAAACCCCCCCAAATGACCCCATTTTGGAAAGTAGACACCCCAAGCTATATACTGAGAGGCATGTCGAGTCCATGGAATATTTTATATGTTGACACAAGTTGCGGAAAAACGAAAATTTATTTTTTTTTTTTTTGCACAAAGTTGTCACTAAATGATATATTGCTCAAACATGCCATGGGCATATGTGGAATTACACCCCAAAATACATTCTGTTGCTTCTCCTGAGTACAGGGATACCACATGTGTGAGACTTTCTGGGAGCCTAGCCATGTACGGGACCCCAAAAACCAAACACCGCCTTCAGGCTTTCTAAGGGTGTAAATTTTTGATTTCACTTCTCACTGCCTATCACAGTTTCGGAGGCCATGGAATGCCCAGATGGCACAAAACCCCCCCAAATGACCCCATTTTGGAAAGTAGACACCCCAAGCTATTTGCTGAGAGGTATTGTGAGTATTTTGCAGATCTCGCTTTTTGTCACAAAGTTTTGAAAATTGAAAAAAAAAAAAAATATATATATATATATATTTTCTTTCTTCATTTTCAAAAACAAATGAGAGCTGTAAAATACTCGCCATTCCTCTCAGCAAATAGCTTGGGGTGTCTATATTCCAAAATGGGGTCATTTGGGGGGTTTTGTGCGATTTTGGCATTTTATGGCCTTCGAAACTGTGATAGGTAGTGAGGAGTGAAATCAAAAATTTGTGCCTAGAAATCCTGAAGGCGGTGCTTGGTTTTCGGGGTCCCGTACGCGGCTAGGCTCCTAAAAAGTCCCACACATGTGGTATCCCCGTACTCAGGAGAAGCAGAAAAATGTATTTTGGGGTGTAATTCCACATATAACCATGGCATGTGTGAGCAATATATCATTTAGTGACAACTTTTTGTAATTTTTTTTTTTTTTTGTCATTATTCAATCACTTGGGACAAAAAAAATTATATTCAATGGGCTCAACAGGCCTCTCAGCAATTTCCTTGGGGTGTCTACTTTCTAAAATGTGGTCATTTGGGGGGTTTTTGTGCTATTTTGGCATTTTATGGCCTTCGAAACTGTGATAGGTAGTGAGGAGTGAAATCAAAAATTTGCGCCCTTAGAAATCCTGAAGGCGGTGCTTGGTTTCTGGGGTCCCGTACGCGGCTAGGCTCCCAAAAAGTCCCACACATGTGGTATCCCCGTACTCAGGAGAAGCAGCAAAATGTATTTTGGGGTGAAATTCCACATATAACCATGGCATGTGTGAGCAATATATCATTTAGTGACAACTTTTTGTAATTTTTTTTTTTTTGTCATTATTCAATCACTTGGGACAAAAAAATAAAAAAATCAATGGGCTCAACATGCCTCTCAGCAATTTCCTTGGGGTGTCTACTTTCCAAAATGGGGTCATTTGGGGGGGTTTTGTACTGCCCTGTCATTTTAGCACCTCAAGAAATGAGATAGGCAGTCATAAATTTAAAGCTGTGTAAATTCCAGAAAATGTACCCTAGTTTGTAAACTCTATAACTTTTGCGCAAACCAATAAATATACGCTTATTGACATTTTTTTTACTAAAGACATGTGGCTGAATACATTTTGGCCTAAATGTATGACTACAATTGAGTTTATTCGATTTTTCTTATAACAAAAAGTAGAAAATATCATTTTTTTTCAAAATTTTCGGTCTTTTTCCGTTTATATCGCAAAAAATAAAAATCGCAGAGGCAATCAAATACCATTAAAAGAAAGCTCTATTTGTGGGAAGAAAAGGACGCAAATTTCGTTTGGGTACAACATTGCATGTCCGCACAATTTACAGTTAAAGCAGCGCAGTGCAAAATTCTGAATTCACCTCTGGTCCTCTAGCTACCAAATGGTCCGGGGCTTAAGTGGTTAAAATGACTGCTCCCGAAAAACGACCGTTTTTAAAACTTCTTTTTGCATTGATACATGTCCCCTGGTGCAGAACCCAGGTTCCCAAACCCTTTTTAGGACAATAACATGCATAATAGTCGTTATAATTAGCACTTTAGAATTCAAACGTTCGCATCCATTGTATTTAATAGGGTTCTAATGTTCGTACGAACTTTCGGTCCGTTCGCGGGTTCTGGTGCGAACCGAACCCGGGGGTGTTCGGCTCATCACTAAACAGCAGTAATTCCCATGACATCCTGAAAGATGGGCAGTTAATTGTATTATGTAACATTTAACTCTGGCACATTCATAACCCTGAAATCTAATGATGTCTCCTGGCTTGAAGTTCACGCATACATATTTGATGCTACATCTTTGATATTTCATGTCAAATTCTTCTCAGGCCATTATTATGTAGCACCCTCCTCACTCCCCTCTTTCTCTTCAGCTCGTCTCTCTGTTGTCTAGGGGTATCTTTCAGAGGGGAAGGGAGCGGGGACACCACGCCTGGCCTTCACCACAGGTGTCAGTGTGATACAAGCAAAGTTCTTGTATTACCTTCGGGTCAGTGTTGTGCACCTGGAGCCTCCACCGAGAGTTACCTTGAACAATGTCTGTCAGGAAATGAGCCCCACACCATTAAAGTCCAACACTCCTTTATTCTTCTCGAATGAACACAATCAGTTGAACTCCCTTGTAGAAACAGAACAGAAAAGGAGGTGTGGATGCGAATAGGCCCAGACACAATGTGTTCTCCACTTTCCTTCCTGAAAGTGGGTTGCGGTCTCCGAACGAGGGGGGATTTACTTCCAAGCGGTCTCCCGTGAGAGACTCACCCGTCACTGGCAATATGCTGCACCAGGTCTTCGAGTGAGGAGCTCCCCCCGGTCCATTACGCCTTCCGGATTCGGGTACCCACTCCCTGGGTACCCTAGGATCTCCTTCCCTTGCGGAACTCAGTGTTGGGCACTGAACTCCGGACCTCCATCTGAGTACCTCACCCCAGGCTAAAGGTGCCTGGGATGGAACACGACCTCCGGCTGTCCTCTAGGCCTAGGCCCGCCTAGAGAACCGACACGAACCACCGTCCACAGGCTGAAGGTGCCCAGGACTCTGACCCTGTGACAAAGATGGCCGGCCCTTTATACCCTCTCCCAGCAAGCACGGCGGGTTCCCCGCCCCACCATACCGCCGCCGAGGGAGGACAAAAAGGAGGCACGACACACAGCAATGATTCAACCCCAGCCCAGGGCGACAGCGCCACCTGCTGGGCCGCAGGGAATTACACATCACCAATGTCTCTGTCAAGTTCAAATTTACACCCGGGAAAGTACATACCCGCTACAATTACAAGATATGATTTTGAAATTGAACAATGTGATGTAAATCTGTTTCATTTACAGTTCTCTAGTTGGTGTTGTCCTTGTGAGGACAGAATAGCAATATTTATTAACTGTGCACAGAAAGTAATCCAAACAGCTGATAAAGTCCACCACTAACAAGCACCCGTCACTGGCAATATGCTGCACCAGGTCTTCGAGTGAGGAGCTCCCCCCGGTCCATTTCACAGAAAGAACGAACAAGTGTATAGAATTTCCTTGACATGGGGGGTTGATTTACTAAAGGAGAAAAGACATCATCTCACTTTGCAAGGGAAGGTGCCCTTTGCCCCAGTGACAGAGATTAGTGAATAAGGGGTAGCTCTGCTGACTTCCATCACCCAAACATGGGCAAGCACAATGCTTTTTTAAAAAATTTCCTTGCACATGGGAGTTGCAGCTGTAATATCTGAAAAAGGTGGGCCCACTCAATATTGAACCATACGGACGAAGACTGGGAGGCGATTAAATTTCATGTAAAGGCAGGTGTCCCAATACTTTTGACAATACAGTGTATTTTCAAGAAAGTGACAATCACACGTTAACAGGGTCTGTGGAGAAGCTTCCCTCCTCCCCTGGAACCTTTCCCTTACACTTGGCACACTCTCTGTAACCAGTGGGTTCCTGTCCCTGACCCTGACCTAACCACACACACTAAAGTGCACAAACTCCAGTGCTTTTTTATAGGCAATACCCTCATCAAAAGATGGCTGTGGAGGTCATCTGGGGCAGCAGCATCTATTGGACAGCTGCCTACCCAATGACACATACAGAGGCCCTAATAGGAACATGAGTTCCTCCTGTCCTCTGCTCTCCTTGAATGGTGCCAGTGTACAGCGCCACCTGTGTTGGGAGGTAAACATACACCTGTCTACAGGTCCTACTCTAAATAAACCATTGTTATCATGCACTGCACTAATAATAGCCAACAAGCCTGAAGCATATGTATCCAGTTTTAAAAAAATGGCTTATAATATTGGGATGTATCTGTACTATACACCATCACTATATGTATTATACACCCGCAGTTCTGTATGTACAGTTAGCCATTGGGACGTAATGGAATGGCTTGCATGGCTTCTCTCACTGTTCCGAAATGAGGAATAATCCTAGGGTTGCCACCTGTCTGGGATTCACACAGTTTGGGTTTGGAATCATGTGTCTGGGTTTCAGACTGCCTGAAACCCAGACACATTATTAAGACTGGACTATGGCTTCCTAGCAGGGTTGCTGGCTGCAGTTGTCTAAGCTGAGAGTGTCTGTTACATTTTCTTTCATGCTGCCCAAAGCCAGCACTAACATTTCCCCCCAACACACATACACAGACGAGAGAGGAGAGAGGGCTCGATCTGCACCTCTTCCTTCCGCGCTTACCCCTTTGTGTCTGCCCACACTCCAATCCCCAGGGCTGCGCCTCAGAAAAGGAAAGTGCGGGCTGGAAATTTGAAGTCCAGCAGCCTCAGATACATCTGGGTGAGAGGTGCTGACTGCCAAGGGGTGAGTGAGCTCACCATCCATTCCTGTTTGTGACTGAAGTCTTCCCCCTTCTCTCTCCTGCCTCTGAGTGAGTACACTAAGGAAAATCTGGGTTCTCAGAGCACCCCTTACATCAGAGTTCCCCTTTACATCAGAGGCCACAGTGTTCTCCCTTACATCAGACCAGTGTTGCCAACCTACCAGATTAAAATTTACTGACACAACACCCAAAATTTTCTGGCACAGCCAAGTTTTTACTGCCAAAAGTTACAAAATTACAGTTTTAAGTGCAAATTCCAGTATTTAGGCTACAAATAAGTACAATATGCAATTAGCAATGTGATTTAAGGTAGATATTAACCACTTAAGGACCCCTCACTGTATATATACGTCAGCAGAATGGCTCGTAAAGGCACAATCACGTACCAGTACGTGGCCCTTTACATGCCGACGTCGGGGTCGCGCCCGTGCCGCCGCCAGCGCGTTTGCGACCCCCCTGCCTTCCCCGTGAGTCGGACCGCGGGTCCCACGGACTCGATCGCCGCGAGGATCCCCACGATCGTCTCACGGAGGCAAGGAGCAAGGAGCGGGGAGATGTGTGTGTAAACACAACATCTCCCCGCTCCCCTACTGACAATGTCAGCGATCTCCGCTCTGTAATCAGAGCGGAGATCGGTGATGTGTCACTCGTAGCCACGCCCCCCTCAGTTAGAAACACGCCCCTAGGCACACTTAACCCCTCCAGCGCCCCCTCCTGGTTAAGCATTTTTATTGAACTGATCGCTGTAAAAATGACAATTGTCCCAAAAATGTGTCAAAAGTGTCCGATGTGTCCGCCATAATATCACAGTCATGAAAAAAATCGCTGATCGCCGCCATTACTAGTTAAAAAAAAAATATTATAAAAATGCCTTAAAACTATCCCCTATTTTGCGCAAACCAATCAATAAACGGCAATTGCGTTTTTTTTTACCAAAAAAATGTAGAAGAATACGTATCGGCCTAAACTGAAGAAAAAAAAAATTTTTATATATTTTTGGGGGATATTTATTATAGCAAAAAGTAAAAAATATTGAATTTTTTTCCAAATTGTCGTTCTATTTTTGTTTATAGCGCAAAAAATAAAAACCGCAGAGGTGATCAAATACAACCAAAATAAATCTCTATTTGTGGGAAAAAAAGGACACCAATTTTGTTTGAGAGCCACGTCGCACGACCGCGCAATTGTCAGTTAAAGCGACGCAGTGCCGAATCGCAAAAAGGGGCCTGGTCATTATGCTGCGTATTGGTCCGGTCCTTAAGTGGTTAAGGCAAAAAGCATATTTCTTATTTTATTTTCGATATAGTAAGTAAGTAGCTCAGGGACAGGACTCAGGAGGGCAATACATTAGAATGGGTGATGCACACATGAAATTGACTAGCAGGCACTTGGATGGTCTCAGCCGGCTCCAGGCCCGAGCTGCGCATGCACAGTTCCGAGCCGAGCATCACAGTCATATTTTTTACTGGCAACCTTTTCCTCATACTGACATTTACTGGCAGGAGAAAAGTGCCCATTTTTTACTGGCTGCCAGTAAAATTACTGACGGTTGGAAACACTGCATCAGAGTCCTCTTCATACATCGTAATTCTCAGTGTTCCCCCTTAAATTAGGGTTCCCAGAGCATCCCTTATGTCAGAGTCCCCAGAGTTATCCCTTACATCAGAGTCTGCAGAGTCCCCCCTTACAGTGAAAGGGAACTCTGCGAGTCCAGATGTAAAAGGGGAACTCTGTGGACTCTGATGTAAAGGGGGACTCTTGTTATTAACTTCATATGATTAGAAATGTTATTTATTAGCAAAATATACCGTATTTTTCCGTGTATAAGACGCCCCCATGTATAAGGCGCCCCCCACTTTTCCAACCCAAAATCAAGAAATCAATATTTTAAACATAGGTAAAACAGAACACATTTTTATTTAGTAACGTTTACATACCAGTATATTATGCAGCATATCACTTTATTCAGCCTCTGTTGCATCAATGTTCTCTTCTTCATCACTAGTTCCAGACAGAATTTCTTCAACTTCGTTTGCATCACTGCTGTCTTCTGAGTCACTTTTTATATATGTGAGATCATCCTCAGTTCCGTCCATGGCATTGCTGATTCCACAATTCTTGAAGGACTTCACAATCACCTCTTGTTTGATGCCATGCCATGAGTTTAGGACCCAATTCAATAGGATCGCATCTGCACACTCTCCACGTCCAATGGAATCGCATCTGCACACTCTCCACCTCCTCCTCTAACTCACTTACACAAAGCTCATGATTGGAGGAAGCCCTTCGACAACCTATGACCAGCTACGCACCCGCGCGTCTCTCTCCAAGGCTGACTGACCGTGTATAAGACGCTGCTTGATTTTCAGTCTAATTATTTTAGCAAAAAGTAGCGTCTTATACACGGAAAAATACGGTATGTATAAAACATTTTTTATGCGCGCCGCTAAAGTGTTCGGGTTTGACTTGAAGAAAGGGGGGCAACCCTAAATAATCCTATTTTTTTGGGGGATATGTGATGGAATGAGACATATAAATACCTTCTATTCTAAAAAGGTCTCTTCTGTTCTACATAGGGTTGCCAGTTTTTCTATAAGCCAAATAATATACACTATAGCATTGTAACAGAACTGGGACACCTTTGGGTACTCTAAAGAGAATAGTAATGTGGCGTGCATAGTGCCCTCTCGCCCTCCTATCAGGGCCTGTTCTGAGCCACATTCCTGTCCGAATATTGTGTCCGGGTTTCAGATGGACTGAAACCAGGACACATGATTCAAAACCCGAACTGTCCGTGTGAATCATGGACAGGTGGCAACCCTAGTTCTACAGGAAGGAAAAACACAGAGAGACTGAAGACCATTTTAAAAACAACAAACACAGAAAATGTATACAGGCATTAGGCATTAGGCATACAGGACACACGTGAAATTGATTGCAGAATGAAAATAAATAGACAGATTTCCGGGTGAATAGTGTATTTATTGCTGAAAACATTTCAAGGGGTGGAATGTCACCTTAAGATGAGCCATATACTTTATCAGGTAGAAGAGGACTAAAGTCCATCTATGAGTTGGCTCCATTACAGTTAGTTAGTTAGTTTATAATAAGTTACTCTTTACTTTACAAAGCACACATTACTTATCCCAAAGCCCAGCTGCCTGACAGGAAGTGATAAAGAACGACTATCACACCCCAGTATGGCCGCTGTAAGGTGACTGCTTATTTGCTGAAATATTTTTATTATCCCTCTTTGCTGCGATTATCAACGTTTCTGTAACCATGTGACCAATATGTAATACCTCCCAGAATCAACTGCTCCTTCCTGGCCTCACCCTAGCAGTCTGGCATCATGGATCAGATACACCGTTTCAAAACTAGGGATCCACTTGCAGGATCTGCAGTAAGTAGACAAAGGCTTTTTTTTTTTTTTTTTCCAGTAGGAAAGGCAAAAGGGGCAGAAATGTGTTTACTTTGCTATAATGGCCCATGTATTAAATTGTATTGTTTCTTTGTTGTGCTGCTCTTGATTAAAATAATCTGTCTTATGCCAATATTCATGTTCATTATCAGCGATTATTGATGATTTTAATTATTAGAGTACTCCACATACTATGCATAATTGAGACCCAGAGATTTACAGAAAATAATTAGCTCTTGAAAGTTAATTATTCTGCTCAAATATGTCACAATCCATACATTCAACTCAGGCTTAAATTCATGATTTTCAGCTTCAATTATGTAAAGAGAAGAATTGTAGTTTATATGAAGCATGACAGGTCTGCTTAAATAAGCTTTAATAACATTATCCCTGCTTTGGAATATCTCATACAGGATGCATTTTATTTTACTTCATAGATGGAGTGCCTTAAAGGGGTGCGTGAATAGCTCTGCCACTCTTATTTCTAGGAGAAATATGGAGTTTACCTTTACTGACCTCCATTGAAAATGCTAACTGACTTGCTCTGATGCTGACCTACTACTGACCATACTTTCTGAGTTAGTGACCCAGGAAAAATATGCCGCTCACTCCATCAAAAATTACTACACATTGGGTGGGAAGCAAATAGCATTTGATGAGTGTTAATGAACAATCTGACAATAAAAATTACTGTTATTGCATCTAATGCCCCGTACACACGATCAGACTTTTTTCCGACCAAACTCCCATCGGAATTCCGACGGAATTTCATCGGAAAAAAATAGAACAGGTTCTATTTGAAAATTCTGATAGAATTCATCGGAATTTCTCCGATGGGGCCCACACACGGTCGGAATTTCGGATGAAAAAACCCCAATGGACTCCGTCTAACTTTTTTCATCGGAAATTCCTATCGTGTGTACGGGGCATTAGAAGTACCCCTAAATAGCCTGATCCTCTCATTGGTCTCTTCAGGGGAGGGATTTGAAACTAAAATGACACTAAACAATATCTGTATTCTCAAAAAATAATCCATGCACATCCACTACTTAAAGTGATTGTAAACCCATATTTAAAATAAAAAAAACATCATACACGTTATACTTACCTGCTCTGTGCAGTGGTTTTGCACAAAACAGCCCTGATCCTGCTCTTCTCAGGTCCCCTGCTGAGTGCCCACCGTAGCAAGCTGCTTGCTATAGGAGTATATGGGTATCTCGAGCCAATGGGCAGGGGTTGTCTTAAATCCCTTGGCCTGCTGGGAAAACCTATATATTTAGATGAAGTCAGGTGATCAGTGTTCTGTGCCACCTGGACGGCTGTCTTGGTGGACGTGTGCTGTACTGCCCGGGCTGCTAGGCTGGAGTTTGGGCCTATCCCGGGCACATCTAGATGCTAGGTTGTCTGAGGGTCTATCCAGAAGCAAAAGAGCAGTGTAGGGTTGGGACTGAGGCTTGCAGTCCAACCAGAGGGGACTGTCATAGTCGAAGGTAGAGGGGAAGCTGTCGCCACTAAGGGACCAACCACCTTATTACCAGGGACCACAGTGAGTAGCTGAAGCAAGTGCCGGAGCAATATTCTCACCAACCGGGCATGGTGGAGAATTGGGAAACTTCAGCAGGTGTGAAGTCAGGGACCCAGCCAGCAGAGGTGATGCTTGCAGAGCAGCCTTGTCTGTCGAGCAGGCCAGTGGGGTGAAGCTTGAGAAATATCTGGAGTACTAAGCTAGGGACCCAGCAGAGAAGCGGGGATGACACTCAAGGAAGATACTTAAGTGAAGATTGGAAGAGCTCAAGGGATTCGGTGGCAGTGAATCAGCAAGTGTAGTGAGAGAGACTAGGAGCTCAGTGGGTTGAGAACCTACACAAAGTGATTGTGGAGAGAGTGAAGGAGTTTGTTACAAATTGTGTTAGGAACTGTTCTAAGACTGTTGCCATAAAAGACAGCATTCCTCCACATGCAGATGTGGTGTCTTGCTGGATGCCTTTCCCTGCATGTCTGTCTACCTGTAGAAGTCTCGGAGTCTGCCAATTAACATTGCAACTACTAAAGGGTGTCCTGGCCCTAAACCCTCTCTTACACAGTTCTGTTCAAGAGAAATTAAATCTCTTTGCATGCAAGAAGTGTCTGGCGCCCATGAATCTACCTTACACTACACCCACTATGCCTTACAACCCACTCTATATGGAAGGATGTCAGCAGCTCTTGGCTCTGGAGGTTCTCATTAGACTAAAGGAGGCCTGGGACCTTGCTACACATAGCAAAGCATTGAAAGAAAGATGCAACAGCCGTATGCCGTAAAGGGACACTTTTAGTAACACCCCATGTGTCTGACAGGTGACGTGCGAAAATTATTCCTTTGACACCTTGCGGTTGCTTCTGGAATTTGGCAATATTATTATTGTACTGGGGGTTATTATTGTGCTGGGTTTATTATTGTGATATAGGTTTTTATTGTGTTGTGGTTACTATTGTGGTGTGTGTGTGTGTTTTGTTTTTTTGTGCAGGGTTCATTCCTGTGGTGTGCGTTATTTCTGTGCTAGGAGTTATTATGGTGCTGCAGCTTGTTATTGTGCTTATTTTGTGCTGTAAGTAATTGGTTGCCCTGACACATGCTGGGGGTTATTTTGGGGGATTCTCATTGTTGACCCTAACACCTACTGGAGGTTATTGCTTGGCATTAATATTGCTGGCCCCTTACACTTGTAGAGTTATCATTGCTGGCACTGACACCAATGCTGAAGTTAAATGTTGTTGCCACAATCTCTACAGTGTGTGCCCATGCCCAGGCCCTATTTTGTCTGAACCATAGCAAAGTTAAGGGGCTCGCTACAAGCCATAGCACTGTGAAGCTACACTTTAGACTACGCCCACTTTTTTTGACTACACCCACAAGCATGCAGCCGGTGGCACGCTACATGCATCGTACTATGCTCCCCCCCTTTATTGTGGGCAGCAGGCAGCCCAGGTAGAGCATGTCTTATTATTTTCTTCAGCCCTGGTTGTCATGAGATGTTATCTTTTCCTACAGAACATGTGATGTCTGTGCTGTGCGATTTGAGGCATTCATTTTGTATGGCTCAGATCGCAGCGGCACCAAAATGGTGTAGGACCCATTTTTTTTTTCACACCCATGTGATTCAATTTTGTTAATCGCACTGCATTTTGCAAGCTGTTTGCGGGTGTTGTTAATTTAACATTGTCACCCAGAGTAGATCGCATGGACGCCACAAAATTCTACAAACAATACCCTATAATGACAACCTGAAAGAAGTTTGTTAGAAATCTTTGCAAATTTATTAAAAATAAAAAATTTAAAAATTACATGTATATACGTTTTCACAGCCCTGGCCATGACACTCAAAATTGGGCCCAGGTGAACCCTGTTTCCACTGATCATCCTTGAGATGTTTCTACAACTTGATTGGAGTCCACCTGTGGTAAATTCAGTTGATTGGACATGAATTGGAAAGGCACATACCTGTCTATATAAGGTCCCAAAGTTAAAAGTGCATGTCAGAGCACAAACCAAGCCATGAAGTCCAAGAAATTGTCTGTAGACCTCCGAGACAGGATTGTATTGAGTCACAGATCTGGGGAAGGGTACAGAAAATTTCCAAATGCACACAGTGGCTTCCATCATAAACGGACAAAGTTTGGAACCACTAGGACTTTTCCTAGAGCAGGCCTGCATGGCGAAACTGAGCGGTCGGGGGAAAAGGGCCTTAGTCAGGGAGGTGATCAAGAACCCAATCGTCACTCTGACAGAGTTCCAGTGTTTCTCTGTGGAGAGAGGAAAACCTTCCAGAAGAACAACCATCTCGGCAGCACTCCACCAATCAGGCCTGTATGGTAGAGTGGCCAGACGGAAGCCACTCTTCAATAAAAGGCACATGACAGCTCGCCTGGAGTTTGCCAAAAGGCACCTGAAGGACTCTCAGACCATGAGAAACAAAATTCTCTCGTCTGATGAAACAAAGATTGAACTCTTTGGCCTGAATGGCAAGCATCATGTCTGGAGAAAACCAAGCACCACTCATTACCTGGCCAATACCATCCCTACAGTGAAGCATGGTGGTGGCAGCATCATGCTTTGGGGATGTTTTTCAGCGGCAGGAATTGGGAGACTAGTCAGAAGTGAGGTAAAGAAAAATGCAACAATGTACAGAGACATCTTTGATGAACACCTGCTTCAGAGCACGACAGGATAAGGACCCTAAGCATACATCCAAGATAACAAAGGAGTGGCTACGGGACAACTCTGTGAATGTCCTTGAGTGGCCCAGCCGGAGCCCAGACTTGAACCTGATTAAACATCTCTTGAGAGATCTGAAAATGGCTGTGCATCAACGCTCCCTATCCAACCTGATGGAGCTTGAGAGGTCCTGCAAAGAAGAATGGGAGAAATGGCCCAAAAATAGGTGTAACAAACTTGTAGCATCATACTCAAAAAGAATTGAGGCTGTAATTTGTGCCAAAGGTGCTTCAACAAAGTATTGAGCAAAGGCTGGGACTACTTATGTACATAGGATTTTTTTTGTTTTTCATTTTTAACCACTTCCCGCCCAGTCAATAGCATATTGACGTCCGGGAAGTGGTTCTGTTATCCACACTGGACGTCATATGACGTCCTGCAGGATAACAGCCGCCGCGCGCCCGGGGGGGGGGGTGCGCATCGCGGCGATCGGTGGAGCGGTGGGTCAGTCTGACCCACCGCTACACTGATCTCGGTAAAAAGCCTTCGTCGGAGGTTTTTTACCATGTGATCAGCCGTGTCGAATCACGGCTGATCAGGAAGTAAACAGGAAGAGCCGTTGATCGGCTCTTCCTCACTCGCGTCTGACAGACGCGAGTAGAGAAGAGCCGATCGGCGGCTCTCCTGACAGGGGGTTTTGCGCTGATTGTTTATCAGCGCAGCCCCCCCTCGGATACCCACACTGGACCACCAGGGAAGCCCCCAAGGGCCACCAGGGAAGCCCTAAGCATGTGGATGGCCCCCATGGCCATCCACATGTAGTAAAAAAATAAAATATGTAAAAAAAACATAAAAAAATATGCCAATCAGTGCCCACACATGGGCACTGACTGGCACAATCATGCCAAGAAAATAATGTGTGGTGGCTGGCATTGCTAGGCAGCAGTGTCACCAGTGCCACCTACTAGTGTCCATCAGTGCCACCTATCAGTGCCCATCCGTGCCCATCTGTGCCCATAAGTGCCCACCTATCAGTGCCCATCCGTGCCACCTATCAGTGCCACCCATAAGTGCCCATCAGTGCCGCCTAAAAGTGCCCATCAGTGCCGCCTAAAAGTGCCCATCAGTGCCGCCTATGAGTGCCAATCAGTGCCGCCTATGAGTGCCAATCAGTGCCACCTATGAGTGCCCATCAGTGCCGCATACCAGTGCCACATATCAGTGCCCATCAGTACCGCCTATCAGTGCCCATCATCAGTGCCCATCAGTGCCACCTCATCAGTGCCACCTCATTGGTGCCACCTCATCGGTGCCCATCAGTGTCGCCTTATCAGTGCCCTTCAGTGCCGCCTTATCAGTGCCCGTCATTGAAGTAGAAAAGGTACTTATTTACAAAAAAAATTAACAGAAACAAAGAAAAACATAGTTTTTTTTTTAATTTTCGCTCTTTTTTTATTTGTTGCGCAAAAAATAAAAATCGCAGAGGCGATCAAATACCACCGAAAGAGAGCTCTATTTATGGGAACAAAATGATAAAAAATTTGTTTGGGTACAGTGTAGCATGACCGCGCAATTGTCATTCAAATTGCGACAGCGCTGAAAGCTCAAAATTGGCTTGGGCAGGAAGCTGTATAAGTGCATGGTATTGAAGTGGTTAATAAATTTGCAAAGATTTTTACCAAACTTCTTTCACGTTGTCATTATGGGGTATTGTTTGTAGAATTTTGAGGAAAATAATGAATTTAACCGCTTGCCGACCAGCGCACAACGATATATGTCAACACAATGGCATGGGCAGGCACATGGGCATACCTGTACGTCCCTTTAAATTTGCCAGCCTCGTGAGTGCGCCCGCGGGTCCCGGGAACTTGATGTTACCGGGCGGCCCGCGATTGCTGTCGGCAAAGGCAGAACAGGGGGATGCCTTTGTAAACTTTGTAAACAAGGCATTCCCATGTTCTGCCTAGTGACACGTCAGTGATCTACTGTTCCCTGTGATCGGGAATAGTGATCAGTGACGTGTCACTGGTAGCTCCTCCCCCTAACAGTTAGAATCACTCCCTAGGACACACTTAACCCCTTCAGCGCCACCTAGTGGTTAACCCCTTCACTGCCAGTGTAATTTTCACAGTAATCAGTGCATTTTTATAGCACTGATCGCTGTAAAAATGACAATGGCCCCAAAAATGTGGCAAAGTGTCCGATGTGTCCGCCATAAAGTCGCAGTCACAATAAAAATCGCAGATCGCCGCCATTACTAGTAAAAAAAAAATAATAATAATAAAAATGCCAAAAAACTATCCCCTATTTTGTAGACGCTATAACTTTTGCGCAAACCAATCAATATACGCTTATTGCGATTTTTTTTTTTATTACCAAAAATATGTAGAAGAATACGTATCGGCTTAAACTGAGAAAAAAATTAGCTTTTTTTAAAAAAAAAAAATAGGGATATTTATTATAGCAAAAAGTACAAAATATTGCTTTTTTTTTCAAAATTGTCGCTCTATTTTTGTTTATAGCGCAAAAAATAAAAACCGCAGAGGTGATCAAATACCAGGAAAAAAAAAGACGTTTATTTTGTTTTTAAACCATGTCGCACGACCGCGCAATTGTTAGTTAAAGCAACGCAGTGCCGAATCGCAAAAAATGGCCTGGTCTTTGGCCAGCCAAATGGTACGGAGCTTAAGTGGTTAATCAATTTTGGAATAAAGCTGTAACATAACAAAAGGTGGAAAAAGTGAAGCGCTGTAAATACTTTCCAGATGCACTGTAGATCTCACATACTTAAATCGATTTTTTTTAAATCAGAGTTTAGTGCTATTTTAAGTTGCTTTATCAGCAGTGCAGCACAGATACATGCTGTATCCTGTCTTCTGGTTTGCATTCTTTGTCAGTTAAATGGCTCCAGCACCCAGTGATAAAACATCGTGACTAAGTACTCTGCAATTTCACTGCTGCTGTTCCCGAATTAGATTTTGCTAAAAATAATTATTTGTCTTTGTCAGTATGAAAAAGTATATCAAGACCTCAAGAACATTTCTAAAAATGGAGAAAACTTTTGCAAGACTCTTATGTCTGTTCTACAACAAAGGTAGGTACCCACTTGTTATTCTTTATAATAAGGCTCACAAAAATGAGTTTACTGAAAGTGTATGTAAACTCTAGTGATGAGCCGAACACCCCCGGGTTCGGTTCGCACCAGAACCCGCGAACGGACCGAAAGTTCGTACGAACATTAGATCCCTATTAAATACAATGGATGCGAACGTTCGAATTCTAAAGTGCTAATTATAACGACTATTATGCATGTTATTGTCCTAAAAAGGGTTTGGGAACCCGGGTTCTGCACCAGGGGACATGTATCAATGCAAAAAGAAGTTTTAAAAACGGTCGTTTTTCGGGAGCAGTCATTTTAATGATGCATAAAGTGAAAAAAAAAAAGTCAAATATTCCTTTAAATATCGTACCTGGGGGGTGTCTAAAGTATGCCTGTGAAGTGCCACGTGTTTCCCGTGTTTAGAACTGTCCCTGCACAAAATGACACTTCTAAAGGAAAAAAAAGCCATTTAAAACTGCTTGCGGCTTTAATGTAATGTCTGGTCCCGGTAATATGGATGAAAATCTTTAAGAAAAATGGCATAGCTACCCCATGACCCCCCCCCCCCTACCCCGGCCCATTACCAGCCCCTTTGGGTCTTGTATGGATATTAAGGGGAACACCGCACACAAAATAAAAAAGGCCCTATATACTCTGAACAGCCGTATACAGGCGGTGCATACAAGACAGGGACTGTAGGTTTGTTCTTATGTAGAATGTGTTTGTAATTTTGAACAGGTACATTGTTTAAGTGTAGCTCCAGCCCAAAAATCTATTTTTAAACTTTTTGGAAAACATAGGTAAGGGTTATCACCCCTGTAACATTTGTTTTGCTGTCTGTGCCCCTGTTCAGAACATTTCACCTCACTTTCCGTCCCAATGACAACTGTTTTTGAAATGTGGTGTTTTTCTTGAAACAAGGATTGGTGATAAAGCATCAGTACAGAGGAGACACCTTTCTCCCATATTAATTCTTACAGGAGAGAATTTTCCTTCCTAGGGGTAGATTTCCTCTCACTTCCTGTTGTCTTCTTGCGTTTGCAAGTAGGAGTCGTTTGTAAGTTGGATGTTTGAAAGTAGGGACCTGCCGTATATACTCTGCAGAAATAGGCCCCTTAGTTGTTGGTGTTGGCACAACACTGTAAGCACTCACAGTTACTCTTGGTTGGTGCTGGAACGCCCTGCTGTCAACTATTATATCAGGAATTGTAATTACATATAATTGTTGAACAGTGGTAGTAAAAATTGGGCCTTTGATGGTGGTGCTGGTGCCACAACACTGTAAGCCCTGACAGTTACTCTTGGTGGGTGCAGCAATGGGCCCTGCTGTGAATTATTAGATCAAGAATTGTAATTGCATGCCCCTGTTGAACAGGGGCTGAAAAATTGGGCCTTTCGTGGTGGTGGTGGTGGTGTTGCCACAACACTGTAAGCCCTCAGAGTTACTCTTGGTGGGTGCAGGAATGGGCCCTGCTGTGAATTATTAGATCAAGAATTGTAATTACATGCCCCTTTTGAACAGGGGCTGAAAAATTGGGCCTTTCGTGGTGGTGGTGGTGGTGGCGTTGCCACAACACTGTAAGCCCTCAGAGTTACTCTTGGTGGGTGCAGCAATGGGCCCTGCTGTGAATTATTAGATCAAGAATTGTAATTACATGCCCCTGTTGAACAGGGGCTGAAAAATTGGGCCTTAGGCACTGGTGGCACAACACTACAACCCCTCACAGATACTGTACTTGGAGCACAGCAATGAGCCCTCTTGCAAAGTATTGCTTCAAAAATTGTAATGACACGCCCCTGTTAAACAGGGGCTGAAAAATTGGGCCTTAGGCACTGGTGGCACAACACTCCAACCCCTCACAGATACTGTACTTGGAGCACAGCAATGAGCCCTGTTGCAAAGTATTGCTTCAAAAATTGTAATGACACGCCCCTGTTAAACAGGGGCTGAAAAATTGGGCCTTAGGCACTGGTGGCACAACACTCCAACCCCTCACAGATACTGTACTTGGAGCACAGCAATGAGCCCTGTTGCAAAGTATTGCTTCAAAAATTGTAATTACACGCCCCTGTTAAACAGGGGCTGAAAAATTGGGCCTTAGCCACTGGTGGCGGCACCCATAAACAAAAATGATCTTCCAAGCTATCATCATCAATCTTATCATTGAGGACTCGGAGGAGGAGGATAGCCAGTCAACATAACAGCACAGGCACTCAGCATCAGCATCAGTCTTGAAGGGATGTGACATGTTAAAATCAATTAGTCTGTTATATCAGCATCAGGTGTGTGGTAGCTGGTGGTGATCCAAGACTGGTTCATCTTGATGAAAGTCAGTCGATCAACCGAGTCGGTGGACAGGCGCACCCTGTGATCCGTGACAAATCCTCCAGCAGCACTGAATGTGCGTTCCGAAAGAACGCTGGATGCAGGACAGGCCAGTAGCTCAATTGCATACTGTGCAAGCTCTGGCCAGTGATCCATCCTCAAGACCCAGTAAGCCAGAGGATTTTCGGTGGGGAAGGTGTCCAAGTCTGACCTTGCCCCTAGATATTCCTGCACCATGTTTATCAGACGCTGGCGATGGTTGCTGGAACCGATCATACTTTGGGGCTGCGGACTAAAGAATTGTCTGAACGCATCGGTCAGACGGCCACCTTCCCCACCGCTCCTTCTTTGACTGGCCGAAGCCTCAGCAACTCGTTGTCCAGGACCAGGAGTTTGTAACCTCCCTGTCTCTGGGAACGCGTTGCACAGACCTTTCTGCAAGGCCTCCCGGAGTTGTCTCATCCTCTGCTGCCTCTGCGATGGTAACATAAGGTCCGCAACCTTACCCTTGTACCGTGGATCAAGGAGAGTGGCCAGCCAGTAATGGTCCCTCTCCTTGATCCAAAGAATACGAGGATCCTCCCGCAGACTTTGCAGGATCAGGGAGGCCATGCAGCGTAGGTTTGCTGAGGCATTCGGTCCGGAGTCCTCTGGGTCACTAAGGACGACATGATCCGCAGCCACCTCCTCCCAGCCACGTACAAGTCCACTGGTTTCTTGGGACTGTAAATCATCCCTAAAAGACTGCTGCTGATGATGCTGAGTGCCAGCCTCCACCTCCATGCTGACACAATCCTCCTCCTCCTCCTCCTCCTCTTCCTGTGCGATGGGTGGGACAGAAGGAACACTGTCTGGGTAAAGGGGGCCTTGAGAGGCAAGGAAGTCCTCCTCTTCCTGCCTCTGTTCTGCCTCAAGTGCCCTGTCCATTATTCCACGCAGCGTGTGCTCCAACAGGTGGACAAGAGGTACAGTGTCACTGATGCATGCACTGTCACTGCTCACCATCCTCGTGGCCTCCTCAAATGGTGCCAGGACAGTGCATGCATCCCTGATCATGCCCCACTGGCGTGGAGAAAAAAAACCAAGCTCCCCTGACCCTGTCCTGGTGCCGTAGTCGCACAGGTACTCATTGATGGCCCTCTGCTGCGTGTGCAGCCGCTGCAGCATGGCCAACGTTGAGTTCCACCTGGTGGGCATGTCACATATAAGGCGGTTCTTGGGCAGGTTCAACTCCTTTTGCAGCTCAGCCAGGCGAGCACTGGCATTATAAGATCTGCGGAAATGCACACAGACTTTCCTGGCCTGCCTCAGGACATCCTGTAAGCCCGGGTACCTGCCCAAGAACCGCTGCACCACCAGGTTAAGGACGTGAGCCACACAGGGCACATGGGTCAGTTGTCCCTGTCGGAGGGCGGAGAGGAGGTTGGTGCCATTGTCGCAAACCACCATTCCTGGCTTAAGCTGGCGTGGCGTCAACCACCTCTCGGCCTGGCCCTGCAGAGCAGACAGGACCTCTGCCCCAGTGTGGCTTCTGTCCCCCAAACACACCAGCGCAAGCACGGCATGGCATCTTTTTGCCTGCGTACTTGCGTAGCCCCTTGAACGGCTACGGAGCACCGCTGGTTCAGAGGACAAAGCACAGGAAGAGGCCATGGAGGAAGAAGAAGAGGAGGGGGTGGAGGAGAGAGGTGTGTCACAACCAGTAGTAGCATTTTGGAGGCGTGGCGGTGGAACAACCTCCAACACTACTGCACCTTGTCCTGCATCCTTCCCAGCTGCCAAAAGAGTGACCCAATGGGCTGTGAAAGAAAGGTAACGTCCCTGTCCATGCCTGCTGGACCATGAGTCAGCGGTAATATGCACCTTACCGCTGACCGCCCTGTCCAGCGAGGCCAAGACATTGCCTTCCACATGCCGGTAGAGAGCCGGAATAGCCTTCCGTGAGAAAAAGTGGCGTTTGGGAACCTGCCACTGAGGAACCGCACATTGCACAAACTCACGGAAGGGGGCCGAGTCTACCAACTGAAAAGGCAGCAGTTGAAGCGCTAGCAATTTAGCCAAGCTAGCATTCAACCGCTGGGCATGTGGATGGCTGGGAGTGAACTTCTTTCGACGGTCCAGCAGCTGGGGCAGGGAAATTTGCCTGCTAGAATCGGACGTCGGTGTACTGCTAGCAGAGTGGCCGCAAGTACTTGGCTGTGACACACCTAATTCTACACCTTCATTCCTCTCAGTGCATGTTTCAGAGAGGACTGAAGTTATAGTGGGGTTGGAGATCCCAGCTGATGCGGTGCAAGGAGAGGTCCGCTTTGTTCTTTGGTGTGGGTCTTTGAGGTAGGCTTGCCAACGAGCTGCATGGCAGGTCAACATATGTCTGGTCAGGCATGTGGTACCCAAGCGGCTGATGTTTTGGCCACGCGATATACGCTTGAGACATATGTTGCAAACAGCAGCTGTGCGATCTGATGCACTAGCCTCAAAAAAGGCCCACACCAAAGAACTTTTTGAATGACGGGCAGAGGCAGCGCCCTGCACAGGCGGAGCTCTGCGGTGTGATTCCGTCGGTGTACTGCCCTTACGCTGGCCACCAAAGGGCATCCTGCCTCGTTGGAGATGTGCCTCCTCCTCATCCTCCTCCTCCTCCTCTCTCCTATTAGGCACCCACGTGGAGTCAGTGACCTCATCATCCCCTCCCTCCTCATCACTGGAGCCAATCTGGCAGTATGCTGCAGCTGCTGGAACATGACTGCCAGATTGGTGTCCTTCTTGAGCATCCCCTCTGTCTGCTCTCACGCTACTGCCTTCCTGTAGCTGGGTTTCATCATCAGACCCTTCGAAACGCTGGGCATCCTCCTGGAGCATGTACCCAACACTGTGCTCAAACAGTTCGGGGGACTCCTCAGGAGGAGGACATGGTGGGTCTAGGGAAGGAGTGACTGATGATGAGTCTGACATTGATACCAGGGAAGAGGACGCTTTGGCAGCTGCTTTGCCAGTACCCTGAGCCTGGGTGAGAGAGGATGAGGAGGAGGAGGAGGGCTTGGTCATCCACTCTACCAAGTCTTCGGCATGATGTGGCTCAACATGTCCAGCTGCCGAAAAGAAGGACAAGCTTGTCCCATGGCCATGTGCTGATGACAATGCACCGCGTCCACGACCAGCACTGTTGTCCCCAGACACAGAGCCTGCTTGCCCTCTTTTATTGCCTCCTGACTGTCTGCCTCTCCTTGTTTGCCTTCCAGACATTCTAATAGATGGCCTGCAGGGAGATGGGAAAAAAGCAATAAGGGCTACCTTCAGGTGTCCTTCTCTGTCCCTTTACTTAAGGATTTCTAAATATGGTTGAGGATGATTGCTTTCGCACAGAATAGCACAACGACAATTTCCCTGACTGTCCAAAAAACAAGGATTTCAAAGATGGTTGATGAGGAATGCTTTAGCACAGTATAGCACAAGGAGAATTTCCCTCACTGTCCTTCCCTGTCCCTAGAAACAAGGATTAGCACAGTGAAAGAAACTGACACTCTCCCTACCTATAGTTTTCTGTCCCTAGAAAAAATGTTTTTTTAAAGATGGTTGATGATCAATGCTTTAGCACAGTATAGCACAAGGAGAATTTCCCTCACTGTCCTTCCCTGTCCCTAGAAACAAGGATTAGCACAGTGAAAGAAACTGACACTCTCCCTACCTATAGTTTTCTGTCCCTAGAAAAAATGTTTTTTTTAAAGATGGTTGATGATCAATGCTTTAGCACAGTATAGCACAAGGAGAATTTCCCTCACTGTCCTTCCCTGTCCCTAGAAACAAGGATTAGCACAGTGAAAGAAACTGACACTCTCCCTACCTATAGTTTTCTGTCCCTAGAAAAAATGTTTTTTTAAAGATGGTTGATGATCAATGCTTTAGCACAGTATAGCACAAGGAGAATTTCCCTCACTGTCCTTCCCTGTCCCTAGAAACAAGGATTAGCACAGTGAAACACACTGACACTCTCCCTACCTATAGTTTTCTGTCCCTAGAAAAAATGTTTTTTTAAAGATGGTTGATGATCAATGCTTTAGCACAGTATAGCACAAGGAGAATTTCCCTCACTGTCCTTCCCTGTCCCTAGAAACAAGGATTAGCACAGTGAAACACACTGACACTCTCCCTACCTATAGTTTTCTGTCCCTAGAAAAAATGTTTTTTTAAAGATGGTTGATGATCAATGCTTTAGCACAGTATAGCACAAGGAGAATTTCCCTCACTGTCCTTCCCTGTCCCTAGAAACAAGGATTAGCACAGTGAAAGAAACTGACACTCTCCCTACCTATAGTTTTCTGTCCCTAGAAAAAATGTTTTTTTAAAGATGGTTGATGATCAATGCTTTAGCACACTATAGCACAAGGAGAATTTCCCTCACTGTCCTTCCCTGTCCCTAGAAACAAGGATTAGCACAGTAAAACACACTGACACTCTCCCTACCTATAGTTTTCTGTCCCTAGAAAAAATGTTTTTTTAAAGATGGTTGATGATCAATGCTTTAGCACAGTATAGCACAAGGAGAATTTCCCTCACTGTCCTTCCCTGTCCCTAGAAACAAGGATTAGCACAGTGAAAGAAACTGACACTCTCCCTACCTATAGTTTTCTGTCCATAGAAAAAATGTTTTTTTAAAGATGGTTGATGATCAATGCTTTAGCACAGTATAGCACAAGGAGAATTTCCCTCACTGTCCTTCCCTGTCCCTAGAAACAAGGATTAGCACAGTGAAACACACTGACACTCTCCCTACCTATAGTTTTCTGTCCCTAGAAAAAATGTTTTTTTAAAGATGGTTGATGATCAATGCTTTAGCACAGTATAGCACAAGGAGAATTTCCCTCACTGTCCTTCCGTGTCCCTAGAAACAAGGATTAGCACAGTGAAAGAAACTGACACTCTCCCTACCTATAGTTTTCTGTCCCAAGAAAAAATGTTTTTTTAAAGATGGTTGATGATCAATGCTTTAGCACAGTATAGCACAAGGAGAATTTCCCTCACTGTCCTTCCCTGTCCCTAGAAACAAGGATTAGCACAGTGAAAGAAACTGACACTCTCCCTACCTATAGTTTTCTGTCCCTAGAAAAAATGTTTTTTTAAATATGGTTGATGATCAATGCTTTAGCACAGTATAGCACAAGGAGAATTTCCCTCACTGTCCTTCCCTGTCCCTAGAAACAAGGATTAGCACAGTGAAAGAAACTGACACTCTCCCTACCTATAGTTTTCTGTCCCTAGAAAAAATGTTTTTTTTAAAGATGGTTGATGATCAATGCTTTAGCACAGTATAGCACAAGGAGAATTTCCCTCACTGTCCTTCCCTGTCCCTAGAAACAAGGATTAGCACAGTGAAACACACTGACACTCTCCCTACCTATAGTTTTCTGTCCCTAGAAAAAAAGTTTTTTTAAAGATGGTTGATGATCAATGCTTTAGCACAGTATAGCACAAGGAGAATTTCCCTCACTGTCCTTCCCTGTCCCTAGAAACAAGGATTAGCACAGTAAAACACACTGACACTCTCCCTACCTATAGTTTTCTGTCCCTAGAAAAAATGTTTTTTTAAAGATGGTTGATGATCAATGCTTTAGCACAGTATAACACAAGGAGAATTTCCCTCACTGTCCTTCCCTGTCCCTAGAAACAAGGATTAGCACAGTGAAAGAAACTGACACTCTCCCTACCTATAGTTTTCTGTCCCTAGAAAAAATGTTTTTTTAAAGATGGTTGATGATCAATGCTTTAGCACACTATAGCACAAGGAGAATTTCCCTCACTGTCCTTCCCTGTCCCTAGAAACAAGGATTAGCACAGTAAAACACACTGACACTCTCCCTACCTATAGTTTTCTGTCCCTAGAAAAAATGTTTTTTTAAAGATGGTTGATGATCAATGCTTTAGCACAGTATAGCACAAGGAGAATTTCCCTCACTGTCCTTCCCTGTCCCTAGAAACAAGGATTAGCACAGTGAAAGAAACTGACACTCTCCCTACCTATAGTTTTCTGTCCCTAGAAAAAATGTTTTTTTAAAGATGGTTGATGATCAATGCTTTAGCACAGTATAGCACAAGGAGAATTTCCCTCACTGTCCTTCCCTGTCCCTAGAAACAAGGATTAGCACAGTGAAAGAAACTGACACTCTCCCTACCTATAGTTTTCTGTCCCTAGAAAAAATGTTTTTTTAAAGATGGTTGATGATATATGCTTTAGCACAGTATAGCACAAGGAGAATTTCCCTCACTGTCCTTCCCTGTCCCTAGAAACAAGGATTAGCACAGTGAAACACACTGACACTCTCCCTACCTATAGTTTTCTGTCCCTAGAAAAAATGTTTTTTTAAAGATGGTTGATGATCAATGCTTTAGCACAGTATAGCACAAGGAGAATTTCCCTCACTGTCCTTCCCTGTCCCTAGAAACAAGGATTAGCACAGTGAAAGAAACTGACACTCTCCCTACCTATAGTTTTCTGTCCCTAGAAAAAATGTTTTTTTAAAGATGGTTGATGATCAATGCTTTAGCACAGTATAGCACAAGGAGAATTTCCCTCACTGTCCTTCCCTGTCCCTAGAAACAAGGATTAGCACAGTGAAAGAAACTGACACTCTCCCTACCTATAGTTTTCTGTCCCTAGAAAAAATGTTTTTTTAAAGATGGTTGATGATCAATGCTTTAGCACAGTATAGCACAAGGAGAATTTCCCTCACTGTCCTTCCCTGTCCCTAGAAACAAGGATTAGCACAGTGAAAGAAACTGACACTCTCCCTACCTATAGTTTTCTGTCCCTAGAAAAAATGTTTTTTTAAAGATGGTTAATGATCAATGCTTTAGCACAGTATAGCACAAGGAGAATTTCCCTCACTGTCCTTCCCTGTCCCTAGAAACAAGGATTAGCACAGTGAAAGAAACTGACACTCTCCCTACCTATAGTTTTCTGTCCCTAGAAAAAATGTTTTTTTAAAGATGGTTGATGATCAATGCTTTAGCACAGTATAGCACAAGGAGAATTTCCCTCACTGTCCTTCCCTGTCCCTAGAAACAAGGATTAGCACAGTGAAAGAAACTGACACTCTCCCTACCTATAGTTTTCTGTCCCTAGAAAAAATGTTTTTTTAAAGATGGTTGATGATCAATGCTTTAGCACAGTATAGCACAAGGAGAATTTCCCTCACTGTCCTTCCCTGTCCCTAGAAACAAGGATTAGCACAGTGAAAGAAACTGACACTCTCCCTACCTATAGTTTTCTGTCCCTAGAAAAAATGTTTTTTTAAAGATGGTTGATGATCAATGCTTTAGCACAGTATAGCACAAGGAGAATTTCCCTCACTGTCCTTCCCTGTCCCTAGAAACAAGGATTAGCACAGTGAAAGAAACTGACACTCTCCCTACCTATAGTTTTCTGTCCCTAGAAAAAATGTTTTTTTAAAGATGGTTGATGATCAATGCTTTAGCACAGTATAGCACAAGGAGAATTTCCCTCACTGTCCTTCCCTGTCCCTAGAAACAAGGATTAGCACAGTGAAAGAAACTGACACTCTCCCTACCTATAGTTTTCTGTCCCTAGAAAAAATGTTTTTTTAAAGATGGTTGATGATATATGCTTTAGCACAGTATAGCACAAGGAGAATTTCCCTCACTGTCCTTCCCTGTCCCTAGAAACAAGGATTAGCACAGTGAAACACACTGACACTCTCCCTACCTATAGTTTTCTGTCCCTAGAAAAAATGTTTTTTTAAAGATGGTTGATGATCAATGCTTTAGCACAGTATAGCACAAGGAGAATTTCCCTCACTGTCCTTCCCTGTCCCTAGAAACAAGGATTAGCACAGTGAAAGAAACTGACACTCTCCCTACCTATAGTTTTCTGTCCCTAGAAAAAATGTTTTTTTAAAGATGGTTGATGATCAATGCTTTAGCACAGTATAGCACAAGGAGAATTTCCCTCACTGTCCTTCCCTGTCCCTAGAAACAAGGATTAGCACAGTGAAAGAAACTGACACTCTCCCTACCTATAGTTTTCTGTCCCTAGAAAAAATGTTTTTTTAAAGATGGTTGATGATCAATGCTTTAGCACAGTATAGCACAAGGAGAATTTCCCTCACTGTCCTTCCCTGTCCCTAGAAACAAGGATTAGCACAGTGAAAGAAACTGACACTCTCCCTACCTATAGTTTTCTGTCCCTAGAAAATTTTTTTTTTTAAAGATGGTTGATGATCAATGCTTTAGCACAGTATAGCACAAGGAGAATTTCCCTCACTGTCCTTCCCTGTCCCTAGAAACAAGGATTAGCACAGTGAAAGAAACTGACACTCTCCCTACCTATAGTTTTCTGTCCCTAGAAAAAATGTTTTTTTAAAGATGGTTGATGATCAATGCTTTAGCACAGTATAGCACAAGGAGAATTTCCCTCACTGTCCTTCCCTGTCCCTAGAAACAAGGATTAGCACAGTGAAAGAAACTGACACTCTCCCTACCTATAGTTTTCTGTCCCTAGAAAAAATGTTTTTTTAAAGATGGTTGATGATCAATGCTTTAGCACAGTATAGCACAAGGAGAATTTCCCTCACTGTCCTTCCCTGTCCCTAGAAACAAGGATTAGCACAGTGAAACACACTGACACTCTCCCTACCTATAGTTTTCTGTCCCTAGAAAAAATGTTTTTTTAAAGATGGTTGATGATCAATGCTTTAGCACAGTATAGCACAAGGAGAATTTCCCTCACTGTCCTTCCCTGTCCCTAGAAACAAGGATTAGCACAGTGAAAGAAACTGACACTCTCCCTACCTATAGTTTTCTGTCCCTAGAAAAAATGTTTTTTTAAAGATGGTTGATGATCAATGCTTTAGCACAGTATAGCACAAGGAGAATTTCCCTCACTGTCCTTCCCTGTCCCTAGAAACAAGGATTAGCACAGTGAAAGAAACTGACACTCTCCCTACCTATAGTTTTCTGTCCCTAGAAAAAATGTTTTTTTAAAGATGGTTGATGATCAATGCTTTAGCACAGTATAGCACAAGGAGAATTTCCCTCACTGTCCTTCCCTGTCCCTAGAAACAAGGATTAGCACAGTGAAAGAAACTGACACTCTCCCTACCTATAGTTTTCTGTCCCTAGAAAAAATGTTTTTTTAAAGATGGTTGATGATCAATGCTTTAGCACAGTATAGCACAAGGAGAATTTCCCTCACTGTCCTTCCCTGTCCCTAGAAACAAGGATTAGCACAGTGAAAGAAACTGACACTCTCCCTACCTATAGTTTTCTGTCCCTAGAAAAAATGTTTTTTTAAAGATGGTTGATGATCAATGCTTTAGCACAGTATAGCACAAGGAGAATTTCCCTCACTGTCCTTCCCTGTCCCTAGAAACAAGGATTAGCACAGTGAAAGAAACTGACACTCTCCCTACCTATAGTTTTCTGTCCTTAGAAAAAATGTTTTTTTAAAGATGGTTGATGATCAATGCTTTAGCACAGTATAGCACAAGGAGAATTTCCCTCACTGTCCTTCCCTGTCCCTAGAAACAAGGATTAGCACAGTGAAAGAAACTGACACTCTCCCTACCTATAGTTTTCTGTCCCTAGAAAAAATGTTTTTTTAAAGATGGTTGATGATCAATGCTTTAGCACAGTATAGCACAAGGAGAATTTCCCTCACTGTCCTTCCCTGTCCCTAGAAACAAGGATTAGCACAGTGAAAGAAACTGACACTCTCCCTACCTATAGTTTTCTGTCCCTAGAAAAAATGTTTTTTTAAATATGGTTGATGATCAATGCTTTAGCACAGTATAGCACAAGGAGAATTTCCCTCACTGGCCTTCCCTGTCCCTAGAAACAAGGATTAGCACAGTGAAAGAAACTGACACTCTCCCTACCTATAGTTTTCTGTCCCTAGAAAAAATGTTTTTTTAAAGATGGTTGATGATCAATGCTTTAGCACAGTATAGCACAAGGAGAATTTCCCTCACTGTCCTTCCCTGTCCCTAGAAACAAGGATTAGCACAGTGAAACACAGTGACACTCTCCCTACCTATAGTTTTCTGTCCCTAGAAAAAATGTTTTTTTAAAGATGGTTGATGATCAATGCTTTAGCACAGTATAGCACAAGGAGAATTTCCCTCACTGTCCTTCCCTGTCCCTAGAAACAAGGATTAGCACAGTAAAACACACTGACACTCTCCCTACCTATAGTTTTCTGTCCCTAGAAAAAATGTTTTTTTAAAGATGGTTGATGATCAATGCTTTAGCACAGTATAGCACAAGGAGAATTTCCCTCACTGTCCTTCCCTGTCCCTAGAAACAAGGATTAGCACAGTGAAAGAAACTGACACTCTCCCTACCTATAGTTTTCTGTCCCTAGAAAAAATGTTTTTTTAAAGATGGTTGATGATCAATGCTTTAGCACACTATAGCACAAGGAGAATTTCCCTCACTGTCCTTCCCTGTCCCTAGAAACAAGGATTAGCACAGTAAAACACACTGACACTCTCCCTACCTATAGTTTTCTGTCCCTAGAAAAAATGTTTTTTTAAAGATGGTTGATGATCAATGCTTTAGCACAGTATAGCACAAGGAGAATTTCCCTCACTGTCCTTCCCTGTCCCTAGAAACAAGGATTAGCACAGTGAAAGAAACTGACACTCTCCCTACCTATAGTTTTCTGTCCCTAGAAAAAATGTTTTTTTAAAGATGGTTGATGATCAATGCTTTAGCACAGTATAGCACAAGGAGAATTTCCCTCACTGTCCTTCCCTGTCCCTAGAAACAAGGATTAGCACAGTGAAAGAAACTGACACTCTCCCTACCTATAGTTTTCTGTCCCTAGAAAAAATGTTTTTTTAAAGATGGTTGATGATCAATGCTTTAGCACAGTATAGCACAAGGAGAATTTCCCTCACTGTCCTTCCCTGTCCCTAGAAACAAGGATTAGCACAGTGAAAGAAACTGACACTCTCCCTACCTATAGTTTTCTGTCCCTAGAAAAAATGTTTTTTTAAAGATGGTTGATGATATATGCTTTAGCACAGTATAGCACAAGGAGAATTTCCCTCACTGTCCTTCCCTGTCCCTAGAAACAAGGATTAGCACAGTGAAACACACTGACACTCTCCCTACCTATAGTTTTCTGTCCCTAGAAAAAATGTTTTTTTAAAGATGGTTGATGATCAATGCTTTAGCACAGTATAGCACAAGGAGAATTTCCCTCACTGTCCTTCCCTGTCCCTAGAAACAAGGATTAGCACAGTGAAAGAAACTGACACTCTCCCTACCTATAGTTTTCTGTCCCTAGAAAAAATGTTTTTTTAAAGATGGTTGATGATCAATGCTTTAGCACAGTATAGCACAAGGAGAATTTCCCTCACTGTCCTTCCCTGTCCCTAGAAACAAGGATTAGCACAGTGAAAGAAACTGACACTCTCCCTACCTATAGTTTTCTGTCCCTAGAAAAAATGTTTTTTTAAAGATGGTTGATGATCAATGCTTTAGCACAGTATAGCACAAGGAGAATTTCCCTCACTGTCCTTCCCTGTCCCTAGAAACAAGGATTAGCACAGTAAAACACACTGACACTCTCCCTACCTATAGTTTTCTGTCCCTAGAAAAAATGTTTTTTTAAAGATGGTTGATGATCAATGCTTTAGCACACTATAGCACAAGGAGAATTTCCCTCACTCTCCTTCCCTGTCCCTAGAAACAAGGATTAGCACAGTAAAACACACTGACACTCTCCCTACCTATAGTTTTCTGTCCCTAGAAAAAATGTTTTTTTAAAGATGGTTGATGATCAATGCTTTAGCACACTATAGCACAAGGAGAATTTCCCTCGCTGTCCTTCCCTGTCCCTAGAAACAAGGATTAGCACAGTAAAACACACTGACACTCTCCCTACCTATAGTTTTCTGTCCCTAGAAAAAATGTTTTTTTAAAGATGGTTGATGATCAATGCTTTAGCACACTATAGCACAAGGAGAATTTCAATTTCAAATGTCACTGTCCCTGCCTATGCTTCTCTTTCCCTGCTCCGGAACACACTACACTAGGCCGCCGTGCTGGCGGCCTTTTATAGTGTGGGGCGTGTACTAAACACCCTCAGCAATAATTGGCCACAGGCATCCTGCCTGTGGCCAATCACTGCTCTCCTCGCTGCCGGCGCTGTAATTGGCCAAGCATGCGGGGTCACAGTGCATGCTTGGCCAATCACAGCGCCTGGATGACACTGCGATGGCGTAGTGCATTGTGGGCCGTTCGCGTCACTCGAATTAGGCGCGAACGGCCCAAATCGTTCGATCTTCGTCGAACGATCGAACAGCCGATGTTCGAGTCGAACGTATGTTCGACTCGAACACCGAGCTCATCCCTAGTAAACTCTAAAGCTGCATTCAACAGGATTTGCTCCTCACCGCACGATACGCTTTGCTTGCGATTTCAGCGAGATCTATTGAGCGTCAATCGCGGCAAAATTTCACTTGTGTGAAAATGAATGGCACCTGAACAAGTATGGTGTGAGTTGTCAGTTTTGCAGAGCATTTTGGGATCGCGGGCAGACTCATGGAGGTGTGAGCGGGACCTAACAGTGATCTTCTTTTATTTAATTCCTTTTTGTCTGTTTAACCTGTTGCCGTCCATGTAACACATACTGTATTTGTGGTGGCTTTATTGCCCATGTGCCACACATATGCGTCATGGGCAGCCAATGTTTCTGCTCTTAAGCCTAGGTTCATATTGGAGCGATTAGTCATGCGATTTGAGAAATCAAATCGCATGACAAGTCGCAGCCTATTGGCGGCAATAGCACTGTTCCAATCGGTGCGATACCGATTTTGCGGCGCCGCACCGATTTGCAAAAATAGTTCTTGCACTACTTTTGCAGATTTCAGGTACGACTTCAATAGACATCTGTGTTTGAAGACACACAGATGTCTATCAAGTAGCGATTTCAAAGTAGCATCGATGTGAACCAGGGCTAAAGCGTGCTCGCTGAGCGCTCCTGGCACAGAGATTGAGCTGTCAAAGACAGCTCTCGGTCCCAATAAAGATTGGTAGACTGATAGACTGACTCCTGATCATGTGATGGCTGTGACAACCAATCACAGTGGTCATATGATCACCGATCCTTCCTGCTCCCTGAACATTTTAGAACCTTTAAAAAGAGATGCTGGGTGGGAAGGGGTAAAGACCTGAGCATTTTTGGCAAATCAACAGATATTTTTCTGTATTTGCAGGCAGGGCTGGTGCAAGTATTTTTGACACCCTAGGCGAAACCTTATTTTGCCGCCCCCTTGGCTCCACCCCTGCCCCTGACCACCCTTTGCTCTGCCCATGTATACGGTGGAGGTGGCAGGGGTGGAGATTTTTCCGGCTTCTTTCTACCTTTTTCTTCAGCTGTGCTCCGCAGGCCCGCACCTGTGCCTCTGGACCCGGCCTGAAGACAAATAGTGGTGGCACTGGCTCGCTTTCTCATGCCAGCTGTGGTCCACAGGTATACGGACAGGCTAGGGCAGGATACGGACAGGCTAGGGCAGGATACAGACAGGCTAGGGCAGGATACACACAGGCTAGGGGAGTATATTAGAAGGTAGGCAATGGTCAGGGCATGGGGAAAGGTGTGTGTGTACTGTCATGACTGTACCTTTCCTATGACTTCTGCTGCAGCCTACTTCAACAAAAGCGGCCGGCACAGGATAATGTAAGTCCGCAGGTGCCCGAAAAAGAAAAAAAAGTCCCCCCTCCATCTACAGTATCCAAGCCCTCCGGTCGTAGTGATGGGGACTGCCTCAGCCCAGGAAATATGCTATTATCAGGGCGGGAGTACACAGGAACAGTATACACCGACCGTACATGATCTTACATGAAGCCTGAAGCTGCCCCCTGTAAAGTGACAGGGCCCCCTACGGGAGGCAGCCTTGTCCCCACACACACGCCGCTCCCCTTACCTAAGGACAGGACGGACGGTACAGAGACAGCAGACAAGACACAGAGCGGGGAGCCCAGTGTCCGGCCACCGTACAGGGAACACCCCCTCCGGGAGAGCCGTGCATGACAAGTTCCGTCAGTCCTCCGCTTACCAGCCATCGGGATTCCTTCCCTAGCTTCACTTTCATGCTGTGCCCTCTCTTCTATGGGGCGCAGGTTGGAAGATTTAGTTCGACTACTGGAGGGAAAGACAGGTATTTTACAAGTCTGAATCCCCAGCGAGTGGCTGGGGATCTGGATTTTGCCGCCCCCCCCCCCCTACCCTGGCGCCCTAGGCAGCTGCCTGACCTGCCTATTGGTAGCGCCGGCCCTGTTTGCAGGATCTTTAAAGAGATAAAACTAAATATTTTTGCTGATATACACTTTAAATGAATTACTTTAATAGCCTCTTACATTTCATTTTACAGAGCTTCCCTGGAGTTAAATTATGCTAAAGGACTTGAAAAGGTTTCCAGCAAACTCACAAAAGCCCTGGATGGTATAAATAAAAAGTAAGTGATACTGTATAGGTATCAGTTTGTTTTCACAAATTAAGAGAAGAACACCCGATTTACCCAAAAAAGCCCATATACATGTGTGACCATGCTGTAACTGCTGCAGGGGAGTTTCCCTGACAAACCCAACCAACTATCAGGATAATTAGTTGTTGCCTCATTGTGTCTTTCTGGGTAGGGAAAGAGCTACATATATAAGGCCCAGTTAGTTAGTGCTGCAGATTGTGTATTTACTATATACATAGCACCATCTTTTGGCTGAACGGAGAAATGTACATGGCAGGGAAGCAGGGGATGCAGGTTTCTCCTATTTTTATATGGCCTATGGTCCTACTGATCCGCATTTCCTGCACTTTTGCACTGCTTAAAAGCACAAGAAAAATGCAATAAAAATATCAAATTTAAATCCTATGGAACTCTTCACACTAGTGTGCTGGGGGTGCAGTGCGTTTTGACAAGTCCTGCATGCTGCATCTTTGGTGCCCTGTTTCAAAGGCACACCTTCCCTTGAAATAAATGGAAAACACGTAAAAACACACCGAAAATGGACCAGTGGAGTGGAGTGCTATTTGAGTCACACATCCATGTTTTATAAGCTGGAAGTCAGGCAACTAGAAAATGCACCAAAAATGTAAATAACATTGCACCAAGAATGGGATATGCGTTTTTGAAAAAAGCATACCATATTTTTAAGTGCATCAGTGTGAAAAGGGCCTTAGACATGCATACGTTGATATGCAGAGGACTAGAGTTGAGCGGACACCTGGATGTTCGGGTTCGACGGGTTCGGCCGAACTTCGGAAAAAAGTTTGGGTTCGGGACCGAACTTTAACCCGAACCCGGACCCGAACCCGAACCCCATTGAAGTCAATGGGGACCCGGACTAAAAAGGACTAAAAAGGCTCTAAAAAAGTAATGGAAAGGGCTAGAGGGCTGCAAATGGCAGCAAAATGTTGTTAAGAGCATGGCAAGTGCTCTGCAAACAAATGTGGATAGGGAAATAACTTAAAATAACATAAAAAAAATAAAAATAAAAAATAATAATCTTGACCTAGGAGGACGAGGTCCATATGGAGTAGGAGGTTGAAGTGGCGGTGGATGTGGCTGTGTAGGTGGAAGCGGCGGTGGAGGAGGAAGAGGTAGCCAACACTGATTCAAAAATACAACAATGGCTGGGTAAGGCCGGTGATGTGTCGAATTCTGTCCCCCGTCAAATAGTGTCCACCCTGTACTGCGCTTGCTCAGTATGTAGGACAAGGGGATTTCTAAAATCTCCCAAGACGAACGGCGCCTGCGTGGTGAGTTCAGGTGAAGGCCACACCATCCGTGGTTCAAGCCGAGCCAAGTGAGGCCGTGCCCGAAGCGTGGCGATCGAACCGAGCCTGTGAGGAGCCCTGTTACTATGTGCTACCGTATGTCCACTTGGATGGTGGGGCTTGAACCTGCACTCACAGCGCAGGCGCCGTTCATCTTCGGAGATTTTGTGAATCTCCTTGTCCTCTGTACTGCGCAAGCGCTGCGCCTTCGCAGTATGGGCCGGACACAATCCGATGGCCGGACAGTTTTTGTCACAACACCGGTATACATGTCTATTCTGCACAAGGTACGGACAAGTCCTGTGGGATCCATGCCTGGTTCATTTTAATGAACGTGAGCTTGTCCACATTGGCTCTGGACAGGCGGCTGCGCTTGTCTGTGATAACGCCCCCTGCCGTGCTAAATACACGTTCAGATAATACACTGGCTGCAGGGCAGGCCAGCACCTCCAAGGCATAAAGGGCAAGCTCAGGCCATGTGCCCAATTTGGAGACCCAGAAGTTAAAGGGGGCAGACCCGTCATCCAGTACGTGAAGGCCTGTGGACACATACTAAATAAACAAAAAATTTCACCGAACATTATTGGTCCTAGAAGTTGGATGTTGGGTGACTTTTATTTTATTTTATTTTAAAGCATTTTTTTTTTCCCCTTCCTTCTATATTACAACCACTGTTGCAAATGGGACATTATTTCTTTGATGTTGAAAACCATCTGTAGTACTGTGAATTACTCCTAGAGCTATTTGCCTGGTTGTTCAGTTCATTTAATGTTTTGCACAGTATATTTTCTGGTTTTACTTAGTTGATCACTTTTTAGTGGTAACATTTAGTATTACACCCACTGCATTTCTGGTGACACCGATCATTGGTGCATAATCTTTTCACTAATAGTGTGTACCATCATCCCGAAAAGGTTTAGATGGTTGACATTCACACATACGTTTGTATTGAGCACATTTATATTCGCAAGCGCTGCATTTTATAATTTTTTGTGGACACATACTGCTCAACCATGTTGGTGAAATGCTGCCTCCTGCTAAGACGTTCCATCTCAGCTGGTGGTGCTGGTTGTTGTGGCGTGCTGACAAAGCTTTTCCACATTTCAGCCATGCTAACCCTGCCTTCTGAGGTGCTGCCGGTGCCCCGGCTGCATTGGCGACCTCTTCCTCCTCCTCTGCCTTCGCCTTGTGCTTCCACCGTACGCCCGCTGTCAGGTGGGAATGCCACCAGCAGCGCGTCTACCAGCGTGCGCTTGTACTCGCGCATCTTACGATCCCGCTCCAGTGAGGGAATTAAGGACGGTACGTTGTCCTTGTAACGGGGATCCAGCAGGGTGGCCACCCAGTAATCAGCACCAGTTAAAATGTGGGCAACTCGGCGGTCATTGCGGAAACACTGCAGCATGTAATCGCTCATGTGTGCCAGGCTGCCCAGAGGCAAAGAAAAGCTGTCCTCTGTGGGAGGTGTATCGTCTGTGTCCTCTGTATCCCCCCAGCCACGCACCAGTGATGGCCACGAGCTGGTCTGGGTGCCACCCTGCTGTGAAAATGGCTCCTCCTCCTCCTCCTCCATCTCCTCCTCCACCTCGTCATCCTCCAGAACTGTGCCCTTTCTGCCGGACAATTGTGTACCTGGCATTTGTTGGTGCAGGAACCCACCCTCGTAGCCACTTGTGAAAGACTGCCTTGAAAGCCTTTGAAATGATCCCGCTTCCTCCTCCTCCTCCTCATCCTCCTGTGCCACATCCTCTTCCATCATCGCCCGAAGCGTTTTTTCAAGGAGGCATAGAACTGGGATAGTAATGCTAAGAACGGCGTCATTGGCACTGGACATGTTGGTGGAGTACTCGAAACAGCGCAACAAGGCACACAGGTCTCGCATGGAGGCCCAGTTATTGGTGGTGAAGTGGTGCTGTTCCTCAGAGCGACTCACGCGTGATTGCTGCAGCTGAAACTCCACTATCGCCTGCTGCTGCTCGCACAGTCTGGCCAGCATGTGCAAGGTGGAGTTCCACCTTGTGGGCACGTCACATATGAGGCGGTGAGCGGGAAGGCCGAAGTTACGCTGCAGCGCTGACAGGCGAGCAGCAGCAGGGTGAGAACGCCGAAAGTGCGCACACACAGCCCGCACTTTCTGCAGCAGCTCTGGCATATTGGGGTAATTTTTAAGGAACCTCTGGACCACCAAGTTCAGCACATGCGCCAGGCAAGGGATGTGCGTCAAACCGGCTAGGCCCAGAGCTGCTACGAGATTTCGCCCATTATCGCACACCACCAGGCCGGGCTTGAGGCTCACTGACAGCAACTACTCATTGGTCTGTTGTTCCATGTCCCTCCACAACTCCTGCGCGATGTGGGGTTTTTCCCCCAAACAGGAAAGTTTTAAAACTGCCTGCTGTCGTTTACCCCTGGCTGTGCTGAAGTTGGTGGTGAAGGTGTTACGCTGACCGGATGAGGAGGCGGTAGAGGATGAGGAAGCGGAGTAGGAGGAGTTAGCAACAGGAGGCAAACTGAAGCGCCCTGCAATCCTCGGTGGTGGAAGGACATGCGCCAAACTGCTATCTGCCTCAGGCCCAGCCGCCACTGCATTAACCCAGTGTGCTGTTAGGGAGATATAACGTCCCTGACCGTGCTTACTGGTCCACGCATCCGTAGTTAGGTGGACCTTGCCACAGATGGCGTTGCGCAGTGCACACCTGATTTTGTCCCCCACTTGGTTGTGCAGGGAAGGGATGGCTCGCCTGGAAAAATAGTGGCGGCTGGGCACGACGTACTGTGGGACAGCCAATGCCATCAGGCTTTTAAAACTCTGCGTCTCCACCAGACGGAATGACAGCATTTCAAAGGCCAGGAGTTTTGAAATGCTGGCATTCAGGGCCAGGGATCGCGGGTGGCTAGGGGGGTACTTCCTCTTCCGCTCCAATGTTTGGGAGATAGAGAGCTGAACGCTTCCATGGGACATTGTGGAGATGGTTGGTGACCCAGGTGGTAGTGTTGCTGGCAGATCCTCTGTTTGCGGGGTGGCAGGTGCCACTGTCACTACAGAGGTGGATGAAGAGGCCGAGACTGCAGCAGAAGAGGAAGCAGGAGGAGCCAGAGACCTTTCTTGGTTTTTGAGGTGTCTACTCCACTGCAGCTCGTGCTTTGCACTTAGATGCCTGGTCATGCAGGTTGTGCTCAGGTTGAGAACGTTTATGCCTCGCTTCAGGCTCTGATTGCACAGCGTGCAAACCACTCGTGTCTTGTCATCAGCACATTGTGTGAAGAATTGCCACGCTAGGGAACTCCTTGGACCTGGCTTTGGTGTGCTCGGTCCCTTGCTGCGTTGGGCAGTAGCAGACATACTGTCTAGCTGACAGACGCTCCGCTTTTGCACCCTGCTCCCTCTTCTGCTGTGCTGGTGGCTCTGTGCGACCACCGCCTCTTCCTCCAAACAACACTGGTCACCTGCATAACGTTCATTCCATGTGGGGTCGAGGACCTCATCGTCCTCCACATCATCTTCCACCCAGTCTTCACCCCTGCCCTCCTTGTCTGTCTGCACAATTGCGAAAGCAGCAGCAGTTGGCACCTGTGTTTCGTCATTATCCGAGACGTACTGCGATGGTCCTCCCATGTACTCATCATGAAACATTAGTGGTTGGGCATCGGTGCACTCAATCTCTTCCACTTCTGGGGCAGGGCTAGGTGGATGGCCCTGGGAAACCCTGCTAACAGAGTCATCGAAAAGCAGAAGAGACTGCTGCATGATTTGGGGCTCAGACTGCTTGGCTGATTTGCAAGGGGGTGAGGTGAAAGACTGATGGACATTGGTTTCAGGTGCCAACTCTGTTCTTTCATCAGAAGAGTGGGTGGGAGACAATGTGAAGGAACCCGAGGCACTGTCAGCAACCCAATCTACTATCGCCTGTACTTGTCCTGGCCTAAACATTCGTACAGCCTCATTAGGCACGACAAAATACCGCCGCAGGCTCGGTCGCCTACTCGCACCTGAGGAAGGTGTTTCACTTGTGCGTGTATCTGGCACAGATCCACCACGTCCTCTCCTTGCAACAGGAGCTCCACCAGCAGCACCACGACCGGGGCCACCACGTCCCTTTGACCTTCTCCTCATATTTTCCAAATTTAGGATCTTGCCCTAAATGGGTGTTTTTGGAAGAGCAGAACACACCCACAGTACGTAACCGCTGAATCGCACAGCTACAGAACTGCAGAAAATGCTATTCAAAAAAAAAATAGTTTTTTTAGTATAGCACAGTAGGAGAAAACTATATAGAAATTGTTTATTTCACACACCTCAAAATATGTATAACACACTGCAAACTATTTTTTGTGCCCCTAAACGGCGTTTTTTGGAAGAGCAGAACACACCCACAGTACGTAACCGCTGAATCGCACAGCTACAGAACTGCAGAAAATGCTATTAAAAAAAAATGTTTTTTTTTTTAGTATAGCACAGTAGGAGAAAACTATATAGAAATTGTTTATTTCACACACCTCAAAATATGTATAACACACTGCAAACTATTTTTTGTGCCCCTGAATGGCTCTTTTTGCAAGCGTACATTAAAGTGCAAATTTTTTTAAAATTATTTTTTGCCCTAAACGGGTCTTTTTTTGCACGAGCAAAATAAAATGCTTTTTTTTTTTTTTTTTGCCCTATGGGTCTTTTGGAAAAGAGCACAATAAAGTGCCTTTTTTTTCCCCCTAAAAGTTAGATTTTCTCTGACACTGGGCTCATGGCAGTGTAAAAAGACTGCACTGCAACACAAACAGGTAAACCTATGCAGATCGCTGATTTTAATCTCTGAATCTGGACTCCTATATAATATTCTCTCTCCCTGAAAGCACCAACACAGGAACCTGGCCCTACACTACACTATCTCTCTATCTTTTCCCTCAGATTGTAGAATCAGGACTACCTCATCTATCTTTCTATCTCTCCCTAAAAGCAGCAGCAGCAGACTAGATCCTCTCCCTATCTATTCTGAAGCAGAGTGACATGTGTGCTGTGTGCCTCTAGCTTACATAGAAGCTGGGTCACATGTTGCACTGACCAATCACAGCCATGCCATTAGTAGGCATGGCTATGATGGCCTCTAAGGGCACACCAGCTAATCAAAAGGTGATTGGCTGGCCCCTGAAGCATTTCTAAATGCGTAATTAGATTGCCGAACCCGAACCCGGACTTTTGGGCAAAGTCCGGGTTCGGGTTCGGGAAAAAGCTAAAGTTCGGTACGGACCCGAACTTTACAGTTCGGGTTCGCTCAACACTACAGAGGACGGAGAATCACACAGAAATGCAGCAGATTATCATTTTCTTGCATCCCACTGACGGTAAAGCCATAGGTACCCCCGAAACAATACGTGATTATACACAGAGATATTATTGGTTTTCTAAAATATTATTCAATTGATAAGCAGCTGCTGACTTTAAATAAATGGACACATACCTGTCCTGGAGTCCAGCGACGTCGGCAGCAGAAGACGAACAATCGCTCGTCTCTCGGCTGCCCTCGCCTCCATCATCGGTAAGGGAATCAGGAAGTGAAACGTTGCAGCTTCACTGCCCGGTTCCCTAGTGCTCATGCACGCGACGCCCTGCGCTATCCTCACTGGTCCTCGTCTGTGATCTGGGAGCTGAGTGTTTCCCAGAACACAACGGGGGGGGGGGCGTTAACTGACGAACTACCCGCAGTTTCCCGCAGAGTGTATACCCGGAAGTGGGTGCAAATACCTGTCTTAGACAGGTATCTGCACCCCCCTCCCCCCTGAAAGGTGCCAATTGTGGCACCAGAGGGGGGGAGGAATCCGATGAGCGGAAGTTTCACTTTAGGGTGGAGGTCCGCTTTAAGAGCCGGCCATAGACGGGGCAACTCTCTTTCCTGTGACCATGGGTCAATTCCCCTATCTACGCAGTCAGTGTTGATGGGGGGGGGGGAATCCCTCCCGCAGAGCCATTGTGTTCTCCCGGCGGGGGGCGGTTGGAGCTGTCCCAGCCCGGGGAGAACACAGTGATTATTGCCAGCTGCTATAGCAATCTGACAGGCTAGTTGTACCCAAGTCCCCTGCTGAACCCGGATGATATTTGAACCGTCTATGCAGTACTAGCACAGGTTCGTCTAGCGCCCAGGGCAGGGATGCAGAAATGCACCCCTCCCCCACTGTTAATGCATGCCGTAAAATAGGGTTTTACTGTCCTGTGTCCATTCTCTACCCTCCTTGCTCTGCTGTGCACAGGGCACCTATCCCTCCTGCCCACCCCTTGTCCCAGCCATGCGTTTATGGTTGGATTTAGTAGGGCTTCTGTGGTCTGACAGTTGCTGCCATGTCAGTTTCCTCAACTCATGTTCATCACATGCTGCCTAACTACAGGGCTCTGATAGATAGTACTTTTATGCACATTTAGGAGAGCTTTATTAGCATTTTTGTTGCTATGAGCAAAAATACATTTTCTTGCACTCACACCCCATTACTCTTTATATACCGGTATATCTGTTCACAGACGCTGTCTAGGGTATCGGTTGCTCAAAATACAAATCATGCTTCTTCATATAGGAGCCAGTAGTATTGTGACTTCCATTCCCAGCATACTTTGACAGCTTGTGTTTTATAGAGGAATTCCAGTTGATACAATCTTGTTCTCAATCCATACCAATGTGCACAATGTGATATATGTGTTGTTAGTTAAACTACGCTATAGCAAGACATGTGATGAACTATATACCACAGGAGGACCATTTATCAGTGTTAACTAGAACACTATAACAGCTTGAGATGCTCAGAAGCTTTAAAAGAGTCAGGCCTAGCTAACACATTGATTATTTACTGATTAATCACATTAAAGATTCAGAATTTGTGTCGTGTCCTTGAAAGCTTCTGTAGATACTGGAAGAGATGGAGAAGCAAGGAGTGTCATGTCTCTAAACATTGTTACTCTATCAGAGATGAACATGTGGCTGTGCATTGAATATTAACGCACTTACCCCAAAAAAGGGCTACCGGGGAAGCACCACAAGGGCAGTTATTGACCTTGTCCATCCCTGCTTATCACCTTGATCTCTAACTACCGGTAAATGAAAATCAGGCCAGAAATCCAGTAATTCTAGATGTCCGGCATACTGATAACTGATGTCAGTGTCACCTTGTCTTGTTCAGTCAGTGCTGGGCAGCAATGTTAATTTTTGCAGCAATTTCAATTTAGTTTTAGTCTTAAGCCTCATATACACAACCGGTTTTCTCGGCAAGAAAACAGCTGGGAGAGCTTTTTGCTGAGAAAACCGTTCGTGTGTATGGTTTCTCGTCAGGAAAACTGCCTCGAATCTCGACGAGAAAAAAAGAGAACCTGCTCTCTATTTTTCTCATCTGGATTCTCGGCAGAGTTTTCCTGTTGAGAAAACCGGTCGTCTGTATGCTTACCTGTCCGAGGTAAACCCGCGCATGCTCGAAAAGACTTTGACGCATGCACGGTAGCATACAAGGTTAGTGTGGGGTGTAGCAAGATGGCGGCGATGGCATCGAATGTGACGAGCGCCGCCTCGTCGTAGTCGATGACGTCACTGCATTCTTGCCAATTAATGGCCGTCTGTACACAGGGCTTGGCAAGACAGTTCCCGCCCGTGTGTACAGGGCTTTAGTCTTTTGACTAAAATGCCGTTTAAGTTTTAGTTCCATTTTAGTCATCTGCAATTGTTTTAGTTTTAGTCATATTTAGTCTACTAAATCTGCGGTACAATTTAGCTGACTAAAATCATTTTAGTTGACTAAAATCAAATTGTTTTAGTTAAATTGTAATGCATTATATAAGCATTTCTGTAGAATTTCCAAACTTATTATATACTCTTGAAGTGAAAAATTCTAATGTGTTATTATTTATGGTATTAAGGTTTGAACAAACTCACATATACAGATATAGCCTCTCTAGATGGTCTGGACAGGCCTGTAATGCTGCACAGTGCTTTGGATGGTGGTCTGAGGAGGCCTGTAATGCACACAGTGCTCTGGGCAGTGGTCTCAGGAGGCCTGTAATGCACAGTGCTCTGGACGGTGGTATGAGAGGAATGTAATGCTGCACAGTGCTGGATGGTGGTCTGAGGGGAGGCCTGTAATGCACAGTGCTCTGGATGCCGGTGGTAAGAGAAGGCCTGTAATGCACACAGTGCTCAGAATGGTGGTCTGAGAAGAGGTCTGTAATGTACACAGTGCTCTGGATGGTTGTCTGAGGGGAGGCCTGTAATGCAAGTGTTCTGGGATGGTGGTCTGAGAGGCCTGTAATGCTGCACGGTGTTGGATGGTGGTCTGAGGTGAGGCCTGTAATGCACAGTGCTCTGGATGCCAGTGGTATAAGGAGGCCTGTTATGCACAGTACTCTGGACGGAGGTCTGAGGGGAAGCCTGTAATGTACACGCTCACAGCACTGGATGGTCGTGAGTCAGGACTCTTGACGAGAGGCCTGTAATGCACAGTGCTGCTTTGGACGGTCGTTTGAGGAGGCCTGGGATGCTGCACAGTGCTTTGGATGGTGGTCTGAGGAGGCCTGTAATGCACACAGTGCTCTGGACAATGGTCTTAGGAGGCCTGTAATGCACAGTGCTGTGGACAGTGGTATGAGAGGCCTGTAATGCTGCACAGTGCTGGATGGTGGTCTGAGGGGAGGCCTGTAATGCACAGTGCTCTGGATGCCAGTGGTAAGAGAAGGCCTGTAATGCACACAGTGCTCAGAATGGTGGTCTGAGATGCCAGTGGTAAGAGGAGGCCTTTTATGCACACAGTACTCTGGACGGTGGTCTGAGGGCAAGCTAGGGTTGCCACCTTTTCTTCAAGCCAAACCTGAACACTTTTGCGGCACAGGGCAATTAATTTATATATTTTTTGCAGTAAACACTATAGGATTATAAAAGACCTGGGACACATTTGGGTGCCCCAAGGGGACTAGTAATGTAGTGCACAGAGCGCCCAAGTGGGTGTGGCAAAATTGCTCCTGCTGACATTATCACCCCCACCGTTCAGTGATTCCAAACCGGCCCCCAAACAGCCGCCCGCAGCGACAACAGATTTGTGTATGACTATCTCGGTTACTTGGGGAGCCACAGCCCAGTCTGTATAGTGTGTCCGGGTTTCAGGTGGACTGAAACCCGGACACATGATTCAAAACTCGAACTGTCCAGGTGAATCCTGGACAGGTGGCAACCCTAGGGCAAGCCTGTAATGTACACGTTCACAGCTCTGGATGGTCGTGAGTCGGGACTCTTGTCGAGAGGCCTGTAATGCACAGTGCTGCTCTGGACGGTCGTTTGAGGAGGCCTGTGATACTGCACAGTGCTAACTGCTAAGCATGGAGCTCCGTGAAAACCAGAAGTTCACGAGGGTGAACATCCCTCCCTCACCTTTTCATTTTGTTTTCGTTCATTAAAAAGGAATTGATTTTGTCATAGTTTTTATCAGTTGGTGAAAATGTGGTGTACTTTTCGTTTCATTTTCATCATTGTAAAAAGGCAGCTGACGAAAAAATGTTGAAATGTTTTCGTTGACAAAATTAACACTGCTGGGCAGCGGGTTATTGGGTGGTAAGTAGGGATCAGCCGAACACCCCCCAGTTTGGTTCGCATCAGAACATGCGAACAGGCAATAAATTTGTTCGAACATTCGAACACCGTTAAAGTCTATGGGACTCGAACATGAACAATCGAAAGTGCTAATTTTAAAGGCTTATATGCAAGTTATTGTCATAAAAAGTGTTTGGGGACCCGGGTCCTGCCCCAGGGGACATGTATCAATGCAAATATTTTTTTTTAAAACGCCAGTTTTTTCGGGAGCAGTGATTTTAATAATGCTTAAAGTGAAACACTAAAAATGAAATATTCCTTTAAATTTCGTACCTAGGGGGTGTGTATAGTAGGCTTGTGCACAACGGAAAAATTCGTTCCGTTTCGGTTCGTTTCTTTCCGGTCCTGTTGATTCATAATCATTCGTAATTTTGCTAGACGGGATTTTTCGTGTTCGGACTCATTCGTATTTTTGCAAGCGACATTTTTCGTTGAATTTTTTGTTGCTTTATAATTCGTACTTTCGGTAGAGTACGTTGTTTTTCGTTGATTCTGGACACAACTCCTACTTTCGTAACTTTTTTTGGGTTCGTTGATTCGTAATTTTCTGTGTCTCTCTCACGACGACGCTGCCTATTATGCCTAATGTGCTTCGAATGGATTTGTACTTTTCGAAATACATAGCGGTTATTTGTAACGATTCGAAATCTCGTATTTTACTTTCGTTTTTTACATGCGGCTATAGCCTCCGCCCCTGTACACCATTTTGAGAGGGTTCAGCACGGTGAGGGAGAAGCAGAGAGCAGAGCAGAGTGTTATTGTGCTTCGAATGGATTAGAAATCTCGTATTTTACTTTCGTTTTTTACATGCGGCTATAGCCTCCGCCCCTGTACACCATTTTGAGAGGGAGTTCAGCACGGTGAAGGAGAAGCAGAGAGCAGAGCAGAGTGAGTGTTATTGTGTTTCCAATGGATTTGTACATTCATAAGTTTTTTCATAACGAATTATGCCGAAGACATTCGGGCATTCGCTATTTTGCGGTATAATTTATTTCGGATTCGGTTTTATTCGTGATTGCTTTGTTCGGAAATTCGAATGCTTCCGAATGTCCGAAAGTTGCTAAATTCGGACGAATTTCGATTCGTTACGAAACGAATTGCACAAGCCTAGTGTATAGTATGCCTGCAAAGTAGCGCTTGTTTCCCGTGCTTAGAACTGTCCCTGCACAAAGTGTCATTTCTGAAGGAAACAGGAAACAAAGTCATTTAAAAGTACTCGCGGTTATAATGAATTGTCGGCTCCCGGCAATACAGAGAAAAGTAATTGAAAGTCATTGATAAAAAAAAAAAATGCGTGGGGGTCCCCCCAAATTCAATTACCAGGCCCTTCAGGTCTGGTATGGATATTAAGGGGAACCCTGCGTCAAATAAAAAAAAATGACATGGGGTTCCCCCAAATATCCATACCAGACCCTTCAGGTCTGGTATGGATTTTAAGGGGAACTCCACGCCAAATAAAAAAATGGGGTGGATGCTTTGGGGGTCTGTGACCCCTCAAAGCACCATGTCCCCATGTTGATGGGGACAAGGACCTCATCCCCACAACCCTTGCCTAGTGGTTGTGGGGGTCTGCAGGGGCTTATCGGAATCTGGAAGACCACTTTAACAAAGAGGACCCCCAGATCCCGGCTCCCCCGTGTGAATTGGTAAGGGGTACATTGTACCCCTACCATTTCACAAAGAAAGTGTAAAAAAATTAAAAAAACACACAGACACCGTTGGGATAAGTCCTTTATTAAAAATAAAAAAAAGATTCCAGAGGTGGTAATCCACTTTCGGTCTCCACTCCAACGCTGTCGGTATCCTGCGATGGGTGATCTCCTCTCCGGGGTCCAGCGATGGATGATCTCTCCTCTCCAGGTCCAGGCTCCAACGATGATGTCCAGCGCAGCGAGAAACAGCAAGCATTCTGTCTCCACCAGAGACACCCCGGGAATCCTGGCAGCCTGACAGGTCTCTTATGTAGCTGAGGACGGGGCCACCCGTCACGTCGTGACCCCGTCCCCCTCTGACGCAAGGGGAAACCGGGGCTTACCCAGTGACGTGCGGATGACCCCGCCCCCCTCTGATGCAAAGGAAACCTGCGTTACATCAGAGAGGGCGGGGTCACCCGCACGTCACTGGGTTCATGTTTGTTGGCTGACAATTCTTTGTCGTTGGTATGCAAGACAAGTTCCTGGCCAACGCCCTTCGGACAAAAGTCCTACGCTTTGTCTGCTGAAAATCCGATCGTGTGTATGAGGCTTTACAGTTCTTTTTTCTTACAACGCAGCCACATAGTAGGAGATCCTGTCCCCTGCCAGGATACTAAAAAGAAGAAAGCAGTGGGCTATCTGCAGAGAACTGACTAGCCCCCTGCAGATTCAGACCTATAGCTCCACAATCAGCAAAGCTCATGCCCCTTGCTGAATGCAGAGCTCTAGATCTAACTCAGCGGGGAATAGGTGCATTTAGGGGACCTCTGCAGAGAGACTACTGCTTCCACACAATGAGCAAATGTCCTTTTCTGCAGCACGCTGGCAGAGAAAACGCATTTCTATCTATCTAGGGTGTGTCTGTTTTCTAAAAGAAAACTGACTTTAAGACTTGGCACAGGTTTTTATTCTGATGTCCTACCTAGAGTGTATTTACCTGATTTAAAAAAAAAAAGGTCAGCTGGGCTTTAAAGTAAACCTGTGCTTTGTCTATACGGGGCAAAGCAACAGGTTCACATTATTGATTAATGGCAGCTGCACCATTAATTATGTTTGCTTAACTAGTGTCCTGTTTAGCCACTAAAGCCAAAGAAATATACCAGGCATTTCATTTCATAAGGAACATTCCCGTTTCTAGGATAAGACAGTGCTCAGTGCTGGTGGTTGGTTTTTGGTCACTCAGGCACCCCATGCCTTCATACAGTTGTGGGGGGAGAGCTCTGAGCCATTCTGTTGCTCCTGGGAATAGCCAAATGAAATGTAACTATAGGCTGCTGGTTGCCAAAGGCTAAGCATAAGTTCACATTGAATGATAGAAATACAAACTTGCAAACACTTTAATCTTTTATTCTTCAAGAGTCTGAGGCAGGATTGAATGAGCAAATAGGAAAATCCCTTTAAAAAGTCAAAGGTTACCTGTGTTTGTTTTCTATCCTGTATGCTTCTATGGGGACAGTCACAGCATGCTGCACTTTGATACCATTACATGGTACGTGGTGGAGCATTAGTCAGTTGGTCAGCATTAGTCAGTTGTGATTCAGGATCTCTATCTCATACCTAGACTTTGATATGCCTGTCCTTGTTGCTGATAGTCTACAAATGGTAACACCACCTACTATTGATATTTATAATAAAAAAATTTGCAGCGCTAAACATAGATATTGAATAAGCAAGTGTCCATAAAGTGTGAACAGCTGGTGCTGTTCTAAATAGTGCAGATGAATTCCTTGATGAACATCCAATAACAATGAGTATAATTGATGTGTCGTTGATCACCCAAGTGCATCTCGACCAGTATACAGGATTGGCGTGCGTGGTACCTCACGGACATGGACTCCATCCAACGCGTTTCGTTAGAATTGCCGCCCTCTCGGGCTGAGGACGTTAATTCTAACGAAACGCGTCTGCTGAAGTCCATGTTCGTGGGGTACCACGCACACCAATCCTGTATACTGGTCAATCGACTTCTAGGATCTCTTGGATCTATTAATGCTTGTTTTCACCAGATTTCTGTAAGTGTTTAGCGCCGATTTCTTTTAATGTGAATTTGATCTTCTATACCTGCATATCACGCCTGTCTAGACTCTTATAATGTGGAGTCTAGACCTCTGGTAAGGAGGCATTTTATATCAATATCAGTGGATGTGCACTTGGGTGGTCAAAATGCACATCAATTATACTCATTGTAACTGGATGTTGATCAAGGAATTTATCTGCACTATTTAGAACAGCACCAGTTGTTCACACTTTATGGACACTTGTTTATTCAATATCTATGTTTAGCGCGGCAACATTTTTTATTGTTTCATGTTTATCACGATTAGTCGTTGTTGCCAGCTTACACATTTATATTTTGTCTGTATACCTGCACAATAATTTTTTTTTTTTTTACATTAATATTTAGAACGTGACAGACTGTACTTTGATTTTCTAATTTGGGTTACTCTAATGCTATATATTTACATATTGTTTAGAGACACAGTTTTTATAGTTTTGGATGGAGTATGGAAAGTTTAAATGTCTGTCTGTGTACTGCTAAGGAGATTTCCCTTCACATACTGTCCTGGAGACACAGGAATTGAAAGGAAATTACCCTTGAAGGGATACTCCACTTTTGTGGGGGGGTGAAAACAATATGAATCTTAAGATTCTTCACATGGTAATAGTAGATGGTACCACTGTGTTTTTAGCCCACCAAAGGGCTGACATGGCAGCCAGAGATGATCACAGACATACCATGACTGAAAATCTCTGCTTTGTGGCAACTTTACCTCAGCTTGATAAGTCTGACAGGCAGCATTGGTGGTGCTGCCTATCAGACTTTTTTTTACACACATATATTTAGCGCTACCCCCAGCTAAGAGAGCCGCTGGTTTGACCTTCGGGCCCTGAGTACAGCTCCACCAGCCCCCGGCAATCTACTCAAACCCACTTATGGCACAGTTAGTCTAGGAGATGTTATCTATCACAATCTATACCTGATTGTACACACACCTCCCTATATTAGGAGGCAAGCACTATGTGCAATGATAACACTGATAGTAAGTGGTAAAGTATAACTGTTTTACTTTTGGTTAAAAGGCATAGGTTAAAACATAACACATAACTTGCTTACAGAGCCCTGCAGCTTCTCATATAGTATACACTAATAGCACAGCGCGGTCATACACCACGTGCAGCTTTTAGTATCTATGCGCCCTGTGGCGCACCAAACAATATTCTCCCCCCGGTCAGGCCTGACACAGATTTAACTCAGTCCTTAGAATAACCCATTCTTCGCATGCAACTTGAACGGTGGTGCACATACAGGAAACAACACTTGTAATCCACAGAGTAGGCAATCAACAAGAACAGTTCACTGAAGACCACTCACTGAGTTCCGCTACTAGTCTCCAGTGAAATAGCAAATAAAGGCCGGTGGGCCAAGGCAGTCTCTAGGCCTAGCAACAGTACAGCCTATTGGATTGAGCAGGTGCTCGCTCACCACTCCGGACGCGATCCCAGTCCGGGACTTCCACCACTGTGTCTCTGCACACAGTGTCTGAACGATCGGGTCTCTGATCCGACGAATGTCAGCAAGTGGAGAAAGTCAGATGCCACCCAGGCTCGCAACAAGGTGGAAGGCTCTTTGGAAGTTGTACCAGACCCCAGGCTTCAGGCCTGATACTCCAGCAGATCCGCACAGGAAGACCGGTTGATAGCCGCACGGTGTCCAAAGAGGCCGAGCTTAGCCTCGCCTCCTCCTCTTATCTCTCCACCCACAAGTCTCTGCGGTAGCAACATTGCACCCTGAGTGCCAAACGGGGTTCTGGGAAATGCAGTCCTAGAGTCTTAAAGGAGACCCCGCTACATATATAATTACAAATGACTGTATTCATAGTATTATTATTTATCCATATGTTTTAATATATTCCTTCTCTAAAGCCCTGTACACAAGGCCGGGAATCCCGTCTGTTTGAAAACCGTCGGATTCCTGCAGAGCTTGCCTTGAAAAGCCGTGTATACACACGGCCACACAAAAGACCCGCCGTTCTTTTGAATCGCAAGAACGCGGTGACGTCAAAGACTACGACGAGCCAGCTAAATTACGTTCTATGCTACCGTGCATGCGTGAAATTGTTATCGAGCATGCGCAGTTTATTTCCCCTTCAGGTAAGCATACAGACGACCGGTTTTCTCAGCAGGAAACACTCTGCCAGGAATCCCGACGGGAAAATAGAGAGCAGGTTCTCTATTTTTTTCCAGCAGTTTTCCTGTCGGGAAAATTGCTAGGGAGCATACACACGGCCGGGATTCCCGGCCAAAAGCTCTCCTGCCAGTTTTCCTGCCGGGAAAACCGGTCGTGTGTACGAGGCTTAAATCTAAAACCTTTTAAAAAAAAGTTTTTCTTTCTATACACTTTAGTTTTTAGTTGCCAAGTGTCCCAAATTTTGCAGGACAGTCCCAGAATTTTGGACAGGGCCCTGTAATGTCTGAATTCCCCAGGATCCAGAACCCTTGACTTTAGGCAGAGTAGCAGCAGGATGGCAGCAGTTATTACTATTGGGTGCAGTGATCCCCTGCTCTATATTTACAGCAGAGTACAGGTCATTGTTGTCAGCTATAGCTGGCAGCAATGATGATTGTTTGGGAAAAAACGGACAGACTGGTTGTACAGAAGTTGATTAATAGATTGACTTGTGCACAACCAACCAGCCCATACATGGATAGAAATTCAGCCAGTCTCTGCATGAGCTGGCCAAATTTTGGTTCATGTATACCTGGCTTAAATCCTTGTCACATAATCCTTGTTGACTGTTTAATCCTTCGTTCAGCAGGACAAGCATACAATTATGTAACTGATTATCCTCAGATAAGATTAGTGATAAGATTAAAAGGCAGATTTGTCTGGAGTAGACTTTGACTCCTCTATAGGAGTTCCAAATACTGGCAAAGGGGCCCTTCAATACAGTGGGGCAAAAAAGTATTTAGTCAGCCACCAATTGTGCAAGTTCTCCCACTTAAAAAGATAAGAGCCCTGTAATTGTCATCATAGGTATACCTCAACTATGAGAGACAAAACGTGGAAACAAATACAGACAATCACATTGTCTGATTTGGAAAGAATTTATTTGCAAATTATGGTGGAAAATAAGTATTTGGTCACCTACAAACAAGCAAGATTTCTGGCTATCACAGACCTTCTTTAAGAGGCTCCTCTGTCCTCCACCCATTACCTGTATTAATGCCACCTATTTGAACTTGTTATCAGTATAAAAGACACCTGTCCACAACCTCAAACAGTCACACTCCAAACTCCACTATGGTGAAGACCAAAGAGCTGTCGAAGGACACCAGAAACAAAATTGTAGACCTGCACCAGGCTGGGAAGTCTGAATCTGCAATAGGAAAGCAGCTTGGTGTGAAGAAATCAACTGTGGGAGCAATAATTAGAAAATGGAAGACATAAAAGACCACTGATAATCTCCATCGATCTGGGGCTCCACGCAAGATCTCACCCCGTGGGGTCAAAATGATCACAAGAACGGTGAGCAAAAATCCCAGAACCACACGGGGGGACCTAGTGAATGACCTGCAGAGAGCTGGGACCAACCTAACAAAGGCAACCATCAGTAACACACAATGCCGCCAGGGACTCAGATCCTGCAGTGCCAGACGTGTCCCCCTGCTTAAGCCAGTACATGTCCGGGCCCGTCTGAGGTTTGCTAGAGAGCATTTGTATGATCCAGAAGAGGATTGGGAGAATGTCATATGGTCAGATGAAACTAAAGTAGAACTGTTTGTTAGAAACACAACTCGTCATGTTTGGAGGAGAGAGAATGCTTAGTTTCAACCAAAGAACACCATACCTACTGTGAAGCATGTGGGTGGCAACATCATGCTTTGGGGCTGTTTCTCTGCAAAGGGAACAGGACGACTGATCCGTGTACATGAAAGAATGAATGGGGCCATGTATCGTGAGATTTTGAGTGCAAACCTCCTCCCATCAGCAAGGGCATTGAAGATGAAACGTGGCTGGGTCTTTCAGCATGACAATGATCCCAAACACACCGCCCGGGCAACGAAGGAGTGGCTTCGTAAGAAACATTTCAAGGTCCTGGAGTGGCCTAGCCAGTCTCCAGATCTCAACCCCATAGAAAATCTTTGGAGGGAGTTGAAAGTCCATGTTTCCCAGCGACAGCCCCAAAACATCACTGCTCTAGAGGAGATCTGCATGGAGGAATGGGCCAACATACCAGCAACAGTGTGTGACAACCTTGTGAAGACTTACAGAAAACGTTTGACCGCTGTCATTGTCAACAAAAGATATATAGCAAAGTACTGAAATGAACTTTTGATATTGACAAAATACTTATTTTCCACCATAATTTGCAAATAAATTATTTCCAAATCAGACAATGAGATTGTCCGGATTTGTTTCCACATTTTGTCTCTCATAGTTGAGGTATACCTATGATGACAATTACAGGCCTCTCTCATCTTTTTAAGTGGGAGAACTAGCACAATTGGTGGCTGACTAAATACTTTTTTGACCCACTGTATATGTGCTAATCCCTGCGTTTAATATACAATTTTCTTTACTCCACAGTGCTGGGGATAGAAATGTAGGACAATCTTGTGTTCAAAGATCTGTGGTTATCAGAAACCACTGTTTACAAATGGGATTCAATAAAGTAATAGAAAGCGTCAGTGGCAAAACTAGACATTCTTTCACCCGAGGCAAAGACTCTGTGCCCCCCCACCCTGGGGAGAAGTTCTCCATCCACACACTCCCAACCCCCTGCCCAGAGAGGGAAATGTAATGTATACATAGATAAGCCATATGACGATAATAATATATATATATACACTATATTGCCAAAAGTATTGGGACACCTGCCTTTATAGGCACATGAACTTTCATGGAATCCCAGTCTTCGTCCGTAGAGTTCAATATTCAGTTGGCCCACCCTTTGCACCTATAACAGCTCCACCTCTTTTGGGGAGGCTGTCCGCCAGAAGGTTTAGGAGTGTGTCTATGGGAATGTTTGACCATTCTTCCAGAAGCGCATTTGTGAGGTCAGGCACTGATGTTGGAGAGAAGGTCTGGCTTGCAGTCTCCGCTCAAATTCATCCCAAAGATGTTCTATCGGGTTGAGGTCAAGTTCCTCCACCCCAAACTCACTCCATGTCTTCATGAATCTTGCTTTGTGCACTGATGCGCAGTCATTTTTGAACAGGAAGGGGCCATCCCCAAACTGTTCCTACAAAGTTGGGAGCATGAAATTGTCAAAAATATCTTGGTGTGCTTATGCCTTAAGAGTTACCTCCTATCTGGGGCGTTAGATAACTCTCTGTACCATGCAATGAGCTTCTGAAATGGCTTGCAATGTTCACAGGAGCTTGTTTTTTTATAGATCTGTTATATGTACCCTCTCATGCAATACTATTTACTTGCTTTTATTGTATTGCAAATGATGTTCATTCTTTCTGTTCATCTTGCTAAATCTCAATAAAAATATTGAACAAGGAAGAGTTCCCTTCACTGGAACTAAGGGGCCAAGCCCAAACCCTGAAAAACAACCCCACGCCATAATCCCCCCCTCCACCAAATGATTTGGGCCAGTGCACAAAGCAAGGTCCATAAAGACATGGATGAGCGAGTTTGGGGTGGAGGAACTTGACTGGTCAGCACAGAGTCCCGACCTCAACCCGATAGAACACCTTTTGGATGGATTAGAGCGCAGACTGCAAGCCAGGCCTTCTCTCCAACATCAGTGCCTAATCTCACAAATGTGCTACTGGAAGAATGGTCTAACATTCCCATAGACACACTCCTAAACCTTATGGACAGCCTTCCCAGAAGAGTTGAAGCTGTTATGGCTGCAAAGGGTGGGCCAACTTAACCCTTTGAGACCCGGGCCATGTACAAATGACGGCCTCAATGCGGATCTAGAAATCCGGGAGGCCGTCATTATACGGCCTCGGGTATTCTGGCCACTAGGGGGCGCGCGCGCGGCGCATCACTGAGATGCCGATGCGCGTGCCTGGCGGCCGCGATGTCCGCCAGGTACCTGCGATCGGCGTGTACACAGAGCAGGGATGTGGATCTCTGTGTGTAAACACAGAGATCCACGTCCTGTCAGGGAGAGGGACCGATGCTGTGTCCCTTGTACATAGGGACACAGCTCGGTCACCTCCCCCAGTCAGTCCCCTCTCCCCACAGTAGTAATCACTCCTAGGGAATACATTTAACCCCTTCCTCACCCCTAGTGTTAACCCCTTCCCTGCCAGTGTCATTTTTACAGTAACCAGTGCATTTTTATAGCACTGGTCGCTGTAAAAATGACAATGGTCCCAAAATGGTGTCAAAAGTGTCCGATGTGTCCGCCATAATGTCGCAGTCACAATAAAAATCGCTGATCGCCGCCATTACTAGTAAAAAAAAAAAATATTAATAAAAATGCAATAAAACTATGCCCTATTTTGTAGACGCTATAACTTTTGCGCAAACCAATCAATAAACGCTTATTGCGATTTTTTTTTACCAAAAATATGTAGAAGAATACGTATCGGACTAAACTGAGGGAATTTTTATTTATTTTTTTAAATTGGGATATTATTATAGCAAAAAATTTAAAATATTGTGTTTTTTTCAAAATCGTCGCTCTTTTTTTGTTTATAGCGCAAAAAATAAATACCGCAGAGATGATCAAATACCACCATAAGAAAGCTCTATTTGTGGGAAAAAAAGGACGTCAATTTTGTTTGGGAGCCACGTCGCACGACCGCGCAATTGTCATTCAAATCGTGACAGCGCTGAAAGCTGAAAATTGGCCTGGGCAGGAAGGGGGTTTAGGTGCCCAGTAAGCAAGTGGTTAATATTGAACACTTTGGACTAAAACTGGGATGCCATTAAAGTTCATGTGTGTGTAAAGCAGGCGTCCCAACACTTTTGGTAATATAGTGTGTGCATATATATATATATATATATATATATATATATATATATATATATATATATATATATATATTATAGTAATTTCAAAGTTTTGGTATTAGTTTTGGTATTAGTGATTTTAAGCCTCACTTCTGTAGCAGATTAGAAGGATGGGTGCTGCCAGGAAAAAAGAAGAGAGCCAAGAAGAGGGTCTTTATTAAGGCCTGCTTCTGTTTACTCTTTTTCCTTCCCAGCGTCGCCCCTCCCAATCCACCGTGGGGGCAAGGCTTAAAATCTCTACATAAAGTGCTGCTGCTTTCTCTTGTCATGACGGCTAGGGTTGCCACCTTTTCTTCAAGCCAATTCTAAACACTTTATGGGCACTAGGGATGAGCTCGGTGTTCGAGTCGAACATAGGTTCGACTCGAACATCGGATGTTTGCGCGTTCGGCGAACAACGAACGATTTGGGCCGTTCACACCAAATTCGAGTGACGCGAACGGCCCACAATACACTGCGCCATCACAGTGTAATCCCGGCGCTGTGATTGGCCAAGCATGCACTGTGACCCTGCATGCTTGGCCAATCACAGCGCCGGCAGCGAGGAGAGCAATGATTGGCCACAGGCAGGATGCCTGTGGCCAATTATTGCTGAGGGGGTTTAGTACACGCCCCACACTATAAAAGGCCGCCAGCGCGGCGGCCTCGTGTAGTGTGTTCCGGCGCAGGAAAAGAGTTACATAGGCAGGGACAGTGTCAGTGCTATTTGTACCTCAAACTTGTGTGTAGGGACAGAGAAGGATAGGTAGGGAGAGTGTTAGTGTCATATTCTTTGCTAAACCTTGTGTGTAGGGACAGACAAGGATCAGCAGGGAGAGTGTCAGTGTCATATTCTTTGCTAAACCTTGTGTGTAGGGACAGACAAGGATCGGCAGGGAGAGTGTCAGTGTCATATTCTTTGCTAAACCTTGTGTGCTGGGAAAGACAAGGATCGGCAGGGAGAGTGTCAGTGTCATATTATTTGCTAAACCTTGTGTGCTGAACCATATTGCTAAACCTTGCGTGTAGGGACAGACAAGGATAGGTAGGCAGAGTGTCAGTGTCATATTCTTTGCTAAACCTTGTTTGTAGGGACAGACAAGGATCGGCAGGGAGAGTGTCAGTGTCATATTCTTTGCTAAACCTTGTGTGCTGAACCATATTGCTAAACCTTGTGTGTAGGGACAGACAAGGATAGGTAGGCAGAGTGTCAGTGTCATATTCTTTGCTAAACCTTGTTTGTAGGGACAGACAAGGATAGGTAGGCAGAGTGTCAGTGTCATATTCTTTGCTAAACCTTGTTTGTAGGGACAGACAAGGATATGTAGGCAGAGTGTCAGTGTCATATTCTTTGCTAAACCTTGTTTGTAGGGACAGACAAGGATAGGCAGGGAGAGTGTCAGTGTCATATTCTTTGCTAAACCTTGTGTGCTGAACCATATTGCTAAACCTTGTGTGTAGGGACAGACAAGGATAGGTAGGCAGAGTGTCAGTGTCATATTCTTTGCTAAACCTTGTGTGTAGGGACAGACAAGGATAGGTAGGCAGAGTGTCAGTGTCATATTCTTTGCTAAACCTTGTTTGTAGGGACAGTCAAGGATAGGCAGGGAGAGTGTCAGTGTCATATTCTTTGCTAAACCTTGTGTGCTGAACCATATTGCTAAACCTTGTGTGTAGGGACAGACAAGGATCGGCAGGGAGAGTGTCAGTGTCATATTCTTTGCTAAACCTTGTGTGCTGAACCATATTGCTAAACCTTGTGTGTAGGGACAGACAAGGATAGGTAGGCAGAGTGTCAGTGTCATATTCTTTGCTAAACCTTGTTTGTAGGGACAGGCAAGGATCGTCAGGGAGAGTGTCAGTGTCATATTCTTTGCTAAACCTTGTGTGCTGAACCATATTGCTAAACCTTGTGTGTAGGGACAGACAAGGATAGGTAGGCAGAGTGTCAGTGTCATATTCTTTGCTAAACCTTGTGTGTAGGGACAGACAAGGATAGGTAGGCAGAGTGTCAGTGTCATATTCTTTGCTAAACCTTGTTTGTAGGGACAGTTAAGGATAGGTAGGCAGAGTGTCAGTGTCATATTCTTTGCTAAACCTTGTTTGTAGGGACAGACAAGGATAGGCAGGGAGAGTGTCAGTGTCATATTCTTTGCTAAACCTTGTGTGCTGAACCATATTGCTAAACCTTGTGTGTAGGGACAGACAAGGATCGGCAGGGAGAGTGTCAGTGTCATATTCTTTGCTAAACCTTGTGTGCTGAACCATATTGCTAAACCTTGTGTGTAGGGACAGACAAGGATAGGTAGGCGGAGTGTCAGTGTCATATTCTTTGCTAAACCTTGTTTGTAGGGACAGACAAGGATCGGCAGGGAGAGTGTCAGTGTCATATTCTTTGCTAAACCTTGTGTGCTGAACCATATTGCTAAACCTTGTGTGTAGGGACAGACAAGGATAGGTAGGCAGAGTGTCAGTGTCATATTCTTTGCTAAACCTTGTTTATAGGGACAGACAAGGATAGGCAGGGAGAGTGTCAGTGTCATATTCTTTGCTAAACCTAGTGTGCTGAACCATATTGCTAAACCTTGTGTGTAGGGACAGACAAGGATAGGCAGTCGACAGTGTCAGTGTCCTATTCTTTGCTAAACCTTGTGTGCAGGGAGAGAGAAGGATAGGCAGGGGACAGTGTCAGTGTCATTGTTGCTAAGCCTCCTGCACAGTATACACCTGAAGCTACCCCTTATTGCTGGTTTTCCCATCTCCCTGCAGGCCATTAGAATGTCTGGAAGGCAAACAAGGAGAGGCAGACAGTCAGGAGCCAATAAAAGAGGGCAAGCAGGCTCTGTGTCTGGGGGCAACAGTGCTGGTCGTGGACGCGGTGCATTGTCATCAGCACATGGCCATGGGACACGCTTGTCCTTCTTTTCGGCAGCTGGACATGTTGAGTCACATCATGCCGAAGACTTGGTAGAGTGGATGACCAAGCCCTCCTCATCCTCCTCATCCTCTCTCACCCAGGCTCAGGGTACTGGCAAAGCAGCTGCCAAAGCGTCCTCTTCCCTGGTATCAATGTCATCATCAGTCACTCCTTCCCTAGACCCACCATGTCCTCCTCCTGAGGAGTCCCCCGAACTGTTTGAGCACAGTGTTGGGTACATGCTCCAGGAGGATGCCCAGCGTTTCGAAGGGTCTGATGATGATACCCAGCTAGAGGAAGGCAGTAGCGTGAGAGCAGAGAGAGGGGATGCTCAAGAAGGACACCAATCTGGCAGTCATGTTCCAGCAGCTGCAGAATACTGCCAGATTGGCTCCAGTGATGAGGAGGGAGGGGATGTTGAGGTCACTGACTCCACGTGGGTGCCTAATAGGAGAGAGGAGGAGGAGGAGGATGAGGAGGAGGCACATCTCCAACGAGGCAGGATGCCCTTGGGTGGCCAGCGTAAGGGCAGCACACAGACGGAATCACACCGCAGAGCTCCGCCTGTGCAGGGCGCTGCCTATGCCCGTTATTCAAAAAGTTCTTTGGTGTGGGCCTTTTTTGAGGCGAGTGCATCAGATCGCACAGCTGCTGTTTGCAACATATGTCTCAAGCGTATATCGCGTGGCCAAAACATCAGCCGCTTGGGCACCACATGCTTGACCAGACATATGTTGACCTGCCATGTAGCTCGTTGGCAAGCCTACCTTAAAGACCCACACCAAAGAACAAAGCGTACCTCTCCTTGCACCGCATCAGCTGGGATCTCCAACCCCACTATACCTTCAGTCCTCTCTGAAACCTGCACTGAGAGGAATGAAGGTGTAGAATTAGGTGTGTCACAGCCAAGTACTTGTGGCCACTCTGCTAGCAGTACACCAACGTCCGATTCTAGCAGGCAAATTTCCCTGCCCCAGCTGCTGGACCGTCGAAAGAAGTTCACTCCCAGCCATCCACATGCCCAGCGGTTGAATGCTAGCTTGGCTAAATTGCTAGCGCTTCAACTGCTGCCTTTTCAGTTGGTAGACTCGGCCCCCTTCCGTGAGTTTGTGCAATCTGCGGTTCCTCAGTGGCAGGTTCCCAAACGCCACTTTTTCTCACGGAAGGCGATTCCGGCTCTCTACCGGCATGTGGAAGGCAATGTCTTGGCCTCGCTGGACAGAGCGGTCAGCGGTAAGGTGCATATTACCGCTGACTCATGATCCAGCAGGCATGGACAGGGACGTTACCTTTCTTTCACGGCCCATTGGGTCACTCTTTTGGCAGCTGGGAAGGATGCAGGACAAGGTGCAGTAGTGTTGGAGGTTGTTCCACCGCCACGCCTCCAAAATGCTACTACTGGTTGTGACACACCTCTGTCCTCCACCCCCTCCTCTTCTTCTCCCTCCGTGGCCTCTTCCTGTGTTTTGTCCTTGGAACCAGCGGTGCTCCATAGGCGTTCAAGGGGCTACGCAAGTACGCAGGCAAAAAGATGCCATGCCGTGCTTGCGCTGGTGTGTTTGGGGGACAGGAGCCACACTGGGGCAGAGGTTCTGTCTGCTCTGCAGGGGCAGACAAGGATCGGCAGGGAGAGTGTCAGTGTCATATTCTTTGCTAAACCTTGTGTGCTGAACCATATTGCTAAACCTTGTGTGTAGGGACAGACAAGGATAGGTAGGCAGAGTGTCAGTGTCATATTCTTTGCTACACCTTGTTTGTAGGGACAGACAAGGATAGGTAGGCAGAGTGTCAGTGTCATATTCTTTGCTAAACCTTGTTTGTAGGGACAGACAAGGATATGTAGGCAGAGTGTCAGTGTCATATTCTTTGCTAAACCTTGTTTGTAGGGACAGACAAGGATAGGCAGGGAGAGTGTCAGTGTCATATTCTTTGCTAAACCTTGTGTGCTGAACCATATTGCTAAACCTTGTGTGTAGGGACAGACAAGGATAGGTAGGCAGAGTGTCAGTGTCATATTCTTTGCTAAACCTTGTTTGTAGGGACAGACAAGGATAGGTAGGCAGAGTGTCAGTGTCATATTCTTTGCTAAACCTTGTTTGTAGGGACAGACAAGGATAGGCAGGGAGAGTATCAGTGTCATATTCTTTGCTAAACCTTGTGTGCTGAACCATATTGCTAAACCTTGTGTGTAGGGACAGACAAGGATCGGCAGGGAGAGTGTCAGTGTCATATTATTTGCTAAACCTTGTGTGCTGAACCATATTGCTAAACCTTGTGTGTAGGGACAGACAAGGATAGGTAGGCAGAGTGTCAGTGTCATATTCTTTGCTAAACCTTGTTTGTAGGGACAGGCAAGGATCGTCAGGGAGAGTGTCAGTGTCATATTCTTTGCTAAACCTTGTGTGCTGAACCATATTGCTAAACCTTGTGTGTAGGGACAGACAAGGATAGGTAGGCAGAGTGTCAGTGTCATATTCTTTGCTAAACCTTGTGTGTAGGGACAGACAAGGATAGGTAGGCAGAGTGTCAGTGTCATATTCTTTGCTAAACCTTGTTTGTAGGGACAGACAAGGATAGGTAGGCAGAGTGTCAGTGTCATATTCTTTGCTAAACCTTGTTTGTAGGGACAGACAAGGATAGGCAGGGAGAGTGTCAGTGTCATATTCTTTGCTAAACCTTGTGTGCTGAACCATATTGCTAAACCTTGTGTGTAGGGACAGACAAGGATCGGCAGGGAGAGTGTCAGTGTCATATTCTTTGCTAAACCTTGTGTGCTGAACCATATTGCTAAACCTTGTGTGTAGGGACAGACAAGGATAGGTAGGCAGAGTGTCAGTGTCATATTCTTTGCTAAACCTTGTTTGTAGGGACAGACAAGGATCGGCAGGGAGAGTGTCAGTGTCATATTCTTTGCTAAACCTTGTGTGCTGAACCATATTGCTAAACCTTGTGTGTAGGGACAGACAAGGATAGGTAGGCAGAGTGTCAGTGTCATATTCTTTGCTAAACCTTGTTTATAGGGACAGACAAGGATAGGCAGGGAGAGTGTCAGTGTCATATTCTTTGCTAAACCTAGTGTGCTGAACCATATTGCTAAACCTTGTGTGTAGGGACAGACAAGGATAGGCAGTCGACAGTGTCAGTGTCCTATTCTTTGCTAAACCTTGTGTGCAGGGAGAGAGAAGGATAGGCAGGGGACAGTGTCAGTGTCATTGTTGCTAAGCCTCCTGCACAGTATACACCTGAAGCTACCCCTTATTGCTGGTTTTCCCATCTCCCTGCAGGCCATTAGAATGTCTGGAAGGCAAACAAGGAGAGGCAGACAGTCAGGAGCCAATAAAAGAGGGCAAGCAGGCTCTGTGTCTGGGGGCAACAGTGCTGGTCGTGGACGCGGTGCATTGTCATCAGCACATGGCCATGGGACACGCTTGTCCTTCTTTTCGGCAGCTGGACATGTTGAGTCACATCATGCCGAAGACTTGGTAGAGTGGATGACCAAGCCCTCCTCATCCTCCTCATCCTCTCTCACCCAGGCTCAGGGTACTGGCAAAGCAGCTGCCAAAGCGTCCTCTTCCCTGGTATCAATGTCATCATCAGTCACTCCTTCCCTAGACCCACCATGTCCTCCTCCTGAGGAGTCCCCCGAACTGTTTGAGCACAGTGTTGGGTACATGCTCCAGGAGGATGCCCAGCGTTTCGAAGGGTCTGATGATGATACCCAGCTAGAGGAAGGCAGTAGCGTGAGAGCAGAGAGAGGGGATGCTCAAGAAGGACACCAATCTGGCAGTCATGTTCCAGCAGCTGCAGCATACTGCCAGATTGGCTCCAGTGATGAGGAGGGAGGGGATGTTGAGGTCACTGACTCCACGTGGGTGCCTAATAGGAGAGAGGAGGAGGAGGAGGATGAGGAGGAGGCACATCTCCAACGAGGCAGGATGCCCTTGGGTGGCCAGCGTAAGGGCAGCACACAGACGGAATCACACCGCAGAGCTCCGCCTGTGCAGGGCGCTGCCTATGCCCGTTATTCAAAAAGTTCTTTGGTGTGGGCCTTTTTTGAGGCGAGTGCATCAGATCGCACAGCTGCTGTTTGCAACATATGTCTCAAGCGTATATCGCGTGGCCAAAACATCAGCCGCTTGGGCACCACATGCTTGACCAGACATATGTTGACCTGCCATGTAGCTCGTTGGCAAGCCTACCTTAAAGACCCACACCAAAGAACAAAGCGTACCTCTCCTTGCACCGCATCAGCTGGGATCTCCAACCCCACTATACCTTCAGTCCTCTCTGAAACCTGCACTGAGAGGAATGAAGGTGTAGAATTAGGTGTGTCACAGCCAAGTACTTGCGGCCACTCTGCTAGCAGTACACCAACGTCCGATTCTAGCAGGCAAATTTCCCTGCCCCAGCTGCTGGACCGTCGAAAGAAGTTCACTCCCAGCCATCCACATGCCCAGCGGTTGAATGCTAGCTTGGCTAAATTGCTAGCGCTTCAACTGCTGCCTTTTCAGTTGGTAGACTCGGCCCCCTTCCGTGAGTTTGTGCAATCTGCGGTTCCTCAGTGGCAGGTTCCCAAACGCCACTTTTTCTCACGGAAGGCGATTCCGGCTCTCTACCGGCATGTGGAAGGCAATGTCTTGGCCTCGCTGGACAGAGCGGTCAGCGGTAAGGTGCATATTACCGCTGACTCATGATCCAGCAGGCATGGACAGGGACGTTACCTTTCTTTCACGGCCCATTGGGTCACTCTTTTGGCAGCTGGGAAGGATGCAGGACAAGGTGCAGTAGTGTTGGAGGTTGTTTCACTGCCACGCCTCCAAAATGCTACTACTGGTTGTGACACACCTCTGTCCTCCACCCCCTCCTCTTCTTCTTCCTCCGTGGCCTCTTCCTGTGTTTTGTCCTTGGAACCAGCGGTGCTCCATAGGCGTTCAAGGGGCTACGCAAGTACGCAGGCAAAAAGATGCCATACCGTGCTTGCGCTGGTGTGTTTGGGGGACAGGAGCCACACTGGGGCAGAGGTTCTGTCTGCTCTGCAGGGGCAGGCCGAGAGGTGGTTGACGCCACGCCAGCTTAAGCCAGGAATGGTAGTTTGCGACAATGGCACCAACCTCCTCTCCGCTCTCCAACAGGGACAACTGACCCATGTGCCCTGTGTGGCTCACGTCCTTAACCTGGTCGTGCAGCGGTTCTTGGGCAGGTACCCGGGCTTACAGGATGTCCTGAGGCAGGCCAGGAAAGTCTGTGTGCATTTCCGCAGATCTTATAATGCCAGTGCTCGCCTGGCTGAGCTGCAAAAGGAGTTGAACCTGCCCAAGAACCGCCTTATATGTGACATGCCCACCAGGTGGAACTCAACGTTGGCCATGCTGCAGCGGCTGCACACGCAGCAGAGGGCCATCAATGAGTACCTGTGCGACTACGGCACCAGGACAGGGTCAGGGGAGCTCGGGTTTTTTCACCACGCCAGTGGGGCATGATCAGGGATGCATGCACTGTCCTGGCACCATTTGAGGAGGCCACGAGGATGGTGAGCAGTGACAGTGCATGCATCAGTGACACTGCACCTCTTGTCCACCTGTTGGAACATACGCTGCGTGGAATAATGGACAGGGCACTTGAGGCAGAACAGAGGCAGGAAGAGGAGGACTTCCTTGCCTCTCAAGGCCCCCTTTACCCAGACAGTGTTCCTTCTGTCCCACCCATCGCACAGGAAGAAGAGGAGGAGGAGGATTGTGTCAGCATGGAGGTGGAGCCTGGCACTCAGCATCATCAGCAGCAGTCTTTTAGGGATGATTTACAGTCCCAAGAAACCAGTGGACTTGTACGTGGCTGGGAGGAGGTGGCTGCGGATCATGTCGTCCTTAGTGACCCAGAGGACTGAATGCCTCAGCTAACCTACGCTGCATGGCCTCCCTGATCCTGCAAAGTCTGCGGAAGGATCCTCGTATTCTTCGGATCAAGGAGAGGGACCATTACTGGCTTGCCACTCTCCTTGATCCACGGTACAAGGGTAAGGTTGCGGACCTTATCTTACCGTCGCAGAGGGAGCAGAGGATGAGACAACTCCGGGAGGCCTTGCAGAAAGGTCTGTGCAACGCGTTCCCAGAGACTGGGAGGTTACAAACTCCTGGTCTTGGACAACGAGTTGCTGAGGCTTCGGTCAGTCAAGGAAGGAGCGGTGGGGAAGGTGGCCGTCTGACCGAAACGTTCAGACAATTCTTTAGTCCGCAGCCCCAAGGTATGATCGGTTCCAGCAACCATCGCCAGCGTCTGATATACATGGTGCAGGAATACCTAGGGGCAAGGTCAGACTTGGACACCTTCCCCACCGAAAATCCTCTGGCTTACTGGGTCTTGAGGATGGATCACTGGCCAGAGCTTGCACAGTATGCAATTGAGCTACTGGCCTGTCCTGCATCCAGCGTTCTTTCAGAACGCACATTCAGTGCTGCTGGAGGATTTGTCACGGATCACAGGGTGCGCCTGTCCACCAATTCTGTTGATCGACTGACCTTCATAAAGATGAACCAGTCTTGGATCACCACCAGCTACCAAACACCTGAAGCTGATATAACAGACTAATTTATTTTCAAATGTCACATCCCTTCAAGACAGATGCTGATGCTGAGAGTTTGTCCTGTTATGTTGACTGACTATCCTCCTCCTCCTCAATGATCCGATTGACGATGATAGCTTGGAAGAACATTTTTGTTTCTGGGTGCCGCCACCAGTGGCTAAGGCCCAATTTTTCAGCCCCTGTTTAACAGGGGTGTGTTATTACAATTTTTTATGCAATGCTTTGCAGCAGGGCTCATTCCTGCACTCCAAGTAGAGTATCTGGGAGTGGTTGCAGTGTCGTGGCACCAGCACCAGTGGCTAAGGCCCAATTTTTCAGCCCCTGTTTAACAGGGGCGTGTAATTACAATTTTTGATGCAATACTTTGCAACAGGGCTCATTGCTGTGCTCCAAGTACAGTATCTGTGAGGGGTTGCAGTGTTGTGGCACCAGTGCCTAAGGCTCAATTTTTCTGCCCCTGTTTAACAGGGGCATGTAATTACAATTCTTGATCTAATAATTCACAGCAGGGCCCATTCCTGCGCCCACCAAGACTAACTGTGAGGCCTTACAGTGTTGTGTCAACACCACCACCACCACCACCACCAAAAGCCCAATTTTTCAGCCCCTGTTCAACAGGGGTATGCAACTACAATTCTTGATCTAATAATTCACAGCAGGGCCCATTCATGCGCCCACCAAGAGTAACTGTGACGGCTCACAGTGTTGTGGCAACACCAACATGTAAGGGGCAAATTTCAGCTGAGTATATACGGCAGGCCCCTACTTTCAAACATCCAACTTACAAACGACTCCTCCTTGCAAACGGAAGGATACAACAGGAAGTGAGAGGAAATCTACCCCTAGGAAGGCAAATTCTCTCCTGTAAGAGTTAATATGGGAAAAAAAAGTGTCTCCTCTACACTGATTCTTTATCACCAATTCTTGTTTCAATAAAAACCCCAAATTTTCAAAAAACATTTGTCATTAGGACGGAAAGTGAGGTGAACTGTTCTGAACAGGTGCACACTGCACAGACAGCAAAACAAATGTTACAGGGGTGATAACCCTTCCCTATGTTTTCCAAAAAGCTTAAAAATATATTTTTTGTCTGGAGCTACACTTAAACAATGTACCTGTTCAAAATTACAAACAGATTCTACATAAGAACAAACCTACAGTCCCTGTCTTGTATGCACCGCCTGTATACGGCTGTTCAGAGTATATAGGGCCTTTTTTATTTTGTGTGCGGGGTTCCCCTTAATATCCATACAAGACCCAAAGGGGCTGGTAATGGGCTGGGGTAAGGGGGGGGGGGGTGTGATGGGGTAGCTATGTCATTTTTCTTAAAGATTTTCATCCATATTACCGGGACCAGACATTACATTAAAGCCGCAAGCAGTTTTAAATGGCCTTTTTTCCTTTAGAAATGTAATTTTGTGCAGGGACAGTTCTAAACACGGGAAACACGTGGCACTTCACAGGCATACTTTAGACACCCCCCAGGTACGATATTTAAAGTAATATTTGACATTTTTTTTTTCACTTTATGCATCATTAAAATGACTGCTCCAGAAAAACGGCCGTTTTTAAAACTTCTTTTTGCATTGATACATGTCCCCTGGTGCAGAACCCGGGTTCCCAAACCCTTTTTAGGACAATAACATGCATAATAGTCGTTATAATTAGCACTTTAGATTTCGAACGTTCGCATCCATTGTATTTAATAGGGTTCTAAAGTTCGTGCGAACTTTCGGTCCGTTCGCGGGTTCTGGTGCGAACCGAACTCGGGGGTGTTCGGCTCATCACTAATGGGCACACAATCATTTTTATTTTTTGTTGTATATTCTATAGGATTGTAAGACCTGGGAGACCTTTGGGTGCACCAAGAAGAGCAGCAATGTAGTGTTCCACATTGAATAGTGGGTGTGGCCAAATTGCATTGACAGTTGGAGGGGCTTAAAGGGACATGGTTATATAAAACAAAAGCATTATTGTACCCATAAAATAAACAATATAAAAGATTACTAAAACAAATGTTGTAAAAATATGAACTTGGCTTACCTTATAAGTTGACAGTGTCAGTCAGTAGGGCAGTGGATAGTGTGTGGACAGTGTCAGTAGGGCAGAGATTGGTGTCAGTAGGGCAGGCATGTCCAAAGTCCGGCCCGTGGGCCAATTGTGGCCCATGTTCCGGTTTCAAACAGCTCCACTGGTAATTATGATATATATCTTTTGTGGCCCCAACGAATCCCCTAGCTCAGAGGGGACAGGGAGGGGACGGAACGAGTGCCGACAGATTACATACAGGAGAATCTCCTGTTTACCTCGGTGGCCTCCAATAGGAAGTCCCGTCTCCTGGGCTGGCATTGGATGACTGTTCTGTCTATCATAGGAGGTGGGACTTTGTATTAAAAAGCCACCAAGTAAATAGGAGATTCTCATGTATGTAATCTATCGACGCTTGTCCCGCCCCCCTTCCCTGTCCCGTTCGAGGCTGCAGATGGGTATCGATCAGGCTGCACTGACGGCAATGGTGAGGCTGCATTTAGAGGCTGCATCCATGTCAATGGTGAGGCTGCACTGATGGCAAAGGTGAGGCTGCTTATTATGACAATGTTGGGGCTGCATTCATGGCAATGGTGAGGCTGCATTCATGGCAATGGTGAGGCTGCATTCATGGCACTGGTGAGGCTGCAGATGGGCACTGATTAGGCTGCATTCATGGGCACCGACCCTTATTTTGCTTAACGGTTCTTTATTTAACATTTTTTAAAAAAATCCTGAAACTTCCCTTTCAAAGTGAAGATGTGTGTTATACGCCTGTGCGTGTTATATGCCGATAAATATGGTATATCTAAATAACACACCCAAGGTCATCCTTAGTCCTGAGTGGCACTTAGGATTCGTTGGGGGCCACAAAAGATATATATATATATATATATATATGTAGCACACAGACCCTTTTTCCTGCCTACCTTCACTTGCAGGGGTAAAGGCACACCATGCCACATGCTCGTATCCTCCTGGTATAAGAGGTTGAGCAGTGTTCTTACAATTTTGGGTCCTGCAGTGAGTTACCTCCCTCCATTGGTTCTCGTCCCTAGAATATAGGGAAAAGTCTATTTTCTTTTCCCCGAAAGAAGGCCAATGTCCAGAAAGTATTTAAACTCCAAAAAAGAGTTTATTTCTTCCTTTTTGCTTAATAACAACGGGGAAAGTTGAAGAGAGAAAGAAGTTGGATAGGGAGGTAGATTCAGGCACACAACACCTATCGTTACACTTTGCCACTCAAGCCTGAGTGGGCTTTGCTACCCCGGATAGTCCCCCTCTCACGGTTCTAGCAGCCGAGATGAAGCACAAACAGTTATTTTAATTTCGTCCCCTTCACGGACAAGTTTAGGAGATCCTGTGCCACAGAATCCTTTAATTCCAGAATTAGAACTTTGAAACCCCTGTAAATTATTAGAGACCATAGGTGCCAATGGGGCACACTACAGGGGCTATCTTGCGAGACCGTGACTTCCTTCACCGATCCATCGGACAGGTCCTCCCCCGGTTTCCTCTGTTTCAGAGTGGGCCACCCTCACCTGGGCTCCCTGGGACTCCAGTGGTTGGTTGTAGACCCAGTTGAAGGTACTGGGCCTACCTGGAACTCTGTAGCCTGAGGCTAAAGGTGCTTGAGACTCCTCGACCAGTTCATTCACCCCCGGCCAGCAGGGCCAAAGGGTGTGACTTCGTCACCAGGAGTCCTCCTTGGAATCCCCCGGCACACCCCTCCAGATCATGGCGTCTGCCCTTTATGTACCCTCTCCCAGCATGCACAGCAGGCAAAACCCACCCACCGCACGGTAGCCGAGAGAGGACACCCAATCATACCACAGTGCCACCTGTGGTTCAACCCGAAACCTGAGCGACAGCGCCACCCACAGGTCAATGGGAACTACACTCCAGGCAACATTACAGCAGAGCAGAGTCCAAACTATGGAATTTGATAACCTGAGCCAAACTATTGCTCAGGCTGCCCCTAAATTTAAAGCATAGCGACCCCATTTTTGGGGGGTCCGCTACATATAAGTGTAGCAGGCATATACTTTTCTATCATGTTTAAAACTGGCAGAGACACCAGTGATGTATATTTCCCTGCGGCCCAGCAGGTGGCGCTGTCCCTGTGGGCTGGGGTTGAACGATCGCTGAGTGCCGTACCCCTTTTTGGCCTCTCTCAGCGGTTGTATGGTGGGGCGGGGATACCCGCCGTGCTTGCTGGGAGAGGGTATAAAGGAGCCGGCCATCTTTGTCACGGGGTTCGAGTCCCAGGCACCTTCAGCCTGAGGGCTGTGGTTCGTGGTTGGTGTCCAGGCGGCCTAGGCCTGGACGCCCGGAGCTCGTGTTCCATCCCAGGCACCTTTAACCTGGGTGAGGTACTCGGTTGGAGGCCTGAGGCCCAGTTTCCTTCGCTGGGCCCTGCGAGGGAAGGATTTCCTAGGGGGCCCTGGGAGTGGGGTGCCCGAATCCAGAGGCATAAGGGACCGGAGGAGCTACTCACCCGAAGACCTGGTGCAGCAGATTGCCAGTGCCGGGTGAGCCTCAGGAGACTGCCCGGAGGGGTATCTTTACGAACAGGGGCCAAGTTCAGTCAGGAGGAAGGTTCACAGTTCACCCGGTCGGTGGCAGCGACCAAAATATTCACGGTTGGTGGCGGAGACCATGCGCCAAGCCTATTTGCTGATAGAGGAATAGGAGAGTTCATTGTGCCTGGGCCTACTCATATCCACACCCCCTGTCTGTTCGTTGAGGGAGTCTAACTGATTGTGTTTCATCCTGACATTGGAAAATAAAGGAGTGTTGGACTTTTATTGGTGTGGGGCTCATTTACTGGCGGACACTGTTCCACAGAAGAAGCGGAGGCTCCAAACACCGAACACCGACCCGAAGGTAAAGAAACTTTGCTCACACCACACAAACATCTGCGGTGAAAGCTTGGCGTGGTGACCTCGCACTCTCTCCTCCAAGGTACCCCTAGACAAAAGCCAGAGAGAAAGAAACCGGAGCAAGAGAGAGAGAGTGGAGGGCGCCAGTGGCGTCACTAGGGTTGGTGTCACCTGGTGCGGCAAAACATGGTGTCACCCCCCTCCTGTCTATCCTGCCCAGCGCCCTGCAGGCAGCGCACAGTCACGAGGCGCACCCCCAAATGACCCCTGTAAATTAAAGTATAGGGTGGTATTGGGCCGGCTGGGGCGATATAGGGCAGGTTGGGGTAATATAGGGCAGGTTGCGGTGGTATAGTGCAGTCTGGGTTGGCATAGGGCAGGTTGGGGTTGTATAGGGAAGGCTGGGGAGGTATAGAGCAGGTTGGGGTGGTATAGGGCAGGTTGGGGTGGTATATGGCAGGCTGGGTGGCATTGGGCAGGTTGGGGTTATATAGGGCAGGGTGTGATGGCATAGAGCAGGTTGCGGTGGCATAGGGAAGGCTGGGGTGGCAAAGGGCAGGGTGCGGTGGCAAAGGGCAGGGTGCGGTGGCATAAGGCCGGTTGCGGTGGCATAGGGCAGGTTGGGGTGGTATATGGCAGGCTGGGTGGCATTGGGCAGGTTGGGGTTATATAGGGCAGCGTGTGATGGCATAGAGCAGGTTGCGGTGGCATGGGGCAGGTTGGGGTGGTATAGGGAAGGCTGGGGTGTCATAAGGCAGGGTACAGTGGCATAGGGGAAGTTGTGGTGTCATAGGGGAGGTTGCGGTGTCATAGGGCAGGGTGTGGTGGCAAAAGGCAGGTTGCGGTGGCATAGGCAGGCTGGGGTGTTATGGTGCTAGGTTAGGACTCCATCATGGGGTGCAAGGTGGTCTGCTGCTGCTAGACACAGCTATAGATATATAGATATATATATATAGATATTATGTAATATAGCTGGTCCATCCTCCCCTCCCCCCACCAGACCAGCTAACTCAACTACTGTTCCTATTATATGTAATATAATATATCTGTGTCCAGCATCACCTCCACCCCCCCCCCCCATTATTAGACCTGCTCAGGGTGGGGGTGTCTCAGTCAGCTAATATAAATTATATAGTCAGTGTTGTCTGTCTGATAATGGGGGGGGGGGGGGGTGATGCTGGACACAGATATATTACATTACATATAATAGGCACAGTAGCACAGGAGTTAGCTGGTCTGGTGGAGGGAGGGGCGGCTGGACAAGCTATATTACATAGTGTATATATATATATATAAAATCTATAGCTGTGTCTAGCAGCAGACCACCTTGCACCTCCCCCCCTTCCTTATCATATCATATACAGGCCAGGCCGTCAGGGGCAGGGCGCCAGACACTGAGACTGAGTCCTCCCACACTAGCTCTCTTACAATGGCAACTGCTCCCCCCCCCCCCACACACACACACACCTCATCTTGTGCTCGGGCCGGCGGTGGAGAGTGGAGAGTGGAGACACCCCCCCATCATATCATACAGCCACCAAGGTCAGGGGCAGGGCGCCACACACTCACAAACCTCATCTTGTGCTCGGGCCGGCGGTGGAGACCCCCCCCCCGCACCTGTTCTTATTCTGGTCGCCGCCAGCTGGAGCCTCAGTCTGTACTGGAGAGGAGAAGGGCTGGGCAGCGACGAGCGACCATCACACACAGCGGCGTGCAGCCGCACCGCCCGGGTGGAGAAAGTTGTGTGTGTGCTGTATTGACGTGTCGTCACATCATCACAGTGCAGTGTGATGATGTGACAGGCTGAGTCGCTCGCCGGCTCTGTATGGTAGGGAGGAGGAACTTAGGAAGAATAAGGAGCCGGAGGACACACACCAGGCGCGGCCGCGGCGCTGGAGGTGTTGTTCCAGGCAACTTCCAGCCTAGCGGGGTGAAGTTAATGAATGTGTCCAGAGGCGGCTCTAGGCTTTGTGAGGCCTTAGGCAAATCTTAGACATGAGGCCCCACTCACGTCCATAATGGGAAAAATAATTAAAGCGATAAAAAATAACAGTGTGCCCCCCCTACAGCGCTGCCGACTACCCATCTCTGCCCTCCCGCTGACTGCTGTGCCAGCTGTGGGGGATCTGCAGGATGGAGGCCGTAAAACGGCCCCTACCTTTTCTAAAAGAACACAGTGAGTGATTGGAACTGATTTGTGTTTATTAAGCTTTAGTTTATGAATTAACAGGAGCTTCTGTCTCCTGTTCATTCATCTGCAGTGCAGCTGAGGCTACAGAGAAAGGAACTGGGGAATGCGTTTCCTCATTTTCTTTCTCTGTCTCAAAAGTGAGACTTCAGGGGTCTGTTTAGACCCCTGATATCTCACCAAAGAAACCAAAAAACGTAAAAAAAAAAAAAAAAAGATTGTAAAAAAAAAAAAGACTACAATTTTTAATCAAACTAAAAAGCCATGCCCAATACGTAGCATAATTTAGCCACACATACAAATATTTCTGTATAGCACGGGTCACCCTCTCCCTAGTATGGGGGGCCCCTACTGTACAATGGCGGTAAACTTAAGTAGGAGAGGAAAGTGGAGGGTATGACGGCGGGTAGTATGTACATGAGAGGGGTGCAGAGTGTATGGTGGGGGGTAGTATGTACATGAGAGCGGTGTTGAGTGTATGGTGGGGGGTAGTATGTACATGAGAGGGGTGCAGAGTGTATGGTGGGGGGTAGTATGTACATGAGAGGGGTGCGGAGTGTATGGTGGGGGGTAGTATGTACATGAGAGGGGTGTGGAGTGTATGGTGGGGGGTAGTATGTACATGAGAGGGGTGCGGAGTGTATATAGGTGGGTAATATGTACATGAGAGGGGTGCAGAGTGTATATAGGTGGGAAGTATGTACATGAGAGGGGTGCGGAGTGTATATAGGTGGGTAGTATGTACATGAGAGGGGTGCAGAGTGTATATAGGTGGGAAGTATGTACATGAGAGGGGTGTGGAGTGTATGGTGGGGGGTAGTATGTACATGAGAGGGGTGTGGAGTGTATGGTGGGGGGCAGTATGAACATGAGAGGGGTGCAGAGTGTATATAGGTGGGGGTAGTATGTACATGAGAGGGGTGCAGAGTGTATGGTGGGTGGTAGTATGTACATGAGAGGGGTGCGGAGTGTATGGTGGGTGGTAGTATGTACATGAGAGGGGTGCGGAGTGTATGGTGGGGGGTAGTATGTACATGAGAGGGGTGCGGAGTGTATGGTGGGGGGTAGTATGTACATGAGAGGGGTGCGGAGTGTATGGTGGGGGGTAGTATGTACATGAGAGGGGTGCGGAGTGTATGGTGGGGGGTAGTATGTACATGAGAGGGGTGCGGAGTGTATGGTGGGGGGTAGTATGTACATGAGAGGGGTGCGGAGTGTATGGTGGGGGGTAGTATGTACATGAGAGGGGTGCGGAGTGTATGGTGGGGGGTAGTATGTACATGAGAGGGGTGCGGAGTGTATGGTGGGGGGTAGTATGTACATGAGAGGGGTGCGGAGTGTATGGTGGGGGGTAGTATGTACATGAGAGGGGTGTGGAGTGTATGGTGGGGGGTAGTATGTACATGAGAGTGGCAGTAAATAACCCCTTTGTGCTGCATGAGTGGCACCGGTATCAGAGTTTGTGAACCCTTTGATGCTGCACCATATAGGGGTTAATTAACTCTGATACCGGTACCACAAATGCAGCACAAGGGGGTTAATTAACCGCCAGTGGTCACTAATGTATAGTAATGCAATAACCCCCTCTATGCTGCATAATACAAATACCAATGTAAATCCCCCCCCCCCCAAAGAGTTAAATACTTCAGGCAGGTTGACACAGCTAAGCCACTGTGACAACACTGCCTTTTCAGCTTCTGCAAACTTACTTGCACTTTTGCACGGGGCTTCACTGGCTCCTCGCAGGTCTTCACAGCAGCTCTCTGTCTGTTCACCTCTTTCTTCCCGCCTCCCGGTTTGAATGACATCACGCCGGGCGGGACTAGGAGATCACTCTGCCTGACAGGGAAGTGAATGCGTCGGTCAGGCGGTCGGTTCACTCACATTATACTCGCTCTGCTGCAGACGGCGGCCGGCGGCGGCGGGTGTCACGGCTGACAACTGTCTTCAAAGCAAGCGGCATTTTTAGCCCTCCCTGCCCCCCCGCTCAGTCCGCCCCGCCCCCTACCTCCTGACGGGTTCAGCAGCGGCCGGCCCTGCAGCTCCGCCTCCACCTCCTCTACACCACAGCGCAGTAAAAGGAAGATGTCTATCCTTTACCAGCCAACCCCCCCCCCCCCCCGCCAACTTGGGGACACTGACCGCGGAAAAAAAAAAATGAAAAAAAAAATATGAAAAAAAAAAAAAAATTCTCACCGTCGGGAGGGTGTCACCCCTGTAGCGGGTGTCACCCGGGGGCGGGCCGCACCCCCCGCACCCCCCTAGCAACGCCTCTGGAGGGCGCTACATATATATATATTTATTATGCAAATTCTATTTCAGTGTCACAAAGATTAAATATTTAGTTTTTCAGTTTAACTCATGGATGGCATTGTGTCTCAGGGCTCTGTTGATCACTGAAAACAATCTTGGACACCTGTGATAATTAGATTGCCAGGTGAGCCCAATTAAAGGAAAAACTACTAAGGCCCCTTTCACACGGAGGGTCCGTTCAGGTCCGCCTGTCAGTTTTTTAGGCGGACCTGGACGGACGCTCCATGTAGCCCTATGGAGCCACGGATGTCAGCGGTGACATGTCCGCTGACATCCGCTCCGCTCCGCCAAAGTGTGACGGAGGGAAACCCTATTTTTCCTTCCGTCGACGGAGTGGATCGGATGAACACGGACAGACTGTCCGCGTTCATCCGATCTCCCCATAGGGGAGAGCGGCGCTCTGACAGGGCGGTCCCTGCACAGTGTGTGGGGACCGCCCAGTCATCCGCCGGCTCAGCGGGGATCAACTGAGCGATCCCCGCTGAGCAAGCGGAGCTTCACGGGGCGGATCATGACTGATCCGCCCCGTGTGAAAGAGCCCTAAAGGAGGATGTTCCACATTATTAAGCAGAGCACCATTTTCAAGCAATATGGGGAAGAAAAAGGATCTCTCTGCTGCCAAAAAGAGTGAAATAGTTCAATGCCTTGGACGAGGTATGAAAACATTAGATTATTTATGAAAACGTAAGCGTGATCATCGCACTATTAAGAGATTTGTGGCTGATTCATAGCACAGACGGGTTTTGGGCAGATAAAGGCACATTGAGCATGTTTTCTGCCAGATCCATGCATCGGATCAAGAGAGCAGCTGCTAAAACACCATTACATAGCAGCAAACAGATATTTAAAGCTGCTGGTGCCTCTGGAGTTCCACGGACATCAAGGTGTAGAGTCCTCCAGAGTCTTGCAACTGTGCATAAATCTTCCATTCGGCCACCACTAACCAATGCTCACAAGCAGAAACGGCTGCATTGGGCAGAAAAATACATGAAGACTAATTTTCAAACAGTCCTGTTCACCGATGAGTGCCGTGCAACCCTGGATGGTCCAGATGGATGGAGTAGTGGATGGTTGGTGGACGGCCACCCTGTTCCAACAAGGCTGCGACGTCAGCAAGGCGTTATGTTTTGGGCCGGAATTATGGAAAGAGAGCTGGTCGGCCCCTTTAGGGTCCCCGAAGGTGTAAAGATGACCTCTGCAAAGTATGTGGGGTTCCTGACTTACCACTTTCTTCCCTGGTACAGAAGGAAGAACTATGCTTTCCATAATAAAATCATCTTCATGCATGACAATGCACCATCTCATGCTGCAAAGAATACCTCTGCATCAATGGCTGCTATGGGGATAAAAGGAGAGGAAGTCATGGTGGGGCCTCCATCCTCCCCTGACCTCAGTCCTATTGAGAACCTTTGGAGCATCCTCAAGCAAAAGATCTATGAGGGTGGGAGGCAGTTTACATCCAAACAGCAGCTCTGGGAGGCTATTCTTATTCTGACACCTTGCAAACAAATTCAAGCAGAAACTGTCCAAAAACTCACAAGTTCAATGGATGCAAGACTTGTGAAGCTGCTATCAAATAAGAGGTCCTATGTTTAAATGTAACATGACCTGTTAACATTTTTTTTAAAGTTAAAATGTTGTTCAAAGTTTGATTGAAATAGCTTTTGATTTCAGTAAATATGCTGCAAACACAAAAAATTACAATTTTTTGTTTTTTACAACCTATAAAGTGTTTTGAAACTAAGGCTACTTTCACTCTGAAGCGCTGGATGCGCTGGCGGTATAGTGGCGCTATTTTGAGCACCGCTATACCGTCGTTTTTGCCACGATTTGCGGGCGCTAGCGGGGTGATTTTAACCCCCGCTAGTGGCCGAAAAAGGGTTAAAAACACTCGCTAAAATGCCTCTTTGAGGCGTTTTGCGGGCGTTTTGGAGGCACTACCCCACTGATTTCAATGGGCAGGGGCGCTATAGGAGCGGTGTTTTTACCGCGCCTCAAAGATGCTTCTTGCAGGAGTTTTTTGACCCTCCTGCAAGCGCACCGCTCCAGTGTGAAAGCCCTCGGGCACCATGGCTTTGCCCAGGCTTGCATGACAGTGGTGAAAGTCGCAGTGGTGAAAGCTGTGTTTGCCTACTGACAATGCCAGATTTATTCTTGTGTGCCCCTTCCTAAAACAACTTTCTTATGTCTTGCGCATCTGCTAAAGAGCAGCACATTTGTCTGTGTGTCAGAAAATTTTATTTTGTGCACATTTCTGGACATCCAGTAATGTGAACCAAGCCTTAGACTGGGGTGCCTCGAGACTGAAAATACTTTTCAAGGGCGCCATGACTGGAAAAAGATTGAGAAACACTGCTTTAGAGTATCAGGTCCTATAAATTGACCAGCCCAATTGTTTTAAGATTTATTAAAATATCTGAACAAATAAATTCCATGTTTTTTAAGGTATAGCGTGTCCAATTAAATAGATTTTTTATTTTTATTTATTGGGTTGTACTACCTGCCTCAAAATGGACGTCTTTTTTTACTGACTTTCTACAAAAAAAAAAGAGTTTCCATCAAATCCAATAAACAACAAACACAAGGTAAAATTATAAGGAAATAAAATCAAAGAATCTGATCAAATCTAAATACAATATAGATGTTGTGTCATAAGTATTAGTTTTCAGAATCCAGTAATGTTACTGCAGACCCTCAAACAGAACCCTTTTCTCAACTAGAGGATTTTACAGCTACAGCAGAAAGGCTATTTTTTGAAGCTCAGGCCTCGTACACACGACCGATTTTCTCGTCCAAAACAGTCAAGAAAAGTGCCGCAAGAGTTTTTTTGTCTACAAAAACGTTCGTGTGTATGGTTTTACGACGAGAAACTTGACGAGAATCTCGACGAGAAAATAGAGAACCTGCTCTCTATTTTCTCGTCAGGATTCCAGATTTCCTCGTCGTGTTTCTCGTCGGCCTGTTTTGTGACGAGAAAATGGTTCGTGTGTATGCTTTTACGACTCTTCCAAAAGCGCGCATGCTCACAAGCAACTATGAGACGGGAGCGCATCTTCTGGTAAAACAAGCCTTCATAATGGAGAGAGCACATTCGTCACGCTCATAAATATTTCATAGTTTAAATGTTCTGCATTGAATTCTTCGTTAGAATGTTACATTAATCAAAACGAGTGACCTTCTTTTGCTGCTGATATTCACACAGAGTTCTGCCTTATTTTTAACCTTTTTCATGCTGCTCTTTATAAGATTTATGTGTATTATATCGTGCAAGTTTTTAGGAATAATTTAAATGGTTAGATTTTTCAAAATGATGTTAATTATAATTTCTCAATGTTTTGATAGCGATCTCCCATTTAATTTTCGAATCTATATTTTAAAAATTTCACACCATGTTTTTGAGCTAATCAGATTTAGTTATTCTTTTGGGGGGGTGATATCTGTGCCTTTTATTGTCAGTCAAATGTATCTGCTTACTCCAAAGCTTGTTTTTTTTATTTAAAAATACACATAGTCAAGTATGAACTTAAACAAAAAACACATTTATTCATGTTTATAAATTAAATAAAGAGAAGGCAGCGCTGGAGAAGCTGCTGCCATTTGTGCATCCCAGGGACCCCAGAGCACACAGCAACCCTGTGTGGACACTAAAATTGGGAGCTTGAGAAGGCCCACATTTCAGAACACAATCTGATGCTGGCCTCCCAGAGGTCAGGAACAGCAGCAGGTGAGATATATGTCCCAAGTGTGTGGTACTACAACAGGCTGCCTTCTGTCCGACCACAATGAAGCAAGGCCATCACTTCCTCTTCTTCCTGGCAACCTTCCCTGCAGCCTTTCCTGAAGCCTTTCCTGAAGCCTTTCCTGCAGCCTTTCCTGCAGCCTTCCTTCTTCGTTTGGCTGGAGGCTGGCCCACTGGAGGGGTACTCCTGTCAGGAGGAGGAGGTGGAGGTGTAGCAGAAGGGGGTGGGGCAGAAGGTGGAGGTGTAGCAGAAGAGGGTGGGGCAGAAGGTGGAGGTGTAGCAGAAGAGGGTGGGGCAGAAGGTGGAGGTGTAGCAGAAGAGGGTGGGGCAGAAGCTGGAGGTGTAGCAGAAGGGGGTGGGGCAGAAGGTGGATGTGTAGCAGAAGAGGGTGGGGCAGAAGGTGGAGGTGTAGCAGAAGGGGGTGGGGCAGAAGGTGGAGGTGTAGCAGAAGGGGGTGGGGCAGAAGGTGGAGGTGTAGCAGAAGGGGGTGGGGCAGAAGAGGAAGGTGGAGGTGGAGGTTGAGGTTGGGTCAGTTGGGCCACCTCACATATGGCGGTATTGGGGGTAATTTGCTCCATCACCCCCTTGTTGAGCAAGGTGATGAGCAGGGGCTCGCATAGGAGGCGTTGCTCCATGCTCATCACCTTGAACTTAGCCTCCACTAGGCCGGCAATGGCCTCTTCAGGGGATGTGGGCTCCTTGAGGGTGGCATGGGCTTCTTTAATAAGGGCCATTGCTGCCTCACTGGTGGTCCTGTCCCTCCTGCCTCTTTTGTGAAGCCGGATGGGAGGCACCTGGGATCTGGTGCTTCTCCTTTGCCCTGCCACCTCCTGTCTGCCACTGGGCCCTGCCACCTCCTGTCTGCCACTGGGCCCTGCCACCTCCTGTCTGCCACTGGGCCCTGCCACCTCCTGGCTGCCACTGGGCCCTGCCACCTCCTGGCTGCCACTGGGCCCTTCCTCCTCCTGCCTGACAGTTTCCAGACCCTCCTCCTGGCTGATTTCATCCTGTGTATGAAAAAGGAACATAGTTTAATATGTTGGTTTAATCTTTGCCTCAAACTTTGTAATCCTGATGGAAGCAATTAGAATGTAAATGCATAAATCCTTGCTTTAAATTTACCACTACATCAGCTTGACTATTTACCACACAATTAAGTGCAGAATAATGTCTACAGATCATGATTTCACTTGTGGAATACAAAATAATGTATGTTTCTCATCCTGACATATTTGGGAAACATTAATTTTATCCCACTACATTTTCAGTTAATACTATACCTGGCTCCAGATGGACAAATCAGGATCATCCAGGATGGCTGCCTCCTCTTGCTCCAGAGAAGGCTCAGGTTGGCTGCAGGGAAGTCTGGGGGGAAGAGTGGAGAGTGATGGCCTTGGCTCAATGTGGTCATCCAGGAAGGACATCCTGCTGTAGTACCACAAAATCGGGACATAAACATCATCTGCTGCTGCTCCTGACCTCTGAGAAGCCAGCACCTTAGAGCGTTCAGTCCTGTAGGTACCTCTCAAGCTCCCAATTTTAGTGTCCACTTGTTTTGCTGTGGCTGTGGGCACCTTGGTATGCACAAATGGGAGCAGCTTCTCCAGCGCTGCTTTTCTCACCCCTTTTTTTTTATGGATGGGGTTTTTGGTCTCCCACAGAGCCGGCAGCTCCCTTACCCAGTCAATAAATTCCGCCAGGAACTCTTTGTCGCTAATAAAGACATTCATATTGTATCTGCAAGTAAAATAAATTATATTTAAATAATGTGAGGCAAACAGTCTAACCTCCTTCACATCCTAGTCACCATATATATCCTCCACCAATCTCAAGACAGTATAGGCCAACAATTTTTACAAGTCTCACAAAATCACATACCTTCGTTCGCACGTCCGTCACTTGAACTCCTCTCTCCGCACACCGAACGTACTATAGTCACATGTGTGTTTGCTATATACACACCACGCATGCGTCCAAATTCGAACACGTCGCTCCGCACACGTCGCCCGCCCATGACGTTCTAACTAACATCTTTTCCCCGCCCCTTCTCTTTCGGCGCGCAGACAGATATGGCGGAGTTACAGCAGGTGTCTGATAATTCCGCAACTAGCGAGGAGACAAGCCCGGAGACCGAGGACACGTCACGATCAAGGAGGAGATTCAAGGCATCGAATATGTCTTTGGCGGAGATGGCGGAGATGGTGGACATCTTGGTCAAGGCTGATTATGATGCCAAGCATGGGCCGTATAGCAAACCAAATAGAAGGAAGGCCAAAATCCTCACTAAAGTTGTGAAGAGTCTGAGGGCGAAGTTCGGGGTGAAACGCTCAAATGAGCAGCTCAGAAAGAGGTGGTCAGACCTCAAACTGAGGGAGCCAGACCAGTTGAGGATCATAAAGAGGATGCTCGCTAAAAGTAAGTAAAATGACGACCTTTCTGCTATTAATCTTTTTAGAAACTGACATTTTTTTATTTTTTTTATCATATTGGACTCCCTTCCAAAATGTAATATTTTGAACTAGGTTGGGCACAGTAATCGTTCGTTACGTTACCGACACTTCGTTCGGCCACTATCCGCGGTTTTGGCTTATTTAAGAGCCACAAAAGTAATTAGACATCTGCCATTTTTGATCAAGTATTGTGGATAATTTTTAAGTCTAGATGATGTGTTTGTAAGGAGAATGAAATGCAAACTTTAATCAGTGTAAAGGAGAGGACACTCAGCAGCTGCTTCCACATCTGTACTTTGGAGCACTATAGTGTCGGCCACCAGACCCGCCTTTTTTGGGTGTCCCACACAGGTGCATCAGAGTTTATTTGTGGTGCCTCCATGTCCAAAAAATTACATCCAAATGTGAATACTAAACATATTTGGGGTCATAAATAATGCATTTTTCTTTAAATTCCGCACAAACACACACTTGTACCCCACTTCCAAACAATTTAGCCTGTTTTTAGTTTAACAATGAGATTTTTACAGTGTGATAAATAGACCTTTGGTTTTATTCTCATAGGGGAGAGAAGACTGGGAGGAGGACACTCCAGGGAGCACATGCACCCCACAACTTCCAAGCAACCCCAAACTCCCAAAGATCCACAACCGAAAGATGTGCAGGAAGTTGAGGTGGAGGAAGGAGAAGTGCAGGAAGGAGAGGTGGATGACGTTGTGGATCTGGTCACCACAACAGGTCAGTATCTGACACCACAGCTTAAGGTAAGCGAGGTAGGCCTGCAGAGTTTTATTAATTTTTTTTTATGGTTTTTAGGGGATGGAAATGTTGTGAAGGATAGCACACGGTTCTCTGCTGACAGTGCCCTCCGCCTCATCCAGCAAGTGATGGAATGTAGCACGGAACTGGACCTAATTAAACAAAGAATCCATGTGATGGAACAAACATTTAAAGACATTCTCGATGTTTTGGGGAGAATTCAATAAGCCATCCAAACACATTTGTTTTTACATGTTTGTTTTTATATTTTTTCAAATTTTTTGAGTAACAAAGCAGCCAAAAATTGAATATGCACACAGTGTGTGAACATGTGCTATCTGCCATCAGGGGATATCCATGTACGTCTTTTGTGGGTGCAACCCCTTCCTCGTATCAAAAGTCGGTGAACTGAGGAAGGGGATGCACCCCCAAAACACGTCCATTGATCACCCCTGATGGCAGATAGCACATGTTGACAATAGGGATCAGGATTGTAAACTTCCTATTTGCAAAAAAGTAAAAATGTGTGCATATTGAATTTTTGGCTGGGCAAGGGGTGGCAGGACCCCATATTAGGACGGACACATAGAGACATAGTTTGTGTAACTGAATGTCTCAGATTGCTCAGAGGTATCCAATGTTGTCATTTTAGAAATGCAAGTGGTATTTTTGTATTTTCATAAGCCAAAATTTGCCGGGTTGTGGCCAGGCCAACCCCAAAGTAAAACAAAAAAAAATGTGCAGAGAGTAAAATATTTGACCACAAACAACGTGTAGTTTCTTTTTATAATACTCTTTAAGCTTATTTGGTTCTTTTGTAAGGTAACATAGTGAAATTGGTTGTTATTTACTAAAGTAAAATACACTTGCCACTACAAATGCACAAAGACAAACTAGGAGACAGGAAAGAACAAATAATTAAAGGTTTAAACAAGATTTTTATTGGGATACTTAGACATAGGCTGGCATAGGAATTGCCCCCCTACCCGTGAAATACTCCATGTATTTGTCCCGAACCACACGGGCATTTTGGGGGGGCAAGCCAAGACGGGCAGATTCCAGGCCCGGAAGGGGATTTGCAGGGGAAAGTCCAGCCTCTGGCAAAACTGAGGCCATATAGGAATTAGATTTTTGGCTCAGAAAGTTGTGTAGCACACAGCAGCATAACACTACATAGTTTATTTTGTAGTCCGCCAAGTGGATGGAAGTCATAAAAAGGCGGAACCGGCTGGCCATTATGCCGAAGGCATTTTCAACGACTCTTCGGGCCCTGGCCAGCCGGTAATTGAACACACTCTTCTCTGGGGTCAGGGTCCTCTGTGGAAATGGCCTCATAAGATGCCGTCCGAGTCCAAAGGCTTCATCAGCCAAGAAAACAAAGGGGAGTCCTTCAATATTCCCTGCATCCGGTGGCAATGCAAGGTCGTCACTCTGGAGACGGAGGGCAAACTCCGTCTGGATGAAGGATCCCCCATCGGACATCCGGCCATTCTTCCCTACATCAACATAGAGGAATTCATACCGTGCTGACACCACCGCCATCAGCACAATGCTATGAAACCCCTTGTAATTGTAGTAGTAGGATCCAGAACGGGGTGGCGGCACGATGCGGACGTGCTTCCCGTCTATGGCACCACCGCAGTTGGGGAAGTCCCACCGCGTGGCAAACTCCGATGCCAGTCTGCCATTCCTGTGGCGTGGAAGGAAGCTGTGGAGTGAAACAAGATGAAATAATATTAGAAAAACAAAGGCATACATTACAAGGAAATTCTATCCCAAAAAATTAGAGACCAACATCAATCTAATTATACGTTTATTAAGGTGTGTAAAAAAAGTATAATGGAAGGCTCATTTATCATATTCATCACCCCCTCTGATGGGCCATTACTAAATTATTTTGGGGGGGGGGGAGATGTGTTTGGCCACAGGATAGCATTGCAGTGGCGGTGCGTCCAGAGTGGGCGCTGGAGCACTGTCCCCTCTCTCCTGTGCCCATCACTCAGAACAATACATAGGTTCATGCGTTGCATGAACCTATGTATTGTCTATGCCGCACACTATTCAGGTGGATGGCCTCTTGTAAAGCGACCGACATATGAATAATTGCGGCATTTAGGGGGTTAAAATTGCAGAGCAGAAACAGGTATTAAAATAGTCTTGCAAATTACAACCTGAGGGATGTAATTGGCTTCCTCAAAGAAAAATCGGGGACGCAAGGAGGGGGGCATTCCTTGTGTAAACACTGACAGGCTGCTCTGCCAATCATGTTCACCAAGTCTGTTTAATGGTAACATGATTGGTTGATGCAACATGAAGGGAAGGAGAAGACATCAAGGACAGAAGAAGGATGGCGCTGACCACAAGAAGGTAAGTGCAGGGCTGGGGGGAAACTGGCTGCATTAGAGGGGACTAAATGGCTGCATTGGAGGGGACAACTGGGGGCGTTTATTAGGCAACAGAGCAAAAAAGGAGGAAGTTTATTTCCGAAATTGGGGTTGGAACCCCCCAACATTTGGAGCAACAGGCGCCCCTGCTGGAAAAGTTAGTGAGGGGAAATATTTAGGGAGGATAAAAAAGGGGCAATCTAAAGCTTCCAACATGCATGGGGACAAAGGGGACATTCTCAGCATATTACAATCATGGTAATTAGGGAAGGATGAAAGAAATACAATACATTAGCATACATGTAATACATAAAATGTGATGTTAAGGGAGAAAACTTACCCTAATATTGTCCTCCTGCAGGACTTGGATGATGGCAGAACAGGTGTCTGGGATTATGAGGCCCAGAGCCTGGGGGGAGATGCCTGTGGTGAACTTCAAGTCCTGAAGACTTCTCCCTGTCGCCAGGTAACGCAACGTGGCAATGAGCCTCTGCTCAGCACTGATGGCTTCCCGCATAACGGTGTCCTTCCTGGTAATATAGGGGGACACCAAAGCCAACAGTTCCTGAAAAACGGGGTCAGACATCCTCAGAAAATTCCTGTAGTCCTCAGGATTATTCTCGACGATCTCCCGCAGCAGAGGCATGTGGCAGAATTGGTCCCGCTGGAGCAACCAATTCTTGGTCCATGAACTCCTCCTCACACCATTCATGGACTGGTCTTGGTCCAAAACAAGCAGACCAACACCAAGCGCACGCACAGCACGAACTCGACGACGAGAACGTCCAGGCGACATGGCTAGGAAACGGTCGTCTAATCAGAACGTACAGAACAGAACGCACTTTAGAACAGCAAGGCCTATGAATAACGAACTGAAATTCAGAAACGAACAGGCAAGAACGCACTGTAAAACAGATACGACCTGCCTAGATGCCCTGAAAGTCAAGATACGAACCCACAAGCACAAACTGAACTGCAGAAAACGATCTGAAAAGTACGAAGACTGAAAAGCGCGAATCGTCTCTTCCCAAACTTTTACTTCACACGCGGTAACACGAGATCAGCAAAAGCAGCCCAAGGGGTGGCGCCAAGAAAAAAGATCTTCCCCTTTATAGTGCCGTCGTACGTGCTGGACGTGAGCGCAGAGAACCACGAGGAAATTGGAAAATGACAGTGTGTACGCATAGAAAGCTTGACGAGAAAATCGACAAGCTTAACAAGAATCTCGTCGAAAAAAACGACGTGTTTTTTACGACGAGAAAATCGGTCGTGTGTACGAGGCCTGAGTCTTGCTACTATTATCACCTGCATAGGTGACAGCAATTATTTGTGGCTGTTCACACAAGGCTGCAGCAGAGTTGCCAACTTTCAGTAAATTTACGAACAGTTTGTAAAATCCGTACTTTTTGCATCTGTCCTTGAATGTCCATTGCGGACATGTAGGCTGCATGTCTGTAACTGACATTCATGGACAGATGCAACAATTATGGATTTTACAGACTATTTGCAAATTTACTAAAAGTTGGCAACTCTGGGCTGCAGTATTTGGTGATTTATTGCTGTTACATGCGACTGTGTAGGCTACACCATAGGGAGCCTGTTGTTCAGTCATTTAGCAATCAATCACTGGTCTTCTGTGATTAATAAGAGGAGAGTTTAGTAGTGCGATGATGATACTAAAAATCTTCTGTATGGCTTAATTGTTAACCCCTTCGCGCCTAAAGCCCTGTACACTCGGCCGGGAATCCCGTCTATTTGAAAACCGTCGGTTTTCCTGACGGGATTCCTGGCAAGCTTGCCTTGCAAAGCCGTGTATACACACGTCCACTCAAACGACCCGCCGTTTTTTTGAATGGTAAGAACGCGGTGACGTCAAAGACTACGACGAGCCGGCTAAATTAAGTTGGATGCTACCGCTCATGCATCGAAGTGTTATCGAGCATGCACGGTTTCTTTCCCCCTGCAGGTAAGCATACAGATGACCGGTTTTCTTGGCAGGAGAGCAGGTTCTCTATTTTTCCCGAGCAGTTTTCCTGTCGGGAAAACTGCGTGGGAGCATACACACGGCCGGGATTCCCAGCCAAAAGCTCTCCTGGCAGTTTTCCTGCCGGGAAAACTGGTCGTGTGTACGAGGCTTTAGGGTAATACAAATTTTAATGCCCAAGTGCAGTTTTGCAACTTTGACAGGTGTTATAAAACTGTACATATAATCACAACTACTTTTTTTTTATCCAGGTGGATTATATATATATATATATATATATATATATATATATATATATATATATATATCTTGTTTTTTTTTTCAGGATGGACAAATTGGGCTTTCATTTAGTGGTAAATGGTAATGGATATCTCCTGATTTTTTTTTCTATTGTTATCAAACTGCCCAAAATAGTAAAACAAATTTTTTTTTTACATTTTTTTTTCAAATGTGTATTTCTTGTTACTAACATAACCTACCACCAAAGAACAACCCAAAATAAATTCTCCTGCTCCTGACAGTCGCATCGATACCACATATGCACATGTTATTTGTTGTTTGCACCTGTAGTAGGGCCCAGAAACAACAGTGCACATTTTGCATTTTTTTTTATCCTACCTAAAACAGACACTGACTAACTGACACAGATACTAATTAAAAAAAATGCTTTTTTTTAAAAACAAAATCCTGCTCAAAAAGTTCTGACCATGACCTATGACCCTGACCTTTGGCCCTTACATGACCCAAACCCTAATCCTGGCACTGACCTAGATCAAACCTTAATCTATGTATTTTTTTTTTTATTATTATGATTTATTTATTTTTTTACACACAGGTGTTTATTTAAGGTGCATGCTGAGATTTAAGAATCCAGAAAACGCATGAAAAACACATAGAAAATGCATCAAAATTGCATAATAAATGCATACTCGGTTTTTCAAAGAAGCAGAGTGAAAGGGTCTTTAAGTTTTTGTTTGCTGATGCAACATACACAGGTATATTGAGCAAAGTGATATAAAGAGCTATGGTTATGTGCGCAGTGCGGTAACCCATAGCATAGAAAAAAAGCAATTTCGAGGACTACATTATTGCTAAAAAATATATTCTAAAAATGCATCCAAAATTACTGTAGCCTTACCCTAAAAATAACACAGAAACAAATCCGAATTGGAGGAGGGCAAGGACACATCGTTGTCAGTTAATGTCATTAAACATAAACCAAATAATCAATATAAATGTTCTGTGCCAGTTATATGTATTCTGTGAGCATGGAGGCAGGCTGAAGTGAACATGTATAGCAGCCAGCATAGGCAGTGGAAGGGGATAAACAGTTCTGGCTCAGTTCCTGGGCCTTTGGTTTTGGTGGGCCCATCTGTTATATAAATAAGGGGGACAGCATAGACTGGGAGAGTCAGCAACAGGTTGGTTGATACCTGGAGAGCAGATAAAAGACAACTGTGAGCACAAGGACGGCACTGAAGTAACCGGGGGTCATGAACAGCATCCAAGTCATGGACAATGCCTACATGGACTCTCAATTTATGGTGGTATACCTGGGCCACTACGCTATCTTAGATAGATTCAGAAACAGGAAGGACATTATTAATGTTCTATTGCCATGATGCCTTTCTACAGTCAAAGTTACGTTAACCGTTCTGCTATTCAAAGGGGTGCATGTTGGTTCTGGCATATTCCAAAAGAACCAGGGTCGGTTAGTGCACTATGGGGTATGAAGTAACACTACTACAAAGGGTTAACTTGGCAAGACAAGGAAGATGAGTATAGTTGCTATGGGTAACCAAGTAAGGAACAAGCTACAAGCAACCAGTCATTAGGCTTGGTACCTGGTAAGGGAACAGGTCCTCCTGTAGTGGGGGATCGATGTTCTGACTGCCTTTTTAGAAGTCTGTCTCGCATTACAACCGGGAGCATACTAACGTTACAGAGATCTGTGGCCTGGTCACGTGGTACAGGAAGGACAGAGTTGAATGAGAGCGCACATAAGGTCTGCTCTAGGTGCTTGGCGGGACTCCATTCTGGTACAGGGAATGAGGTAACAGAGGTAGGCTGGACTGGTGGAGTGGATGCAGGCTCAGCGCGTCCCTTTTCAGAGGAACTCTGTACTTTATTGCTGCACACAGTGAAGGTTCATCTCTAAGTCGGGGAACTACCTTAATGTTAGATCCTTCACATTTCCACAGTTTCCACCTGGTCCTGAGCATTGATAAGTATGCTCCTCATGGGGGTTACCACACGTCCATGGGGGAGTAGACCCTGCCCACATGCTTGGCTTAGTCGCAGAAGGACCTCCCGCCGGCAAGCACCTAAACAAACTTACAGTAGCCTAAATGCCTGTGCTTACCTATGAGTGACAAATTGGCATTTGAATAACTAAACAACCCACCTAAGGGAATAACTTAAAAAGAAAAACTTTACCAATACAGGCGAGAAACCAACCGCTAATAAACCTGTGACGATAAAACAGAAAGTCAGGGAGGACAGAGAGGAACTTGTCTGGTGGCAAGAGTCTTGGAGGTCCGTGCTTGCAGTGCTTGGGCCTAGACTTTTCAATTTTTTATTCAGTGATCAGACCTTGGGGAGGTCTCCAGTCCCTGAAACGATTTATCTTAATACTTATTTGCAAGGACCCCAAGGAAACTGATTACATATGTGATTTAAGTCTCTCAACATATGAACTAATGAATAACACACACATACATACAAAATTAAAATAACATTTTAAGTAACTGATAACATATGAAAAGATACAGATGAGATACAGAAATAGCAGTCTCAGCCCTTTCCATCCAGTCTATTCACTTAAAATAATGGCATTCATGTCTGTGCCCCCAATGAAGAAATGTAATTCCCTTTCTGTCTGATTGATCCCACAGGAAGTGAATAAAAAGTTCCAAAATGGGTTCCCAAAAGTTGGGTTCTAACTCCTTCCTGCTCCGTCCAAATCTAAAAAATAAAAGGATTGGGGGAGGGGGGAGATATCTACTAAAGCTGGTGCACACAGAATCTAGCGCTGCTGTGCATACCAACCAATCAGCTGACATTAGATTGGTTACTATGCACAGCTGCACCAGATTCTATGTGCGCCAGTTTGGGTAAATCTCCTCCAATGTACTTTAATTGCAAGAGGATGCTACTGTTGTGCCCATATGATAGGGGATCATGTTGTCAGAAATAATCGCAGTCAGTCCTGAGATCAGAAGCAGGTTAGTGTTTATTGCACGTTAGGGAAGTGTGGTGTTACCAGAGTCTAATTTATTCTTCTACACTGCTGGCTTGTATATGGCAGGTGAATGATCTGCAATGTTTTGACAGTTTATCAGTGAGATGAATAGTTCTGTGTGTGATCATGTGTCATCTACGTACATCGGGATACTGAACCATGAACTGTACACCAGTGACATCTCTGTGCAGTCATTACATAGGATAATGTTATCCTAATGTAGCGCCCCCCCCCCAATATTTGGGGGCGCTATGTGTAAATTTAAGGGTAGTCTGAGCCAGTAGTTGGGCTCAGACCAATTGATTGTTCTAAATTTGCTTCTGCTCTTGGTGTGATGCTGCCTGGCAGTAGTGTTCCCTGTTGCCTGTAGGTGGCACTGTCACCACCGGCATAGGTTGAACTACAGGGGTATCACAGCACCTTGGGTGTCCTCTCTCGGCAGCCGTGCAGTGGGCGTGGTCTACCCGCTGTGCATGCTGGGAGGGGATAAATAAGGGACAGACGCCTTTGAGGTTCGTTCGTTTTTGGGGGCCGATCGGGCCTGTCCTGTGTGCGCGCCTCATGGCCCGCATGGCACGAGGTGCGTGTGTGTTCTGGCCCCCGGGCACCTTCAGCCCAAAGCTACATCGCTACCTGGTAGGCCCAGCTCTGCTGGCTGAGGCCTATACCTTCGGAAGGGATCCTGAGCTACCCACCTGCGGGAAGCACACGCTTAGGGAAGGAGACCAGGGGAGGATCTGCCCCAGAGGAGACTGGCGATGGAACTGCTGTCTCGGAAGGAGGCCTGGAGCTCACCTAAGGAGGGATCCATTATTACAAGCCCTGCAATACGCCGATCTGGCATAAAGGTTCTCTCACTATTGCTTGGCTGGGAGGTTCGGGACTTTTAATAATCCTGTGGCAGAGGATTTCTGATCGTATCCCTAGTTCTCAAGAAAAAGATTGATTCGTGCATCATCCTGGCTGCTAGGACCACTAAACGGGACTATCCGGGTGAGCAATACCCACTCAGGCTTGAGTGGCGACGATTGTGACTTTAGTGCTGCGTGCCTGAACCTTCCCCTGTGTTTTTCTCTCATATCCTACTTTCCTCTCAAGTTTTCCTCATCAAAGTAAATAAAGCCTGACTGTTTGGGTTTTACATTTATGTGGATATTGGCCTTTCTGGAGACTTTCCATATCCTGACAACGGAAGCCTTAGAGGTAGTTTGCAGACCCAACAAAACCAGCCAGTCCCTTAAATGGGGGTAAGTGCTACACTAATAATGTGAAAAAATTGGTGCACTGTTCCTTTAAACTTCAAAACCAAAACCCTTATCCATAAATAAGTGTAAATGTAAGGCAAATTATACATACACCCACACTGAAGATATGCATATAACAGTGCAAAACCAACAAATTCATATTAAAATATGTAACATCATCTGTGAATAAATTTAAGTGTAAGTAAACCTATTGATTCAACGGTTTAACCACTTCAGCTTCGGAAGGTTTTACCCACTTCCTGACCAGGCCATTTTTTGCAATACGGCACTGCGTTATTTTAACTGACAATTGCGTGGTCGTACACAACTAAAATTGATGTCCTTTTTTTTCCACAAATAGAGCTTTATTTTGGTGGTACTGGATCACCTCTGTGGTTCTAATTTTTTGTGCTATAAACAAAACAAGACCAACAATTGAAAAATAAAATATATATATATTTTTTTTACTTTCTGCTATAAAACATATTCAATAAAAAAAACAAAAAACAAAAACAAAGTTCTTCATCAGTTTAGGTCAATATGTATTCCTCTATATATTTTTGGTAAAAAGCATATATTGATTGGTTTGCGCAAAAGTTATAGCGTCTACGAAATAGGGGGTATATTTATGTCATTTCTTTTTAATTTTTTACTTGTAATGGTGGTGATTAGCAATTTTTTGCGGAACTGCAACATTGTGGCGGACAGATCGGACACCTAACTGCCACTTTTGCCACTTTTTTGGGAACATTTTTACAGTGATCAGTGTTAAAAATTTGCACTGACACTGTATAAACGACACAGGCAGGGAAGGGGCGATCAAAGTGTTAAGTATGTTCCCTGTTTGTGCTTTCTTACTGTGGGGGGGATGGGCTCACTGCATGGAAACAGTCATCCGTGTTCCTGGTTAGCAGGAATACAAGATCAGTGTCCATGCCTGACAGAATAGCGATCTGCCTTGTTTAGATCGGCAGACCACCATTCTATCTCTCTAGGGGCTCCACCTGTAGGCAATCAGCGCGTGATCACGGCTCCAGTGGTGAACGCGCATCCCCCCAAGTGGCTATTGCACAAAATCACGTACAGGTACGAGGTTTTTGTGTACTAGAGCCAACCTCCCAAAGTAAATATGCTGTAGGCGGTCGGCAACTGGTTAAAAAAAGTTACATTTCCGGCAGGTGCCAAGAAGGTAACTGTCACATTGGCTTGGCTCTCAACCAAACTGTCAAACCATCCAATGACTGATGTCATAAATGATCTCATGTGCAGAATCATGGCAGTTAAAGATTACACAGAGGCCAAGATGGCAGCTTCCTTGGCTGAAAATGATAGGAGGGTTTAGTTCCACTTCAAAACCTATAAGGCATGTATGAAAAGTACAAGTGTAAGTGAACCAATACACAATACTTTATAATGTGCAATATCATATAAACTAAATATTATAGTCCATCAAAAAACATGTCTGTTCAAATAATAGTCCAAATGAAATAAACAGTGACAAAGTGCTCATCGCCTATGGAAAATTCCACTTCCACGTGCTTAAAGCGCTCCGTATATTTAAAGGAAAGCCCCTTACCAGATGAAGTGGATCTCGAATAATAGAGATCAAATATGCACAAACTCCATCTCCCCAGTGAGCTATTTCAATGGCAAGGAACTTCCGATATAGCACTATCAATGGTGACTTGGAAAAAAAACACCCCTTGGATTCAGAGAGCCGCTCTCCACACAGGCATATGTAGGGTATAAATAGAGAGAAGCCTCATAGCGTAATACAGGTTTCATAAACTTTATTAAAAAGTAGAGTTACACTTACATTGAGGCAGTAAGTAACAGGCAGTGTATGAAAGAAACAATCAGGCCGCAGTGTCACCCGGCTCGCCGGCATGTAATGATGTCACACGCAGAGTCTGGTTGACGTGTTTCCCCAAAAATGGCATCCTCTGGGATTGGAGATCCATCGTAATAATAAAATGAAAGAGATATTAGGCTTTTTTAGTATCAGATTACTTCTCTCTATTAGTTCCTTGAAACATCAAGATGTAATTTGTTTTTGGGGAAATTTACCTACAGCTAAATGTAGCTATAGATAACGCTTGGGCCCCTTTCACACAGTTCAGTGGGAGATCGCTCTGTTGATCTCTGCTGAGCCGGCGGATGCCAGGTCCGTCTCTGCTCACTCTATGGGGAGATCCGAAGAAAATGGACAGCATGTCCATTTTTATCAGATCCCATCCGATCCGCCAGACAGATGGCGAACGTATCACCATACGTCTGTCTTGAGCGGATCGGATGGCAGATGGGTGTCAGCGGACACATCTCTGCTGACATCCACCTGCCCATAGGAGTCAATAGGTGGCCCGCTCGGATCTGTCTGAAAAACTGACAGGCGGATCCAAGCGGGCTTGTGAAAGGGACCTTAAAGCTGAACTCTGGGAAAAGCAAATATTGTCTAAATACAAGAGCCATCTGTGTTCTTATATGCATTTTGGTGTATTTTGTGTATTTCTTCCAGATCTGTACATAATACATTGTAAAACTTTTCCTCTGTGCAGAAGCTTCTTGTAATAAAGACCGGTCACTGCTGGGGTGACTGGTCTTCTATACACCCCCCTCCTGTCATTTTTTTTAGTGGGTGGGGTCTGTTGGATCCCCCTATGCGCTGCTATCTGCGTTACAACAACAACAATAACTGGGTTTGCATAGGCATTAGTGCATACAAAGTGTATGCTTATCCTTTGTGGCCATTAAAGTGGTTGTTAAGCCACTCTAACTTGTATACACCATCAGCACTGCCTCCTATTGTAGTATCCTCCTCTGCGTGTGATTTATAAAAATAAATGCTGCAAATACCTAATTTCACTGCCGAGATTGCGATCACATGACTGGCCAGCTTTTTCCTTTCCTCCTCTGAGAGATGCAGCAGGCGGCCTGAGATTCCCCTGCTGATGTCAGTCTGGAGGGGAGGAGGAGGGGAGGAGGAAAGGAGGAGAGAGCTGGCTGGTCATGTGATCGCAATGTCGCTCTTGAATTAGGTATTTACAGCATTTATATTTATAAATCATTCACAGAGGGGGAGGATGCAATAGGAGGCAGTGCTGATGGTGTATACAGGTTAGTTTTATGAGAGCAGCAGGATGGGGGAAGGGCGGTTCACACACAGACAGAGAGGGGAGGGGGGAGGAGGACACAGGAGGACACAGGAGCAGAGAGGAGAGCAGATAGCAGACGGCTGATGACGGAGGCACATAAACTGACCACGGTGTCAGGGCTCAGCAGCCATGATACACCGTGGTCAGTTTACAGAGGGGTGGGGAGAAACTGGCAAGATTAGTCAGGTTTTTTTAGGTGTTACAGGGGGCCAAGCACTGTGTCTTATAACATACTTTAAAGGAGCAGGATCCATTTCTTTTTTTTCTTTTTTTTTTAGGGGTTAACAAACGCTTTAAGAAATATATTTGAATGAGAATTTTTGTGCCTGCAGTTCAGCTAAACTCCAGGGAGATATAAAAACAAATGATGCAGTGCTGTATTCATTAATACATTTGTTACATTTGTTACCCCAACATTTCATATTTCTGATATGTGGCTGCTGTGCCATGTACTTGTATGAGGAAGTATCCTGTTCTCTTTGTATTGCTTCCTGTGTGTGAAATCCCTGCTGTTTCTGCCAGTCCCTCTGCTTTCCTTTTAAACTGACCACACTAATCAAGGGGGCACACATCGTGGTCAGACCTCTAGCTGTGCTGGGAACCCAGCCTGCTCTCCTACAATGCTCAGACTTGTCCCAGAACACCTCCCTTGCAACTCCTTTCACTGGGAAGCTCAGTGCTGTGTTCCCTCCCCCAGCTCTCATGCAGCTAAGAACAGAGGGGATATGATCACTTTTAAAAAAGGGTAAAAAAGGTATTTATAACGTGTTTTTTTTTTTTAAAATCTATACACAAATGTTTTGCCTTTCATTTCTATTTTAAACTGATTGGGTTGTTTTACTTGTTTTACAAGGTGATCATTTACAAACACTTTAACCGCTTGCTGACCGGCTCACGCCAATATACGTCGGCAGAATGGCAGGTACAGGCAGATTAACGTACCTGTACATCGCCTTTAAGACACGGCATTGTGGGCGCGCGCGCCACGAGCTCCGTGAGTTCGACCGCGGGTCCCGCGGATTCGATGTCTGCCGGGAGTCCTTCGATCGTCTCACGGAGAGGAAGAAAAGGGAAATGCTAATGTAAACAAGCATTTCCCCATGCTTCCTAGTGACAGGACACTGATCACAGCTCCCTGTGATCGGGAGCGGTTAGAACCCATCCCTAAGATACACTTAACCCCTTCAGCGCCCCCTCCTGGTTAACCCCTTCACTGCCAGTCACATTTACACAGTAATAAGTGCATATTTATAGCACTGATCGCTGTGTAAATGTGAATGTTCCCAAAATAGCGCCAAAAGTGTCCGATTTGTCCGCCATAATGTTGCAGTCACAATAAAAATCACTGATCGCCGCCAATACTAGTAAAAAAAAAAAATATTAATAAAAATGCCATAAAACTATCCCCTATTTTGTAGACGATATAACTTTTGCGCAAACCAATCAATAAATGCTTATTGCGATTTTTTTTTACCAAAAATATGTAGAAGAATCTCTATTTGTGGGGGAAAAAGGTTGTCAATTTTGTTTGGGAGCCACGTCGCACGACCGCGCAATTGTCAGTTAAAGTGACGCAGTGCCGAATCGCAAAAAGTGCTCTGGTCTTTGGCCAGCCAAATGGTCTGGGGCTGAAGTGGTTAAAGCGGAACTTTACCCTCCCTCCTCTCCATTATTTGGAAATGTGTTTTTTTTTGGGGCGGGGGGGTGGGGGCGTGTACCTGATTTTGACAGGTACCTGCTCCAACTTCTGGTGAGCTTGACACAGCGTACTGAGCAGAAGTTTGACCCCGTCACCCCCCTACTTCCCCCCGCAGCCTCTGGGGACACATCACAGGTCCCAAGATTCTGCAGGATCAATCTAGGGGCGCAGCGCGGCTTGCGTATGTGCAGTGATGCCGCAATGAGTTGCAGTAGGCTGCCCACAGTTAGTATGCCGGCTCCTGCACCCGAAGACCGTCAAAGAACCGATGAAGGTGAGGACATTGCTGGATCCTTAGACAGGTAAGTATGTGTTTTTTACAAGTCAGCAGCTACAGTATTTGTAGCTGCTGACTTTTAAAAACCACACACTTACCTGTCTAAGGATCCAGCAATGTCCTCACCTGAGCCGGCTCTTTGACTTTTACATTTTTGTTTACAGATGAAGAACCTCTTTAAATACATTGAAATGCTAAAAGTATAATTTCCTGAATTTGATGTGATCCACAATTTATACCAGAGAGAAAAAAAAAGAGATGCCTTGTTTTATGTACAGTGTAAATTTCAAAAGCTAGAAATATTTTGTGGGAATTTATGTCAACTTTATCACCTTATTCTTCTTTCATTGATTCTTGAGGGTGTGGCCTAAGATGATGAGTAGTGTAGTCCAGGCTTCTAGCTATCCAGCCATAAGCCAGCCATAAATGGATCGAATTTGGGCCAGTTCAGCAGGGACCAGCCAAGATTCGATCTATCTATGAGCAGGCTGGTTGTATTGAAGTCGATCCATCGACCGACTTCAGTACAACTAGCCTGTCTGATATTTGTATGCGATTGCTGCCTGTGGCTATAGCTGCTAACAATAATCATTGTGTTCTGCTGACAGGGAGCGCTGTGGGAGGGATTTCCCCATCAACACTGACTTTATTGATGGGGGAATGGAGCAAAAATCACATCATCCATGGCTTGCCTTAGTCTCACAGCCTTTCCAGATGATATCATTGTGTTCCCAGGCCAAATAAGTTTGAGAAAGCTGATAAATGAAATGCTGTGTGAAGAACTACAATTAATTATAATTATCCTATTTAGTTGCATTAATAATGCCTGGGCTTGTGCTGCTGAAGAAATGAAGGCAACAGCTGAAGTACACAAGTAAGTACAAATCTCAAGGTATAATTACACATGGGGCATATAATGCACACCTCCACAAAATGATCTATGCAATGATTACAAATAAATCTTGTGCAAGTACCTGAATTTGATTTGTTATCAGTCCCTTGTAGAGCGGAGCTTAGTCTGGGAGCAGGAAAAGCAGCACAAAGAGCCATTCAGTTCTGTGACAGTGCAAGGAGCATACTGGTGGGAGGAGAGTTTTTTGCTTTTCGGCTGCTAGCGGGGCGCTTTTAACTCCAAAGAAGGGGTTAAAATGTCCCGTGTTGTGGCGCTTTCCAAATTGTTTTTCAGGCGCTTCGGAACCGCTGCCCATTCATTGCAATGGGCAGGGGCGTTTTGAAAGCGCTGTATACAACGCTCCCCAACCGCCCCAAAGATGCTGCTTGCAGGATTTTCCAAATGTCCCACAAGCAGAGGCCCTTGAAAATATAATAAAGGCCATTGCAATTTTTATGTCACACGGTTTTTGCTCAGCGTTTTTTCAAACACAATTTTTAGAAAAAATACACTTTAATGAATAAGAAGAAAAAAAAGTCACAATATATATCCCAATTTTTTTTTGTAAAATATGAAAGATGATGGTACGCCAAGTAAATAGACACTTAACATGTCATGCTTTAAAGTTGCGTGCGCTCGTGGAATGGCGCTGAACTACGGTACTTAAAAATCTCCATAGGTGACGCTTTCAAATTTTTCACAGGTTACCAGTTTAGAGTTACTTGATCTTGTGCTAGAATTATTGCTCTCACTCTGACGTTTTCTGCGATACCTCACATTTGTGGTGCGAACGCTGTTTACATATGTGGGCACGACCTACGTGTGTTCACCACTGCGCGCGAGCACGCAGGAACGGGGGGCATCTTAAAAAAAATATATATATATTATTTATTTTATTACATTCTTTTCATTTTTATACTGTCCCTTTTAAATAAAAACATTTTTTTGGGTCATTTTTATTGCTATCTCAACTCAAGGAATGTAAACATCCCTTGCAATAACAATACAGCATGACACGTCCTCTTTATGGAGAGATGTGGGGTCTAAAAGACCCTTAAAAGCAAAAGATCAAAAAAAAAAAACAGTCTTGTTTACATGGAACCGGAAGTGACGTCACTACGTTGCTCGGTCCTCCTAAGCCATAGAGATGAGCGGAGGCCATCTTTCCTTCGCTCATCTCTCAGCCCAGCCGTCGCCATTGCTGGATCGGTTCCTGGAGCTGCCGATCACCCAGGTAACCCCAGGAACCACCGGAAAGCGGCGGGAGTGGGGTGCCTCTTCCAAGAGTGATCCAGTGGCGAATGCGCAGCTCAGACTATTTTTATCAGAAAGACCGGCACCTGAGGGAAAAAATGATACCGGGGTTATGACATCTAGCTGCAGCCATAACCCACGTCAAAGTAATGGCGTATTTTCCCAGTTAGACGGTCGGCAAGTGGTTAAAAACTTGGCAAGTGGGTATATTTAGCAGAATTTTTGCTCTTTGTATTTAGAAAACTTGGCACAGCTATGCAACAAGATGCCATAAAACCAACAAATCAAATCTTAGAAGAACATGACAAGAGAAGGAAAAAGGTAAGCAACTGTGCTACATTTACAGCCTTGAATTGTGTATTTGTTAAGAAATGTTGTGACTAGCGCTAAAGACATCATTTTTCATTGCAGCCTCTCCCCCTTCTTCCCGCACACTGAGATTCATAGTCAGAGTTATCTCCTGACATTACAACCATTTACTCCAAAGACAACTTCAAACATATTTCTATCTCGCAAATAAACCAACTTCAAAGAGCCCCATCCATCCACGATTTACTATAGCTGCAAAAATATTTTAGTGACTATTCACTATTAATGACTTTGGTTTGCGAATGCTTTAAATTTGGGGTAATAAAACCTTTGCCTTCTCTATTTTTCTCAGGTAAAAGATAATTAAATCAGAGGTTCGCCGCCCCCTCCAAAAATTTTAAGTCATCAGCTACACATACTGTACTGTAGCTGCTGACTTTAAATATTAGGAAAAATATTAGGATACTTACCTGTCCTGGATTTCCATCGGCTGTCGGGTGCTGCCGCCGCCATTGCCTGTAAGGGAGCCTGGCAGTAAAGCCTTGCAGCTTCACCGCCAGGTCCCTACTGCACATGCGCCAAGCGAGCTGCGCTCTCTTACTGGCCAGGCAGCAGGGGGAGGAGAAGGGAGGAAGAGAGGGCCGGACTTCTGACGTACCTCACCGCGGCGAGGTCCAACAGAAGTGTCAAAAACAGGTACCCGCTCCCCCCTCCCTCCCGAAAGGTGCCAATTGTGGCACTGGAGGGGGGGAGAAATCAGATAAGCGGAAGTTTCACTTTTGGGTGGAACTCCACTTTAACTGGGCTTTTAGTATTACATGACTCCAAGGTGTTGATTTACTAAAACTGGAGAGTGATAAATCTGGTGCGGCTAGAGATGGTAGCCAATCAGCTTCTAACTTGAGTTTGTTCAATTAAGCGTTGACAAAAAAACCTGGACTCTCCAGTTTTAGAAAATGAATCCCCAATGGTTGTAGTTATAAAATAATTTGCAGAGCTTTTCATCTAAATGTGTGTACATTTGTTCTGTGTCAATGGGGGCAAAATCAATTGTTATCAGGCTATTTTTTTCTACAGATTAAATGTTATTCATTCATACAGAATAGAGTGGATATGGAAAATACTATTATGGCCACTAGATAGAGCTGATGATCATAAGTAATATATACTTTCATTTATTATATTTATGTTTTTTAATATATATTTTGATAGTCAGCTCCATCTAGTGGCCATAATGCGGTATTTTCCTGAACACTCTTTTTTATTGAATGAATACCATTCAACCTGGAGAGAAAATACCCTTCATAACGTTAAATTTTGCCCCAATTCTCACAGGATGATTAGCTCTATAACTTTTTTTTAAATACACCCTCTAGGTCAGGAATCTCCAAACGTTTTAGACAAAGGACTGGTTTACAATCCTTCAGACTGCGGTCTCCCGGAAGTAGAAAATACCCTAGTGACACAACACCAGTGGTCAGTATGAGGAATAGTGTCCTATTACTGGGGTTATTAAGAGGAATAGTGCCCCATCCATTGGTGTCAGTGGGAGGAAAAGTGACCCATCATTTTTTTTTTTTTTTGAGGAATAGTGCCTCATCAGTGAAAAGAATTATCCCCAGTCTGTATCAGTGGGAGGAATTATGCTCAATTGTTAGTGTCAGTGAGAGGAATTATGCCCAATCCATGTCAGTGGGAGGGACTAGGTCCAGTTGTTGGTGTTAGTGGGAGGAATTATGCTGAATTGTTGGTGTCATTGGGAGGAATTAATCTCAATCACTCGTGTCAGTGGGAGGAATAGTGCACAATCGTTGGTGAAGTGGGAGGAATAATGCGCAATCGTTGGTGTCAGTGGGAGGAATAGTGCGTAATCATTGGTGTCAATGGGAGGAATAATGCACAATCGTTGGTGAAGTGGGAGGAATAATGCGCAATCGTTGGTGTCAGTGGGAGGAATAATGCGCAATCGTTGGTATCAGTGGGAGGAATAGTGCGCAATCGTTGGTGTCAGTGGGAGGAATAGTGCCCCAAGGGCCAGTTAAAGGCCAGCAAAATGCTGCATACAGCCTGCAGACTATGGTTTGGAGACCACTGCCTCATTATTGCTCTCGTAAAAATTCACATGACTCCATGGGAGAGATTTACCAAAACTGGTGCATATAGAAGATGGTGCAGCTGTGCACAGTAACCAGCTTCTAACACCAGCTTGTTCAGTTAAGCTTTGACAATAAAACCTGGAATATGATTGATTACTATGCACAGCTGCACCAGGTTCGGTTTGTTCAGTTTTAGTAAATCTCCCCCTATGCCTTATAAAGTCCTGAGTGTGCTAGCTTACCCATGAACAACAATCATAGGTGTGCGCAACCTATTGCATTAGGGTGTGAACCCCAAAGCTCAAACACACACTACCGATCACTCACGGTGTTCATTCACAAAGGAAAAGGACCGGTAAATTACACATTTACCGCCCCCTTCTCCCACTCATCCTAATACCTCTTCTCAGCAACAGCTGGCGGGAGAGGAGGGAAGTCGGAAGCACTGTGGGGGGGAGGGGGGAAGTCAGGGCAGTAGGGGGAATCTGTGCTGCACGGGGTGATTAGGGTGTGCCTGGGCACACCTGGCACACCCTGTGCGCACGCCTATGACAACAATACAGAACCCAGCCTTCCTAACCACAACTTTGTCTTTTGGTCCTAAAGACTTGACAGGAAATTTTAAAGGTTTTTAAAAAATAAAAGTCACTCTGTACTAATGAATCCATTCTTCTCCCCTCCAAGCTAGATAATGACGTTGACAAGGCGGCAAATGCTGTGCTAAACAACTGGAAACAACAGATCAAGGTATTTCCTGTTCTATGTAATGCTGAGGATGCAGAGTAGGCAGTCGTTGTATTATCAGGTAGAAAGCCTTATTGATTTAAATGTCTAAATAGTAAGTACAATCAATAGGTGGACTGCTATTGCTGACTAGGAACCAATGGAATTATGCTAAAATCAGACCGTCTACGTCTTCTTCTTATTATTGTTACTATTATTATTATTATAATACAGGATTTATATAGTGCTAACAGTTTGCATGACACTATATAATATAAAGGGGGACAGTACAATTACAATACAGTACATTACAGAAGAAATAAGAGGGCCCTGCTCATGGGGTTTAAAATCTAAAGGAAACAGAAGGTGCTACACAACTGTGTTATATTTTAATCTGGATGTATAGTAATTAATCTAATGCAGCCAGATTTAGCAGGACACTCACACTGCTTCTTAACTATACTGCTGCCTCTTGTTGAAGTATTCTGCATTCTGAGCTGAGAGACAGGGCAAGGCTTGGACTAGTGAACACTTGTCTAGTTCAGCGACATAGCGAAGATAAGGATATCAGCAAATGTAGGCATTTAACTAGCAGGGTAACCAGCAGCACAAGGTAAGTGCTAGAAGAGAACTAGAGCTTGTTAGCTCAAAGAGACAAATTCTCCTGGTCCATGAAGGGCAAAGTGACAGTATCTGTGCCAAGGGCCCATCCCTACCCATACTAATCTTACCAGCAATCCAATCCTTGCTACTCAACAGCTGGTGAGCATACACACTCTTTCAGCTATGGAGAAGCATATGACCTCTTCCCATGTGAGAGTTCTCAGGTTGAGCAGCCAAACACTAACCTCAAGCACTATCACATGACCAGGCAAGTGACATCAGCACTATTCGGGGTCGCTGCCGCCAGTCTTTTTAGTGTTGGCTGATGAGGAGCAATAAGGAGGCACTGGTAAGGTGAGTATGGGGGTAGGGCCAAGAGGTCCCTTTGCAGGGACACTGTCCTTGAGGGTGTAATATATTGTCAGATGGGTTATTTTTTCGGCGACTATGAAAAACTGTAATATCACTATTGGATAGACTGACTCTTTAATATTCAAAATCAGCTGCAGTGTACCAATTACTTTGTATGTTTTTTAGATTAAAAAGAAGCTTATGGATCATACTAAGAAACATGAAGTTCTTTTTCATCATGTAGAAAATGAAAACACCAAACAGTCCGTATCGGAGAAGGAGAGGCAGAAGGTGAGCTTATGTGGCTACCTATGAAGGGTTCAGTCAATTGTTTTCCTGCTATTTTTTTACTTGTTGGTGAACTGTTGACATATCTATATATTTTCCAGGCCGGGTTCACACTAGTGCGATGGGATTTTGATGCATTTTCAGGTGCAAGTATGTAGTGCGAGATTCCTGTCCATTTTTTTATTGCAATTTTATGCCTTGGGTGCAAACTATTACTACTACTACTACTTCTTTTAAGAGACCAAACATTTGCCTGGTAGGTGAGTTGAGAGTTGAAAAAAATATGACATTTCCAAATTGCATTAAAGCTGCATGTCCATGCAAATTCTGTGCATTTCTATTGAAGTCTGTGGAGCCAAAATTGCACTGAAATTGCATTAAAGCAGTGCAGGAACCATGCTGAGTCACAGTGATGTGAACGGACAACATGGAAAACAATATGATTTCTATTGTCATTCAATTCTGTGCAACTCAAGTCACACCAAAAATTGCACCAGTGTGGGCCAGGTCTAAATGTTGATTCACTAGTTTCGTTTATCATCTGAAATCTCCAATTCAACACTTTTTATATTTACTTTTGTTTAAGTCGTTTGGATAAATGAAACCTCATTCAGCTCATTTATAAAGCCTGTTTACTTAAAATGTAGTGAATCAATTAATGCAATAAACTCAATCTATACAAAGAAAGGTGTGATTATCAATGTAGTAAAAAGTAGAGCTGAACAGTAAATGTTTGGGCTATTCCGGCCTCAACTTTGAAACACTTACTGAAATTTCCAAAGGGGTTGATTTACCAAAAGATGGATGTTTCACTTTGCAAAGAGTTGGATTTTGCAAGGGAATTTTCCCCAGAGCTTAATGAATGAGGCAAAGCTCTGCTGACTTCCATCATCCACTCATGTGCAAGGAAAAATGCTGTTTTTTATTTTTCTTGCATGTGATTGCATATTCTTTGTAATGTGAAACTGTTCTACATTTAATAAGCTCTGGGGGAAATTTCCCTGCAAAGTGAAAAGCCTTTTGGTAAATCAACCCCAGTGTGTCAAGGAGAATAGGTACACTATGACAGTCTTTGGCCTGTGGAAGCTGCAGGAAGATCTACATGTATGAAACATCCTAGGATCCTAAATACATACACATATTCTGGAGGTGTCCCTGTACAATTAAAGGACAGGTCATAAGAGACATTTTCACTAATCTCCTCCTGAGAGTCTTATAACTCTCCAGCCAGGGATGGACAAGTCCTGATCACCAGGATTTTATGGCAAGTGTAAAAATATGTCTCAGAAAGTGCACCTTCATCTATTTGGCCTATACTTGACAACAAATAATCCAATAGACACCCAATAGACCTCCTCCAATAAGAGAAAACTTGCACTGATCCTAACATACCGGTATTTCTGTCCATGGTCTGCCTAGAATCAGTCTACTGGTATTTTGTAAATGTATATGCTTGTCCTGTAGCTGTAACATGTTATCTGTTTATTTCTACTGTTTATGTATCACTTTTTACTTAATTATTATATATAATTATAGCCATCTCTGCTTTATACTCTTTAAATTGGTTGGGAACCTCAGTATTGCTTGGACCTTGAAGAAGGGGACATACCCCGAAAGCTTGTCCTGAAAAATTCTATGTTAGTGCAAATAAAAAAAGTATCACGGACAGTACTTAATTTTCTCTGTCACAATTGCACTAATACGGCTACAATTACGTCAAGTTGGGAACCTCTGAAAGGAAACATAAAAAGCATATCCCTCTGAGTCTATAGTGTGTACTTGCCTCAATCCAAAACACTGAGAGTGGTTCCTATCTGATTCCTCCTCCCTTTGCTATCTGCATGGGTCACTTCTAATAGTCTAACTGGACACCATACAACCCCTTCCAGCACACAGCAGGTGATTGACAGCCTCAGCTATGCATGTTTACCTATGGGTTTGTGTAGAGGGGGGAGTGTATCACCTGAGGCTAGGCACTTCAGGGGCTATTTGTAAAGGTTTAACTGCTACTGGATATCTGATGTGAACCAGGGCTTTTTTTCAGGGGGAACTTGGTGGAACTCAGTTCCACCACCTCTGGCTCAGACCCTTTGGTGTCTGCTCACCACAATCACTTGTAAACACAGAAGTCTGGTTTCTGTGTTTACAAGTGACAGCTCTGCACTCTGTATGTAATGCAGTCCTGGAATTTAATGCCCCTTTTAAGACCCTCCTACTGTTTTCGTGAAATTTGACTGAACACACCCACTATTTGTTGTGATTTGGAAGGTGTGGGTAGGGAGAGAGATTTTGTGGGGCCGTGGTTAAGTTCCAGCACCTATTGTTTGATCAAAAAAGCCCTGATGTGAGCTCTTTAGAAAATACCAGGTTAAGATTAAACAGTGGTAATACCCATACACACGATCTGACTTTTTCACAACAAACCTCCGTCGGACCTGTTTGATCGGACAATCTGACCGTGTGTACGCTCCAACAAATGTTCGCTGTGAGAACAGACAAACTTTCCGGCAACAGATGTCCGATGGAGCAAAATCCTATAGTGTGACTGTGTACACAAGTCCATTGGACTAAAGTCCAAAGTACAAACACGCATGCTCAGAACCAATGCCAAAGATTAGACAATAGCAGTTGAAGTTGCCCAGAGGGTGGCGGTAAAAAGCTGAAAAGAAAACGTAGTACGTCAATTACGTCATTACATTCGTGTTTGTTGGATGAAAAAGTCCTGCCGTGTGTATGCATACCAAAATCACGGCCAACGCCCTTCGGACAAAAATCCACGGAAAAGTCTGATGGAAGTCCGATCGTGTGAATGAGGCTTTATATTGACGTGATGGTTTATATACCTGAAAATGTAGAACTGGGGAATGTTTTTTTTTGTGGTTATATTGTTCATATTTTCAATTTACAGCTTCTGACTAAATTGAAAAAATCAACAGAAGTCCTGACCAAAGCAGATGAAGATTATTATCAGGAGAATATCAATGGACAAGCAGTGAGGCTGAAGTGGGAATGTAGTTTGGAGAGTTGTTATCAGGCATGTATCAATAATACTCTTCAGTCCTACCAAAACAATTCAATTAATATTATTACTAATACTAATATTAAATAGTTTACATTTCAATTACTGTATAGCAAAGTACCACAGCAAGGTGTAAAATACAGATGTTCATAGTAACCTATCAGATGTCATCTCCTAAAAATAAACAACACTGTTCCACTCTTCTGCAAAAAATGTAAATCCTATATAACTGTTACACAATCCATGTATTATTTCATGTTGAAAAAAATCTTACATTCACCAATAACATATACGATTACTGTATTTTAGACAAAAAGAAAGACCAGTCTATTTTACTAGCCAATTTCCAAATTGCACAAAAAGTTATACTCTTAGTGAGACAGCCCAACAGCTACACAATAAGGTCCATTCTATAAAAATCAAAGATCGATTAATATCCATTCCTTTATGAATAATACATGTCCTGTAGATGAGGAATAAACCAATGAATTGGCACTTAATGAAAACAAGTTACAGGTACAAAGTTACCTCTACACAACCAGGAAGTACCGTATATTTGGCACATACCAGTGTTGTATAAATAGACATTAGTGTGTACTTACTGGGGCTAGTACAATGCTACATGGTCAGGGATACAACCAGTATGGGGAAAAAAAAAATACATATTTGCACTATCATATAAAAGTGTTAATACGGGACATAATAAAGTACACTCATAAACTCTATACTAATGTTTGTAACAACAAATAAACCTATATTTGTGTTGAGAGCTCTGCACTTAACAAAAAAGCATTGAAGCCCAAACACAACCATTCTTGAAAAATGAGATACTTTAAGTCAGCAAACCTCAGTCCTTAGCAAGAAAGTGGCTAGGAATAACAAAATGCCTCCAGAGAAGTAAAGGAGAGTCCAGATAAAATTCATCCATACAGGAGGAAGTTTGTGTTGTAAAAACCATAAAGAGAAGAAAGTAAACCAATTTGCAGGACTCCTTCGAAACATACAATACCAATTAAAAATGTGAAAGATAAAATCCTTCTCAATTGATATGTCCACCTAAATAGGTACATTTGCTAAAAAAATAAATAACACAGAAGCTGATACTACTGTACAGTTTTGTGAACCAAAGTCCACTTCCTCAGGAGAACATGAAGTTCTCTATAATATAAACATCACTGTATATAATAGGCATGTAGACTTATCATATCTTTCATGTTCTCCTGAGAAAGTGGACTTTGGTTCACAAAACTCGTCAGCTTGGTGGAATATAGCGAAAATAAATTCCCACCTTTTTAGGAGGATTCTTCAAAACGTTTCCACACTTTTTTATATTAAATAGAGTTAAAACAAAGTGTGGAAACTTTTTGAAGAATCCTCATATGTATACAGTATTTTCTACGGCGTGGTTCTGTGTTGAAATGTTTTTTAGCAAATGTGCCTATTTAGGCAGACATTCTGTATAAAAAAAAAATTATTTTATCATACACGTTTTGAATTGGTATTGTACTGTATGTGTACTTAAAAAGTTCTACAACTTTGTCGTTTTCTTCTCTTTCTGTATATGTAATGGGATGTTGGTGCTGCGAATCAAACTCTGTCTACTGGCATTGTAAATACCAGTCAACAGTGTAAAAGAGCCACCCTATAACCTCACGCCTGATGAAGGGGTCCTGCATGGCTCTGAAAAGTTGCTATTTGCTGTAACAATGTAATCGCTGAATAAAGCTTTGGACCCATTTTGGAGATTCATGGTGTGCTGGTGACTTCTCTCACGCTGACTTTTCTTGGTTCCAGGCAGTAGTCACTTCAGCGCCCACTTTATATACATCCATCTCTACAGGAATGAGTGCGTTGGGAATAGTACATTGGAATCTGAAGGAATACACAGACACAGGCTAGATAAAATACTCAAGCAATGGGTCTATATATGTTGCACCCTCCTGGATTTCCAGGCTGTAGGCACATTTAGTTCTTTTTGGCTACTTTGTAATTAATGGAGCAGTTTTTGATTGCTTTTGGCTGTTCTAAATCTCACAGGCTGCAGGTTTGATTGCTCTCCCCTGTCTTCCAGAGGTTTCTGGAACATAAAGGGGTTGAGCAAGGCAATAGGGTAGCCTAAATATTGTGCTTCAGCTAATCCATGGGGAGGTGTGCCCAGAAGGTGGTTGAAGAGGCATATAAATAGTCTGTGATTTAGAGCAGCAAGGTCTTCCTCTTCCCCTTGTTGGAGGGAATCCACTTGTCTGTCTACTCCCACCTGAAGCATCTATCCTGATTTTAGCAGCCGCTAATTGAGGTCCCAGCTGTGGCAGAGCTGGCGGGGTCTATCTTTTAGGATCTCTTTTGGAGCTATTCAAGGGACTTCCCACTTGGGAACCTGCTCTGGATAGCTTACTGGGGAGTGTGCAGTGGATACTGGAAGGAGTAACCTGGTGATCCTGTAACATTGTGAGTACCGTCCTGAGCTACTGGTTCTAATGACTGTGTGCTGTAATCCCAGTAGTATTTCTGCCTTGGATAGCTTCTATGAAGAGGCTCAGTTTCTGTCAATTGTATTTGTTTCTGCATAGAGGCTGCTCAGAGAGAGACCTAATGAAGCTAAGTGTCCTCATGCTTATACTTGTTGAAGCTGGAGTGTCCCATATCACACTACATGTCATCCCAAGTTCTTCAGCAATATACATTTTTAACCACATACCTACCGCCCGCCGTCATACGATGAGGCTCTCGTTCTGGGCAGACGTCATATGATGTCTTCGCCTTCCCTGGCCACTAGGCGGCGCACGTGTCACTGGGGACCCGATGTGCGTGTCCAGCGGCCGCGATGTCCGCCGGGCACCCGCGATTGCCCAGTAACTGAGCAGGACCTTGGATCTGTGTGTGTAACCACACAGATCCACGTCCTGTCAGGGAGAGGAGACCAATGGTGTGTCCCTTGTACATAGGGACACCGATCGGTCACCTCCCCCAGTCAGTCTCCTCCCCTCCACAGTAATAATCGCTCCCTAGGGAACACATTTAACCCCTTGAGCGCCCCCTAGTATTAACCCCTTCCCTGCCAGTCACATTTACACAGTAATCAATGCATTTTATAGCACTAATCGCTGTATAAATGTGAACGGTCCCAAAAATGTGTCAAAAGTGTTCGATATGTCCGCCGCAATATCGCAGTCACGATAAAAATCGCAGATCGCCGCCATTACTAGTAAAAAATAATAATAAAAATGCTATAAATCTATTCCCTATTTTGTAGACGCTATAACTTTTGCGCTCCTTTGGGGTAGCGCTACTTATGAATAAAACAAAATAATTGCAGTTCTGGACACCCATAGTGGGAGAGACCTCCGGCCAGAGGTACCCATTGAAGTACAAAACACTAACAAAAGTATATATCTAAAAACAATACAAAAAGAAAAGTATCTAGTGCATTTATGATTGTATCATGGCAATGTAAACGCCTCTTGACAGTACATGTAACCTGCTTTGATTATTAATAAATGACACTTCTTTCTGCATTATTGATTTTGTTATTGAGCACATTTTCATTTATTTTTTATTGTTGGATTTCAGAGTATCCAAGATCTTGAAAAAGAAAGAATACAAGTCCTCTCCCATATACTAACATTATATAACCAGCATGTTTCCAGCTATGGACAGACACTCAGTGTGGTAAGTGATTCTTGACTTTTCATGTTATATTGTATACTACAGATGTGTTTTTTTATTTTTATTTGACTGTTAATTCAGAATTACAACTACATTAAAAATCAACCACTACCCAACCATGGTACATTGACAGATGGGAGTTGATTTACTAAAACTGGAGAGTGCAAAATCTGGTGCAGCTCTGTAAAGAAACCAATCAATCAGCTTCCCGTTTTTTTTACATCAAAGCTTAATTGAACAAGCTGAAGTTAGAAGCTGATTGGCTACAATGCAGAGCTGCACCACATTTGGTTATTATCTGAAGGCAGGATAGGCTTCTCTGAAGAGATGAGTTTTCAGGGATCTCCTAAATGTGGACAGAGTATGAGATAGCCAGACAGAATGGGGTAGGGAGTTGTAGAGAATCGGAGAGGCTCTGGAGAAGTCCTGGAGACAAGCATGGGAGGAGGAGACGAGGGAGCTAGAGAGGATGGGAAACAAAGTTTACTGAATCTCTATATTTTATTGTGGAATATTAAGCATTATATACTCACCTAATTGTAAACATTTTATAATCATCACACTACAAGTTGAATATGTGATGAGAAAGTTTTTTGGTAATCCTATGTGACACATCCCAAGAAACATTTTGGATCTTATGCTGTATCCTAAACTGCAGGCATACAAGTATCATAATATTAGCTTCCTCTAGTCCCCTGTACAGCAGCCATTTCGACTCTGACAGTGAACTTGTAGAGAAGAGGAGAAAACAGCAGAGTGATAAGGTCACTTCTCTGCTTTTCTTTTGTTATCCAATCAGCAGGCTGTAGGTGTGTTTTTGACCCAATTTCACTGCTGCAGTGGGGAGCAAGGACCTGTCTGTGGTGTCTGGCAGGGGCGTCAAGAAAAAACTGCAAAGGATTACATATTCTCTGACAGATAAAACAGCTTTCATACAGTATTTGTATGTTAACTGGGTATTTAGCTGCTTGTTCACAGTTCAACTTTAAAGCCTTGATTGTAATCTTTGGTAATTATCTCTGGCTTTATTGTTTGTTTAACAAGCTTCCTATGTATATGATATTTACATACAGTATATGTTGAATTATTAGTTTTCCATACTGCTGACCCTTTGCCTCTTGCTTCATCATCATATGATCTAATGCAAACACATTTTCCCAGTTTTTGAGCTGCAGTACATAAAGTAATAGGAATGTTAATAAACTATGTACAGACTTATTTAATAAGGGTGTGGAAAGAATAAGAATAGTAGGTATAATGTAGTTACTGCACTAGTAGGCCGGCTGTTTGTAGCCTTAAAGTATAACTAAAGGCAGGGGCGTAACTAGAACCTTCAGGGCCCTGGTGTAAAAAACCATGATGCCCCCCCCCTTCCATCCGACCCCCAGGCTTCCAATTTTGGGAGGGTGTCCATGGATATCCTTCCTAGACTCTGCCTCTGGTATGCCCCTGGGACATGCATCCAGCGCAATCACGGCAGCCCTTTACCATGTGATTAGCTGATCACATGTAAACAGACTTGCTAGGTATCAGCAGCCCTTTCATCCCACGCTATATCTAAGGAGAGGCGTTACTGACAAGAATGTCAGTAAAATTTTACAACTGTCATACATATATATTTATATATATTTGAAATGAAATCTTTATTACTGTTTGGCAATAACATGTTGTGGGAGGATTTCTGCCAGTCACAGGCTGTGTCACGCCCCTCCAGCCTGTGTCTTAGGATAAGAGGGAGGTGAAGCCTCCATCAATTTACATGTAATATCCTGCCCCGATTGTGTTTAGCTGGTTAGTGGGCATAAAGGAGGAGGGAGGGAGTGGGCTGTCATTTACCACTCTGTATACACCCACATGGGAGGAAATGCTCAGGATAGAAACTCACTGAATACTAAGCATGTGCAGAGCTGCCAACACTGCTCTGCAAAATTTCCAACTGCATTGGGGACATGGACAGGAGGGAGGAACAGAGAAAAGCAGGATCAACTTTTTTTTTTTGCAGAATACAGAAAACAAATTTTATAGTGCGTGAGTATGAAAACATGTAATACACACTTTATTGATAGTTTTTTATGATGTGGGTTTATTGTCACTTTAAGCTTTAGAACTCTGGCTATATCTCATTTAGGAGAGGCCAGATTTTATATACTGTCTGCATCCCCATAGAGGAGATTATTCCTGTTCTGTATACCTGTCACCTGCACAGGATAAAGGGGAAATCTCCCTCAAAAGAGGTTCTAGTTTGTCATAATTCCTATTTGTTTTTTTTTGTTTTTTTATTGATGTCTCTGTCCACTTTGAATGGATGTCCCCTTATCTTCTGTCATGTCTAAAGACAAATATTGTATGGGGTTTGACTTTATGCACATCCGATTTTTAGTTACTGTAGTCAGATTATGGCTTACTACAGTTTACACTAGACTTGTGCACAACGGACAAATTTGTTTCGTTTCGGTTTGTTTCTTGTGCACAACGGAAAAATTTGTTTAGTTTCGGTTTGTTTCTTTTCGGTCCTGTTGATTCGTAATCATTCGTAATTTTGCTAGACGGGATTTTTCGTGTTCGGACTAATTCGTATTTTTGCAAGCGACATTTTTCGTTGAATTTTTAGTTGATTTATAATTCGTACTTTCTGGAGGGTACATTGTTTTTAGTTGATTCTGGACACAACTTTTTTTGGGTTTGTTGATTCGTAATTTTCCGTGTCTCTCTCACAACGACGCTGCCTATTATGCCTAATGTGCTTCAAATGGATTTGTACTTTTCTAAATACATAGCGGTTATTTGTAACGATTCGAAATCTCGTATTTTACTTTCGTTTTTTACATGCGGCTATAGCCTCCGCCCCCTGTACACCATTTTGAGAGGGTTCAGCACGGTGAGGGAGAAGCAGAGAGCAGAGTGAGTGTTATTGTGCTTCGTATGGATTCGTACATTTGTAACTTTTTTCATAACAAATTATGCCAAAGACATTCGGGCATTCGCTATTTGCGGTATAATTTATTTCGGATTTGGTTTTATTCGTAATTGCTTTGTTCGGAAATTCCGATGCTTCCGAATGTCCGAAAGTTGCTAAATTCGGACGAATTTCGATTCATTACGAAATGAATTGCACAAGCCTAGTTTACACATCATTGTTATTCTTTAGGGTTGATTTACTAAAGGCAAATAGACTATTGACTTTTTAAGGGAAGTTGCACTTGCAATATAATCTTTTCCAGAGCTTAGTAAATGTGATGAACCCTTGCTGACTTCCATAACCCAATCATGTGCAAGCAAAAATACAATTTTTCTTTCTTTTCTTTGATGATGATTGGGCATCATTTGCAAAGTAAAATTTGACTACATTCACTAAGCTCTGAGGAAAATGCCCTTGCAAAGTGCAACGTTCTTTGCCAAGTGAACTTTGCCTTTGTGTTACAATATGCATTTAATTAAAAAGGTAATTTGATCTTACAGTGTCAAAGTCAAATAGACCAGGCTCTTAAAAACATTGATGTTGAAAAGGATATTCAAGCCTTTATGGAGGAAACCACTATTTTTACAGAGGACAATAAATCTGAATTTCTGCTCCTGGATTATTATGTAAGTTGTTATTCAATAAAAAAAAAACAAAAAACAAACAAAGAACTATGATTTCACAAGATTTGTGCCAGTATATTTCCTTTTCATTTTTTGCCTCCCTGTTGTGTCATAGGAGGAAGATGGCTCTGCTTCTATGGATCATGAGAGAAGAATCACTTCGATCAATGGGAAACTAGAACGACTTCAGAATGACATTGATAAAGCTGTTAAAGACAGAGAAGGTAAAAATGCTCCATTACCATGTCCTAGTATATACAGTGAATATAAAACGTCTGTTAAAATGGCAGGTTTCTGTGATGTGAAAAAATGAGACAAAAATCATTAATTTCAGAACCTTTTTCCACCTTTAATGTGACCTATTAACTGCACAATTCAATGGAAACACAAACTGAAATCTTTTAGGTGGAAAGAAGTAAAAATAGAAAAATAAAACAATATGGTTGCATAAGTGTGCACACCCTTAAACTAATACTTTGTTGAAGCACTGATTTTATTACAGCACTCAGTCTTTTGGGGTATGAGTCTACCAGCATGGCACATCTTGACTTGGCAATATTTGCCCACTTTTCTTTGAAAAAATACTCCAAATCTGGCAGATTGTGAGGGCATCTCCTGTGCACAGCCCTCTTCAGATCACCCCACAGATTTTCAATGTTATTCAGGTCTGGGCTCTGGCTGGGTCATTCCAAAATGTTAAACTTCTTCTGGTGAAGCCATTCCTTTGATGATTTGGATGTGTGCTTTGGGTCGTTATCATGCTGAAAAATAAAGTTCCTCTTCATGTTCAGCTTTCTAGCAGAAGCCTAAGACTCCATTCACACAGGGGCAACACGACTTCTAGCGCGACTTTGGGAGGCAACTTGGACACGACTTGAGTATGAATCACAGCGCGACTCCAGGCAACTTACAAGGCAACTCCAGGACAGGAGACATTCCAGTGGCCAATCAAACAAGAATCAGTTCTGTGGGAGGGAGGGGGGAGGGAGAGGTTTGCCTGAGAAATGTATGTTCTCTTCCTGGAAATTTGCTTCTGTTAAGACAGGGGATTCGACTTGGAGGCAACTTCCATTGAAAACAATGGGTACAGGTCGCCTAGCAGCCGCCTAGAAGTCAGATTGAAGTAGTACAGGAACCTTTTTTGAAGTCGGAGCGACTGCAGTAGTGTGCATTAAGACGGCTCCATTCACTTACATTGATTTTCTCATGCAGCGCGACTAGGGGCGACTTGGGGTGACTTGAAGTCGGATCCAAAGTTGCCCTGTGTGAATGGGCTCTAAAGGTTTTGTGCCAATATTGACTGTTTTTTTGGAACTGTTCACAATTCCCTCTTTCTTAAGAAAAGGCTTTCGTCTTGCCACCCCATAGCCCAGACATATGAAGAATACGGGAGATTGTTATCACATGTACCACACAGCCAGTACTTCCAAGATATTCCTGCAGCGCCTTTAATGTTGCTATAGGCCTCTTGGTAGCCTCCCTGACCAGGTTTCTTCTCATCTTTTCATCAATTTTGGAGGGACGTCCAGTTCTTGGTAATGTCACTGTTGTGCCATATTATCGCCACTTGATGATGACTGTCTTCACTGTGTTCCATGGTATATCTAATGCCTTGGAAATTCTTTTGCACCCTTCTCCTGACTGATACCTTTTAACAATGAGATCCCTCTGATGCTTTGGAAGCTCTCTGCGGACCATGGCTTTTGCTGTAGGATGCGACTAAGAAAATGTCAGGAAAGACCTACTAGAACAGCTGAACTTTATTTGGGGTTAATCAGAGGCACTTTAAATGGTGGCAGGTGTGTACTGACTCCTATTTAACATGAGTTCGAATGTGATTGCTTAATTCTGAACACAGCTACATCTCCAGTTATAAGAGGGTGTGCACACTTATGCAACCACATTATTATTATTTATTTTTTTACTTCCCCCTTAAAGATTTCCTTTTTTTTTTTCAATTGATTTATACAGTTTAAAGGTCATATTAACCTCCTTAGCGGTATTCCCGAGTCGGCTCGGGGTGAGTTTTTACTACCAAAAGCGGTAACCCCGAGTCTGACTCGGGCTGCATCGCAGTATCCAGGGAGAGTTACTTACCTTGTTCCCTGGATCCTGCGATGTCTCCCCGTAGTGTGTGTGCGAGCCGTGTCTCGCTCGATTCACACTGCCGAGTGCCGAGCTCCGGTACCTGCGACGCTGCGGCGCACGGGGACGGAGTTTGGCGCCAAATTCAAAAAGTGAAAAACACAGTATAGATACAGTATACTGTAATCTTACAGATTACAGTACTGTATCAAATAATTACACATCCCCTTTGTCCCTAGTTGTCTGTCCAGTGCCCTGCATGATGTTTTATATTATAAAAACTGTTCTTTCTGCCTAGAAACTGGAGATTGTCCATAGCAACCAAAAAGTGTCCCTTTATGTCAAAAGTGGTTTTAGACCAGCTATAAAACAGCGATAATAAATTAGAATCACTTGCAGAATTGAGCGTTAGCGATTTGTGGGGAAATTCATCATCAAACACTAAATCTAATGACAGCGACAATTCTGCAACTGAGCAAATTTCAGTGTTTTTGATTTCATTACATTATTGAATAATTTTTATTATTATTATATTATTATTTGTTATAATTATTTATAGTTATTTTATTATATTATAATTTATGATTTTGTGTTTCAAACTTTCTCATACCGGGATGTCTACTAGACTCTGGTTTTGACAGATTTAAAGAGGAAGTAAACCCTGGAAATGTTTTATTTTTTTTAAAAACCCTGCAAAAGAAAGCCATAATGAGCTAGTATGCATAGCATACTAGCTCATTATGAATGACTTACCTGAGATCGAAGCCCTTGCAGCGGTCCTCGGTCACCTCCGCCGCCATCTTGCCTCAATGCCCCATCACGGATGTCAATGTATCGCCGCTCCGGCGCTGTGATTGGCCGGAGCGGAGATGACGTCACACGTATGCGTGCTCAGGTCGGCAAGAGCCCATTCAGAAAACCGGCAATGAAGCCGGCCCGCTAGTGCGCATGTGCGTGACATCATCGGCGCATCGAGGAGATATTTCTTGCACCTACAGGTAAGCCTTAATCTAAGCTTACCTGTAGGTGCAAGTTGTCTAAATGGGTTTAAAACCACTTTAAGTGAGTTATTCCTAAGAATTGCAGGCCTACAATATAAAACGCCAAATTTCCATGCAAAATAATTGTACTGCTTTCAGCACCTAAAATCTGACAGAATCATACCACCAGGGAGGTTAAAGGCAGAAACAGTTCTGAAATTGTTTATCAATTTTTTTTTACATAACAGAAACCTGACATTTTACCAGGGGTGTGTAGACTTTTTATATCCACACTGTAGCTCATCTTTTCTAAAGCAGAGGTTTGTGGAACTCTAGGGTTCCTGAAGAGGTTGCTAGGGGTTCCTTGAGCAATGAGCAATTTCTGCCTCTTAGAATTAGTGGCAGAAAAAGTAACCACTGATACCAATAATGTTTTTAGCTATCTGTTATGCCGTGTACACACGATCGATTTTCTCAACGGTGAAAACACCATCAAGAAAATCGACGGGAAAAACGAGGAACGGCTTGTTCCCCTACACACGGCCGGTTTTCCTGACATTTTTTCTCTTGGTCGAGAAAAACTACCGTGTGTAGGCTCCCTGGCAGTGTTTCCGTATGGGGAAAACTGCAGCGGAAAAAAATGCAGCGAATCACGACGAGAAAAATTAGAGCATGTTCTAATTTTTCTCGTCGTGATTCATGCCGTTTTTCTCGTTGGGAAAAGTGATGAAAAGCCCACACACGGTCGTTTTTCTCGTCAAAGAGAAAAAATTTAATTTTTCCCGACGAGAAAAATGGTCGTGTGTACGCAGCATAAGGGGGCATTCTTCCCACTGACCACATGTGTAGAGAACATTGGGGAAGATTTACTACAATCTGGTGCAGCTCTGTAGAGAAACCAATCAGCTTTTAGGTTTTATTGTCAAACTTTAATTGAGCAAACTGAAGTTAGAACTCCATCCCTGCACGCTGGCAGTTCCACTCACTTTTATTCAAATTGTTATACAACATAGCAGTGTAGACATTAGAATGTATGGTATAAGAACGTTGAATTTTGATTACTTATGTTTATTACTATGCAAAATATAAAAAAGAACCTCAGGCATAGAAATGTATGTTGTTCCAGGGCTGGAGAAAATGATGAGAGCCTATAAAGAAAATCCATCATTTTCTGATCTGAAAAATGAAGAAGAAACTGCCATTGTTCTCGAAGAGGTATGCATTATTCAAAATGTATGCACACATATAAAAGGAAATGTTAGTTTGTTTAGCAGAGCTTTAAGTCATATTCTATTGTTATTTTTACACATTTTCCTGCGGTGCTTCTTTACCAACCTACAAAAATGATATAGCATACATTTTACTGTTTCTTCTTGCTGAAAATGTTCAGTATTTTTAAAAATCATCACTTTGCTTTGATTACTTATAGATACGCAAGATACTGAGACATTTATTCTGTTTTACTTTAAGGGTCCCCATACACCTAGGTGTGCATTTTCATGTGCCCATTGACATGCATTGCTCATTCATTTCTAATGAGCTCTCAATATGCATCCACAGGCTAAAAAATCATCTGCCTTATTTTTTACAGTTGCTATAAAATGATTCTTTATAGCGTGCACTGCAGTGTTTTGAGGGGCAGATGCATTTTTTTAGTCCCTGTATGCATTTTTGAGGACCTTAAAAATTATTTGCAATATATATCACCTTGTGGTACCTCACTTTAAAGCATGTTACCATGTGTGCGGTTGTGTAAAGCCTCGTACAGGGTGGCACTCAAGAGCTGAAATTCCTCGTACGTCACTACTTTTGCGTTTGTTGTACGACAATTGTGTACCATTCGCATGCAAGACAAGATCCTGGAACACGCCATTTTGACAAAAATCAGACGCTTGGTTGGCCAACAATCGTACCGTGTGTACGAGGCTTAAGTGTAGGCACAGGGTTAAAAAAGCGATAACAATAAACACAATTGTTAACTAGGAAACATGCCAAAAAATTGCAATGCAGACAAATTGAATAGAAAAGAAAATCTCGCGCCTAATATAACAACAAAAATAAATTAAAGCTGCTCTCCAAATATTCCAAAAAATGGAACAAAATATTGGTTGGGATAAATATATAAATTTTATATACTAGTGGAGGCGCTGAGTGAAATTACTCGTGATAAATAAACAAAATACCAAGTGTAAAAACAATACAAATTATAATACCAAAACACCAGCCTACCTAGCGTGCTAAATTATACTGTGTATAACCAAAGTAAAATTTATACAAGATTTCCCAGATCTTGCATAGGTATGTGTAAAGTGAGCTCCTGTAAATCAATACAGAAAAAAATATTTTCATACCTTAATACAAATTTACATTTGTGAGAAAAATATATAAATGGTGAGTTCATATATCAAGTGACAATCAAGTCCTTATAATCAATTAATGGAAGATAAATCAAGTGAAAATCTGAAGAGCTGCAAACAGAAAATCCATAGATTGTGACAACTGTCAGAAATCCACCTTCACCGACTGAGAAAAACGAATCACCCAAATGTGCTCAAATAAGGATGGCAGCTTACCAAATGAAGTTAACCCTTTTGCTTAAAAAAGAAGTCAAATGTGCTTGCAGCAAAAAACTTTGCTTAGGTTAAATGGAGATGATGTCGGACCAGAACCGCTGCCTCATGGAGGCTCAGATAAGGATATGAAATGAAAATAATGCAGTGATAGCGTAATTCCGTTTATTAGGCCAAATCAATGTAAAAGTTAAAAAGCCAAATGCCTGCTTACTTGTATAAGTGCCACAAACCCGGCACTGAGGCTGGATAGCATAACAGGGAGATGGAAAGGTTGTCCCGTCTGTGGATATCTGGCGTGCGTTCCACCTACGATAATGGAGGAGCCAGAGGGACCGGAAGTAGCGTCTGTACGTGACCTAGTACCGCCTCGACGTACGTTTCGTATCACACGTCATCAGGAAGCGTACTAGGTCACTGGTGAGGGAAGACTTTTATATGAATGCCAATCAGCCGCCCCAGGGAGGAGTTTGAAATTTGCATCCAGCGTCCATCCCGGGTTTCTAGGCTACATAATGCTAACGTGACCAGCATGTCACGTGTAATAACAAAACCAGACCATAACAACGATCGGTGTAAGGTTTACACAATATACATATAGCAAGACATGGTACCACAGTAATAAGCAATATATATATTGTTTTGGCTTATCAAACCATCTCAAATTTATAAAATTGAGCACTTTATAGTTTATTAAAAATAATTAATAAATTAATATGAAAATAAAAATAATAATAAATGTAGAAATTTTAAAAACCCAATACATATAGTCTCTTTACTCAAAGGGGACTAAACCATTAGCATCGGTAAGTACCCTAATGGAAATTATTACAAAAATAAAATAAATGTATTCATTAGTTAAAAAACAATTGAGGTCCAGGTCTATATTTAACCCTTGTGGCTGCATCGTCCCCAACCGGTACAGCCACTGGGTCTCATTCTGGGAGATGGCCTTTTTAAGATCCGTTCCTCGCCAGTTGTGAATAGCTCTGTCTATCCCATAAAACTTAAGTTGACGGGGATCTTTATCATGAAAATGTAGAAAATGTCTTGATACACTGTGGTTGGGGAAACCCTTCGCTATGTTTGCCACATGCTCATTTATTCTTATTCTAAGTTCTCGTGTGGTGCGCCCCACATACTGAAGCGAACATGGGCACTCTAAGACATATGTGACATTTTTTGAATAGCATGTTATCAAAGGTTTAATTTTGAATTCTTGCTTGGTTACAAAGGATTGAAATTTGGTGATCTTTTTTGTATGTCTAATAGTGGTACGACAGGATTTGCACCTAGTACAATAGTGGAACCCTGACCCATCAAGGAAAGTTGGTGGTTTTGCAGGGGGGTCCGGGACATTTGGTGCGATCATGTTCCTCAGACCCGGTGCCCTCCTATAAATGAATTTAGGTCTATTTGGCAACACATTCTCTAAATCTTTATCTTTTAGTAATATAGGCCAAAATTTCTTAAAGACCTGTTCAACATATTTATATTGCCTATGGAAACCTGAGATAAACGCCAATTCTCCTGTGACTGTTTTTTTCTTTTTAGAGGTTAACAAAGAGTCCCTATTCATAGCAAAAACGTCATTTTTGGCTTTAAGGAGCATATGCCGAGAATACCCCTTAGCATTAAACTTTTCGGTAAGGATTGCGGCCTGTGTGTCAAACTCTGTTATGCTGTCGCAATTCCTCCGAATACGCATATACTGGCCTTTTGGTATGGCCCCTAGCCAACTGGGGTGATGGCAGCTATTAGTTGGCACAAAGGCGTTCCGATCAGTCGGTTTAAAGAACGTCCTTGTGCCAACTCGGTTGTCCTTTTTGATCAAAGTAAGATCCAAGTAGTTGATAGTAATCAAATCAAATACAGCTGTGAATCTCAGGCCATAGTGATTGTGGTTGAGTCGCTGAAGAAATAGTTCCAACGAATTCTGCGATCCCTCCCACAACACAATCACGTCATCAATATATCTTTTATAATATATTAAGGCTTTATGATTATCTCGGTAAATGGTTTCCCCTTCCCATTTGTTCAATACCAGGTTGGCTACGCTTGGGGCATATCGGGCCCCCATGGCTACCCCCTTGGTTTGATTGTAAAACCTATCTTGTGCCCAAAAGTAATTATTTCCCATTGCTTGTTGCAGTCCATCAATCAGGAAATCAATCTGGGCCTTCCTTAGCCCAGATTGATCCATTAATGCCATACTGACTGCTACTATAGCATCTTTCTGGTTAATGTTGGTATACAATGATTCGATATCAATAGTAACCAAAAGAGTATCATCTGTCACTACAATGGTTGATAGGGATTTTATGAGTTCCCGACTATCTTTCAAATATGATTTCCCCTGAATCACCAAGGGTTGTAAATAGGTATCGAGATATTCTCCCACTCTTGAGTATAATGATCCTATTCCACTGATGATAGGTCTGCCTGGAGGTTGATCTTTATTTTTATGAATTTTGGGTACTATGTATAGCACCGGGGTGCGTGGTACCCGTGGTATGAGGTATTGAGCCTCCTTACTATCCAAAATATTTTGGGTAACTCCATGGGTAACCCAAGTGGACAATTCGGTTTTCAATCTGGTCAGGGGATCTGATAAAAGTGGTTTATAAGTACTGGTATCCCCTAGTAGGCGTTGAATCTCATTATAGTAACTTTCTTTGGTGAGTATCACTACACCACCACCCTTATCCGCCGGGCGGATTACTATATTTTTATTTTCTTCAAGTTTCTTAATTCCATTTACCAAAGATCGGTTTATTCTAGTTTGTTTGACATTTAGTGATTTGATTTCATCCTGTACCATATGTTTAAATACCTCTATATGATGATGGGTTCCTTTGTGTGGGTTGAATACAGAGTTATTTCTCAAACCACTGTGTTGATACCCCGATTCCACCTCTTGGGAAGGGTGGGCAAAATCATGTGAAGCAAAGAATTTTTTAATATTGAGTTTCCTGACATACTTTTCTACATCAATGAATAATTCAAATTTGTTAATATTTTTATCTGGCGCAAATTTGAGACCTTTCTCTAAAACCTCATACTCTTCCTCTGTAAAAGAAGTTCCAGCTAAGTTAAAAATGCCTGACTTTAATGGTCCCTTGGCCTTTTTCTTTCTGGCTCCCCCTCTTCTACCTCTTTTTCTGTATGGTCTTTGGGGTGTTGGGGGGTAGTAGGTATAATCTTGTATGGTTCTTTCCATCCCCTCCATTCCCCCCCCGAGTGGTAGTTATTGTTCTGATGTGGCGTAGGTCTACCCCTAAAGTTACCCCTATAATTACCTCTAGGGGGTCTAGGAGGGTAGTGGTTAGGTCCCTGGTTGTAGTAGGGGTACCCATACTCCCCATGTCTATTGTCTAGAGGTGCATACCTATTTTGAGTGGGCACTGCATAGGGGTTGGGATAATACTCATTAGGCGGGGGGTAGTCACCTCCATAGTAAGGTGGTGGGGGTGGTCCCCTACCACCTTGTGGTCCATGACCTCTTGAGTGTGTAGGGGGTGGGGGTTTGTTAGGTTTTATTGGGGTATTTTTCTTATTATTTTTGGGATTCTTGGCTGATTGGGCAACTACATTATAAACCTCCATTTCTCTCTCCACTGATAATTCTTTTGTATTTCCTGAATTAAATTCTTCTTGCCATTTATAGACCTTATTTTCCTCAAAGTCTTTAATATCTCTTTGATATTTTTTGAGCTTTTTTTGTTTGATCTCACTATCATATTTGGACAGATGAGTCTGAAGACTCTGAGCTCTGTCCAAATAATCTTTTGTGCTCATAAATGGCTCCATTCTTTCTTTCAGGTCTGCAATACTGGCTTCAACCAGAACATTCTTGGCTTTGCGCCTTCTTATCATTAGCTGCATGAGCTTTTGCTCGCAAGCGTTAAAGAACTGAAACCATTCATCAATGAGAGTCAGGTCTTCAACGCCATCATTGGGATTCACATCCCATCTCAACCTCCTGGGTGTGAGGTTCCTCCCGACATACATCTCAAAAGAGGCTATATCCCACCAAAGCCTAATCTGCTTCTCCATGTCGTATTGGAGTTGTTTGAACCCTCTTTCTAGATCTATGTTGGGGCTAGGTGTTTGTTGGAAAATTTCCTCAATATTGGTCTGCCGACCCTTCATGAAATTAAAAACATCCATGGCTGCGTAGATAACAACAAGGATTTATGTGTAAACCCTCAAAGTACAATGTGAATAGAAAAGAAAATCTCGCGCCTAATATAACAACAAAAATAAATTAAAGCTGCTCTCCAAATATTCCAAAAAATGGAACAAAATATTGGTTGGGATAAATATATAAATTTTATATACTAGTGGAGGCGCTGAGTGAAATTACTTGTGATAAATAAACAAAATACCAAGTGTAAAAACAATACAAATTATAATACCAAAACACCAGCCTACCTAGCGTGCTAAATTATACTGTGTATAACCAAAGTAAAATTTATACAAGATTTCCCAGATCTTGCATAGGTATGTGTAAAGTGAGCTCCTGTAAATCAATACAGAAAAAAATATTTTCATACCTTAATACAAATTTACATTTGTGAGAAAAATATATAAATGGTGAGTTCATATATCAAGTGACAATCAAGTCCTTATAATCAATGAATGGAAGATAAATCAAGTGAAAATCTGAAGAGCTGCAAACAGAAAATCCATAGATTGTGACAACTGTCAGAAATCCACCTTCACCGACTGAGAAAAACGAATCACCCAAATGTGCTCAAATAAGGATGGCAGCTTACCAAATGAAGTTGACCCTTTATATATTTATCCCAACCAATATTTTGTTCCATTTTTTGGAATATTTGGAGAGCAGCTTTAATTTATTTTTGTTGTTATATTAGGCGCGAGATTTTCTTTTCTATTCACATTGTACTTTGAGGGTTTACACATAAATCCTTGTTGTTATCTACGCAGCCATGGATGTTTTTAATTTCATGAAGGGTCGGCAGACCAATATTGAGGACATTTTCCAACAAACACCTAGCCCCAACATAGATCTAGAAAGAGGGTTCAAACAACTCCAATACGACATGGAGAAGCAGATTAGGCTTTGGTGGGATATAGCCTCTTTTGAGATGTATGTCGGGAGGAACCTCACACCCAGGAGGTTGAGATGGGATGTGAATCCCAATGATGGCGTTGAAGACCTGACTCTCATTGATGAATGGTTTCAGTTCTTTAACGCTTGCGAGCAAAAGCTCATGCAGCCAATGATAAGAAGGCGCAAAGCCAAGAATGTTCTGGTTGAAGCCAATATTGCAGACCTGAAAGAAAGAATGGAGCCATTTATGAGCACAAAAGATTATTTGGACAGAGCTCAGAGTCTTCAGACTCATCTGTCCAAATATGATAGTGAGATCAAACAAAAAAAGCTCAAAAAATATCAAAGAGATATTAAAGACTTTGAGGAAAATAAGGTCTATAAATGGCAAGAAGAATTTAATTCAGGAAATACAAAAGAATTATCAGTGGAGAGAGAAATGGAGGTTTATAATGTAGTTGCCCAATCAGCCAAGAATCCCAAAAATAATAAGAAAAATACCCCAATAAAACCTAACAAACCCCCACCCCCTACACACTCAAGAGGTCATGGACCACAAGGTGGTAGGGGACCACCCCCACCACCTTACTATGGAGGTGACTACCCCCCGCCTAATGAGTATTATCCCAACCCCTATGCAGTGCCCACTCAAAATAGGTATGCACCTCTAGACAATAGACATGGGGAGTATGGGTACCCCTACTACAACCAGGGACCTAACCACTACCCTCCTAGACCCCCTAGAGGTAATTATAGGGGTAACTTTAGGGGTAGACCTACGCCACATCAGAACAATAACTACCACTCGGGGGGGGGAATGGAGGGGATGGAAAGAACCATACAAGATTATACCTACTACCCCCCAACACCCCAAAGACCATACAGAAAAAGAGGTAGAAGAGGGGGAGCCAGAAAGAAAAAGGCCAAGGGACCATTAAAGTCAGGCATTTTTAACTTAGCTGGAACTTCTTTTACAGAGGAAGAGTATGAGGTTTTAGAGAAAGGTCTCAAATTTGCGCCAGATAAAAATATTAACAAATTTGAATTATTCATTGATGTAGAAAAGTATGTCAGGAAACTCAATATTAAAAAATTCTTTGCTTCACATGATTTTGCCCACCCTTCCCAAGAGGTGGAATCGGGGTATCAACACAGTGGTTTGAGAAATAACTATGTATTCAACCCACACAAAGGAACCCATCATCATATAGAGGTATTTAAACATATGGTACAGGATGAAATCAAATCACTAAATGTCAAACAAACTAGAATAAACCGATCTTTGGTAAATGGAATTAAGAAACTTGAAGAAAATAAAAATATATAGTAATCCGCCCGGCGGATAAGGGTGGTGGTGTAGTGATACTCACCAAAGAAAGTTACTATAATGAGATTCAACGCCTACTAGGGGATACCAGTACTTATAAACCACTTTTATCAGATCCCCTGACCAGATTGAAAACCGAATTGTCCACTTGGGTTACCCATGGAGTTACCCAAAATATTTTGGATAGTAAGGAGGCTCAATACCTCATACCACGGGTGCCACGCACCCCGGTGCTATACATAGTACCCAAAATTCATAAAAATAAAGATCAACCTCCAGGCAGACCTATCATCAGTGGAATAGGATCATTATACTCAAGAGTGGGGGAATATCTCGATACCTATTTACAACCCTTGGTGATTCAGGGGAAATCATATTTGAAAGATAGTCGGGAACTCATAAAATCCCTATCAACCATTGTAGTGACAGATGATACTCTTTTGGTTACTATTGATATCGAATCATTGTATACCAACATTAACCAGAAAGATGCTATAGTAGCAGTCAGTATGGCATTAATGGATCAATCTGGGCTAAGGAAGGCCCAGATTGATTTCCTGATTGATGGACTGCAACAAGCAATGGCAAATAATTACTTTTGGGCACAAGATAGGTTTTACAATCAAACCAAGGGGGTAGCCATGGGGGCCCGATATGCCCCAAGCGTAGCCAACCTGGTATTGAACAAATGGGAAGGGGAAACCATTTACCGAGATAATCATAAAGCCTTAATATATTATAAAAGATATATTGATGACGTGATTGTGTTGTGGGAGGGATCGCAGAATTCGTTGGAACTATTTCTTCAGCGACTCAACCACAATCACTATGGCCTGAGATTCACAGCTGTATTTGATTTGATTACTATCAACTACTTGGATCTTACTTTGATCAAAAAGGACAACCGAGTTGGCACAAGGACGTTCTTTAAACCGACTGATCGGAACGCCTTTGTGCCAACTAATAGCTGCCATCACCCCAGTTGGCTAGGGGCCATACCAAAAGGCCAGTATATGCGTATTCGGAGGAATTGCGACAGCATAACAGAGTTTGACACACAGGCCGCAATCCTTACCGAAAAGTTTAATGCTAAGGGATATTCTCGGCATATGCTCCTTAAAGCCAAAAATGAAGTTTTTGCTATGAATAGGGACTCTTTGTTAACCTCTAAAAAGAAAACAACAGTCACAGGAGAATTGGCGTTTATCTCAGGTTTCCATAGGCAATATAAATATGTTGAACAGGTCTTTAAGAAATTTTGGTCTATATTACTAAAAGATAAAGATTTAGAGAATGTGTTGCCAAATAGACCTAAATTCATTTATAGGAGGGCACCGGGTCTGAGGAACATGATCGCACCAAATGTCCCGGACCCCCCTGCAAAACCACCAACTTTCCTTGATGGGTCAGGGTTCCACTATTGTACTAGGTGCAAATCCTGTCGTACCACTATTAGACATACAAAAAAGATCACCAAATTTCAATCCTTTGTAACCAAGCAAGAATTCAAAATTAAACCTTTGATAACATGCTATTCAAAAAATGTCACATATGTCTTAGAGTGCCCATGTTCGCTTCAGTATGTGGGGCGCACCACACGAGAACTTAGAATAAGAATAAATGAGCATGTGGCAAACATAGCGAAGGGTTTCCCCAACCACAGTGTATCAAGACATTTTCTACATTTTCATGATAAAGATCCCCGTCAACTTAAGTTTTATGGGATAGACAGAGCTATTCACAACTGGCGAGGAACGGATCTTAAAAAGGCCATCTCCCAGAATGAGACCCAGTGGCTGTACCGGTTGGGGACGATGCAGCCACAAGGGTTAAATATAGACCTGGACCTCAATTGTTTTTTAACTAATGAATACATTTATTTTATTTTTGTAATAATTTCCATTAGGGTACTTACCGATGCTAATGGTTTAGTCCCCTTTGAGTAAAGAGACTATATGTATTGGGTTTTTAAAATTTCTACATTTATTATTATTTTTATTTTCATATTAATTTATTAATTATTTTTAATAAACTATAAAGTGCTCAATTTTATAAATTTGAGATGGTTTGATAAGCCAAAACAATATATATATTGCTTATTACTGTGGTACCATGTCTTGCTATATGTATATTGTGTAAACCTTACACCGATCGTTGTTATGGTCTGGTTTTGTTATTACACGTGACATGCTGGTCACGTTAGCATTATGTAGCCTAGAAACCCGGGATGGACGCTGGATGCAAATTTCAAACTCCTCCCTGGGGCGGCTGATTGGCATTCATATAAAAGTCTTCCCTCACCAGTGACCTAGTACGCTTCCTGATGACGTGTGATACGAAACGTACGTCGAGGCGGTACTAGGTCACGTACAGACGCTACTTCCGGTCCCTCTGGCTCCTCCATTATCGTAGGTGGAACGCACGCCAGATATCCACAGACGGGACAACCTTTCCATCTCCCTGTTATGCTATCCAGCCTCAGTGCCGGGTTTGTGGCACTTATACAAGTAAGCAGGCATTTGGCTTTTTAACTTTTACATTGATTTGGCCTAATAAACGGAATTACGCTATCACTGCATTATTTTCATTTCATATCCTTATCTGAGCCTCCATGAGGCAGCGGTTCTGGTCCGACATCATCTCCATTTAACCTAAGCAAAGTTTTTTGCTGCAAGCACATTTGACTTCTTTTTTAAGTAAAAGGGTCAACTTCATTTGGTAAGCTGCCATCCTTATTTGAGCACATTTGGGTGATTCGTTTTTCTCAGTCGGTGAAGGTGGATTTCTGACAGTTGTCACAATCTATAGATTTTCTGTTTGCAGCTCTTCAGATTTTCACTTGATTTATCTTCCATTCATTGATTATAAGGACTTGATTGTCACTTGATATATGAACTCACCATTTATATATTTTTCTCACAAATGTAAATTTGTATTAAGGTATGAAAATATTTTTTTCTGTATTGATTTACAGGAGCTCACTTTACACATACCTATGCAAGATCTGGGAAATCTTGTATAAATTTTACTTTGGTTATACACAGTATAATTTAGCACGCTAGGTAGGCTGGTGTTTTGGTATTATAATTTGTATTGTTTTTACACTTGGTATTTTGTTTATTTATCACGAGTAATTTCACTCAGCGCCTCCACTAGTATATAAAATTTATATATTTATCCCAACCAATGCAGACAAATTGTTAAATGTTTGCCAGACACTTCGCAAGTCCTGAAAATTTGCTTGATTATTCACTGTGGTCACAAAATGATATCTTGGTCAAGACATTGATTGGATAGTGAAGAAACAGCAGCTCACTAATGAGGTCATCTCGCTTCCAATCGGCAAGCTCTGATTAATTGCACAGCGCTGTGCAATGCAGTGACACCAGATTGGCTTACAGTGCTGTCCCTTTCAGGAATGGATTAAGGGAGCAGGAAAGATTTAACGTGATTGTCAGTTTTTTTTTACTTTATGGGGTAGGTTATACTAATTTCCTAAGTTTTAACCTGGTAAAGAAAAGATTGAAATGACCACAATGGGGACACAGATGGCACTGATAGAGGTTATAACCAGGGCCATCTTTAAGGCAGGGCAAAAGGAGCAGCTGACCTGGGCCCTGTCATTGTTGTGGGGCCCAAAGCAGCTGCCTCATACTTGCCAAGTATCCCAGTTTAAATTCCCTTGTCCCTTGAAGTTTTAGTCCTTTGCTGTGTCCTGATATCTCAATGTGAAGTGCTGATACTAATGCTGCCCAGCTCTGCCCTATTGTTGTGTACAGATGACTCACCTGCAGACCCCGTGTTTACATGTAAATTACCGTCATTCATATGTAAATAACGGGAGAATTCCTATGTAAATAGCGGCAGCATTAATATGTAAATAGCTGAGGCCGGCGGCATTCATATGTAAATAAAGGCGGCATTCAGATGTATATCATGCCCCTCTGCAGTGAAGGCATGATGTGCTGTAACCTCTAACAACCAATCAGTGAGCAGTATTACTGTACAGTAATCTCTAGCAACAAATCAACAAGAAGAAATCATGTGCTGTTACCTCTAGCAACTAATCAATGAGCCGTAATGTGTGCTGTAACCTCTAGCAACCAGTCAGTAAGTGGTAATGATATGCTGTAACCTCTAGCAACCAATCACAATCACTGCCTGATCTGATACAGTAAACCGATTTTAAGTCTAGCTGATATTTATTGTATGTCTCAGAGCAGGTGGAGAACAAAACTGCATGGGGGGCCCAAGAAATTTTTTGCCCAGGGTCCAATCAACATTAAAGACAGCCCTGGTTATAACCATTCCCCACTCTATTCAGTACTAAAAACAATGCTCAACTCTGTCCCAGTCTCATGTATCAGAGTAATATTTTCATGGACCCTCAACTATCAGTCTTTGAACCTCCAAAATGTGTTTTCTTTGGAAAATATATTCCAACAGTTAAAAGACCCCAATTTTTTGGAACGCATAGGGGGGGAAGGGTTGGGACTTTGTGTGTGGTGTATGTGATGGAACCAAACATGATTAAATGGGTATAGATAAAAAACCTTTATTAATACACCAATGGTTAACATTTTAAAACAATGTAGTTTGCATACAAGCTAAAAAATACATTATACTGATGGCATTATATAACAATACAGCACATTTTTCATATATGGTCCCCCCATATGATGGGTAGAAAAAGGTCATAGTAGGATCTAACAGCATGGTAAAACCATCTAAAATAGTTGAAATGTAGTGGATGCATCAGAAGTAAGCTTGACGCGTTTCGTGGGCTTATACCCACTCGTCAGGAGCACGATGCATCAAATTCTAAAAGAAAGGGAATGGGGAGACCCATGATATAATGTGACTGCCCATATGGGGAAAATGGAGATGAATAGAAATAATGACTGTCCATGCCTACTCAATACTCACGTTTGAATCAATGTGGGGGACTGTGTGAAACCATGTGCCAGAGACCGGCCAGGGAAGTCTCGCCCGGTATCTGGAGAGGGGAACCAAGGAGAAAATGGGAACAAATGCCGGTTCCCCCAGAGTGTCCTAGATGAAAGGTCTTTGTGGCGTGATTGAGTTTCTATGAAGTAAAAAATTGTTTGTATAAATGATGTGTACCATCAAAATATATAATGATAAAAGGAGAGGGGTGACACCCATGATCATAGTAAAGGAATGGTGTGGACCATCTAGCCAAGGTGACAGAGGAGATGAGAGAGCAGGCAACCCAGAAAGGAAGGATAAGTGTGTCAAAAGAAAAGAAAAAGATGGAAAGAGTTTGTGCAAAAAGGTTGTTAGAATGTATGAAGGAAATAATGTGCACAGGACTGCTCACTGTGCAATTACCTTGGTGGAGCGTTAAAAAATGAATGTGATGAATCCTGGCTAAGAAGGTATTGATCTGGATGTCCAAGGGTGTACCACCTTGTCAGTGAACTGTCAAAAACTGGGGACCGGGAAAGAGCCCAAAATGACCATGGATTGCCCTCTAGCGTCACGCAATTTTTTTTTGAACCAACCCATTTGAGACCTTGGTTCATAGGCTCTGAATCTTCTAGACTGCCGAGTGATATTCTAAAATGTGCATGTTACATTTCTTATAGACCAGTCTAAAAACGAACCTTCTTGAAGCCAATTACTTCAAACTGTCCTTGGCACTAGCGGAGTTGGAGCAGCAGTCTCTTCCAACACACCCATGCAGTGAACGCATGGTCAAGTGGAGAGAAAAGGTAAATTAAAATGATAACAGAATGCATGTATGAAAATGTGAAGCATCATAAGACTGAAAATAACTTGCAAGGTTGGCGGACAGTATTAACCCGTTTTTAAAATATTTAAAAAAATAAATTCACAGGGACTGACATATTGCCAATGTAGCATGTGCTTTTTCAGGCAATGTAGCAGATGGTCAGGATAGAATAGCACCATTCCCTTTTACAACTTTTCGTAAAAGAGAGAGAAAGAAAGAGGGTCTAATATAGTTAAAGTGTAATGAGAACAGAACAATGAGACACAAGTATGCTTGCAGATACAATATATTATAAGTATCCAAGTATATATTTTTTTTGGGGGGTGGCTGTTTGACACAATGAGAAAAGAGAATAAAGGGTGTCAGCAAAGGGCCAATCCATTCTCTGAAGAGGGCCTTCTAAAATTCATGTCTGCCAGCACAATTTTGGTTAATCTCTTCTGTGAGAGAGGTACCTACAGTATGAAATGCTCTTGTTATGACTGCATACATCTTAATGTTAAAATATCTCCTGCGCTATAGTATTATGTAAAAAAAATGCAAGCAGCTGCCAGCGTCCAAATATGTCACCAACACTGTATAGGAAAGCAAAATGTGGGTGCAGCGCTACAATTAACCTCCCCCTATTCTTTAAACAGCATCATAAACACTATTAATACACTTTTTGCAATCAGTGCTAAGTGCAAAAAAAAATGCTATGTGCAAAAAAAATTCATACAAATTTATATAACAATAAAGTCGTATAAAGTGCATCATAAAGGTGTCTCTTGTGCTTCTTATTTCATAAAAGTTCAAAAAATGGGGCGAAAGATAACCTGCAATTTTCACTCCAGTGTCGGTTTCATGCTTCCTTCTACCCACCACACTCACTGGCCATCTATGACCCCTTATTTTTATAAGTGGGACTAATAGCTTGTTGCCTCTCCTCCAGGCTCCTCTCTCTCCACGCTTGGAGTGTATCCAAATGCTGCTAGCTCTTCTCTAGGGACCAATACAGGAGTACATGGAACAAACCAATAATGCTTCCAATAGTGTTTTTCCTGATTTACTTCCGTTTGTTTTTATGTGTTTCATTTAAAACAATAGTCCACAAGATTAATTTTCCAATACCAGCAAGGATACTTAGTCTAACAGTTTTAATCCAGTGAAAATGCTCAGTAAACCCTAAAATTCTGAGTGATTAAATGTCAGTGCTAGTCAGAAGAGTGTAAAATATCTTCTAATTGGTTGCTTTGGGACACTTGGTACAATGTGTTTTCCATTGCTTTAGTGAACAAGCTTATAAGGGTTTATATTCAGGGTAGCTGTCCGGGTGGCTGGTCTCAGATGATCTTGGAGGTGAAGATGCTGGATGTTGAGGTCCAGGACTGGTGTGGTTACACGTAGTCTGCGGTTGTGAGGCCGGTTGGATTTACTGCCAAATTCTCTGAAATGCCTTTGGAGACGGCTTATGGTAGAGAAATGAACATTCAATTCAAGGACAACAGCTCTGGGGACATTCCTGCAGTCAGCATGCCAATTGCACGCTCCCTCAAAACTTGGCACATCTGTGGCATTGTGTTGTGTGATAAAACTTCACATTTTAGAGTGGCCTTTTATTGTGGCCAGCCTAAGGCCCACCTGTGCAATGATCATGCTGTCTAATCAGCATCTTTATGGGCCACACCTGTGAGGGGGATGGATTATCTCGGCAAAGGAGAAGTGCTCACTAATACAGATTTAGCCCTGGTTCACACTGGTGTGATTTCAGGTGCGACATGTGATTTCAAAATCGTACCTGAAGTTGCACCCCATGGATTTCAATGGAAATGTACTAATTGGTGCGACACAAGACACTAGCGATTTCCAAAAGGTTTTTGTATTACTTTTTTGCGATTTCAGGTCGATTTAACATCCATAGAGTGCTATGTAAATCGATCTGAAAATCGCAGTACTGTTTATATCAGTGCGATTTGGAGCAGTCTTTTTTTTTTTTGGTGATGTCATTGCAGCTTCAGCTGATCTGTCCCCCTAGCAGGTGTTTTCGTGAGGAGTTTGGAGCAGGACTTTTTTTTTAACCCTGCCAGCGCTGCTATGTGTATGAATACAGCTGACCTGTCCCCTCCCCTAGAAGGTGTTACAGTGAGGAGTTTGGAGCAAGACGTTTTTTTTTTCTTCACAGCCAGCGCTGCTATCTTTATCAAGTCACAAATCAGCTTGCTTTTCATTGGAATAAGTACAAATCATACTATCTGCAAATCGCAAGTAGGCTCCAGAAATCGCAAACAAATACAAAAGAAATCGGAACAAAATCAGAAGTGACTGGGAAAGAAATCGGAGTGCCAAATCGCACTCAAAACATGAGATTTGTAAATCGCACCAGTGTGAACCAGAGCTTACAGATTTGTGAACAATATTTGAGAGAAATAGGCCTTTTGTGTCCATAGAAAAAGTCGTAGATTTTTAAGTTCAGCTCATGATAAATAGGGGCAGACACAAAAGTGTTGCATTTATAATTTTGCTCAGTGTATTTTAGAGAAATCTTCTCTGTTTATTTCTCACAGGGATGTCAGCTGTGTTCTGTGCAGGTATCCCGATCTATAAATGCCAGCAAGCTAAGGCGTGCTTCCACCAGGAGGATATCGAGCAGGAGTACCGGATACAGTAACTCCTCAACTAATGACTACGTCATAGAACCTGATGATATGGATTTTCCCAGCAAACCACCAAGAGGCTTAACCAAAAGATCTTCAAAAAATATGCGTGGCTCAATGAGGGAACATGGAGGTGACTGAAAAAATGATACATTTATCAAAGCTAAAACCAATATAGTATATACTGTTAAATAGATAGCCATTTTTAGCAAAAGTCGCCCAGGGTTTATCCCTTTGATCGGTATTTACTACTGTCCATATCTCAACAAAAAAATCTCTCCATACTACACACTAGTTTAGCTGTGACAGCAAGGATTCTCTAAGCTGAAGTTTTTGCTTCATTCCGGAGTGCATACACCATAAATTCCAATGGAGGATCCATTAGCCAGCCCCCTTTTTGATCTCACAAGTGAATATATAAGAAGAAAGTACTCCAAAGAGAGGGACCAATAGATTTAACTCATGTTCATGGATAAGTAAAGTTGAGAGTTTTCAATTGCCTGAAATGTCAGTGAAAGTAGGGATATTTTTGTGACATTTTGCCATTTTGACACAATAATTTGCAGTGGAGAAAGGTGAAGTTAAAGCCCAATTTCAACTTAATTTTTTTTAAATCTACATAAAAAAAATGTTCCCTGCAAACTCACTGCTCTGTTACCCAGTGCTGTCCAGTGTCGTCCAGTGTCATGCAACCCAACAATGAGATGCGCTATGAAACCATCCTCAGGTTAGAGGAGAAAGCTGCAGAGAATGTCACTTGAAGGGGACCTGGGGGTGACAAGGGGGAGCTGGATGTGGGTTTTATGTCAATTTTGCCAAAATCACTGAACTCATTGCTACTTATATCAGAGGCCTGACTACCACTGAAGGATCAGAGGGCAGAGAAGGGGATTACAGATAGCAGTAGAGATTCTTCCTCATACTACCCTACATTTTTACAAACTTAGTAGAAATTTAATTTAAATTCTCCTTTGTGATGTGTCAAAAATTCAACTGTTGAATTTTTGATTGGGACGATGAGAAATATATGAGGAGGATGAGGATGAGAAATATATACCGTATTTATCGGCGTATAACACGCACCGGCGTATAACACGCACCCCAAGTTTAGGAGGAAATTTTAGGGAAAAAAACTTTTAGCAGGGAAGTTTAAGGAAAAATAACTTACATTTAAATGCAGCCTTGTCAGTGTCCATTGCAGCCTTGTCAGTGTCCATTGCAGCCTTGTCACAGTGCAGCCTTGTCAGTGTCCATTGCAGCCTTGTCACAGTGCAGCCTTGTCAGTGTCCATTGCAGCCTTGTCACAGTGCAGCCTTGTCAGTGTCCACTGCAGCCTTGCCCCAGAGTCCATTTCAGCCTTGCCCCAGAGTCGCCGTGCAGCCTTGCCCCAGAGTCGCCGTGCAGCCTTGCCCCCAGTGTCGCCGTGCAGCCTTGCCCCCAGTGTCGCCGTGCAGCCTTGCCCCCAGTGTCGCCATGCATCATTTTAAAATTGGCGCCGAGACTGTGCGAATGCCGGGGACGCAGGGGACGCAGGGGACGCAGGGACTGGGTGGAGCCGCCGCCGAGATACACATAGCCGAGTGTACTCGGCTATACTCGGCTTTTCTCGGCTCCGCTCACAGTCACGCCGAGTCCCGCCCTATGATGGACATAACACAGGTCCAATGGCGGGACTGGGCGTGACTGTGAGCGGAGCCGAGAAAAGCCGAGTATAGCCGAGTACATTCGGCTATGTGTATCTCGCTCTGCTCCGCTCACAGTCAGCGGAGACAGCTCAGGGATGACAGTATCGGCGTATAACACGCACCCACGATTTTCCCCTGATTTTCAGGGGAAAAAAGTGCGTGTTATACGCCGATAAATACGGTACTGTACACACAGATTATATCTGTATTGTTAAAGCACTCCTGAAGTTTTTAAAAGAGTTCTAAAGGCAGAAGGTGTTTTATCTTAATGCATTCTATGCATTAAGATAAAAAAACCTTCTGTGTATACCACCCTTCCTAGCACCACCTAATTACTTACCTGAGCCCCATCTTTCTCCAGCGGTGTCCACGAGTGTCTTAGCCATCCGGGACTCTCCTTCTGATTGACTGAGACACAGCAGTGGCGCCATTGGCTCCCACAGCTGTCAATAAACGTCAGTTAGCCAATCAGGGGAGAGAGGGGGCGGAGCTGGACGGGGCTCTGTGTCTGAATGAACACACGGAGCTGTGACTCGGCTCAGGTGCCCCCATAGCAAGCTGCTTGCTGTGGAGGCACTGAACAGGAGGGAGGGGCCAAGGGCAGCAAAGAGGCACCCAAGAAGAGGAGAATCCAGGCTACTCTGTTCAAAACCAACTGCACAGAGGAAGTAAGTATAACATGTTTGTTATTTAAAAAAAAAAACAAAAAAAACAAATGCATTTACAATTACTTTAAATTCTTTGTAAATACATATAGGCAGAATTTAGGTGAGCCATTCATTTTGTTTACAAAGTTCTTTACATCAGTGGTTATCAACCCTGTCCTCAAGTACCCCCAATAGGCCATGTTTTGTGAATTTCTCTTAGATAAAATAGCTGTCCAAAATACCAAACCATTGACTCTGGTTTAAATCACCTGTGCAAGATAAAGGAAAACCTGCAAACATGGCCTGTTTGGAGTACTTGAGGACAGGGTTGGGAACCACTGCTTTACATCAAATTTCTCAGATGATTGTAGTTGGGTTTTAAAAGGATCTTTGCTTTTTTATTTAACTATTGTAATGAGGTAGGTAGGAGGAGGTTCAACATAAATGTCCATTCCCTTCCCAGAAGAGCACCTTTTACCCTAGTTGCAGAAGCCCACCTTGCCGGTTGACTACAATGATGGATCTTGCAAAGGTCAGCTTGGTTGTCAGGGAAGTTGGGATCTCTGCTGTTCAGGGTAACACTTACACACTCACATGAAAGTACACAAATAATGGCAAAAAGCGCAGAGCAAATTTATTGGATCAATTTAGCATGAAAGCTGGTAAATATAGGCTATTTTAATGAATGCATCATGTAATGTGTATGTGTGTGTGTGTGTGTGTTTGTGTATATATATATATATATATATATATATATATATATATATGTGTATATATATACACAGTATCTCACAAAAGTGAGTACACCCCTCACATTTTTGAAAATATTTTATTATAGCTTTTCATGTGACAACACTGAAGAAATTACACTTTGCTACAATGTAGTGAGTGTACAGTTTGTATAACAGTGTAAATGTGTTGTCTCCTCAAAATAACTCAACACACAGCCATCAATGTCTAAACTGCTGGCAACATAAGTGAGGTATATGTGTATATATATATATATATATATATATATATACCTATAGAGTATAGTGGTGACCAGTAGATTCTAAAGACTGTGCTCTAAATTTTGATCGGCTAACTTGTTGCATGCTTCATTCACCAAACCACCATTAGGAGCTGCCAAATTGTTGGTGAGCAGGGCCGCCATCAGGGGGGTACAGGCAGTACACCTGTAAGGGGCCCGGATGGCAACCCCTTTTTTTTGCAAGGGCCCCAGGGCCCCGGATGGCAACCCCCCTTGTTTTTTTATACATTTTTTATTTATTATTTGTAAGGGGCCCAGAGGTCCCCAGGGCCCCGGATGGCCACCTCCCCTTTTTTCTTTGTTCTTTTGTTCCCCCCCCCGCTTCTCAATTCATGGCACCCCCCCCCCCCCGCTTTCCCAATTTGCGGCGGCAGCACCCCCCCCTCCTGGTTCTCCTCTGCTGATGTAGAGAGGCCTGCTGTTTCGGTTGATTATCTGAATATCAGATAATAGGCAAGGAGCCCAGTCTTTACAAGTGCTATTGAAATCAAATAAATTAAGGTAAGGATTTTTGTCCTGTGGGCAGTGGGAGACCTAGTATGTTGAATCTCCTTCTATCTCTTTGCTAGTGTTACATAAAAATTATATGTGGAGAAGCTCTTTAAAGTGGAGTTCCACTCAGAATTTTTTTTTATACTCACCCGAAATACCCGTTGCTATGCGGAAGTCCGTAATCTGCCTCTTCCGTAACCGCGGTCTGTTTTCTTCCCCATCCTCTTCTAGTGAATGGGGCGCGCTGCTTTCTGGGAACTGTGTGTAATCCCAGAGAGCAGCCACCCATTCACAAGTCGGCGCGAGATTCGCGCATGCGCAGTAGGAAACGGGCAGTGAAGCTGTAAGCTAAGTGTCCTGATTAAAAGTCAGCAGCTACAGTGTTAGTAGCTGCTGACTTTTAAAAAAAAATGTTTGCAGGTGGAGCTCCGCTTTAAAAACGAGAAATTGAACAATCATTACTATATGACATTATTACAGTTTACAAACTATCAGTATGCAAATGATGTTTAACCCCCCATTAACTCTATTTGCAGACATGGAGACTAGTGGTAATATTTCATGCCGGGTCTTATACCCATATGAGCCTCAGAGGAATGATGAACTGGGCTTACAGAAAGGTATGAAACATTCGGTTTGTTACGGTTTGTCTTTCGGGATTGGTGCCAAAGTTGAAAACATTTGCTATTGGCAACATACATAATCATACTTCAGTAAGAAAACTAGCAGTATGAAAAAGCAGCAACAAATAACAGCCAGTTGCGATTTATTATTTATTATTTATTGTAGGCAGCTTTGGCTTACTGCACTTTGCACATCATCATTTGCTCTTTGTTCAGCTTTATTCAATAAGCTTCAGTAGCTTGATATAATTGTAACATGCAGAATGTGCAGGACCCTTCAGGATCCTGCTGTTTTTCCCTGCCATCGAAGGACCACCTACCCCTAGATGAGCATCCACAGTAAAGTGCCCCTGAGCTCACAGAAATTGTGTTCCCCCTGTTGGGCAGAGTCACCCAACACTTACAAGTCACGGCAGAGTGGCTAAGACAATATTACAGGAGAGAGAGAACATCACAGGAGCAGGTATTGAAGTAAGTAAAACTACTGAACAACAATGCTGTTTTTTTGTTTTGTTTACTGGGCTGACAATCATGGAGGTATTTTTTGCACTGAACACCAATCCTTGTGTTAATTAAAAAAATAATCTGCGCTCCTAAATAACAAATGAACCAAATAAATGTGAACACATACAGTAATTGAAAAAATAAAAATGATAAAAAAAAAAACACACAAAAACAGTTGAAACACAAAAAATGTCCAAGGCTGTGATATGTGAAACAAACATAGGCGTGCGCACAGGGTGTGCCAGGTGTGACCAGGCACACCCTAATCACCCTGTGCAGCACAGATTTCCTCTACTGCCCTGGCTCCCATCTTTCCCCCTGCAACGCTGCCAGCTTTCCTCCTCTCCTATTGGCTGTTGCTGCTGGGATGTTTTAGGAGTGGGGAAAGGGGCCAGTAAATATGTAATTTACCGTCCCCTTCCCTTTCTGAATTAGCGATCGGTATTGTGTGTTTGGGGCGCACACCCTAATGGAAACAAATTATAAAAATATAAAAAGTCCTCCAATAACAATTGTGAATAGATTATGAAATCTTCATAAAGGATGGACCAATGGCCAGAGTTTGAAAGAAAATCCTGTGACTTGTTTGTATATATAAAGTGAATCCACCACCATATAAAGTGCACGCTTACCAGCTGCACAAGTTGTAAACACTTGTGGCTAAGCCTAAACCCAACCAGGGCCTTTTCCTGAGTGGGCTGCAGATGTCCGGTCTGGTCCTGAGACGTAGTAACTCGTTTGGTCAGGAACGTGTTTTGACACTGTGGTTTATGGACCCGTACACGGTTCAATCAGCAATGAGGTAGTAGTGGTTCAAAAAGAAAGGGCAGGAAAGATCGCCATAGGTAAAATCAAATGGTAGATTTATTCCAAAAACGTTAAAACAGTATCGCTAACAAGCATATACATATGTAGTAAAAAACTTCCAGTAAGATAAAACAGCCGGCCGGCAATAATACAAAAAGCGCCATGCAAACGGGACCTGTAACAGCGCGGTGACGTCACAGGATTTTTTTTTTAAACTCTGCCCATTAGTCCAGCCTTTATGAAGATTTCATAATCCATTCACAATTGTTATTGGAGGACTTTTTATATTTTTATAATTTGTTTCATATATCACAGCCTGGGACATTTTTTGTGTTTCAACTGTTTTTGTGTTTTTTTTCTTTATCATTTTTATTTTTTCAATCACTGTATGTGTTCACATTATTTAGGTTCATGTGTTATTTAGGAGGGCAGCTTCTTTTTTAACTTAGTGCTATTTGTGTGTGTATTTCACTTTGAGCTTGCTGCTTGACTTAGTAGGCAGGTGTCCAGCGCAGTTTAATATTTTTTTCCATTACCAATCCTTGTGTATTTAGGTGCACTGATCGCCAACCTTGGAGGTGTTTTGCTGTAGTGACACCTATTCTGTGGAACATTTTAGCACTGAAACCAATCCCAATTTTTTTGTATTCACACCAACCCTGGGGTTATTTGCTGCACTCACACCAACCCTGGGGGTATTTGCTGCACTCACACCAACCCTGGGGGTATTTGGTGCATTTACACGAACCCTGGGGGTATTTGCTGCACTCACACCAACCCTGGGGGTATTTGCTGCATTCACACCAACCCTGAGGGTATTTGCTGCACTCACACCAATCCTGGGGTTATTTGCTGCACTCACACCAACCCTGGGGGTATTTGCTGCACTCACACCAACCCTGGGGGTATTTGGTGCATTCACACCAACCCTGGGGGTATTTGCTGCACTCACACTAACCCTGGGGGTATTTGCTGGCACTCACACCAACCCTGGGGGTATTTGCTGGCACTCACACCAACCCTGGGGGTATTTGCTGCACTCACACCAACCCTGGGGGTATTTGCTGCACTCACACTAACCCTGGGGGTATTTGCTGCATTCACACCAACCCTGGGAGTATTTGCTGGCACTCACACCAATCCTGGGTGTATTTGCTGCACTCACACCAACCCTGGGGGTATTTGCTGCATTCACACCAACCCTGGGGGTATTTGCTGCATTCACACCAACCCTGGGGGTATTTGCTGCATTCACACCAATCCTGGGGGTATTTGCTGCACTCACACCAACCCTGGGGGTATTTGCTGCATTCACACCAACCCTGGGGGTATTTGCTGCATTCACACCAACCCTGGGGGTATTTGCTGCATTCACACCAACCCTGTGGGTATTTGCTGCACTCACACCAATCCTGGGGTTATTTTGCTGCATTGATAACAATCCTGGCGGCATTGACACCAATCCTGTCATACCCACTAGTATCGCCCACATCCTCTGCCAAAGGGGCTTGGAGAAATACAATTCTGGGAGATCTGGTAAATGTGAGGCTTTGACTATACAATGATTGTGCACTTAGTTGGCGCTCAAATGGTCCCAGCATCAGAGGAAGCCCAGACCAGCAATTTGGCTTAAAAATGGGTATTAGCATTTTACGGTGAATATACGTGATTTACTGTATAACTGCTGGACCTGTGTGTAGAGAATCCATGCTGTTCATTCTAACACCAAATAACATTTATTTTTTTTGTCTACAGGTGACTTGATTATCATTCAAAAGAAGAGCGATGATGGATGGTGGTTTGGAAGCCTCAAAGGAAAGAAGGGGTATTTCCCATCTACATACGTTGAAGAAGACCCTAACAATCAGTTTTCAGATGCTTAGTGGAAATTCTATTTGTATTATTATTTTTTTTTTAAACAGAAATGACAAAGTATGTTCACACTGACTTCATTTAAAGTCTCCAGAACTCTTTTCCCTGTGATCCAAGCTCCACTTACAGTACAGGTGTGAACTAGATTGCTTTGCATTATGTGGAATAATGGTGTCACCATTCCATTCAAAGCCCAAATCCATTCACATAGAATTATTACTATTTTAATTACTTAATAGTTTTTATATCTTCTCTTTAATGAAGCAAGTGTTTAATTTTTTCTATAGTTATTTCTAACCTCCACTGAGTGGCTGTCAGAATGTATAGTGGCAGCCGCACTTCAGGCTCCCAGAACAGTTTCTATTAGGCCCGGTTCTCACCGGCGGCGTGATCTCAAGACGATTTGAAACGCCTGCATGAGGCGATTTGCATAGTGACTTCTGTATAGAAGTCAATGCAAGTCACCCCGAGTCGCCCCCAAAAGAAGTACAGGAACCTTTTTCTAAGTCGGAGCGACCTGAGTCGCTCCTATTAGAACGGTTCCATAGTACAGAGCGGGACGCGACTCCTCAGGTGCCTGAGGAGTCGCCCGTATGTGAACCGGGCCTTAGAGAAAACTGTTACAGTATTGTGCCTTGAAATTTGTACTCAGAGGAAATCCATACAAGCACATGAGAGTTCATGCAAACATGATACATTTTGATTACAAATGACAGCTCATTTAATGTAATCTTTAAACTATTAAAGCGGAACTTCAGTCAATTTTTTAATTTTTCCATTTTTCATCTATTAAATCTTCTGCCCTTGTTGTTTTAACTTTGGATAGTAAAACATTTTTTTTTTCTGCCAGCAAATACCTTAAACAGCCCAATTCCTGTTTCTTGTCTGGTCATTAGCCTAGGCTTATAACATCGTGCACAGCTCTCTCTCTCACTCTTGTGAGAGCTTGTCAGGAAGGGAGAGGGGATGAGTCATAAGAGGGCCGATGAGAGCTGCAGAGCTGGAGGTGTGCCTCTGTGTAAATCCAGGAAGGGAACAGGCAGCAGCTTCAGCTGCCCACAGTTAAAATGGCTGCAGCCAGACTCAGTGGAGGGAGATTTCTGCAGCATATTTGACAAGTACAGAGTCGCAATATATATTAAAAAAATATACAAAGTGGTTGGAGGGAAGCTTCAGAATGGCAAAGATGTTTTTATTACAAATTATGTGAGAAGACTGCAGTTCCTCTTTAAGTATAAATTACATCATACAAAAACTATTAATTAATTAATGCATAGATACAGTTCTGTAACATGATGTGTAGGATATAAGTACTGTATACAATTTATGTAATATAAAAACGTAAATATAGCTTATGCTGTTTTTGATAATTGAATGGAAGGAAAAATTAATTAAGGGCAATGGGGCAGTAAAAACAGGTGGTTGATCCGCTTTAACGCCACCCCTCCTTTTCCCTTGACTGCCTACCTACAACCTGAAATGGTGGCCGTATACAAAAGGAACAAAGCAGGGCGCCAGATTAGTGTGAAGCTAATTAACAACACTTTATTTCAATCTCTCTTACATGTAAAAACCTGTGTACTGCTCCAATAGTCAGAGTGGAAGTGCAGGAACAGCTCTCAGCGATCTGGGTGAACCGATGGCAGCTTCAAGTTCAGGGCAAAGGAAGGGACCTGCTGTGGGGTGACTGATTGGCAGCGTCTCCTGCTGTGCACCTTTTGCAGACCTACGAGGGATTCTCCATATCCATTGGTCAGGAGTTGCCGGCTCGTGTGTGCATCTTTCATCTATCCCAACTGCTTCTCCATCCGCTGCTGTGAATTTTATTAACTTTATGGACTTCCATTTTTTTCTGTCGTTGATTGTGCTTGTGATCTGTTTGTTAATGGCTGTTTGGGTTTGTATACATCGTCTTGCTTCATAAAGCAGCCCAACTATTGAAGTCATCAGCACTACGGCCCAACTGTGTCTCAAACGATTGGCTCATGGTTGCAGTATGGTATTTTATTGTAAAATGCCCCTTGAGATCTATAAATAAAAAAAGCTAGTCAGGCTGCAATATCACCTCCTGAATGCTGGTAAACTAGCTCTAAACCATCTCTAAAAAGTTATCCGCTGAGGAAAATTTATAAAACAAATTAGTTTTGTCTGGGTGAAGTACAGAAGATGTTTTGGGAGAAAAGGAGAGCCCACAAGGTGAATCAATAGGTGGGAGCATAGGTGTGGCGTGTTCCCACTTCAGCTACATGTCTATTTAATATGTCTAATTAGGCTGGGTTCACACTGGTGCGAACACAGATATCGCATATGATTTGCATCGCATTGTTGGTGTCAGTTGGCAGAATAGTGTCTCATATCAATGGGAGGAATAGTGCTCCAAGGGCTGGATAAAGACAAGAAAAGGGCCATATCTGTCCGCAGTTTGGAGACCACTGCTATAGAGTATATTAAAAAAGAAAAAAAATTGCTGTGCGCCACTAAAGTGTTTGGGTTTGGCTTGAAGAAAAAGTGACAACCCTACACACGGGTGTTCACACCTATGCGATCCGATTCCTGTACCATTTGAAAGTTCACACTGCGATCTGGCAACTGATCTGTAGGGCTGAGCTTTATGTTCGACTCGATCATTGGCTGTTCGCCCCTTTGCTGAATAGCAAACAATTTGGGGTGTTCGCGGCAAATTCGAAAGCTGCGGAACACCCTTTAAAAGTCTATGGGAGAAATCAAAAGTGCTAATTTTAAAGGTTAATATGCAAATTATTGTCCTAAAAAGTGTTTGGGGACCTGGGTCCTGCCCCAGGGGACATGTATCAATGCAAAATGTTTTTTCGGGAGCAGTGATTTTAATAATGCTTAAAGTGAAACAATAACAGTGAAATATTCCTTTCAATTTCGTACCTGGGCGGTGTCTATAGTATGCCTGTAAAGTAGCGCATGTTTCCCGAGCTTAGAAAAGTCCCTGCACAAAATGACATTTCTAAAGAAAAAAAAGTAATTTAAAATTACTTGCGGCTATAATGAATTGTCGGGTCCCGGCAATACAGATAAAAGTAATTGAAAAAAGCGACATGGGTTTCCCCCCCAGTCCATTACCAGGCCCTTTGGGTCTGGTATGAATATTAAGGGGAACCCCGAATTCCATTACCAGGCCCTTCAAGTCTGGTATGGATATTAAGGCTCCATGTACACAGAAGCTCAAAAACGGTCGTTTTTAAAGCAGCAGAAAAAGCTAGCTTTTATCAGCGGTTTTTTACTAGCTTTTATTAGCGTTTTTCAGTGTAGCGTTTTTTCTTTTTTTTTTTCTTTTTCAATGGACCAAAAAATGCTAAAAAACGCTCGCGGCCAGCGTTTTTGAGCGTTTATGAGCGTTTTTCGCCGTTTTGCGTTTTTTTTAGTTTTTTTCTGCCGAAAAATGGCACATTGAATGCAAATTTCTTGCGTTCAGAAAAAAGCCCATTAACTCCACTGCTCATTAAAGCTAAAAAACGTTATGTGTACATGAACACATAGGCTAACATAGAGTGCAGTTAATGGGCTTTTTAAAAAAACGCCAAAACGCCAATAAACTGCAGTTTATCAGCTTCTGTGTACATGGAGCCTAAGAGTAACCCTGCGGCAAATAAAAAAAAATGGCGTAGGGGTCCCCCTCAAAATCCATACCAGACCCTTCAGGTCTGGTATGGATTTTAAGGGGAACCCATGCCAAAATAAAAAGAAAAAATGACGTGGGGTTCCCCCCAAAAATCCATACCAGACCCTTATCCGAGCACGCAACCTGGCAGGCTGCAGGAAAACAGGGGGGACAAGAGAGCGCCCCCCCTCCTGAACCGTACCAGGCCACATGCCCTCAACATGGGGAGGATGTCCCCATTTTGATGGGGCCAAGGGCCTCATCCCCACAACCCTTGCCCGGTGGTTGTGGGGGTCTGCGGGCAGGGGGCTTATCGGAATCTGGAAGCCCCCTTTAACAAAGGGGACCCCCTATGTGAATTGGTAACGGGGTACAATGTACCCCTACCATTTCACCCAAAAAAGTGACAAAAAAGGTAAAAAAAAACACACACACACAGCTTGGGACAAGTCCTTTAATAAAAAATAAAAATTCCAGCGCTGTAATCCTTCTACGACCCACCGCCACGAACGATACAGCCTCCATTGGAGGCGCCCGGCCGAATAATGCGCGACCCGTCTGACAGATCTTAAATAACGGAGGGCGGGGCCACCCGTGACGTGGATGAGTGACCCTGCCCCCCTCTGACGCAACGGGGGTTTCCGGCGGTTTCCCCGTGGTGTCACGGGTGACCCCGCCCCCTCTGACGTGTCACGGGAAACCCCCGTTGCGTCAGAGGGGGACAGGGTCCCCCGTGACACCACAGGGAAACAGACGGAAATCCCTGTTGCGTCAGAGGGGGGCGGGGTCACCTGTCCACGTCATGGGTGGCCCCAACCTTGGTTATTTAAGAGCTGTCAGACGGGTTGCGCGTCATTCGGCCGGGCGCCTCCTATGGAAGCTGTATCGTTCATGGCGGCGGGTCGTAGAAGGATTACAGCGCTGGAATTTTTTTTTTTTTATTAGGACTTGTCCCAAGCTGTGTGTGTGTTTTTTTACCTTTTTTGTCACTTTTTTGGGTGAAATTGTAGGGGTACAATGTACCCCGTTACCAATTCACATAGGGGGCCGTGATCTGGGGGTCCCCTTTGTTAAAGGGGGCTTCCAGATTCCGATAAGCCCCCCGACCGCAGCCCCCCACAACCACCAGGCAAGGGTTGTGGGGATGAGGCCCTTGTCCCCATCAACATGGGGACATCCTCCCCATGTTGAGGGCATGTGGCCTGGTATGGTTCGGGGGGGTGCTCTCTCGTCCCCCCTCTTTTCCTGCGGCCTGCCAGGTTGTGTGCTCGGATAAGGGTCTGGTATGGATTTTTGGGGGAACCCCACGCCATTTTTTTTATTTTGGCGCGGAGTTCCCCTTAAAATCCATACCAGACCTGAAGGGTCTGGTATGGATTTTGAGGGGGACCCCTACGCCAGTTTTCTTTAAATTTGGCGCAGGGTTCCCCTTAATATCCATACCAGACCTGAAGGGCCTGGTAATAGAATTTGGGGGGACCCCCACGCATTTTTTGTTTGGTTCGACCCAAAGGGCTTGTTAATGGACTGGGGGGAAAACCCATGTCGTTTTTTTCAATGACTTTTATCTGTATATGCAGCAGGCCAGATGATTTTACCATCGAAGCTGTTAACATGACCCAGAGATTTTTAAGCAGAGGTTATTCTCCGAACATATGTAAAAAGAGCACTGGTATCCGCGAGTGCTACCCCTAGAGAGACACTGTTGCAAGAGCATGCTAGTAAACGCAATCAGAAATCAGCCATGTCGTTTAATAGGGCTCCAGTATTTTCCACACCGTATAGTTTAGAATTTCATAAAATTAAATCTACCATTGAAAAATATCTCCCCATCCTGTTGAATGATCCAACATATCAGGAGATACTATCGAAAGGAATAAAATCAGTGTCTCGATGAGCCCCACTTTAGGGAGTCGGCTCTCTCCCAGTCTTTTCCTCAGCAAGCCCTCAGTATCCAACTGGCTACATTTCAAGGGCACGTTTAAATGTGGTATTGCAGGTTGCAATTATTGTAAACATATTAAAACAGGCCAGGTGGTACAGTCCAGTACCAACCACAAAACTTTTGACATAAAGCAGTTTATTAACTGCAACACAAAATTCCTGGTGTATGTTATCAAATGTGAATCGTGCAACATCCAATATGTCGGGCGCACTACTCGCAGACTTAAGGATAGACTATACGACCAGTGGCGTCACTAGGGTTGGTGTCACCCGGTGCGGTAAAATATGGTGTCACCCCCCCCCCGTCTAGGCTGCCCAGCACCATGCAGGCAGCACACAGTCACGGGGCGCACCCCAAACCAGCCCCTGTAAATGATAGTTTAGGGCGGTATAGTGGCAGGTTAGGGTAGTATAGGGTGGTATAGTGGCAGGTTGGGGTGGTATATGGCAGGTTAGGGTGTTACAGGGCAGGTTAAGGCGGTATGGAGCAGGTTGGGGTGGTATAGGGAAAGTTAGGGTGGTACAGGAAAATTAGGGTGGGAAAGGGCATGTTGGGGTGGTATAGGACTGGTTGGGGTGGTATAGGGCAGGTTGGGGTAGCATGGGGCAAGATGGGGTGGTATACGGCAGGCTGGGGTGGCACAGGGCAGGCTGGTGTGGTACAGGGCAGGCCGGTGTGGCACAGGGCAGGCTGGGGTGGTATAGGGCAGGCTGGGGGGGTATGGGGCAGGCTGGGGTGGCACAGGGCAGGCTGGGGGGTATGGGGCAGGCTGGGGTGGCACAGGGAAGGCTGGGGTGATATAGGGCAGGCTGGGGTGGCACAGGGCAGGCTGGCATGGCACAGGGCAGACTGGGGTGGTATACAGCAGGCTGGGGTGGTATGGGGCAGCACAGGGCAGGCTGGGGTGGTATAGGGCAGGCTGGCATGGCACAGGGCAGGCTGCGGGGGTATGGGGCAGGCTGGGGTGGCACAGGGCTGGCTGGGGTTGTATACAGCAGGCTGGGGTGGCACAGGGCAGGCTGGGGTGGTACAGGGCAGGCTGGCGTTGTATACAGCAGGCTGGGGTGGTATATTATATGTATTAGGCACAGTAGCTGAGTGTACTGGTCTGGTGGGGGGAGGGGGGTGGCTGGACACAGCTATATTATATATAGCTGTGTCTAGCAGACCACCTTGCACCCCCCCTCCCTCGTTATCAGACTAGCACAGCACAGGGCGCCAGACACTGTCTGAGAGTCCTCCCACACCAGCTCTCAGGTGGCCTGCCGGTACCATGGAAACCCCCCCACCTACACCTCACCTTGGGCTCGGCGATGGACACCAGGACACCCCCTCGCAAGCCGAGTGTCACCCTTCACTCGTTCACTTCCCTCCCGCCTGTACTGTATTCACCTCTTCCGGCCGGGAGTCTGGAGAAGAGACGGGGACAGCGTCACAGCATGCAGCCGCGCCGCCCGGGCGGTGTGAGATGTGACAGGCACACGCTCACTGGCTCAGTAGGGAGGACCCAGAGGAGGAAGTAGGAGAAGCACGCACACCAGGCGTGGCCGCGGTGCTGGAGGTGTTCTTCCAGCAGGGTGACCGGGGTCAGGCTGAAAAAAAAAATACCAGGTTTTTCCTCACCCTCGGGAGAGTCGGGATGGTGTCACCCCTCTAGCGGGTGTCACCCGGGTGCGGACCGCACCCCCCGCACCCCCCTAGCAACGCCTCTGTATACGACCATTTGTTTGACATACAGAAGGATAAGAACACCAATGTTGTCAGGCATTGGGTCTCTGTACATCACAAAAATACATCATGCCTTTCCATTCAAGGGATTGAAAGGATCAATACCCCAGTCAGAGGGGGGGATAGGTTCAGGACATTGTGCAGACGTGAGGTCTATTGGATTTTCTCATTACATACAAGAATACCAAATGGTTTAAATTTTGAGTGGGATGTTTCCCATTATTATGACTAATTCTCACTGCCTGCACAGTGACCTGACCATCCTGCTGAAGCTGCCCCTGTTTCCATGTGCCCATAGACACATATTTAGTGATGTCGGGTTCTTTGTTGGAACCTTTTACTATTTAATTTCGATGCCGCGTCCACACGACCGTTTTTAATGTCATTGAATAAAACTGCATTTTTCTCGACGTGATTCTTCTCAAGCCTGCCTTGCCTACACACTATCGTTGAAAAAAATGCTTGAGTAAAGCGCGGTGACGTACGACACGTACAACGGCACTATAAAGGGGAAGTTCCATTCGGATGGCGCCACCCTTCATGTTAGTAAAGTTTGTTGAGAGACGATTCGCGCTTTTCAGCCTCGTGCTTTTCAGTCCGTTACAGCGTGACGAATGTGCTATCTCCATTACGAACGCTAGTTTTACCAGAACGAGCGCTCCCGTCTCATACTTGATTCTGAGCATGCGCATTTTTTTTCACGTCATTGAAGCCTACACACGGCCGTTTTTCATGACGAGAAAAACGACGAGGTGAAAAACGACGAGAACAATTAGAGCATGTTCCAATTTTTTCATGGCCATTTTTCACGTCGTGAAAAATGCTCAAGCCCACACACGATCATTTTTAATGACCATTTTAAAAATTGCATTTTTCTCGTCATTAAAAACGGTCGTGTGTACACGGCATCATAATATGTGTATCTTGAACGAATGTCAGGATTTAACTTTTGTGTTGATCTTTGGGCACATGACATTGAAGAGTCCTACTGTTTTATGGGGTTTCTTTTTCTCTTTTTTCTCCTCTTTTTCCTACAGTTTATGAACTATCGTTGATACTTTCAGAGGAGCTGTATAGATTCACCCATTCTTTGCACAATTGCTAACTAGTGCGAAGCCAATCATGATTGTGTAATTATGTCATGTGTTCATGTTTTATGCATTAAGGATTTTTCTTCTTTATCTTTTCCTTTTTTTGTTTATTTTCAAGATTTAAGACTGTTTTTGATGCAGTTTTCATATATAGACCATATAAACTATATGTTGTAATATGCGGTGTTTGATATGCCATTCTAGAATACTAGGTTTACATCGAGTACTATCTATGGGGTTTTTGGTTTAGGAATGTGCTATATATACTTCTGTCTTATTCTTTAATTTTATTTAATTTTATTACGTCTTTCAAGGATTCAACAACAAGGTTTATGATAGACACACTATTATACTATATACATTGCACCTATTACACCATACCCATCCATTATGGAATCACTCCTTCACACATTGTTGATCTAGTTGGTGCCCCCTATATGCGGTGCTGTGTCACCCGCATATATGGTGCTGTTCCACCTGCATACACATACATCACATCATTTTAGGATAGCCTGTTGATACTTTTCATGATTTGGAAGTGTCCCTTATTTTTCACTTTTACCAGTAATTTGATTATTAAAACTCTGGGGCCTCTTTCTCTATATATGTTTAGACATCGCAATGCTCTTAGCGGCTTTAGATCCATAGGAGGGGATTTCCTATGATCATCATTAGCCCTTCATTTTTGCCAGGAGCTATACATTCTAATACACAGTCCATAGGGTGTACATTTGCGCTATGTGCTCAAAGTGGTTCATTGGTGGAGCAGATGTGGCTTCCAATCATTGTGATATATATGTGTGTTTTCACAATTTCATTTATTATTTTTTGATCACAGTGCAGACATATAACCGGGGAGACACAGATCCTGTGTTTCTTTTACAAAATGTTATCTTGATCTGCATACATATCATATTTTTATTTATTAATTTAACGTATATAAATAATTGATAATTAGCAATTAATTTTACTAAAGGAATTTTACTAAGAATCATCCATTTTCGATATGAAGACATTGGTACTTATAAGCTTTTCATATATTTACATACATATTATTCACACATGTTACAGGGAATCATCACCAGAAGTTTATTATTATTACATATATAATTTTTGCGTGTACTGGTGTTGATGAAATATTATCATACATTTTTCAAATTTTTTCCATCTCATACACTTCACACATAACAAAATTCTAGCAGACACCCTGATGTGGCACAGCTTACCAGTATTTTTCACACACATCGGATTCTAGTCTATTATGCACGTTAGCATTAACTTTGGATTTTAAGTTTTGGTTTTTTAACTATGTCAATGTTCACTTTTTCATGAAATATATACACATAGGTATATATAATCATACACTTCAACATATTGTGGCACCTACATTGCATAATTTTTCTTATTATCCATACTATTTCTTTTAATATACATTTACTTGATTTTATTTCTTCACTAAATTTAATCAATTCATTTTTTGAGAGATTTTATTTTTTTAATTTTTTTTTCACTTTTGGTAGTTAGTACACTTGTATTACATGCCCTTCAACACCAATTATCTCATCACTCACCAATTACAGGTTAATTACCTACACCTTGTTTTTGGATCACATGACCCTCTTTTGAGGGGTATATTATAGAAATCATTTGTGTATTTGACAGCTATGATTAAACACTAGTACAGTGTGAAACGCGTCAGGTTGACCAGTGTGCTGTGATCTACAGTGTGGTTTTTTGGATTTTACAAATAAAGGCTTTTTTATTCGGAGTGCTGCAGTCCAGAAGAATTTGTTCTTTTGCTTTGCCTGATTGTGCATTACTTGCACCCGTGGTGTTTGGGAAGAAGTGATCACCTGGAAGATACTCACACCTGAGCGGCTTTCCTCGTTTGTTACTTTTATCTGTATTGCCGGGACCCGACAATTCATTATAGCCACGAGTAGTTTTAAATTACTTTTTTTCCTTTAGCAATGTCATTTTGTGCGGGGACTTTTCTAAGCACGGGAAACATGCGCTACTTTACAGGCATGCTATAGACACCCCCCAGGTATGAAAAAACGGATGTTTTTAAAACTTTTTTTTCCATTGATACATGTCCCCTGGGGCAGGTCCCAGGTCCCCAAACACTTTTTATGACAATAGATTGCATATTAACCTTTAAAATTAGCACTTTTGATTTTTCATGTTCGTGTCCCATAGACTTTATTGGTGTTCGCGTGTTCGAACAAATTTTTTGCCTGTTTGCATGTTCTGCTGCAAACCGAACCGGGGGGTGTTCGGCTCCCTACTGATCTGGAGGTGTAATTATGGACGCACTGCCACTGTCCTGAGGGCACTTTTCAATGCTGCATAATGATTAGAGTTTTACAACATATCATCGGAATCAGCCTTTTTCAACCAAGGGGGGGTGCCTTTCTGGGTTCTTCAGAGGTGCCTTGGAAAAATGCCTAAAAATTGCCACAAATTGCTAAAAAAATTGTCATCAAGCCAGCAAGTGCATCAGGCCTGACTTTTTATTATACAAAGCCTCTATTTTTTTTATATGTAGCAATATAACCTTGGGCACCATCCAGGCCAACCGCTGGCATCCTAACAACTAATGAAGTAATCGAGTGATGAGGAGGACATCAGGCGCCTTCACAGCATCCTTGTTTGCCCCTCTGTCAGCACTGCGGTCATGTTAGCAAAGAGAGAGAAATAAACTGAGGGAAAAGAGAAATACTGGAATACTAGTACCAGTTTGCAAAAGTGGAGGAATAAATCACCCCTTATATCAGATGGCCCACACGTGTGGATGCTGCTGCAATTTGTAAAACTATTTTTGAGTCTTTTTACATTTAAGAAAGGGGTGCATAATTTTTATGGGTACCTTGACTGAAAAAAGGTTGATAAATACTATACGCAAATCGTGCACATGTAGATTTTTGCCTAAAATTAGCAACAAATATTTAAGCATTGTTCTCTAATTTAAAAATTGTATTTTAGTTCTTTGGTTTCTTTAAACAACATTAGTAATAATGACAACTTAGCATGTGCCTCTGCAATACATCATGTAGTCAAATTCACTGTTGCTTAATTGAGATATTAGGTGTTATCTTTTTTCAAACATCCATTGTATTGTCTTTTCAGAGAAATTCTTATATAATATAATATGAGTCAGTGCCAGGAACCAAGAGGCTCTTGGGAAAGTACAAACATTCATTCTTTTGTACTTTGCACATTCTGTTTGTCATTCTGTTATTTTAGCTTCAACTGATGTTTGTTGATCTGTCAGTCTCTGATCTATCCTATTTTCAAAAGACCCAAAGGAGCCAAAAGGAAGGCAAAACCTTCAGAAAGTGTGGTCCAGTTTACCTTAACAGAGAATTTAATGAATTTGTTATCCCTCTCGGTACTCTAGACAAATTCTGTATTTTTTTTAAAGTGTCTGTTTTAGAAGGCCCAAAGTAATTTTGCAGTGTGGTGTGCCCTTTAGTTTCAGTAGCTGTGTATGACTATTCCACATATTTAAAGCTCTTCATTACACAGAAACAATTGTGCAAATATAAATTAAATGGTTTGTCTCTACCTGCACATAATTCTGATAAGTGAGATATGGTGAACCCCAAAGTGTGTGGAGAGAATAGGGGAGTTGTACTCACCCTGATTTTAACCAGAATTTGCACGTTGGTATGTACCAAATAAGTCAGATGTAAATCTCATGGCTCATGTCATTTATGAATTGTGACACATTTAACGAAACGCAACCAAACTCAAGACACATTTGGCAAAAAGCAGAGGTATCATGAACCTTGACTAACTAGGGCAGTGCTGGAGCACCTTGGCACCCCAGATGTTTTGGAACTATATTTCCCATGATGCTCATGCACTCTACTGTGTAGTTGAGCATCATGGGAAATGCAGTTCCAAAACATCTGGGGTGACCAGGTTCGCCATCACTAAATTGGGTCTTTAAAGGATCCCGATGATGTTGTGTCATGAGTGGTCATAAACAATCTAGAGAGCAATACATATCTGTAAACCAGTTTTTTGGCTGAAAAATAAGAGTTCAGACGACATCTCAAATTCTCAATCCATCCTCCATAACTTCTACTGTAATGTGGTTACCTTCATGACAAGTAGTTACACTAATGGATAAGGATAGATGATACCAACCTATTTAGACCCAAGCACACCTAATTTACAAAGTCCAGAAGGCTAAAAAGACACATTAGACCTCCAAAATACATAAGACCTGTATCATATTTGGTATCTAACAAATCAATATTTCATTCTGTTAAATAATATATTGGTTGTTAGATTGTGAAACCTAGCTGTATTTAGGATAGTTGGCATTAAGGGCATATTTGTTGAGCATAATAAAACACCCTCCAACACACCTCAACCACATTCCTTGGTCCTTTTGATTGGGTGGTGTTAGTTCTACGATACATTGTCCATGGATGAGAAAAACAGTTGCATTTGGCAGCTCTGGGCTCTCGTTTCCACCACTGGAATTGCTAAATGTAGAAGACCAGTGACTCTTGCTTATCAGATTGGACTTACTCTGCACTGAACCAATAACCAGACAAACTTAACTTAAGTATGTTTGTCATCCTTTTATTTTACTGTTGCTACTGTCTATTTTGTAATATCTTTTCTGTAAATATTTTCTGCAAGATTTTCTACTCTTTTCATTAAAGGATATTTAAAATGATTAAACTAAGTCTCTGAATGCTCTTTATAGAAATCTAAGTACTTGGGTAATGAGCTAACAAATTGTAACCTGGCTGGGCATGGCAGCAAGTGATACAGACATTATTTAAAGGTCAGCATTACAATGAAAAACAGTGACTGTTGTAAATGGTATGTGTTTTTGTAAAACTTGTGGTGGCATCTATCATGTGTTTGTAGAGGGTAACTGCTTAGTTAACATGCCCCATGGGCAACCACTGTCGCCTTCAGCCTTGCTTCTTTTAAGGTGACTTTAACATGGAATTGTACACCATTTTTAACCTTTATAAGTAAAGGGTTTTCCCATAATCATACATCACAAGATGCCTACTATAATTGTGAAAGTTCCTACTTTGCCTTTCACTGATTTAGTTCAAATGAGGACTGACATTATGTCTAAGCAAAACCAAGTGCCATTCTTCTTTCCAATGAGACTAATGATGAGCGAAGTAAAGTTTAGTTTAGCTATAAGTAAAGAAAAGTCAGGCTCCTGTTAAAAAAATAAAAATAAAATAATTACTCAGAGTGACACAGAAGTGGTTTGTAGCTAATAAAGGTTAATAATAGGCATCATGATCTGTTTTTAAGGAAGAATTTTACTTTCATATGTTAGGGAGTAAAGTGTCTTTTTAAAGCAGAACTGTGGACAAAATGAAACATTGACATATATGCTGTAGTTTACAATTAGACTTAAAGCGTATATAAATCCTAACACTGAACTTATTTTATTTGCTCTTTTTTCATCTGCTAAATATATAATTGAAAAAATATTTGTTCAATAGGGGAAAATATCTGTTAATCCTGCCAGAATTCTTGTGAGCTGATAATTTACACTGCCCATGTACAAGTAGGGGTTATATAGTTGAGGGGGATGGGGTAGCTGTGTCCTTTGCAATCAGAATTTGATACATTCATCACGGCAATCCTTAAAAGAGAACTAAAGGAATATTTTTTTTTCCATTCATTCTTACCTAGGTGGATGCAGCATGGGTCCGATGCTGCATCTGTCTCTGTTTAACCACTTAAGACCCGGACCAATACGCAGCATAAGGACCAGGCCCCTTTTTGCGATTCAGCACTGCGTCGCTTTAACTGACAATTGCGCGGTCGCGCGACGTGGCTCCCAAACAAAATTGACGTCCTTTTTTTTCCCACAAATAGAGCTTTCTTTTGGTGGTATTTGATAACCTCTGCGGTTTTTATTTTTTGCGCTATAAAAAAAAAATAGAGCGACAATTTTGAAAAAAAATCAATATTTTTTACTTTTTGCTATAATAAATATCCCCAAAAAATATATAATTATTTATTTTTTCCCTCAGTTTAGGCCGATACGTATTCTTCTACATATTTTTGGTAATTGGCGTTTATTGATTGGTTTGCGCAAAAGTTATAGCGTTTACAAAATAGGGGGTAGTTTTATGGCATTTTTTAGTCATTATTTTTTTCTTACTAGTAATGGCAGCGATCAGCGATTTTTTTTCGTGACTGGGACATTATGGCAGACACATAGGACACTTTTGACACTATTTTGGGACCATTGTCATTTTTAAAGCGACCAATGCTATAAAAATGCACTGGTTACTGTAAAAATGACACTGGCAGTGAAGGGGTTAACCAGGAGGGGGCGCTGTAGGAGTTAAGTGTGCCCTTATTTGTGTTTCTTACTGTGGGGGTCGTGGTTTAGCGTGTGACGTCTCTGATCGTCGTTCCCTATTACAGGGAACAGACGATCAGTGACAGGCTCACTAGGAAGCACGGGGAGAGGTTTGTTTACACTTACCTCTCCTCGTTCTTCCTCTCTGTGACCCGATCGCGGGACACCAGCAGCGATCGGGTCCGCTGTTCCCACGGGGACGGTCATGGAGAAGAGGACCGGGTCGTGAGCGCGCCGCCGGCGGCTGGGCTGGGCTCTTAAAGGGGATGTACCTGTACGCCCATGTGCCTAGCCGTGCCATTTTGCCGACGTACATCGGCGTGCGGCGGTCCTCAAGTGGTTAAAGAGCTTTACTGAACTGGTCTTATTTCTCACATCTATCAAACCCTCGTTATCAAATCATTCGATTTTCACCCACCTTATTCACAAAAATGGGAGAGTGAGTATGTTTGTAAGGGAATGATGGGGATCAAATCTTAAATTCCACAGCTCACTGTTTCATCAGTAGAAATTCAACGGAATCCAACTATGATTATATTATATGGTGGTATCTGATTCCTAAAAATCCTAAGTAATCACTCCCTAGAAAACACTTAACAATAGTTAGAGCAGGAGAGGAGTGTGAAAGGTATGACAACGGACAGTACGTGCAGAGGGTATTACAGGGGGTGCGGAGGGTATGACTTGGGGAATGCGGAGGGTATGACTTGGGGAATGCGGAGGGCATGACTTGGGGAGTGCGGAGGGTATGACTTGGCAAGGTGTATGCTTTAGATGATTTTGAAGGAGGTGGGATCTCACTGGGGAAGGAGCAATTGGTGTGCTGGAGGTGGGAATGGACCAGAGAGAGGCAGAATTCCCCAGTGGAAAAATGAAACTCCAATCAAACAAGCAGACCAGAACGTTTTTTTTCCTGCCTCTAAACGCTGAGCTAAAAATATACCTCTGAACGTCCCAATGTGCATAGACACATAGGATAACATTGAGCTGCTTCTGCAGGCAAAACACAAAACTCCTGTAGAAGTTGCGCTTTTTTAAGCCAGTGACCCAGTGTGCATGGACCCTAACTCAGTATTAAAGCAGTATTAAACCTAAAACCAAAGATATAAAATATTCGAAATAGTTCTAAGATATAATGACTTCGGTAGTTTTATTTTTTGGGCTTTTTGGACTCCCTTTACTTTTGGTGACCATGGCGCTGAGTTTGAGTTACTAAAGGCAAATAGGCATCTCCCTTTAAAGGGAAGTTGCTCTTTGCAAGGGCATTTTCCCTAGAGCTTAGTGAATATGGTGAAGTTTCCATTTGCAAAGTATACCCCATCATGTGCAACAAAAATGTAAAAAATAAAATTTTTGCTTACACATGATTGGATTATGGAAATCAACAGAACATCACATCATTTGCAAAGCTTTGGGACAAATTCCCTCTTTCTTTGCAAAGTGAACAGTCTATTTGCCTTTAGAAAATTAACTCCAGTAAGTTTGTTAATTTTTTCAACTTCAACAGACCAAGCTGTCCAGCAAAATTGTCATCTAGAGGACTGAGATAAACCATTTAACACTGATAGCGGTTACAATGGTTAGCTTTCATTTATGTAAAATATTTATCCCAAAGGAAAAAAATTAAAAACTGTTGCTGTAACTGCTTAAAAAATATTCAGCTTCAATTTCATCTAAATCTTCTAGTACATCTAACACTACCCATTTTCACAATGCTGCTGCTGTCCAAAGGTGTCTCCATTACCCTCCCAGTGAAGTGGAAACACTCTAAGACAGGAAGTGTGTTACTGGCCAGATCACCAGGTGAAAGTAAAGGAAAAAGGGCTAAAAAAAAAGAAAACAAATGCAGCCACCACGCCTAAGGACTTGTATGCTGCAATATATTACATTTTTGTTTTTTGGTTCAATACTGATTAAATGACTAATTGTAATGATAAAAAAAAACACCACTCTCTCGCCCCACCCGAGTCCAGTAACCCCAATCCTGGTCAGTTTCGTTTTTTAACTGGCCCTGACAGACCCTCAGTTTGACGCATTAATACAGCGAGGCTCTTTTAGGCTTTTACACTTCTTGATTGGTACCAGTCTGATGATGAGCAGAGAGATCGAACTTAATTTCTCATCCGACCTTGCATATTTTCTCTCACTGCCGACGGCATACTCTGTAGTCCGGACACCAGCCAAGTTCGAACAAACTTGCTTAACAGGTGAACCGCTGCATTATCCTTTGTCACACTTATATGCTCCCTGATTGGAGATGGAGTGCCGCGAGAACTCTCTTTCATACAATTATGGGAAAGGGATCTAAAGGTCACTTTTCTCAATCCCAGAAAGACAGGATCTTACTTCTTGTTTTTGCTCCTAAGGCATCCCTGGTGAGTAGGGATGAGCTCGGTGTTCGAGTCGAACATACGTTCGACTCGAACATCGGCTGTTCGATCGTTCGCCGAACAACGAATGATTTGGGCCGTTCGCGCCTAATTCGCGGCCCACAATGCACTACGCCATCGCAGTGTCATCCAGGCGCTGTGATTGGCCAAGTATGCACTGTGACCCCGCATGCTTGGCCAATCACAGCGCCGGCAGCGAGGAGAGCAATGATTGGCCACAGGCAGGATGCCTGTGGCCAATTATTGCTGAGGGTGTTTAGTACACGCCCCACACTATAAAAGGCCGCCAGCACGGCGGCCTAGTGTAGTGTGTTCCGGAGCAGGGAAAGAGAAGCATAGGCAGGGACAGTGACATTTTTTTTTCTTGCTTAACCTGGATTCCTTTAGTTTAGGGAAAGAGAAGGATAGGTAGGGAGAGTGTCAGTGTGTTTTACTGTGCTAATCCTTGTTTGTAGGGACAGGGAAGGACAGTGAGGGAAATTCTCCTTGTGCTATACTGTGCTAAAGCATTCCTCATCAACCATCTTTAAAAAAACATTTTTTATAGGGACAGAAAACTATAGGTAGGGAGAGTGTCAGTGTGTTTTACTGTGCTAATCCTTGTTTGTAGGGACAGGGAAGGACAGTGAGGGAAATTCTCCTTGTGCTATACTGTGCTAAAGCATTCATCATCAACCATCTTTAAAAAAACATTTTTTATAGGGACAGAAAACTATAGGTAGGGAGAGTGTCAGTGTGTTTTACTGTGCTAATCCTTGTTTGTAGGGACAGGGAAGGACAGTGAGGGAAATTCTCCTTGTGCTATACTTTGCTAAAGCATTCCTCATCAACCATCTTTAAAAAAACATTTTTTATAGGGACAGAAAACTATAGGTAGGGAGAGTGTCAGTGTGTTTTACTGTGCTAATCCTTGTTTGTAGGGACAGGGAAGGACAGTGAGGGAAATTCTCCTTGTGCTATACTGTGCTAAAGCATTCATCATCAACCATCTTTAAAAAAACATTTTTTATAGGGACAGAAAACTATAGGTAGGGAGAGTGTCAGTGTGTTTTACTGTGCTAATCCTTGTTTGTAGGGACAGGGAAGGACAGTGAGGGAAATTCTCCTTGTGCTATACTGTGCTAAAGCATTCATCATCAACCATCTTTAAAAAAACATTTTTTATAGGGACAGAAAACTATAGGTAGGGAGAGTGTCAGTGTGTTTTACTGTGCTAATCCTTGTTTGTAGGGACAGGGAAGGACAGTGAGGGAAATTCTCCTTGTGCTATACTGTGCTAAAGCATTCATCATCAACCATCTTTAAAAAAACATTTTTTATAGGGACAGAAAACTATAGGTAGGGAGAGTGTCAGTGTGTTTTACTGTGCTAATCCTTGTTTGTAGGGACAGGGAAGGACAGTGAGGGAAATTCTCCTTGTGCTATACTGTGCTAAAGCATTCATCATCAACCATCTTTAAAAAAACATTTTTTATAGGGACAGAAAACTATAGGTAGGGAGAGTGTCAGTGTGTTTTACTGTGCTAATCCTTGTTTGTAGGGACAGGGAAGGACAGTGAGGGAAATTCTCCTTGTGCTATACTTTGCTAAAGCATTCCTCATCAACCATCTTTAAAAAAACATTTTTTATAGGGACAGAAAACTATAGGTAGGGAGAGTGTCAGTGTGTTTTACTGTGCTAATCCTTGTTTGTAGGGACAGGGAAGGACAGTGAGGGAAATTCTCCTTGTGCTATACTGTGCTAAAGCATTCATCATCAACCATCTTTAAAAAAACATTTTTTATAGGGACAGAAAACTATAGGTAGGGAGAGTGTCAGTGTGTTTTACTGTGCTAATCCTTGTTTGTAGGGACAGGGAAGGACAGTGAGGGAAATTCTCCTTGTGCTATACTGTGCTAAAGCATTCATCATCAACCATCTTTAAAAAAACATTTTTTATAGGGACAGAAAACTATAGGTAGGGAGAGTGTCAGTGTGTTTTACTGTGCTAATCCTTGTTTGTAGGGACAGGGAAGGACAGTGAGGGAAATTCTCCTTGTGCTATACTGTGCTAAAGCATTCATCATCAACCATCTTTAAAAAAACATTTTTTATAGGGACAGAAAACTATAGGTAGGGAGAGTGTCAGTGTGTTTTACTGTGCTAATCCTTGTTTGTAGGGACAGGGAATGACAGTGAGGGAAATTCTCCTTGTGCTATACTGTGCTAAAGCATTCATCATCAACCATCTTTAAAAAAACATTTTTTATAGGGACAGAAAACTATAGGTAGGGAGAGTGTCAGTGTGTTTTACTGTGCTAATCCTTGTTTGTAGGGACAGGGAAGGACAGTGAGGGGAATTCTCCTTGTGCTATACTGTGCTAAAGCATTCATCATCAACCATCTTTAAAAAAACATTTTTTATAGGGACAGAAAACTATAGGTAGGGAGAGTGTCAGTGTGTTTTACTGTGCTAATCCTTGTTTGTAGGGACAGGGAAGGACAGTGAGGGAAATTCTCCTTGTGCTATACTGTGCTAAAGCATTCATCATCAACCATCGTTAAAAAAACATTTTTTATAGGGACAGAAAACTATAGGTAGGGAGAGTGTCAGTGTGTTTTACTGTGCTAATCCTTGTTTGTAGGGACAGGGAAGGACAGTGAGGGAAATTCTCCTTGTGCTATACTGTGCTAAAGCATTCATCATCAACCATCTTTAAAAAAACATTTTTTATAGGGGCAGAAAACTATAGGTAGGGAGAGTGTCAGTGTGTTTTACTGTGCTAATCCTTGTTTGTAGGGACAGGGAAGGACAGTGAGGGAAATTCTCCTTGTGCTATACTGTGCTAAAGCATTCATCATCAACCATCTTTAAAAAAACATTTTTTATAGGGACAGAAAACTATAGGTAGGGAGAGTGTCAGTGTGTTTTACTGTGCTAATCCTTGTTTGTAGGGACAGGGAAGGACAGTGAGGGAAATTCTCCTTGTGCTATACTGTGCTAAAGCATTCATCATCAACCATCGTTAAAAAAACATTTTTTATAGGGACAGAAAACTATAGGTAGGGAGAGTGTCAGTGTGTTTTACTGTGCTAATCCTTGTTTGTAGGGACAGGGAAGGACAGTGAGGGAAATTCTCCTTGTGCTATACTGTGCTAAAGCATTCATCATCAACCATCTTTAAAAAAACATTTTTTATAGGGACAGAAAACTATAGGTAGGGAGAGTGTCAGTGTGTTTTACTGTGCTAATCCTTGTTTGTAGGGACAGGGAAGGACAGTGAGGGAAATTCTCCTTGTGCTATACTGTGCTAAAGCATTCATCATCAACCATCTTTAAAAAAACATTTTTTATAGGGACAGAAAACTATAGGTAGGGAGAGTGTCAGTGTGTTTTACTGTGCTAATCCTTGTTTGTAGGGACAGGGAAGGACAGTGAGGGAAATTCTCCTTGTGCTATACTGTGCTAAAGCATTCATCATCAACCATCTTTAAAAAAACATTTTTTATAGGGACAGAAAACTATAGGTAGGGAGAGTGTCAGTGTGTTTTACTGTGCTAATCCTTGTTTGTAGGGACAGGGAAGGACAGTGAGGGAAATTCTCCTTGTGCTATACTGTGCTAAAGCATTCTTCATCAACCATCTTTGAAATCCTTGTTTTTTGGACAGTCAGGGAAATTGTCATTGTGCTATTCTGTGCGAAAGCAATCATCCTCAACCATATTTAGAAATCCTTAAGTAAAGGGACAGAGAAGGACACCTGAAGGTAGCCCTTATTGCTTTTTTCCCATCTCCCTGCAGGCCATCCATTAGAATGTCTGGAAGGCAAACAAGGAGAGGCAGACAGTCAGGAGGCAATACAAGAGGGCAAGCAGGCTCTGTGTCTGGGGGCAACAGTGCTGGTCGTGGACGCGGTGCATTGTCATCAGCACATGGCCATGGGACACGCTTGTCCTTCTTTTCGGCAGCTGGACATGTTGAGCCACATCATGCCGAAGACTTGGTAGAGTGGATGACCAAGCCCTCCTCCTCCTCCTCATCCTCTCTCACCCAGGCTCAGGGTACTGGCAAAGCAGCTGCCAAAGCGTCCTCTTCCCTGGTATCAATGTCAGACTCATCATCAGTCACTCCTTCCCTAGACCCACCATGTCCTCCTCCTGAGGAGTCCCCCGAACTGTTTGAGCACAGTGTTGGGTACATGCTCCAGGAGGATGCCCAGCGTTTCGAAGGGTCTGATGATGAAACCCAGCTACAGGAAGGCAGTAGCGTGAGAGCAGACAGAGGGGATGCTCAAGAAGGACACCAATCTGGCAGTCATGTTCCAGCAGCTGCAGCATACTGTTAGATTGGCTCCAGTGATGAGGAGGGAGGGGATGATGAGGTCACTGACTCTACGTGGGTGCCTAATAGGAGAGAGGAGGAGGATGAGGAGGAGGCACATCTCCAACGAGGCAGGATGCCCTTTGGTGGCCAGCGTAAGGGCAGTACACCGACGGAATCACACCGCAGAGCTCCGCCTGTGCAGGGCGCTGCCTCTGCCCGTCATTCAAAAAGTTCTTTGGTGTGGGCCTTTTTTGAGGCTAGTGCATCAGATCGCACAGCTGCTGTTTGCAACATATGTCTCAAGCGTATATCGCGTGGCCAAAACATCAGCCGCTTGGGTACCACATGCCTGACCAGACATATGTTGACCTGCCATGCAGCTCGTTGGCAAGCCTACCTCAAAGACCCACACCAAAGAACAAAGCGGACCTCTCCTTGCACCGCATCAGCTGGGATCTCCAACCCCACTATAACTTCAGTCCTCTCTGAAACATGCACTGAGAGGAATGAAGGTGTAGAATTAGGTGTGTCACAGCCAAGTACTTGCGGCCACTCTGCTAGCAGTACACAGACGTCCGATTCTAGCAGGCAAATTTCCCTGCCCTAGCTGCTGGACCGTCGAAAGAAGTTCACTCCCAGCCATCCACATGCCCAGCGGTTGAATGCTAGCTTGGCTAAATTGCTAGCGCTTCAACTGCTGCCTTTTCAGTTGGTAGACTCGGCCCCCTTCCGTGAGTTTGTGCAATGTGCGGTTCCTCAGTGGCAGGTTCCCAAACGCCACTTTTTCTCACGGAAGGCTATTCCGGCTCTCTACCGGCATGTGGAAGGCAATCTCTTGGCCTCGCTGGACAGGGCGGTCAGCGGTAAGGTGCATATTACCGCTGACTCATGGTCCAGCAGGCATGGACAGGGACGTTACCTTTCTTTCACGGCCCATTGGGTCACTCTTTTGGCAGCTGGGAAGGATGCAGGACAAGGTGCAGTAGTGTTGGAGGTTGTTCCACCGCCACGCCTCCAAAATGCTACTACTGTTTGTGACACACCTCTCTCCTCCACCCCCTCCTCTTCTTCTTCCTCCATGGCCTCTTCCTGTGGTTTGTCCTCGGAACCAGCGGTGCTCCGTAGGCGTTCAAGGGGCTACGCAAGTACGCAGGCAAAAAGATGCCATGCCGTGCTTGCGCTGGTGTGTTTGGGGGACAGAAGCCACACTGGGGCAGAGGTCCTGTCTGCTCTGCAGGGCCAGGCCGAGAGGTGGTTGACGCCACGCCAGCTTAAGCCAGGAATGGTGGTTTGCGACAATGGCACCAACCTCCTCTCCGCCCTCCGACAGGGACAACTGACCCATGTGCCCTGTGTGGCTCACGTCCTTAACCTGGTGGTGCAGCGGTTCTTGGGCAGGTACCCGGGCTTACAGGATGTCCTGAGGCAGGCCAGGAAAGTCTGTGTGCATTTCCGCAGATCTTATAATGCCAGTGCTCGCCTGGCTAAGCTGCAAAAGGAGTTGAACCTGCCCAAGAACCGCCTTATATGTGACATGCCCACCAGGTGGAACTCAACGTTGGCCATGCTGCAGCGGCTGCACACGCAGCAGAGGGCCATCAATGAGTACCTGTGCGACTACGGCACCAGGACAGGGTCAGGGGAGCTTGGTTTTTTTTCTCCACGCCAGTGGGGCATGATCAGGGATGCATGCACTGTCCTGGCACCATTTGAGGAGGCCACGAGGATGGTGAGCAGTGACAGTGCATGCATCAGTTACACTGTACCTCTTGTCCACCTGTTGGAGCACACGCTGCGTGGAATAATGGACAGGGCACTTGAGGCAGAACAGAGGCAGGAAGAGGAGGACTTCCTTGCCTCTCAAGGCCCCCTTTACCCAGACAGTGTTCCTTCTGTCCCACCCATCGCACAGGAAGAGGAGGAGGAGGAGGAGGAGGATTGTGTCAGCATGGAGGTGGAGGCTGGCACTCAGCATCATCAGCAGCAGTCTTTTAGGGATGATTTACAGTCCCAAGAAACCAGTGGACTTGTACGTGGCTGGGAGGAGGTGGCTGCGGATCATGTCGTCCTTAGTGACCCAGAGGACTCCGGACCGAATGCCTCAGCTAACCTACGCTGCATGGCCTCCCTGATCCTGCAAAGTCTGCGGAAGGATCCTCGTATTCTTCGGATCAAGGAGAGGGACCATTACTGGCTGGCCACTCTCCTTGATCCACGGTACAAGGGTAAGGTTGCGGACCTTATGTTACCGTCGCAGAGGGAGCAGAGGATGAGACAACTCCGGGAGGCCTTGCAGAAAGGTCTGTGCAATGCGTTCCCAGAGACTGGGAGGTTACAAACTCCTGGTCCTGGACAAAGAGTTGCTGAGGCTTCGGCCAGTCAAAGAAGGAGCGGTGGGGAAGGTGGCCGTCTGACCGATGCGTTCAGACAATTCTTTAGTCCGCAGCCCCAAAGTATGATCGGTTCCAGCAACCATCGCCAGCGTCTGATAAACATGGTGCAGGAATATCTAGGGGCAAGGTCAGACTTGGACACCTTCCCCACCGAAAATCCTCTGGCTTACTGGGTCTTGAGGATGGATCACTGGCCAGAGCTTGCACAGTATGCAATTGAGCTACTGGCCTGTCCTGCATCCAGCGTTCTTTCGGAACGCACATTCAGTGCTGCTGGAGGATTAGTCACGGATCACAGGGTGCGCCTGTCCACCGACTCGGTTGATCGACTGACTTTCATCAAGATGAACCAGTCTTGGATCACCACCAGCTACCACACACCTGATGCTGATATAACAGACTAATTGATTTTAACATGTCACATCCCTTCAAGACTGATGCTGATGCTGAGTGCCTGTGCTGTTATGTTGACTGGCTATCCTCCTCCTCCGAGTCCTCAATGATACGATTGATGATGATAGCTTGGAAGATCATTTTTGTTTATGGGTGCCGCCACCAGTGGCTAAGGCCCAATTTTTCAGCCCCTGTTTAACAGGGGCGTGTAATTACAATTTTTGAAGCAATACTTTGCAACAGGGCTCATTGCTGTGCTCCAAGTACAGTATCTGTGAGGGGTTGGAGTGTTGTGCCACCAGTGCCTAAGACCCAATTTTTCAGCCCCTGTTTAACAGGGGCGTGTCATTACAATTTTTGAAGCAATACTTTGCAACAGGGCTCATTGCTGTGCTCCAAGTACAGTATCTGTGAGGGGTTGGAGTGTTGTGCCACCAGTGCCTAAGGCCCAATTTTTCAGCCCCTGTTTAACAGGGGCGTGTCATTACAATTTTTGAAGCAATACTTTGCAACAGGGCTCATTGCTGTGCTCCAAGTACAGTATCTGTGAGGGGTTGCAGTGTTGTGCCACCAGTGCCTAAGGCCCAATTTTTCAGCCCCTGTTCAACAGGGGCATGTAATTACAATTCTTGATCTAATAATTCACAGCAGGGCCCATTGCTGCACCCACCAAGAGTAACTCTGAGGGCTTACAGTGTTGTGGCAATGCCACCACCACCACCACCACGAAAGGCCCAATTTTTCAGCCCCTGTTCAAAAGGGGCATGTAATTACAATTCTTGATCTAATAATTCACAGCAGGGCCCATTCCTGCACCCACAAAGAGTAACTCTGAGGGCTTACAGTGTTGTGGCAACACCACCACCACCACCACCACCACAACGAAAGGCCCAATTTTTCAGCCCCTGTTCAACAGGGGCATGCAATTACAATTCTTGATCTAATAATTCACAGCAGGGCCCATTGCTGCACCCACCAAGAGTAACTGTCAGGGCTTACAGTGTTGTGGCACCAGCACCACCATCAAAGGCCCAATTTTTACTACCACTGTTCAACAATTATATGTAATTACAATTCCTGATATAATAGTTGACAGCAGGGCGTTCCAGCACCAACCAAGAGTAACTGTGAGTGCTTTCAGTGTTGTGCCAACACCAACAACTAAGGGGCCTATTTCTGCAGAGTATATACGGCAGGTCCCTACTTTCAAACATCCAACTTACAAACGACTCCTACTTGCAAACGCAAGAAGACAACAGGAAGTGAGAGGAAATCTACCCCTAGGAAGGAAAATTCTCTCCTGTAAGAATTAATATGGGAGAAAGGTGTCTCCTCTGTACTGATGCTTTATCACCAATCCTTGTTTCAAGAAAAACACCACATTTCAAAAACAGTTGTCATTGGGACGGAAAGTGAGGTGAAATGTTCTGAACAGGGGCACAGACAGCAAAACAAATGTTACAGGGGTGATAACCCTTACCTATGTTTTCCAAAAAGTTTAAAAATAGATTTTTCGGCTGGAGCTACACTTAAACAATGTACCTGTTCAAAATTACAAACAGATTCTACATAAGAACAAACCTACAGTCCCTGTCTTGTATGCACCGCCTGTATACGGCTGTTCAGAGTATATAGGGCCTTTTTTATTTTGTGTGCGGTGTTCCCCTTAATATCCATACAAGACCCAAAGGGGCTGGTAATGGGCTGGGGTAGGGGGGGGGGGGTCATGGGGTAGCTATGCCATTTTTCTTAAAGATTTTCATCCATATTACCGGGACCAGACATTACATTAAAGCCGCAAGCAGTTTTAAATGGCTTTTTTTTCCTTTAGAAGTGTCATTTTGTGCAGGGACAGTTCTAAACACGGGAAACACGTGGCACTTCACAGGCATACTTTAGACACCCCCCAGGTACGATATTTAAAGGAATATTTGACTTTTTTTTTTTCACTTTATGCATCATTAAAATGACTGCTCCCGAAAAACGACCGTTTTTAAAACTTATTTTTGCATTGATACATGTCCCCTGGTGCAGAACCCGGGTTCCCAAACCCTTTTTAGGACAATAACATGCATAATAGTCGTTATAATTAGCACTTTAGAATTCGAACGTTCGCATCCATTGTATTTAATAGGGTTCTAATGTTCGCACGAACTTTCGGTCCGTTCGCGGGTTCTGGTGCGAACCGAACCCGGGGGTGTTCGGCTCATCACTACTGGTGAGTAGGTATCAAGAAAGAGTTTATAAAGCCTTCACTAGATGGTACAAAACACCGGCAGTGTTGCATCAGATGTTCGTATCAAATGACTGCTGGCTCCATCTGGAGTCTGAAGGTACCCTTTTTCACATATTTTGGTAATGAAACCTGAAAGAATTTTGGACTATGGTAGCCCAAACCATTAAAACAATCACAGGTGTGTGTCTTGGAGTTAACCTTGGATACTTTCCTATTATATGATACCCCACTGTCTATCAAAAAATAAAAATAAATCACTCCAAGGTGGTGGAAAAGTGCCACTCACCAACCAGATCTCACTGGCTAGTCAGGATAATGGAAATCCAACAAATGCAGAACATTACTATGTTGGTTCTCCCTCTCAGCAATAACCTCTCCATCAACCTGATTCACAGAGCTCATCCAATATGCCATGGGCGGGCGACCAGTTCTCTCCTCTGTCCCTTTCTCCCCCTCCACTTTTTTTTTTTGTTCTTTCCTATTCTCCTCTTTCCCCCATTAATTTCTACCTTCTTTCCGCTTTCTACCACATGGACCTAGATAGGCCCTAGAGTTCTGCTATGTTAAAAATATTACAAGTGTAAGAAATGGTGTGGCTCGTGGATGATCACGGCACCAGTTAGTGACCGCCCGCCCGCAATGAACTGCAGATGGGGGACCACTGTAGGCAAAGTGACCTACCCATACGTCGCTGCCCGCTACAGGGTTTAGAGCACATGCATGCCCTCCCACCAACACTGCTTGCACACAGCGGGAGCCTGTCAGCAAGTCCCGACCCATGATTCAAGGATGAGACACGGTCAGGGAGGTTACCAAGAACCCAATGGTCACACTGAGAGAGCTCCATCATTTCTCTGTGTAGAGAGGGAAACCTTCCAGAAGAACAACCATATCTGTAGCACTCCACCAATCAGGCCTGTATGGTAGAGTGGACAGACGGAAGCCACTGCTCAGTAAAAGGCACATGGTAGCCCGTCTGGAGTTTGCCAAAAGGCACCTGAAGGACTCTCAGACCAAACAAAGTTCTCTGGTCTGATAAAACAAAGATTGAACTATTTGAATTGAATGGCAAGCCCCATGTCTGGAGGAAATCAGGCCCCGCTGATCACCTGGGCAATACCATCCCTACAGTGAAGCATGGTGGTGCCAGCCTCATGCTGTAGGGATGTTTTTCAGTGGCAGGAACTGGGAGACCAGTCAGGATTGAGGGAAATATATATGCAGCAATGTACTGAGACATCCTTAATGAAAACCTGCTTCAGAGTTCTCTGGACCTCAGACTGGGGTGAAGGTTCGTCTTCCAACAGGACAACGACCTTAAGCACACAGCCAATATAACAAAGGATTGGCTAGGGGACAACTGTGTAAATGCCTTTGAGTGTCCCAGCCAGAGCCCAGACCTGAACCCGATTGAAAATCTCTGGAGAGATCTGAAAATGGCTGTGCACTGATGGAGCTTGAGAGGTCCTTTGACAGACCTAGCCGGACACAGGCTTTTGGAGAGGACTGGGAGCAAGCCTCTTACCCACTGACTATGGGCCCTGGCATTTAAGGTGTATGCCTGGGGGACCCTTGGAGTAATTTTACTTTGGATTCAAGTCCATGTCACCGCAAGACACACAAACTCTGGGACTCTAGACCTGAGGTCCCTGTATAGGGCCTAGCTGCCTCATTCCCAATAGAGACTGCTTCACACTGTGAGGCTCAAAGCAGACGGTGATGTCATTAACTCAAGCCACCTGTCTGGGGTCACCTGCTATAATGTGTTTATTATATACAAACAATATTCGCGCTACTAACACATATAAGCAGCTACAATACCTGTGAAGAAAAGCAAAAACAAACAATATACAAAAAATGTAGCGCTGTGCATAAAAAATGACATAAACATACACCCAAGTGTGGTGCTCAAAGTGAATGAGTCTTCAAAAGTCTATATAAATAGATCCAAAATGCAGTGAAAATATGAAAACCGTGTTGAAAGAGTCTCTGATGACAAATCAAAAGTGAATGAAAATAAAGATTCCAAAATAAATGGTGACTGTCCAAAAACCAAGTGACTGTGACGTGACCACCACCACAAGGAGGGGAGGCTTATCGAATTAAGTGGACCCAATAAACGTACGTCTATAGGGTCAACTGAGACTTGATATGTATATATATCCGTGGGTGTAGGGTCCCAGCTGGCGTGGCACACATATATATCCAAGACCCAGGATCAAATTGAAACACCAAATCTCCAAGCCCAATTGGATGGTTGGATGACTCACAATGGGACCTCCTCTGCTGCCACTTCCAGCAATGTCTTCTCTCTACCGTGGGGATGTGCTTATACTTGTAATAATGTGTATTGTACTTTGTGAGCTTGATGCCGGCAAGTCTGCCCTAAAGTGGGGATATCTGATTAATCACAACATTGTCTGGGTGGGCCTTGTCACCTAGGATGGTTTAAGTGACTAGTTAATTAGGGCATAAGTAATTATATTCCTGTGTGCAGTTTGTATTGTTGGGGTACTATGATTAGGAGGAGGATGTCCTCCTGTGGGGTATATATTTTGTGTAAGTTTGTTCAATAAACAGTTCTTATTCTGGTTTGCTCCAAAACTGGTATTGCCTAGTTCTTGGGGTAACTATAGCCAGATTCACTGGTCTTGTGTTCCAGAACATGGGAAGCAGCTTCTTGGCCGTGATACCTAGTCAGGGTGTCCAGAGCTCATCACAGGTCCTGCAAAGAAGAATTGGAGAAACTGCCCAAAAATATGTGTGTCAAGTTTGTAGCATCATAATCAAAAAGACTTGAGGCTGTAATTGGTGCCAAAGGTGCTTCAACAAACTATTGAGCAAAGGCTGTGAATACTTATGTACATGTGATTTTTTTTTTTTCATTAATAAATTTGCAAAGATTTCAAACAAACTTTTTTCATGTTGTCATTACGGGGTATTGTTTGTAGAATTCTGAGGAAAATAATGAATTTAATCCATTTTGGAATAAAGCTGCAACATAACAAATTGTGGGAAAAGTGAAGCGCTGTGAATACTTTAGTATACCATAATTTGTACAATAATATACGTTTATTGGGACTTTTTTTAATCAAAAACATGTAGCAGAATACATTTTTGCCAAAATTTATGAATATTTTTTTTTATTATTATTATTATTGGATATGTTTTATAGCAGAAAGTAAATAATATTGTTTTTTTTTTTTCAAAATTTTCAGTTTTTTTTCGTTTATATCGCAAAAAAAAAAAAAATAATCCAGTGGTGAACAAATACAACCAAAAGACAACTCTAATTGTGTGAAAAAGTTCTATAGATTTTGCTTGGGTACAGTGTTGCATGACCGTGCAATTGCTGCTAAAGTAACACAGTGTCGAATAGCAAAAAATGGCCTGGTCATGAAGGGGGAAAAATCTTCCAAAGCTGAAGTGGTTAATAAAACATTATATAAGTTGATGTTATTGAGGTACAGAAGTACATTTAAGGATGTGCTTTGTTAACCATGTGAATAGCTCGCTTTGTATTGTGTGCTCTGTCATGGTCATGAACTTTCTGTTGTTCTGTGGAATGGTAATGCCGTTTCTGTTAAAATAAAGAATTTATAATAAAAAAAAAGCGAATACTGTATATACTGTGAGGCCACAAAGAAGCTGTTATTAAAAATGTTTATTTCAGTCATTGATACAGACAATTCAATTATAATGATTAGCCATGAGCCATAAAAGAAACCCGTTTCTAGTTTTTCAAAGTCAAGAATGTAGCTAAATTGAACATCTTTCCGAAAAGGTCTTCCATTTTTTAGATACTAATTAACCTGCAGTGGGCTTTGCTTTTTTCAGACTTTTTTATATCTGTTATCTGTAGTGAATGGTTGGATGTCTAGGTGCCTCTGCTATATTATCTCACTTGAGGGGTGTTGATTTTATACGGTTTTTATATAAATAATTTTATATAAATTCAGAGACAGTCACTAGTTTCATATTTGTGTGTGCACATCTCAGAGAAAAGTAAGGACCAATTCACGCTAGTGTGGTGACCGGTGTTTTTCCGCACTGTGAAGCCTTGTACACACGATCGGCTATCCTATGGATTCTAATCCGATGTTTTTTTCCATCGGAAATCCAATGAAACTGTCTTCCATCAGTCTTGCCCACACACCATCAGTCAAAAAACGGACCGTTTCAAACGCGGTGACGTAAAACACTCCGATGAGCCGAGAAAAATTAAGTTCAATGCTTTTGAGCATGCGTCGACTTGATTCTGAGCATGCGTGGGTTTTTTATCTGATGGATTTCCACACAGACGATCGGATTTTGCTATCGTTTTTTTTCCCATCGGATAAATTTAAAACATGTTCTATTTTTTCACACCGATGGAAAAAAGACCGATGGGGCCCATACACGATCGGTTCGTCCGATGAAAACAGTCCATCGGACTGTTTTCATCGGTAAAACCGATCGTGTGTACACGGCTTAAAACTCCAGGCACCGCTAGGATACATTACTTTCTGTATATCCTATTCACATTGCAACTCAGCCCGGAGCTGCACTGTAGTGATCTGAGATAAAATGCAGACATGCAGGGCAGTGCAAGGCGATCCACGTCCTCAAACCATGTGGCGGCCAATTGAACTTAATGAAATGTCACTGTGTAACATTTCAATAAAGTTTTTATAAAAAAAAAAAGAAATAAATAGTGCGATACACTGAAATTGGCGCATTGGCACTGCAATAATCCCACCGGACTGCACTGCATACCAACTGTTGCGTTGTGACAGTGGCTGGTGTGAATGAACCCTTAAAGCTGAGCTCCAAGCAAATACAGCTAAATATACTGCCAGAATTCCTAATAGGAAGTATTTTACCCGTCAATTCATTTGCATTTTGGTCCAACCAGTCCTGAAATTTAAACAGCTCTGCCACACAGCACAGCCTTGTCTGCCAGACAGGAAACCTGTTGTCTCGAAGTAACATTTATAGGGCTTTTCTCTCCCCCAGCCTGTGACTGTACAGTAAATGAACAAGCAGCAGACTGATGAGCTGACACTCTGACATCTGCTATCAGCATGTTCCTTGTTAGTGCAGGAGGGCTGCAGCACCTGTGATTGGCTCCCTCTCCCAGTCTGAACCCTGCTGTAAAACAGACTACAAGCCAGTAATACCAATTCAAATTCAGGTGCTTACATTGCTTACATACATTCAAAGATGCATTAATTAATACAGAGCTGCATTATTGTGTGCCTTTTATAACTGCCTGGAGTTTGGTTTAAAAAATAAAAATAAAAAATAAAGATCTTAAATATCAACTATAATAGAAAAAAATTGCATTCTTGTGTATTTCCTGTGTTGTTTGTCAGCATATTCCTGAATTACAAAATTTTGCAAACCCACCTTTCAATTAAAATGATAGCCATTGGCTTTTTTTTTTCCTCTCAAAGTGTATTTTTTCAAGGAGAATACATCTAAATTTCTTTACATGGCATTGAAGTATGTTTTATAATCTCAATTTAGGACATAGCTCCAGACTGTCCCTGATTTCGAGGGATTGTCCCTGATTTGGAACAAAGTCCCTCTATCCCTCTTTCCGCTTCATTTGTCCCTCATTTTGGTCTGATCTATATAATTGTATTCAAAATGCGCTACTTATCTATCAAAAAGTGTTTCTCAGTGCTCAACCTTTCACCATTTCTAAAACTCCTGCATTTGTAAATTCCAAAAGCCAATATAAAGGAATAGTAGTGGTAAAAAAGCACTTCTGGGTTTAACCAATCATTTTTTGTACAATTCTCCTTTAAGGAGTGTGTGGCAGGGGGCGTGGCCTATGCCTACATACTTTTGCTAATAGGTGTCCCTCATTCCCATCTCAGAATGTTAAACGGTATGATCTAGGAGCATATGTTAAGAAACAAATACACTGAATCAAAGTGTACATATATTTATAAATATATCAATATATATTAGAAAAATTATTATTTACAAATCTAACTAAAATTTGGTAAAGCCCCAGTGAACCTTGCCTTTTACCCAATGTAACGTGTTACTGATATACCTCTGAAAAATACACATAGTGGACAGAAACTAGCAGCCCTTGTATATACAGCATGCTAGTTTACATTTGTATATGTGGATAAGCGTTAACCAGCCTGATGGAACAATATTACGTACCAACACCATTGCTGAGTCTAGAAGTAATCCTAGATGCCCCAGTATAATTAGTGTCTACCAAAGTCGCCATCTTATGAGACCAGGTCTGATGGACACCTCAGGAAAATCAACGATTTAAAATTACATTTTGGATTGAATTTTATTAATTAAAAGAGTTCAACTTGATTGAAGGCTGTGGTGATAAACCCCCTTGAGACCAAAATGTCAAATATGATTCCCAATTATACTAATATACTAACTAACTTTGACAGATTAAACAAAGCGAACATCCATGTGGCAAAAGAGTTGGTTCACCTTTACCAAGAAACTAAAATTGAACAATGCCATTGCTATAGGTGTAGGCCAACTCCTAGGACATTGCCAAGAGAGGCCTAGATATTTCTGCTCACCCACACCATCAAAAGAGTGAGCTCTCAAACACTGAGCCCAGAGCTACTGCATCAGAAAAAAAAAACAACATGTGAGCGGGTGTGAAGAGCTCACTCCTGTGATGGTGAAGGTGAGCAGAAAGAGCTATGCCTCTCTTGGCAATATCCACACTGACTTTTGAGAATGGCTATTTCACTGCTGTTATATGGGAATGGCTAAAGTAATTCAGACCGTTGCCATAACTGTCATTGCTGCAGTAAAGCCAGATTGAAACTGGTATCTTCAGTATTTTAGTTGCATACTGTACATTCAGCTTTGAATGTCCAACTGTCACAAGTAAGAAAAAAGGTCAGACAATGCTTACTGTACTACTTCACAGCTCATAGGCATTGTTAACATGATATTTAGATCCCTAGATCGTCTGCCCTCTCAGTGTATCGATTACTCCTTAGCACTCCTGTATTTGATACATTAGTCTGTTGTCATTAACTGATAGGTGCTCCAGTTGTGACAAGTTTGTAGTAAGCCCCTTTCTTCTCCATGAGTTCTTCATGTGCTCCCTTCTCAATCACAATGCCCTGAGACATGACAGCAATGATGTCGGAGTTTTGAATGGTAGACAACCGATGAGCGATGACGATGCATGTACGACCTTCTCTTGCTCGGTCCAGGGCAGCTTGTACTGTCTGAAAAGCCAAAACCACACAATAAATGTTGTGTGTGAGATGAGCTAGCAACAAAATACTTCATTGAGGCACCATCCCTAATATACATTGCAAAAGAAGCTTGATGGGGCTCCATTCATCCCATGGGTAGTAACCGGGGTGAGACGGAAACCCCTATGCATTGTGGGACTTTCAAATGTGCCAACAATGGAATAAACAAACGTACATCAAAAAATTAAAAACAGACATTTTTTTTATTAGAAAGCACAGTCAAAGCATAGCTCCACCCAAAAGAGGAAGCTTGTTTGCCTCCTCCCAACCCCCCCCCCCTCGCTCCCACTTCGGCAAACTCAGCAGGAATTCGGCCCCCCTCCTCCTTCTCCTGCTTCCGGGCCATTCTCAAAACGCAGGGCATTTCACGCATGTGTAGTAGGGAATGGCTGTGAAGCCACAAGGCTTCACTGCCAGTTTCCCTTAGCCGAGATGCCGGTGGTCGCACCCGAGAGCCGATTCATGGACAGGTTAGTGTCCTAATATTAAAAGTCAGCAACTACAGTAATTTCTGAAGGAGCCTGGAGCTCCGCTTTAAAATACCATTTGGTAAAAACTTCAGATACAAATCTAATTACATCACGTATTACATATTTTCATATTACATATTTTTATATTATATTTTCATGTTACATATTTTCTACAAACATGGACAATTGCAGCATTATATGAGTGTATATGATCGACGTGTTTCGCATGAATTGCTTCCTCAGGATCCACGCTTGCATATACATGAAAAAAGGTGACTGCAATATCCTAAAAATTATCAGAAAATGAAGGAGGACTGGAATAATCAAAAGCAAACTGAGCCAAGGAAGCATGAATACTCCACCAAAGAGCTCTCAAGCTTGTTGAAAGTGATAAAGATAACGCTAATCCAACATCTTTTACAAGCTTGTTACAGCGTTTAGCAGCGTTTTTTGGCATTCTGCGTTTTTACAGCTAAACAGCCTCTGCTCCTGGATGCAAAGACTGTGGTTTTTTTCTACTGCCCCTAAACGCTTATGCCACCAAACGCCTCTGAAAGTTTATGTGTGCATGGACACATAGGCTAAGATGGAGGGGCGTTTCGAGGCAGTAAAAAAAAAAAAAAAAACACCAGATGCCCCTAGCAGCAGCTGTAAAAATGTCCTGTGCATGAGGCCTTACTATCTCTATCAAACTCCCAAAGGATACCACATGGAATAGAGCACTGATTGATCACAGGCATTGGCAAGTCTCTCACCAGTCCCTATCATCTTCCTCCTTCACATACCACGTGTAATTGGCAAATAACTTTATAATACATTTTTCTGCTTTTTATTTTTTGATGTAAGTTTGTTTATCCCATTGTTGCCACATTTGAAAGTCCCACCTTTCATATGGAATTTCCATTTCACCCTGGTTACTAAGTCATCAAGCTTTTTTTGCAAAACTTTTGTTAAAAAACTTTTGTTAACGTAGATCTAAATCCTATCTGGGTAACATTAGTTTGGTAAAGCACTGTGAATCATAAAAAAGTTGCCATTGTTTTAATTAAATACCAACCTCATCTTTTTTCATCCTTTTTTGAACCTTAGGCCTCGTACACACGGCCGAGATTCTCGTTGAAAAAAACATGTCGTTTTTTTCGACGAGATTCTTGGACAAGAAACTTGTCCCGGCCGAGTGTACACACGCTCGTTTCAAAGAACCCACGGTTCTTTGAAAGGAGCGTACGCGGTGACGTCATCGACTACGTCGAGCATGCGCTCGTCACATTCGATGCCGTCGCCGCCATCTTGGTATACCCTACGTATGCCTAGGAAGCTACCGCGCATGCGTCGAATTCATTTCGAACATGCGCGGGCTTCCGGGAGGAAAGGTAAGTGTACACACACTCACTTTTCTCGTCGAGAAACATGCCGAGGAGAATCTCGATGAGAAAATAGAGAGCAGGTTCTCTATTTTCTCGTCGAGGTTTCTTGTCGGTTTTCTCGACGAGAAACCCAATAGCAGCGTACACACGACCGATTTACTCGGCAAGACCTCTCTGCCAGCAAGTTTCTTGCTGGTTCTTGCCGAGAAAATCGGTTGTGTGTACGAGGCCTTAGAGGGATGGATCTATATTAGCATCTTTTAGCCACTTCCTATTTATATGAACATCATTGATCTCAGCTGGCTTGTAGGTGTCAATGGTGGAACATACCTGAGCAATGTGTTTTTTCATGACACCATTAGTCTCCACCAAGGGTGGAACACAGAAGCTGTGTAGGAGGCATTTGTTGTGTACATATAGAAAATCGCAGTGGGAAATTATTCTGCTGGACTTCTGATTATCCTAACCTCATACTTCCAAAATGTCTATTTCTCTGCGGAGGAGGAAGGATTAGGTTATGTAGGGAAAAAGATAGAATTGGCTGTACCTTTCACTTCCTGGCTTGGTATTACCCCTAAGTGAACTTAGCCTTAACTGCTTCCAGACCGCCCCACGTACATATACTGCAGCAGGGCGGCCCTTCAGTGCAAAATCACGTACCTGTACGTAATTTCTGGGTCTAGGGCGGGTATGCATGCTGCCGGCGAACTGCTCCCAATGTGATTGGACACAGTGGAAGCCAATCTGTTCGCCAGCACTCGGCGATCATTCCTGAGAGAGGCAGAACGGCGGTCTGCCTATGTAAACAAAGCGGATCGCTGTTCTGTCAGAGGGGAAGATGGAGATCCTGTGTTTCTGCTAAGCAGGAACATGGATCTCTGTCTTCCCCCAGTCAAAGCACCCCCCCCCCCCCACACACACACAGTTAGCAAGCACTCCCAGGGAACATATTTAAAGCGGAGCTCCACCCTAAAGTGGAACTTCCACACATCGGTTCCCCCCCCCCCCTCCGGTGCCACAATTGGCACCTTTCAGGGGAGGGGGTGCATATACCTGTCTAAGACAGATATTTGCACCCACTTCCATGTATGCACTCTGCGGGTAGAATGCGGGTAGTGCGTCACTTCCCGGTCCCCCCCTTTTTTTTCAGTCAACACACTTGGCTCCCAGAACACAGCGGGGACCAGTGAAAGATGCGCAGCGCTACTCGCGCATGCACAGTAGGGAACCGGGAAGTGAAGCCGCAATGCTTCACTTCCTGATTTCCTCACCCATGATGGCGGTGGGGGCAGCCGAGAGACGAGCAATCGCTCGTCATCTGCTGCCGACGTCGCTGGACTCCAGGACAGGTAAGTGTCCTAATATTAAAAGTCAGCAGCTGCAGTATGTGTAGCTGCTGGCTTTTAATATTTTTTTTACGGTGGAGCTCCGCTTTAAAGTTCATAAATCTATCCCATAGTTTGTAGGCGCTATAACTTTTGCGCAAACCAATCAATATACGCTTTTTTACCAAAAATATGTAGCAGAATACATATTGGCCTAAACTGTTGAAGAAATTAGATTTTTTAAATTTTTATTGAATGTGTTTTTTAGCAGAAAGTAAAAAATATTGTTTTGTTTTCTTTAAAATTGTCAGTCTTTTTTTGTTTATAGTGCACAAAATAAAAACCGCAGAGGTGATCAAATACCACCAAAAGAAAGCTCTATTTGTAGGGGGGAAAAATCATTTGGGTACAGCGTCGCACGACCGTGCAATTGTCAGTTAAAGTAACGCAGTGCCGTATCGCAAAAAAATACTTGGTCATGGAGGGGGGTAAACCTTCCGGAACTGAAGTAGTTAAATTATTATTTGATTTTAACCTCTCACCTTTTCACTTTCCGTGTCTAATGCAGATGTTGCTTCATCAAGTAGAAGAATTTTAGGGTCCCTGATGATTGCTCGAGCGATTGCAATACGCTGTTTCTGTCCCCGAGACAGCTGAGACCCGTGAGCTCCAACATTGGTGTCATATTTCTGTAACAGAAAATCATATAACAATCAATATTGTTATCTAATATTCAATGGTAGCACAATAATTGTAATCAATAAACAATAAATAAAAGGTAAATTCAGCTGTATTTAATTTTTATCAAATAAAGCACCAAAGTTTTCTACTTCATATTTTATGATTAATTAGCCTTTAAACACTAATGCCGCGTACACACGATCATTATTCACGGCGGTTAAAAAACCGCCGTGATTAATGTAATTTAAAACGGGGGAACAGCTTGTTCCCCACACACGGTCGTTTTTCACGTAATTTTTTCTCTTGACGAGAAAAACGACGGTCTGGGGGCTCCGCGGCAGTGTTTCCCTATGGGAAACACTGCCGCGGAAAACATGTCGAAAAAAACTACGAGAAAAATTAGAACATGTTCTAATTTTTCTTGGCGTTTTTAATGCCATTTTTCTCGTCGAAAAAAACGACAGAAAGCCCACAGACTATCGTTTTTCTCGTCGAATGGGAAAAATGTCGTTTTTTTCGACGAGAAAAACGGCCGTGTGTACGCGGCATCAAAATGTTATTTAAAAGAGAAGTATCGGATTATAAAACAAACAAACAATCATACTCACCAAATGGCTGCAGCACCGATCCCAGCTGCATCTGTCCTCCACCTCCTCTAAGACCCAAAACTGAGCAATCAAAAACCTCTTATCGCTCAGCTCTCTGTCTTGAGCCTGCAGAGAGCCGGTGACAGTCAATCACCGACTCTGCCCATCCATCGCTCACTGGAGTCCTGGGCTGTGCAGGGGGTGGCACTGGCTGGTTCTGGCTCTCAGCAGCTCACTGAGAGGCTGAGCCAGCTGCCAGTCCAAACTTCTGGGTAGATTCCGAGTATATGGTTGGGATCTTTTCAGAGCCTAGATTGGGTCTATGACGTCAGCCGACAGCGGGCATAAGCTGGAAATGGGACACAGGAGTGCAGAACTAACCACTCCTGTGATCCATAGGAAAAGTATAGCCAAAAAACATATAGGGGATTCCCGTAGTATAAATCCAAAGGTTTCTGTACAGTTCTGTACAGTAAAAATTCTCAATTCCAGGAGGGAACATCTGAGGGACAGTAAATAGTTTTCCAGGAAATGTTAATTCTCAAAAGATAGTCCTATAGGTTCTCGCATCAAGAGCAAAAATTCTAATCTATTCTGGTCTAACGCTAAATCCAACCATCCATAGAAGGGATTCATCAATAAGCTCAGATCTTTAACCCACACAGCACTGTATGCAATCCAAATAATCAGCAAATCAAATCAGGAACCTAAGGTAGAGCATCCCCCAGGGAAAATCCCATCAAACCCACCAGTTGCTTTATTGCTACAAGAAGTATTTTGTTTCCTTTGTTCCACCGGGGGCATTTCTTCTCACTATCTGTCCCAGTACCAGGATAATACATGGACAGGTAGTGAAGGCTGAGGCTCCCCAGCGCAGTAAAAAAAAAACACCTTTGTAGTAAAGTTTGGAAGGGTTAAAATGTCTATGTCATGAACAGTAATAAAAACTTGATAGAAGTTCTGCCCTCCCCAAATGTGTAAAAACTAAAACAAAGTTTTCATTGGCTCTGTGCTTTAAAGCCTAATATCCATCCAATTGTCAAACAAACTAGGATTGATTTAGGTGGACAGTTTGTTCATAGCTTAGTCCCAACCTCTCTATTTTTTACAGTGCGAGGGGAAAGCAACACAAAACTAGGCGGAACATACTATGAAGATAAGGAGTCTAATATTATAATCTATTTTTTATATATATATATATATATATATATATATATATATATATATATTATATTATTTAACTGAGAACTGCAGTGCTCTAAGGATGATATAAGGACTACCACAAATCCACCGAACACCATGTGCAATTGAACCTCTCCAGCTGCCTACTCACGTCTGGAAGCCCCATGACGAAATCATGAAGCTGAGCCTTTTTTGATGCTTCGATCACTTGGTCAATGGAAAGCAGTTTGGAATTATCTCCATACTTGATGTTTTCAGAAATACTACAGTCAAACAGCACCGGTTCCTGTGACACTATGCCAATTTTAGAGCGGAGGAATGATACATTGATGTTCTTACTGAGACGGCCATCTATTAGCTGTGCAAACAGAAACAATTAAACATTTATTAGGAGAATAGTAATATGCTGAGGAACAGACAGAATGTTCAGGGCTCTTCTTTTGAAAACAGCCCTTTAAATATTTTAATATCAGCTGAAAACTACAGGCTAGAACCAGACCATGACTTGAAAACCCATATCAACTGATAAGTACTGCACACCCCCACACCCCCTTCCCTGGTGCGTGCTTGGGGTGATTAATGTAACCCATAATGTCCAGGCATAGGTATTGGCAATGATCATCTAATGCTGCCTTTCTCAACCAGGGTTCCTCAAGGGGTTGCTAGGGATTTCTTGAACTGCTGCTGGTTGACCTCCCTTCTGGGTCCAACACCACTTGGCAAATCCATCTGCATGACACCGATGATCGTTTTTAGCTGAATGTAAGGAAAATATTCTTCCCATTGACCACCAGTTTAAGGAACATTCTTCCCACTGAATCCATGTAAATTCATGTTAGCTGAGGTTTGCTGAGACCTAAGAGTTATTTCAAGGAATCCACTGGGGAAAAAAGGTTGAGAAAGGCTGATCTAATGTATTGGAACACTATAATGAATATATAACATTTACATTATATATAAATGAGATGGCCTAAATATTTATGGGGTGTGGGTGCCTATTTTGGTAGTAGCTTCAATGGTATTTTGTAAGAAGAGTTGCCTAGGAACTCACTATGACCTAAATACTCACAGAGGCCAAAATATGTGTGCAGTCTATTAAGCCCTGGTTCACATTGATGCTACTTTGAAATCACGCTACTTCACTTCAAAGTAGCAAGGTCAGCGCAATTTCAGCTGCTACTTGATAGACTTCTGTGTGGCTTCATGCACAGATGTCTATATAAAACGCACCTGAAATTGGCAAAAGTAGTACAGAAACTACTTTTGCAAATCGGTGTGGCGCCGTAAAATCGGTGTCGCAATGACTGGAACAGTGCCATTGCCTCCAATAGGCTGTGAATTGTCATGCGATTTGATCTCTCAAATCACATGACAAATTGTTCCAATGTGAACCTAGTCTAAAATACAGTAGATACTTATGATGCGTTACACCTGTATGTTTGTTGTTTCTACTTCCATCTATTTTCTCAGTAAATAAAAAAGTCCTCTTCCCTATTTCATAACTAATTATTTTTTAATAGTGGTGTTTAAGGATCAGTAAAACATCTCTAATATCAACATCGTTCCAGGGCCTAAGCAGCAAAAATGTGAATGACTGTGGTGTTGATTAGTCTTTATACACTTGTGGACATTACATTATATATTTTTATATCTTATTTGTGTAGGAGACACTTTTTTGTGGATGTACTGCGTTTTCACATACTATACTAAGTCTAGTTAATAACTAGAGGTGGTGATATATGATTTTGTTATATCACAAATTTAATGTGATATACTGTATATCAGGGGTAGGCAAACTTAAAGAGGTGGATATCTACCTGAACAACATGGGAGAAGTCAAAGATCACCAGGCACAGTGTCACCTCCTCACACCAGAATACTAGTTACCGACCGGCCGCCGCAGTTGTACTGTGGCAGGTTGGCTCCCCTGCGCAAAACGCCATCATTATACGTCAGGCGCTAACACTGCAATTTTTGGGCGCACGCCCATTCACTAGCTGGGGAGCCAATCAGCGGGTCTGGCGGACACGATGTCTGCCGGCCACCCGCAATCGCTTCAGATACAGGCAGAACGGAGATCTGTCAGTGTAAACAAACAGATCCCTGTTCTGTCAGGGGAGGAGAGAGAGATTGTCTGTTACTAGTGATTAGGAACAGCGATCTCTCTCCTCCTCAAACTTGCCCAGGCCCCATACAGTTAGCAACACCTCCTAAGGAACACACTTAACCCTTTGATCACCCCCTAGTGTTAACCCCTTCCCTGCCAGTGACATTTATACAGTAATTAGTGGCTATTTTTAGCTCTGATCGCTGTATAAATATCAATGGTCCCAAAAAAGTTTCAAAAGTGTCCGATCTGTCAAGAAGACCAAGGTCAAAGCCTGAGAAGCAGTGCTGACCAGCCAGCCAGGTTGCTTGGTATTTTTCTTTAACATTATTGCTGTGTGACATTGAAACCACTGCGTGGGAATCTTGGATGGACTGTTTGTTTGTGTTTAATAAAAGTAGGCCAACAAGCTCTTAAATGGCAAAACTGACATGGATTTTTCTCACTGGTGAGCTCTACACTTAAGCTAAATAACTCCAAAATATCACTATATAGATATATATATCTATATATTATAATGAACCAATACTTTCGACATTATAATGTGTAAGAACACTGCACTATTTATTTCCTTATTTTGTGATTAAGGATCATTTAAAGAACAAATGCTTGTTTGAACTAGTAAACCCCACATGTTCTCTCAGTCACCTGAGCAAATGCACTTATAAATGAACATACTGGTAATGCCACCAGAGCCTAGATCTATAATATACTGACTCAGCAATGTAAAACAGCTTTAGTTTGTAATAAATTGCTTAAGCTTTTGTATCTGTGTACCTACTAAGACGGATGGGGGTGGGGTTGAGTTTTGCCAGTTAACAAGTGTGCTTGTCTTTTAAAGGTTAATCCATAAATGAAAGGGTATTGAAAAACCGACAAAGTATTATGAAACTGTGCAGAGAAAAAGACCTTCAGTATTTTGATAATGGAAGGTTTGTTAAGACATTACATCACATGATTTTCCAGCCAGATGGTCTAGACACAGGCCAAGTATATACCGTATACCTGTGTTGGAACCTATCTTCACAGCGTCTAACTTTGCTACATTAGCCCCTTATTAAAATGATATATTCAACGTACCACTTTGCCATGGTCAGGATCATAAAACCTTTCAAGAAGTTGAACGCTGGTACTCTTGCCACAACCGCTGCTGCCCACAAAGGCCAACGTCTGTCCAGATTTAACTGAAACATTGAGGCCGTTCAGTACTTGGATATCAGGACGGGTGGGATATGTAAACTTGCAGTCAATGAACTCAATGCCTCCTTTGAAATTGTTCTGGAAATGGTAATAAATATAATTATTGTTTAGGTGCCAGACAGAATTACCTTTAGAGTATGGTTTATTAAAGCTGAACTCCATAAAGAAGTTAACATGGCAGCAATTAAAACAGACAAGTTGTTTATAAAAAAATTTAATGACTACAGTGCCTTCAAAAAGTATTCATACCCCTTCCACATTTTGTCACGTGACAACCAAAAATGTAAATGTATTTTATTGGGATATTAAATAATAGACTAACACAACGTGGCACATAATTGTGAAGTGGAAGAAAAATGATAAATGGTTTTCAATATTTTTGACAAATAAATATCTGAAAAGTGTGGCGTTCATTTGTATTCAGCCCCCTTTACTCTGATACCCCTAACTAAAATCTAGTGGAACCAACTGCCTTCAGAAGTCGTCTAATTAGTAAATAGAGTCCACCTGTATATCATTTTTTTTTAACAGAAGGCACCTGTGTATAATTTAATCTCAGTATAATTACAAATGTTCTGTGAAGCCCTCAGAGGTTTCTTAGAGATCCTTAGTGAACAAACAGCATCATGAAGGCCAAGGAACACACCAGACAGGTCAGAGATAAAGTTGTGGAGACCTTTAAAGCAGGGTTAGGTTATAAAAAAATATCCCCAGCTTTAAACATCTCACAGAGCACTGTTCAATCCATCATCCGAAAATGGAAAGAGTATGGCACAACTGCAAGCCTACAAAGACATGGCCGTCCACCTAAACTGACAGGCCGAGCAAGAAGAGCAATTATCAGAGAAGCAGCCAAGAGGCCCATGGTAACTCTGGAGGAGCTGCAGAGATCCACAGCTCAGGTGGGAGCACTCCACAAATCTGGCCTTTATGAAAGAGTGGCAAGAAGAAAGCCATTGTTGAAATAAAACAATAAGAAGTCCCGTTTGCAGTTTGCAAGAAGCCATGTGTGGGACACAGAAAACATGTGGAAGAAGGAGCTCTGGTCAGACGAGACCAAAATTGAACTTTTTGGCCTAAAAGCAAAACGCTATGTGTGGCGGAAAACTAACACTGCACATCACCCTGAACACACCAACCTCACGTGAAACATGGTGGTGGCAGCATCATGTTGTGGGGATGCTTTTCTTCAGCAGGGACATGGAAGCTGGTCAGCTGATCTGATGGGAAGATGGATGGAGCCAAATACATGTTAGAGTCTGCAAAAGACTTGAGACTGGGGTAGAGGTTCACCTTCCAGCAGGACAACGACCCTAAACATACAGCCAGAGCTACAATGGAATGGTTTAGATCAAAGCATATCCATGTGTTAGACCTAAATCCAATTGAGAATCTGTGGCAAGACTTGAAAATTGCTGTTCACAGACACTCTCCATCCAATCTGACAGAGCTTGAGCTATTTTGCAAAGAAGAATGGGCAAAAATGTCACTCTCTAGGTGTGCAAAGCTGGTAGAGACATCCTAAAAAAGACTTGCAGCTGTAATTTCAGTGAAAAGGGGTTCTACAAAGTATTGACTCAGGGGGCTGAATACAAATGCACGCCACACTTTTCACATATTTATTTGTAAAAATTTTGGAAAACCATTTATCATTTTTCTTCCACTTCACAATTATGTGGCACTTTATGTTGGTCTATCACATACAATCCCAATAAAATACATTTACGTTTTTGGTTGTAACAGGACAAATTGTGGAAAATTTCAAGGGGTATGAATACTTTTTCAAGGCAGTGTACATACCTAAGTACCTAAATTAATCTGGATATTAGCTTCTTGTAATCCCTTTTACAGTATAGTAGAACTCTGAGTTAGTAAGGGGCTGCACGTGATGTGACAAGGAAAATGCTGACAGGAGGAGAGAAGTGAGTAGCAACCTCATCAGGGTTCAATGAGAGGCAGGACGAAAGGAGGTGACCAGGCAGTATTGCTTAACGTGATTGTAAAGCTTTAATTTTTTTTTATCATGAACATAATAAACATGTAATTTTTACCTGCTCTATGCAATGGATTTGCACAGAGCAGTCCCAATCCTCCTTTTCTTGGGTCCCCCGCTGACACTCCTGGCTCCTACCCCCACCCATTGCTCCCACGCAGCAGCGGCACTCGGGGGCTTTCCGTGGGGGCTCCTAATGAAAGGGAGGAGCCAGAAGCGCTGGCCGGGCACCCCAGAAGAGGAGGATCGGGGCTTCTTTCTGCAAAGCCCTTGCACAGAGCAGGTAAGTATAACATGTTTCTTATTTTATTTATTTTTGAAAGCGAACCTTTACAATCACTTTAAGGTAAAACATATTTTACCTTTACAACCACTTTAACTGCTGCAGAGAAACGTGAGGTCACAAACCCAACCCTGCTGTCTGTGAGTGCTGTGTAAACATCAGGACTGATTGGACAAAGTTACAAATCCTTTTGGCATATAAAACAGCTCCTATATATGTATTTCAACTGGGAATTCAGCTGTTTTCTTAAAGCTCATCTCAAATGTGATTAAGGAGGATATTAATAAAGCAAACTTTTATACTACTGTAGCGCCCCCCCCAATTTAGGGGGCGCTATGTTCAAATTTAGGGGCTAGTCTGAGCCAATAGTTGGGCTCAGACTATTAATTTCCTAAAACTTGCTTCTTCTGTGGTATGATATTGCCTGGCTGCAGTGTTCCCTGTTGCCTGTGGGTGGCACAGTCACCTTCGGCTCAGGTGGAACCACAGGGGTTATCGCAACACCATTGGGTGTCCTCTCTCGGCAGCTGTGCAGTGGGCATGGTCTACCCACTGTGCATGCTGGGAGAGGATACTAAGGGGCAGACGCCATTAGGCGTGAGGCGTTGGAGAGGACCCCTTGGTCTGAGAAGAACAGACATGTACCCCACCTTCGGTGGCCCTCATGGCCAGGGGTATGTGTGTGTGTGTTAGGCCCCGGGCACCTTTAGCCCGAGGCTGCATCGTTCCAGGTGGGTCCAGCACCTTTAGCTGAGGCCTACACTAGAAGAGGAGTCCCAGGGTGCCCAAGTGAGGGTGACCCGCTCTGAAGGAGAGGAAACCAGGGAATCGGTGAAGGAGGTCACTGTCTCGGGAGAGACCTGGTTACCTATCAGAGGGAAGAATTCCATAACCCGCCACAGCTTGGTAATGTGCCCTATTGGCACCTAAGGACTAGGCTGGGAAGTTTAGGACTTAGAGATTATTTCCTAATCGTATCCCTAGGAAACTACAAGTAAACGCTTCGTGCTCCACACCGGCTGCTAGGACCGCTCTTGGAGGGACTATCCGGGTGAGCAAAACCCACTCAGGCCTGAGTGGCGACGATTGATGATTGATTGTTGCGTGGCTGAACCTACCTCCTAGTTCATTTCTCTCTATCTCCAACTTTCCTATCAAGTTCCTAAGCAACCAAAATAAACCTGTGTTTGGGTTTCAATACTGTCTGGACAATGGCCTTCTTGAGGTGAAGAGAGAGAATATACTTCTTCCTACACTCTAGGTTGAAGAACCCAACGGAAGGTGGTAACTCGCTGCAGGACCCAAATTAGATAACACAGCTCACCCTCTACAATAAGAAGGATACTGGGCATGTGGCATGGTGTGTCCCACCTGCTAACGGAGGTAAGCAAGGAAGGGATCTGTGTGCTACACTACTTTTGGGATAGCTTGGAGGGTCTTATTCGGTACACTTACATGCTAGATGTTAATAATACCTTGTGAATATTGGCTGGCATTTAAGTGGACCTATGCTGAAAAAGTGAACATTTGCTATTTTAATAGGAACATTTAGAAAATGTGAATTATGTTTAATGACTACCCTGAAAAATATACCTTTCGTCTTAAATTCCTCTTGAAAAATAAAGGCAGTGAACTTCCAGGCATGTGACTGTGCCTTAGCACTCCTGTCCCCTAGTGTTACAGTTGTATACCTGCAGTGTGAGTTCATCTAAAGAAGGCCATATACGGCTCGAATCTCAGCCGGTTCAGCAGGAACCCGGCCAAGATTTGAACCATGTATGGGCAGGCTGAATGTACCAAGTTAATCGATCGATCAACTTGGGTACAACCAGCATGCCAGGTTTTACCTACGATAATCACTAGCAGCTGCTATAGCCTCTAGTAATAATCACTGTCTTCTCCCGCCGGGGACAGCTTTCACCCTCTAGCCACCCCCACCCTCCGCCAGGAAATGACAATGGCCCGGCAGGAGGGATTCCTGCATCAACCCTGTCTGTGTTGGGGAAATCAAGCAAACCCAAGATTGCAAGAAAGTAATTTGCTCCATGTATGTCCGGCCTAAGCCATATTTCTTCCACTCCTGCCTTTAAGTTTGGCATGAGCAGTTGTGATTCCACTAATATGCTAGCCAAAATTCTCCCATAAGATTGACATAGAGAAAAGTTTACCCGAGGACCTGTAGTGAAAGGTTCTCCTTACTTCTGCCTTGTTCATTCTGTAGGTGTGTGTTTCCTTCACTTCCCTTGCCATTTCTTGAATATAACCCCATCAGATCACCAGTCATTAGGGGACAGCTTTGATATGAAGAAGCAAAACCCTTGTGCTGTATCAAGATGCCTCCACACAGAGACACAATGTGAAACAAGGCATGGTAGGTCATTAATAGGAAAATATCAGAGGCAGGGAGACCACAGGCTCTACCAGTGAAGAGTCCTTAGCCTTTCAATAGCCTTTTTCAATTTACACAGCACTGGTCCTCTTTAACATCCGTACTTAAAGACATAAAGCAATATGCAAACTGCAGTATCCCATCACAACCATTGAAGAAAAAAAAATCATCTGATTGCTCTAAACCAGGGTGCTCAACCTTTTGAAGAGCAAGGGCCACTTAAGCGACTTGATAACCGGTCGCGGGCCACAATGAGTGGAGCTTGTGGATGGCAATTCTACTTTTTTTTTTGCGGATTGGAGGTAGGCGTTTGTAAACGGACACAAGTACATTTACATCTTCCACTCCTTAGAGGTGAACGGAGGGTCCGACTTGGTCGGACTGACTGTGTGAAAGGGGCCTAAGGCTGCTTTCACACTGATGCACTGTTGTTTACCCACACCAGGGGTGCAGCACAGTTCACCTGTGGCTTTCCTGCAGGTTAGCTGCAATTTGCCATAGACTTCTATTATATCCTATAGGTGTGGTGCACTTTCAGAAAGCACACCAAACTCGCAGGTAATAGAAGTCTATGGCTCAGTGCAGGTAACCCGCAGGTGCACTTCTCTAAACCTGTGGATCAGTTTGAAAGCAGCCCAGTAACCACTGCAGAACAGATATGCCCATATATATACTGTGATTTTATTAATAAACGTACCTTTAATAACAGTATTCTATTTTATTTTTATTCTATTTTATTTTTATTCTATTTTATTCCATCCATTTTATTCCATTCCAAGGGCGCGGGCCACATCAGTGACAGCCATGTTCACATGAGGCTTTTATAAAAAGAAAAAATAATTTTAAGAAATTTAATGGTCCCAAGATCAGAAAGGTTTCTTCTGTTTTCAAGTTGCATTTTACTAATATAAGGAATTGGTATTATACATGACTACTGACACACCCCATGCTGTCACAGCACAGTTAGTGACAGTAAAGGCTGGAAAAGAATTTCTTTTTACTGGTGTATCAGTCCCAAGTTTGTATCTTCATCATTAAATATGATCTATGTACAGTATATGGCAACTGAAGAAATTTGATTGTATGTTTATGGCTGCAGCATGTTTTTCATAGCTTTTGATTTACTGAACACCCAAACATTTTTGAGCTGCCTAGAGTTCTATTATGAACTGGATTATAGGTATTTTTAAATGCTTCTTACCCATTTCTCTCCATCAGTTCTAAATACAGAAATCTTTGGAACACGATCCACCAGTTTAAAAAAACGTGCAGCAGATATTTTGGCCTTGGCATAATCTGGAGTATAAGAAGATGCCTTTCCCAAGGCAGTTCCACTGGTTACAACTGCAGATATCACCCTGGAATCAAACATAAAGCATTATGTATTTGAATAGAGCAACTTGATGAACTAGCTTTTGCAAGGCAGCCTTACATAACAAGTGCAGCCAAATTCTACAATTTTGTCAAATGATTGTTATCATGAGTTTAATAAAATGGGATTTGAGATTGAGATATGAGATTGAGATTCCGGGTTTGAGATTCACAGTACCAGCAAAGTTAAAAGCAGATTCGCCCAGGAGATCTTTTTTAAATTGTAATGCACTTACAGCTGTGATCAACAGGCTTAGAAAAGTCAATATGGGGACTTTTGGTTAAGCCATCTCATTATAAAAGGGGGTAGAGTCAGTGAATTGGAAGTAATTTTGGGAAAAAACATATGGAAAGCTGAAAAACTGCATAGAAACTGCAAAAGGAGAAATTAGGGTCAGTCTATAGCAGTTTTTCTTTGCTGCAAAGATTACTTTTTTTTAATTTTTTTATTCCTTTTTATTTCAGGGGGTGGTATTTTGGGGTAATATTTTTTATTTTATGCTCATAGGGCCTTTACTTTTGATGAAACTGATTTGTCTCTGCAAGGCTTTTGTGTGCCTGTATTTCAGAGGTAGTATTTTGGGGTTTTCATTTATTTTTTGCTTTTCATTCTATGTTCACAGGTCTTTTTCTAAGTCTGATGTGCTCAAGGTGCCTCATTTACTTGTTAGTAACTATCTGTTCCTGGGGTTGCATTGTGCTCTGAGCATGCAGCTGCATCATAGGAAGAAAAACCTAAGTAGAAGTATTGTGTGCACCTACCTCATATCACTCATAATCACTGCACCCCCTCTATCCACATAGATTAAATAAATATTAGGCATTTATCAGTTAGGACTATTAACCATAAATAAAACTGTCCTGCTGCCGGACAGTTTTACAATACTGTAGCATTTACAGTATCTTAGTTCTTGTGGTAAAGCAGCCTGTGCTCTTTATCTCTAGTGAATTTGGACCTAGCCTTGGCCTTTAAAATTGTCCTGCTGCTGGTCAGTTTTACACCAATGTATCATCTGTAGCCTCTTAATTGCTGTAGTAGAACGCCTGCCTGCACTTTTTTCTCTAGTACATTTTGGCAAATTCTCCCTCATTACAACTGTCAAGCTGCTGCTCAATTTTTCACTCCTGCATCATCTGCAGTCTCTAAATTTTTGATCAGAACTTGATGGAAGTTGCCCATCGTCAAGACAGTTTTTTTTTTTTTATCAGTAAGAGCAGGGACAGCCACAGCGAACTATTGACCAATTTCTATCTTCCATTTAGAGCAGATCTATTACAATTTACAGAATTTACACATTTGTCGCTGTTAAAGCTACCCTAAAAATAGCTTTTTTTTAGAAACTAAAAGGAAACAGATTAAGGTGCTACTGCAGTATGTAAGTCAAGCTAATTATAATAGAAAAAAATAAATAAATTCCACAGGCAAATATGTACTGCAAGTGTACAATGTCACAAAGACTGTCCATAAACATTGGATTTGCCTTCCATAGACTTCAATAAGATTTGACACTAAGGTCGGGTTTGCCAATTTTTTAACAAGAATCCCTGTAACCTTGGCAAATTGAACCTGGGCAGATTTATTCATCATTATTTGCGAGTACAATAATTAAAGTATTTATTTTAATTTGTAAAATAACTGTTCTGCATTTGATCTGTCTGCTAGTCATATTGTTTTAACTGATAGCAAAGGGAACCCACTTGAAAAACTGCAGATAATGCAGCTTGGGTTGCAAGCATGTATGGGCAGTATTACACTACTGTAGCATTTTAACTATCTTAGTTATTGTGGTAAAGCCCCAGCCTGTGCTCTTTGTCCCTAGTGAATTTGGACCTAGCCGTGGCAATCAAAATTGTCCTGCTGCTGGCCAGTTTTACAATAATCTATCATCTGAAATCTCCTAATTATTCTAGTAAAACAGCTGCCTTTGACCCTAGTATTATCCCTGATGAAAGCTGCACTGCTGCTGGCCAATTTTTTTATTACTGCATCACCTGTAGCCTCTTAATTGCAGTAGTAGAACACCTGCCTGCACTTTTTTCTCTAGTACATTTCAGCAAATTCTCCCAAATGCTCGGTGAATTGAACCTGGGCAGATTTGTTCATCATTATTTGCAAGCACAACAATTCAAATATTTATTTTACGTTATTAAATAACTGTTGTACATTGGATTCGTTTACTGATCATAGTGTTATTAATCAACAGCAAAGGGGAACTACTAGAAAAACTGCAGATAATGGAGCTAGGGTTGCAAGCATGTATCTCAGTGCTTTGATGTTCTGGAAAGGCAAAGGTTGTCTTGTTTTATCAAGGGGACTATCTGTTTTTCCACTGATACACTATATTACCAAAAGTATTGGGACACCTGCCTTTACACGCACATGAACTTTAATGGCATACCAGTCTTCGTCCGTAGGGTTCAATATTAAGTTGGCTCACCCTTTGTAGCTATAACAGCTTCAACTCTTCTGGGAAGGCTGTCCACTTGCTCATCCATGTCTTTATGGACCTTTCTTTATGCATTGGTCCAAATCATTTGGTGGAGGGAGGATTATAGAGTGGGGTTGTTTTTCAGGGGTTGGGCTTGGCCCCTTAGTTCCAGTGAAGGGAACTTTTAAGGAATCAGCTTACCAAGACATTTTGGAAAATGTTATGCTCCCAACTTTGTGGGAACAGTTTGGGTATGGCCCCTTCCGGTTCTATACTGACTGCGCACCAGTGCACAAACAAGGTCTATATAGACACGGATGAGCAAGTTTTGGGTGGAGAAACTTGACTGGGCTTCACAGAGTCCTAACCTCAACCCAATAGAACCCCTTTGGGGTGAATTAGAGCAGAGACTGCAAGCCAGACCTTCTTGTCCAACATCAGTGCCTGACCTCACAAATGTGCTTCTGGAAGAATGGTCAAAAATTCCCATAGACATACTCCTAAACCTTGTGGAAAGCCTTTCCAGAATAGTTGAAGCTGTTATAGCCGCAAAGGGTGGGCCAACTCATCATTGAACCCTACAAATGAAGACTGGGATGCCATTAAAGTTCATGTGTGTGTAAAGGCAGGCGTCCCAATACTTTTGGTAATATAGTGTAGATCCACTTTAAACTGCAATTTAAGTTAATTCTGTGAGATTTCTTCTCTTGATTTCCCAGGTCTCCACAGGGGCCACAGCAATACAATGGCCTACTCTCTGTGCAGGGGCACTGTTGCAGCTTTAGGACACTCAGCATGTTTAAATAAATTAAGTACCTGAACACAAAGCTGTAATGGAGATTTTCTGCCTCTACCAGGTATCCTCCATATCGGTAAGACACTGAATTTGCAATAAAAACGATACACTGAGCAAAGCCAAAGCACATTCCATAAACATTGGCTTTTTTGATTGCCGCTCTGTAGGGGGCTTCCAACTGTTCCTCATACATTTCAATAAACAGCTTCTCTTTTGCAATTCCAGCAATAGTTCTGATGTTCCCAAGAGCCTCACTGGAAATCTGGGGAAATAGAATGAAATTGATCATATTAACAATTAGCATTGTTAAATGGACCTTAAACCTTTTTAAATAGCTAAAATACTACCCAGTGGGTTATTATGAAACATGCAGAACAGCAACAGTGTGTTACTGCTATACAGTACCTTCTAAATTCAACTTGTTTTAGTCTTTGGGCTTGCGTTGCCTGGCATCAGTTTAACATCAGTTTGAGACTCTTCTGAGATCGTTCAGAATTCATTACTAGGTATATTTGACCTGCATGAAGCTGGTTTTGCATTCTCTTATGAGAATCTACTGAGGAATTTAATGTTTGTATAGACTTCCTCTAGATGCCCCTGTTTTTTCAATTTAAATGGGCAAGTAACTGTGTAAAGCCTTGTGTTGACGGACAGGTCAAATACATCGGCTATTGAAATTCGGAACAATCTCAAAAGCATTCAATACTGATGTCAAACGGAGGCCATTGACACAAGCCCCAAGTCTGTCAACACAGGGCCTGACTCAAATAAGCTCCAGTGTATGTATCTGTATGTATGATTGTGATAGGGACAATCAATTTAAGCTTCTTCCTGGATAGGCATTGATGTGAACATATGTGTGCATCGCCTCTTACATTAGGATGTGCACCCCAAAGCAAACACAGATACGTGGGTGTGTGGGTGTATACACAGGCGCATAAATAAATGAAAACATCTTATAAATAAATGAAAACAAGCATTCTAAAATGTATTAGGTAATTCAGATGTTGGTGTCAAAAGAACAGTGGTTGGTGGCGGTCGGTATGGCAGAGGTTGGTGTCAGTGGGACAGTGGATGGGGTGTGTCAGTAGAGCAGTGGATGGTGTTAGTAGGGCAGTGGGTGGTGTCAGTAAGGCATTGGATGGTGTCAGTAGTTTTTTATTATTTTATTTTGTTATTTTAATTTACTATTTTTTTATAATTTTTTTTGTGAAATATTATTATAATTTTTTTTATTTTTTTACATTTCTTTTTTTTAGGCGCCCTGTTGGGGGGCTTTGGTAAAATATCAAGGGTATAAATAGACCCTTGATGTCTCATGTTTGAGACAGAGAAAAGGACTGAGGACAGAGATCCCCAGTCTTTTTCCCTGCAACCTCAGCTGCACAAGACAGTGAATGAATGGAGAGTGCCCTGTTCTAAGCAGCTTCCTGTTCATTCACAAACTGCCCAAGCATGCCTTGCACACCTGGCACACCCTGTGCGCATGCCTATGGATGTGAATGTGCTCTGTTCCTATATAAATGTATACAATGTATTGACATGGAACAAGCTTTCGGTGCTTCTGTTGGCTTGTTGGAAAGTAATGCAATCAATTAAAGAATTCTGGTTCCTTTTGAACTGTAATATCTATTACCATTGCTTGTTACACAGTGAGAAACAAGCAGTGGACTACCATCCACTTCATGCACACAGGGTGGTCAGAGTTGAAGGACTAGGACTTATTGTTGAAAGATCTATGATTACACTAAAAAAAGGATTATGAAAATGCACACACAGGTGAGAGCCATGATGAGTTTGTCGCCCTCAGGGGCATTGGTAGGTATACAAAAGCCTCCCCCTTACATCAGGGTCCCCAGAGAGCCTCCCCCTTACATTAGGGTCCTCTGAGAGCCTTCCCCTTACATCAGGGTTCCCAGAGAGCCCCCCCTTACATCAGGGTTCCCAGAGAGCCCCCCCTTACATCAGGGTTCCCAGAGAGCCTCCCCATTACATCAGGGTCCCCAGAGAGCCTCCCCCTTACATCAGGGTCCCCAGAGAGCCTCTGCCTTACATCAGGGTCCCCAGAGAGCCCCCGTTTACATCTGGGTTACAAGAGAGAGGGCGGGCAGTGAGAGATGAAGTAATCTCTCTGCTGCCCACGGCTGAACAGTGAGGGCGGAACAGCAGTGATGCAGGGCGGACAGTGAGAGATGATGTCATCTCTCTACTCTCTTGCCCATCCACCCGTCCAGCTCTTCAGTGCTGCCTGCTCTCTGGCTCTCCCGTGCTGCCTGCCGCACTCCCGGCTGCAGCGAGGCCACGGCCCGGTAGTGGGCCGCAGTCCTGTGGTTGGGGCCCCTGCAGAGACTCGGGGCTATGGGCCCCAGATTCGGGGGCTATAGCCCCAAAAGCCACCTCCTAGTGACACCACTGGTCGCCCTTATCCTCAAAGTGGAGTACATAGTTGATTGTGTATGATGGGCCTGCAACATCAACTATAATTAACCTCCAGATAGGTGTAAAAGAAGCACTGTAAGTATTATTAAATGTGTCTTTTAATATATGCAATGTAAGTACCTGAAATAAACTGAGCATCAGCCTATTGCAGTCTATGTACTAAAGAGCTCAGACTGTTGCAGGGAAAAGTAGCACTGTTAAAGGAGCTATGAGCTCATTAGTATGCTCATTTCATTGTCCATTCACAGAGTGAGGGTGAGGGGGAGACCTGTAGCTACTCATTCACACATTTGTTTTACAAAAATGCAGGAGAAATTATCTAGGAAGTATAAGCAAACTTTCTCCTGCATTTAAATGTACTTGCACCTACAAGCATTTAGGCCCCATTTACAATATGCGTTTCCTGAACTTGCGCCGAAACGCACAGGAAACGCGTTTTGCCACACATTTCAGAAGCACATGGCGAAGGTGTTGTACATGTGTGTCATGCTTGCAGTGCCTTTAATTGTTAATGATATCCCAAACGAAGATATCTCATGCACATTTGCCACATGCTTTTTGTAGCGTGACAAACACAGCAAATGAGCACATTGGAAAAACATGTGATGCTCCATGCTGGAAAAGGCGTAGGTCCTTCTTTGGTGCATTTTTCGTGCATAGGGCAGCTTATTCAAGTGAATTGGGCTGCCCTACATGCAACATGTGGAAAAGCGCAAAAAAAGGTCAGAAATGTACATTCCCACTATGTAACGTGTGAATGGGGCTTTAGAGTATCTAATGTGCCTTGGATGCACATATATCTATTTCTTTTAAACACAGCTAAACTGAATGCACCAGAGTGTCACTGAACTACAGCAAAGAAAAATCAGGTCTCCTTCCTTGCCAGATAATTTGATTAGAGTATTTTGTCTTCTATTTGACGTCTAGTAATTTTCCTGGTCAAAGTTCAAGATAGTTTTGTGGGATACATTAAAGTATACGCCTATCAAAAACTGATATCTTTTTCATTTCTGGGTGGACATTTTTATCAACCAAGGTTCTTGTTTTGTCTTGTGGACTGTGTTAGCAGGGTTTCCAAAGTTTTCAGTTCTGTTTAGTGAACATTATTGTGACAGATCTAGCCGGGACAGAGGCTTTTGGAGAGGACTGAATGCTAGCCTCCTGCCTTCCGATTATGGGCCAGGGCCTCAAGACAGGAATGCGGATAGGTTATCCCGGCAGATAGACCTGAAACCTTAAGACTACTTTTCCAACATCCTTGAGTTGACCCGTTCGGGGTCCCACTGTGGCTGTTGGACTATTTCCCAGGAGGGAGTATTGTCATGAACCTTTGAATACTGAAGTATTTCTCTTTTGAATCTATTACACAGTGGGGGGGGGTCTTCTGCCCTGTCTTAAGGCTAACCCCCCCTCCAGACGGCTCCATGGTCTAGAAGAAAAGCATTGTTCTGTGTTTGACTGTTTGTTTATGTACTTTAATTACCCCCTGGGGCTTCTGTGTCAATACACATCTCAGTTATACTATTCATGCTATCGGACCAATCCCTGCTGACCCTGTTTCAAGTCCTCATTTGCATGGCCAAGAGAACCTAATTGAAAACTACAATGTACTTTACAATTGACCAATAGGAAAGTGGTTGTTGGGGGCAGGGTGTTCAAAACTGCTGTATAAGAGTGTGTGTGTGCATCCAATAAAATGAGATTTCTGTTTGAACTTACATACAGCCTGCCTGGTGTTTGTTCTGAGCTATAACAGATGGATTAGAATGGCACATAGCTGTAGTTTGAATCCTTGAGCATCGGACGACCGAACCATCAGCAGTTGCGATCTGCAATATGATCCAATGGTAGCAGAGGAGTGTCGGGAGAGTGGAACCGAGCGAGCAAAGGGGCTCGTTACATTGGTGGCAGCAGTGGGATTTGCTCTCCAGTTACTGGGACACTCCAAACCACCACAGTGAATGACCAGCTATGCAGCCTGCAGGAAAGCCACGCTGAAAGACTTACTTGAAAGCCGAGATGGACCAGAGGGACGGTGATGCAGGACCCTGGTCAGTTGAAGATTTGTTTCAGCAACGAGTTCGAGAGCGCTTGGCATTATATGGTGCTAACCCATCAGAGACCGCCATACAGGAAGCCATTAGAGGCATCCAGCTGTAGGATGAGCGACAAGAGAAAAAACTACAGCGACAAAAGAGAGAACTAGAGCGACAAAAGAGAGAACTAGAGCGACAAAAGAGAGAGCTAGAGCGGCAACATGAGTGGAGAATGGCGGAAATACGGCAATCGGAGACAACACCTAAAGAAGCAGCACCAACTGAAAGGAGAGGAGAGATACAGATACCAGCCGACATGGAAAAGGAATTCAGAAGGAGGTTGCAAGAGATGCAGATACAGCATAGAGGACCAGTATCAGAGGAGGTCCTGCTGGGATGGTCTGATTCAATCCGCTGCGAACTCTGGAAGAAAGCGCTAGCTCTCGAGCAGCAACACCAGGGAAAAGTTCTCCCCTCCATCCATGTAAAGTACTGGTCGCAGTATGAAGTACGAATGCTGTTATTGGGGGAACAACCGAAGCAGGAGTGGACAGCTGAGTTAAGCAGGCTGATCCAGGCAGAGATGCGGTTGGACGAGAGCTACAGAGCCCTCCGGTGGTATGTAGCCCAAGAGTGCCCGTGGTCAGCGGATGACAGCCCCACGGAAGGCTTTGACTATAATGGCCGGGGATTGTTGTAGTGGAGGCTGTCCGAGGACCCTGACTTTGGGAGTGATCGGGAGTGGCAATTGGAGGGAATAATGGAGCACAGTGAGCAAAGACTGAATGTCTCAGAAGGGCACTGGGCACAGGAAGATTTGGAGTTTCTGGCCGTTCAGGAATGGGAGCTGGAGATTGCCTACAAACAGCTGATAGACTCTGCTCAGCAGCAGGGTGGGGCTCCCTTTGCCTGGGACTATCAGGAAATACCAGTTGACAACTATGAAATCCTGGCTGAAGAATCGGCAGTGGAAAATCTGGAGATTGCCATCCCTAAAGCCGAAGTGGATGATATGGAGTTCCAGGGAGCTAGCCTGGCTGAAGAATCGGCAGTGGAAAATCTAAAGATTGCCATCCCTTAAGCCAAAGTGGATGATATGGAGTTCCAGGGAGCTAGCCTGGCTGAAGAATCGGCAGTGGAAAATCTGAAGATTGCCATCCCTAAAGCCGAAGTGGATGATATGGAGTTCCAGGGAGCTAGCCTGGCTGAAGAATCGGCAGTGGAAAATCTAAAGATTGCCATCCCTTAAGCCGAAGTGGATGATATGGAGTTCCAGGGAGCTAGCCTGGCTGAAGAATCGGCAGTGGAAAATCTGAAGATTGCCATCCCTAAAGCCGAAGTGGATGATATGGAGTTCCAGGGAGCTAGGGCAGTTGGCTCATCTCCCCAGCCACAGATTTCAGAAGGTATGGACTTAAGGGACTGTTCAGAGGATGTTAGGGATTATGCATCGCCTGCTCAAGTACTGGCAGCAGGACAGAGTACTGCAGACCCCTGCTCTACACCCGTGGCAGTTTTGGAGGCCCGAGTTGAGAAGGTGATGGTTCCTCTTTCCCAGTGGATTTCAGAGATGCAAGGGGGAGAAGCAGCCCTTTTCCCTCCCCAACAGTTAGCCAGAGCAGATGGTGTGGAGTCCCCAGCAGAAGTGCTGGCAACAGGGCAGAGTGCTAGCAACCTCTGCCCAAACAACTGTGGAGTTTCAGGGAGCCGGGGCAGTTGGCCCCTCTCTCCAGCAACAAGCTGAGGTGGTAAAGCTTTTACCCCCAGCTGAATCGCTGGCAACAGAGCAGAGTGCTGCTGGCCTCTGCTCTCAACTAACAGAAGAGGGAGTTCCTGTGGTAGTGGATGGGACTTCGGTCTTCACTGACACAACCCCAGAAAATGGTGTGACACTGAGACAGGAGGATGTCAACCTTGCTTTGCAAGCACTAGGGGATTTTCACCTACCACAAGGGGATGGAAATTCAGTCTTCACTTGTATACCCCAGGAATGCTGGGCAGTTGGCCCAGATCCCCAACAGCATGACGGACTGAGCCCGGTCACCCTGTCTTCTCTCCAGCGGCTGAAAGGACTCCAGGGAGAAGGGCCAGTCCAGGCCTCTCCCCAGCGGCAGGTATGTTCTCTAAGAGAGGCAGAGGTTGGCTGGGTAAGTAATGCTCTGTTTGGAGCAATTTATTTGGGGTACTGTGTGGATACCGGCATTAGAGGAATAGAACTATGGACTAACTTCGGAGTAAACCCGTCTGGGGTCACCTCCTGTGTTAGTGTCCTGCCGAAAGGGGAGATGTGTGACAGATCTAGCCAGGACAGAGGCTTTTGGAGAGGACTGAATGCTAGCCTCCTGCCTTCCGATTATGGGCCAGGGCCTCAAGACAGGAATGCGGATGGGTTATCCCGGCAGACAGACCTGAAACCTTAAGACTACTTTTCCAACATCCTTGAGTTGACCCGTTCGGGGTCCCACTGTGGCTGTTGGACTATTTCCCAGGAGGGAGTATTGTCATGAACCTTTGAATACTGAAGTATTTCTCCTTTGAATCTATTACACAGTGGGGGGTCTTCTGCCCTGTCTTAAGGCTAACCCCCCTCCAGACGGCTCCATGGTCTGGAAGAAAAGCATTGTTCTGTGTTTGACTGTTTGTTTATGTACTTTAATTACCCCCTGGGGCTTCTGTGTCAATACACATCTCAGTTCTCCTATTCATGCTATCGGACCAATCCCTGCTGACCCTGTTTCAAGTCCTCATTTGCATGGCCAAGAGAACCTAATTGAAAACTACAATGTACTTTACAATTGACCAATAGGAAAGTGGTTGTTGGGGGCAGGGTGTTCAAAACTGCTGTATAAGAGTGTGTGTGTGCATCCAATAAAATTAGATTCCTGTTTGAACTTACATACAGCCTGCCTGGTGTTTGTTCTGAGCTATAACAGATGGATTAGAATGGCACATAGCTGTAGTTTGAATCCTTGAGCATCGGATGACCGAACCATCAGCAGTTGCGATCTGCAATATGATCCAATAGTAGCAGAGGAGTGTCGGGAGAGTGGAACCGAGCGAGCAAAGGGGCTCGTTACAATTATAAAGCCAACAAGGTTTCCAGGTGGACTTTCATGCATCATGCAAAATACCTATTCCTAGAAATGCACGGATCTGTGTCATAAAGATAAAGAGGGACTTCAGTCCCCTCAATTCTGCTCTTTGAATGTCCTGCAAATGCTCTTTAGCACATCTGTGTCAGCGCAGAGTTTTCTATGCACAGGTTTTTTTTTCAGCGGGAACGCCTCAAGCACTGAATGTATGTAATGGCAAAGGGTGCTGGGGTGTGCTGCAAGGTCTATTGATGCTGGCTGCTGGGGTATCTATTGTGACTGGAGGGAATCTATTTTTTCAGGGGGGGTCTATTGTTGCTGGAGAGGTCTGTTGTTGCGGGTGAGGGATCTATTGTTGCTGGGGGTGGGTCATATGTTGCTGGGGGGTCAGTTTTTGCTAGGAGGCATCCACTGTTGAGGGAGGGGTCTATTGTATCTGGCTGCTGCTGGGTCTATTGATGCTGGCTACAGGGAGATTTGTTGTTACTCCTGGGGGTCGATCGTTGTTGGGGTTGTACATTGTTGAAAAGTGGTCCATTGTTGTATGGGGGGGGGGATCTATTGTTGCTGGCTGCAGGTTATCTATTTTATCTATTTTACTGATTTTCTCCTTATCATTGACAAATTCCATACAAATTATATGTATAATGTATTTTATGCTGTGCTTCAGCAAAAGGGAGGGGAACATCAGAAGACAGGTACACCTTGACCCTTAGTTTAGTTTAAAAAAAAATATATATATAGATTTACCCTGCCTGCTGATTCCATTGCATGCTTGTCCTGGTTGGCAAATCCAGTAAGCATTCTAGCCTGGAAGGCCCCGGATAATGCCAGGAAGGGCAAAAAGCAGGTGATGACCAAGCTCAGTTTCCAGCTGAAATAGAAGGCGATGATAATGGCCACTCCAATGTTGGTGAGAGAGTTTACAATCATGCCAATCTGTGATCCGGTAGCCTATAATCCAGGTACATTTATTGTTAGTATTAGTACACATACAAACACCAACCAACAAATAAATAAATATTCTTGTATATAGAAATGTATATAGCCTTTTATGTAAAAACACAGGCATCACAGACTCACTATCTAGACCTTATGTGTCAGGACCACACAGGGTGGCTTCTTCAAGGTAAGTAATGCCAATGAACCCCTTGTAATAATCAAAGACATTGAGAACTGACCCCAGGGCTCCAAAATCTCTTCAACAGACTACACCAGAGATATAATAAGGTAAGCCTGTACGAAGATAAATATGGAGGCTACCACTGATAAAATCCTAATTTTTATACTTGTTCCACGTCTGTAACTCATGCCATTGGAACATAATGACATCAAGACAACTATCATTTTCAGAACAGGGGGCAGAAACTTTAGTGACCATACTTCGTCATCCTCAGTACAGGTCTCCTTAGCTAACAGTTGACTTCACCTGCTGACTTACAACCAAATCTGAAATATCTGCTTTGTTTGGACTGTCCTTTGAAGGGTCATAGTATTAAAATATTTCTATAGCCATTTTTTATTTTTGTTCTGTATGAATTGTGACAATGCAGCTGTTTTCAGGGAGTGACATGTTGCTGATTATGAATGATCTGCTTTGCTTTCATGAAATAGACTTGTTTTTCCATGAAAGTTGGGTATTAAGTTATTCTTTATGTGAAAGGAAAATGCATAAAACCAATTATCCTTCCAATGGTCAACATAATTTTTTTGTGTAGAGAGAAAAGGGTTTACTGGGTCTGTTCAGGTTACCTGGTCTGGGTTTCTACTCATATGCACAAATCAGAACCACCTAAACCTATTAAAAAATACAGCTGCCACATGAGGAAAGTGCCAGGTTTTTTCTTGAGGGCGGGTTTACACCGGTGAACTGGCGACAGTCGTACCACTTTGGATCTGACTTTGCCCTGCGACTTGAAGTCTGACATGCATCCGACTTCAATGAACAGGGATCCAACTTTGATCCCCGACAATACCAGGCATTCAACATGGGAGGTGGGTGCTTTGGGGCAGCGGGGCCTTCGCCCCCACCCCAAAGCACCTTGTTTCCATGTTGATCATGAGGCCCCACCCCTTATGACATCACCTCCTGGAGAAGAAGTCGGAAGAGATGCCGGTGCTGCCTTAATAAATTACTTGTGCAGTGTGTTTTATTTTTGGTGAATGGGTAGGGGTACAAGGTACTCATTCACATAGGGTGGGGGACCAGGATCTGGGGGCCCCCTTGTTAATGGTGGCTTCCAAATTCTGATAAGCCACCTGCCCGCAGACCCCGACAACCAACGGCCAGGGTTGTTGGGAAGAGGCCCTTGTCCTCATCAACATGGGGACAAGGTGCTTTGGGGGGGCGCAGGGCCCCCCTGCCCCAAAGGACCCACCCCCATGCAGCCTGGTATGGTTCAGGAGGGAGGGGGCATTGGCTCGTCCCCAATCCTTTCCTGACCTCCCGGGCTGCATGCTCAGATAAGGGTCTGGTATGGATTTTGGGGGGGGGACCCCGACGCAGTTTTTCGGTATGGGGGTTCCCCTTAAAATCCATACCAGACCAAAGGGTCTGGTATGCTCTTGGAGGGGGAACCCATGTCGTTTGTTTTTTAATGTTGGCGTGGAGTTCCCCCTAAAGATTCATACCAGACAGTGCCTGGTATTGTCGGGGATCAAAGTCGGATCCCTGTTCATTGAAGTCGGACGCATGTCGGACTTCAAGTCGCAGGGCAAAGTCGGATCCAAAGTGATATGACTGTCGTGTCCTACCAGTGTGAACCCAGCCTTATAATTATTTATTTTTGCTGGTTTCTTCTAAGGCCTCATGCACCATTGGCATTTAGCCATGAGTCAAGAGACTCCGGCGCTTGGGTGCGGGTGGAAACTAGAAACGCCCCCCTGCCAGTAGCCTGTAAACATCTATGAGAATCTGACAGATGCTGCAGCTTGAGGAGGATAGACGGCGCATCAGTGGTACCAATATTTAGGGCAGTAAACACCCAGTGATGAATACCCAAAACTCAAGCAGTCACACCGGGTACATACTGCCCTAGAGGTTAATACCGCTTGGTGCACCATTCAGCCCTGTCCATCCGCAGCAGCTGTTAGCCTCTCATAGGTTTTTACAGACCTAAGCCCTGTACACACGATCGGTTTAACCGATGAAAACCGTCCGATGGATTGTTTTCATCAGACAAACCGATCGTGTATGGGACCCATCGGTCTTTTTTCCATCGGTTTTAAAAAATAGAACATGTTAAAAAACCCACGCATGCTCAGAATCAAGTCGACGCATGCTCAGAAGCATTAAACTTAATTTTTCTCGGCTCATCAGAGTGTTTTACGTCACCGCGTTTTGGAACGGGCGGTTTTTTGACTGATGGTGTGTAGGCAAGACTGATGGAAGTCAGCTTCATCGGATTTCCGATGGAAAAAAACATCGGATCAGAATCCATAGGATATCCGATCGTGTGTACGAGGCTCTACAGTAAAACATACAGCTTTTAAAATGCTATAACTTGAATTCAGCCTGCTGAAAACTAGTGAGCAATGACAAATCCTACATTTCTGTACAGGTTCTAGCAGAGGAAAGGAATTTGTAACAGCTGCACATCAATCACCACATAACTTATACTGAGTGCTATAGTGACAAGATGAAGCATCCTTTATCTGTGACAAATCACTTTGCTTTGATAAAGGGACCATGCCTTTTTTGATGTAAGAGGAAGGAAGGTGTGCAGATGAATAGGGGAAAGGGCATAGAATGTTAACTTAATTTATTTTGGAAAGTGCATGTAGCAGTTACGTAGTGCACATCGGTACAATGGCATATACAGCACTGTGCAAAAGTTTTAGGTGTGAAAAATTTAAATTAGGAATGCTCTCAGAAATAGAAGTGTTCATAGTTTATTTTTATCATTTAGCAAAATGGAAAGTAAACAAATAGAAGAGAAATCCTTTGCCTTCAAAACAGCATCAATTTTTCTAGGTACACTTGCCCACAGTTTTTGAAGGAGCTTGGCAGGTAAGTTTTTCCAAACATCTTGGAGAACTACCCACATATCTTCTGTGGATGTAGGCTGCCTCAAATCTGTATGTCTCTTCATGTAATCAGACTCAATAATTTTGAGATCAGGGCTTCATAGGGGACAAACTTGTTCTTCTTTACATTGAAGATAGTTCTTAATGACATTGGCTGTATGTTTGGGGTTGTTGTCCTTCTTCAGAATAAATCTGGGGCCAATCACACACCGCCCTGACTGTATGGCATGATATATTATTTCTCAACGTTGGGGATACCATTGATCCTGACCAAATCTCCAAATTCATTTGCAGAAATGCAGCCCCAAGCTTGCTAGGAACCTCCATCATGCTTTACTATTGCCTGCAGACATTCAATATTGTACTGCAGAGGCATAACTAGAACCTGCATGGCCCCGGTGCAAGAAACCACAAAGGGCCCCCTAACCCCCAGCTTGGGCCCTCCCTTGGAGCCTGGTGGAGAAACGCTAGGGCCTGGTCACAAGTGCAGCCTATGCAACCCTGGTAGTTCAGCCACTGGTCTCAGTAGTTATTCTATGTTTTCCTTTTTTTCATACCGTTGTTTGACTTATTTTTTGTTTTTGCAATTTTCTTTTTTATTACTTTTTTGCTATAACTTTTTGCTATAACTTTTGCTCAAACCAATCATAATAAACCTATTGGGATTTTTTTTTACCAAAATTATGTAGCAGAATACATATTGGCCTAAATTGATTAAGAAATATATTTTGTAATTGTTTTTATAGTTTTATAGCAGAAAGTAAAAAATATAGTTTTTTTTCAAAATTGTCTGTCTTTTTTTGTTTATAGCGCAAAAAATAAAAACTGCAGATGTGATCAAATACCACCAAAAGAAAGCTAAATTTGTGGAAAAAAAGGACATAAATTTTATTTGGTTACAGCATTGCATGACCGCGCAATTGTCACAGTGCCATATCACAAAAAATGGCCTGGTCATAAAGGGGGTAAACCTTCCGGAGCTGAAGTGGTTAAGGAGCTCCCATACAGGCAGACACTTCATCAAGCCATACCATCAGGGAGGTGTGTGATTGCTTCCAAATTTATTCTGCACCAGGACAATGACCTCAAACATACAGCCAAAGTCATTAAGAACTATCTTCTGCGTAAAGAAGAACAAGAAGTCCTGGAAGTAATGGTTTGGCCCCCAGAGAGCCCTGATCCCAACATCATTGAGTCTGTCTGGGATTACATGAAGACACAGAAGGATCTGAGGCAATCTACACCCACAAAAGATCTGTGGTTAGTTCTCAAAGATGTTTGGAACAACCTACCTCAAGAGTTACTTCAAAAACTGTATGCAAGTGTACCTAGAAGAATTGAAGAATTGATGCTGTTTCGAAGGAAAAGGGCGGTCACACCAAATATTGATTTGATTTGATTTGGATTTCTCTTCTGTTCATTTACATTCCATTTTGTTAATTGATAAAAATAAAACTATTAACACTTCTATTTCCAAAAGCATTCTTAATTTACAGCATTTTTTCACACCTACCTAAAACTTTTGCATAGTACTGTATGTTAAACCATATTTAACCCAAAAACAAAAGATAAAATTTGCAGTTTGCCAATCTTTAGATGTGGTTGCTGAATTTGTTTTCTGCTTTTAGTTTTTTCCCCCTTATTCTCACCTGGTGAGCCTATCAGCAACACACTCAACCCATCAGCAATATGGAGGACATACGGCTGGGTCACTTTTTAAAGGATTTTAAAGGATTTTAACAAGGAAACATTTATTTGTAAGAAGCCTATGTTGAACAAAAGTTTTTAGGGTCCTACACCATGAGGAGCTTTTTCTTTGTATATTATATGCCTGCACACCTTGGTCCAGGAGCGCTGCCATAGAGGCCACACCGATGTGGGATAGGTCCCCCCCAAGAGACCTAAAAGCACAGCTGACTCTCTTTGCCATACGAGAAATGGAAAAAAGAGGGCGTACCAACCTTGTGCATTATCCTTAGATATATTATATGAAAAGAGTAAATTAAAAACTACTCACAAACATGTGAAAGTAAACCACAATATAAAATAGCTTTCAGATGATGGCAATCGGTCCACGACAACAGTCTCCAGATGGTAATAGAAAAGATTTTGAGGGCCACTGCCGGGTGACGCGTCTTGAATGGATACCTTCTTCCTCAGAGCCCGGCTGGGCTCTGAGGAAGAAGGTATCCCTTCTAAATGTGTTGTCATCAGACCGATTTCCATCATCTGAAGGCTATTTTATATTGCGGTTTCTTTCACATGTTTGTGAGGAGTTTTTAATTTAGTCTTTTAATAAAATATATCTAAGGATAATGCACAAGGTTGGTGCACCCTCTTTTTTCCATTTCTCTTTTGACTGCTAGGATACCCATATCCTTGAGGGCAGCAAGGCCTGAGGCATTGTCCACTACGAATTTTAGTCCACCTGGTTAACACACTTGTGCGCAAGAGTACTTGTTTTCTGCTATCTCTTTGCCATAAGGTAGAGGAGTCCATCCCATCTGGTGAGTGCAGAACCATATAGCATCACTAGAGGAAAATCACCGTTGGAGCACGGAGCACAAGAGCACTTTAAAAGATTCTGTCAGCACATGTATCACAAGTCACAATATTATTTTATTTATTTATTTATCACCAGTCACTATATATCAAATGTATTTATTGGTTTATTAGTCACCACTCATTTATTAACAGAATTTATCTTAATGAACTTATTTGTTTTTTATGAATTTTATATTGGTTTAGTAGTCATACATTTAATTATGGATTATAATAGCACAGAATGGTCAACATAAAGTCACTGGTCTTAACACAGATATAAAGTTATCACATATAGATCCACTATTTTGACCATTAGGTGTGGAGAGGCAAGCACTGTATAGTTTCTTATTATAATTAAAATGAAGTGACAGACTGCATCATATATGAGTGAGTGAGTGAGTGAGTGAGTAACTTGTATAGCGCTGCAATTGCGAACTAAATCGCCTCAAGGCGCTTTGCATCCAGTGTCGTTGAGATCGTTAGTAGAGATGGGTCTTTAGTATTTTCCGGAAGGCCCGATGGTTTTCTTCCATGCGGATATTCGTGGGTAGCGCATTCCATAGCCTTGGTCCTTGGACAGCAAACCTTCGTTCTCCCTTGGCTTTGTAGCGGGTCTTGGGGATGTGGAGGAGGTTTTGGTTAGTTGATCGAAGGTCACGAGTAGTGGTGTAGTGTTTTATTTTCTCGCATAAGTATTCAGGAGCGTTTCCTTGTGCGCATTTGTGGGTGAGGCAGAGGGTCTTGAATGTGATCCGATCCTTTACGGCTAGCCAATGGAGGCTTTTCAGGGATGGTGCGATTGATTCCCAGGGTTTTTTCCCTGTTACCAGTCTGGCCGCTGTGTTTTGGACGACTTGTAGACGTGCAACTTGGTATTTGGGTAGTCCTAGGTAAAGTGAGTTAGCGTAGTCAAGCCGTGAATTGATAATGGTTCCGACTACTACTGCTCTGTCTTTTTCCGGGATGAACGGGATGAGTCTTCGTAGCAGGCGGAGAAGGTGGTGGGATCCACTGACTACTGATCCTATTTGTGCGTCCATAGTCATGTCTGAGTCAAAGATAACTCCCAGGCTTTTAACTTTGGTGCTTGGGGTTATGTTTTGTCCCAGGATGGTGGGTGGCGTCCATGTGGTCCTGGCGTTTTTCTTTCGGTTAGCGTGGAAAATGAGCAGTTCTGTTTTGGATCCATTAAGCTTGAGGGAGCTCTCTGTCATCCAATTGTTGATCAATGTAAGGCATTTTTCCAGTCCGTAATATTGATCTTTTTTGTTGTTGATGCGAAAGTATAGTTGAGTGTCATCTGCATAGGAGTGATAACGCATGTCCTGTTCACTGATGATTTTGAGGAGTGGCCGAAGGTAGATGTTGAAGAGTACCGGTGACAGGGGTGATCCTTGAGGTACTCCGCATGTATTTGTGCGTGGTGCCGAGGTAAAGGCTCCCAGTTTCACTGTCTGGGATCGGTTTTCTAAGAAGGATGCGAACCATGGTAGGTCCGTGTCTGCGACTCCTGCTACTTCGGTGAGACGCGTAAGTAGGATTTTGTGATCTACTGTGTCAAAGGCTGCACTGAGGTCCAGCAGCACCAGGAGACATGATTCTCCGTCATCTGCTGCTTCTAGTACGTCGTCCCATATTTTGAGAAGTGCCGTTTCCGTCCCATGGCCTGGGCGGAACCCCGATTGAAGTGGGTCCAGGAGATTGTGGGTATCCAAATGAAGTTGTAGCTGTTGTGTTACAACTTTCTCGATAATCTTGGAGATGGTGTTCAGGCTTGTTACCGGTCTTCTAAAATTTGGGTCATTCGGGTCAAGGTTAGGTTTCTTTAGGAGGGGTTTGATTATTCCTTGTTTAAGGGAAGTCGGCACAATACCTTCTTTGAACGATTGGTTGATGAAGTGTGTTATGTGGGGTGCCAAGATGTCGGTACATTCTTTCAGCAGTTTTGCCGGAATGATGTCGTTCGGTGAAGTGCTATCTCGGAGGCTTCTGATGATGTTTTTAGTAGTGTCGATTGTAATTGGGACCAGAGTAAATTTCTTTGATTGCAGAATATTTATCTGGTTCTTTTCTTCCTTTGGCTGTGTGGGGTTGTTTGATTTTTCCTGCTGAATTATTTTCCTAATGTTATCAATTTTGTCGATGAAAAAATTGGATAATTCATTGCAGAATTCCTGTGTTTCATTTGCTGAAGGCTCCAAACAGGTGGGATTCATGGTCTGAGCGAATAGTTTGAAGAGTTCGCGGGGGCGGTTTAGGGCTTTTGCGATGGTGTTTGCGAAATGGTCTCTTTTTGCTTTGAAGATTGCTTTATGATATTTCCTAGTGAGTGCTTTGCAGATTGTGTAGTTCTCCTTTGTTGCATTTCTTCTCCAGGCTCCTTCTGCTCTTCTGCGTTCTTGTTTCAGTAAAGTAAGAGCGTCATTGAACCAGCCTGCATTGTTTTTGCGGATGAGTGCTCTGCGTCTTGGAGCAACCGTATCTGCTGTCTGTAGCAAAGCATTGTTCAGGAAGTTAAGTGTTTCTTCTGTTGAGTGGTTTTGGTTTAGCATTTCCATATTGTTCAATAGCGTGGTTTTGAAAAGCTCAGAGTATAGTTTCTTCTGTGATCTTGTCCAGTGTGTTGTTGCTGATTGTATTGATTTTTGGAGGGCCGTGTTGGTCGTTATAGTAAACTTGATGGCATGATGGTCTGTCCATGGTAGAGGCTGGTTGTCCAGTGTGTTGATGTCCATATCTTGTTTGAAGATTAGGTCAAGAGTGTGACCTGATACATGAGTGGGAGTATTTATCAATTGTTGCAAGCCTAGTTTTTCTAGTTGGTCGATGCAGGCAGTGGCGATAGGGTCTTCGGGGGAGTTGGCCCAAAGGTTGAAGTCTCCAAGTAGCAGCAGATTTTTGGTTTTCATGGTGTATGTCGAGAAAAATTCATTTAAATGTGTGAGGAGGTGTGTCTTGGGTCCCGGTGGTCTGTAGCAGAGCAGTATGTGGATGGTATCCTGGGGTGTAGTTTGTAGTTGCAGAGTGAGTGTTTCCATGAAAGGCAATGAGTTCTGTAGAGTTGGTTTGATGAACGTAAGGTGGTCTTTGTAAATTACTGCTAGGCCCCCTCCTCTTTGTCCTGTTCTATGCTCCGTTAGGATGCGGTAGTTCTCCGGCACTAGTTCTGCTAGGATGGTATTGCAGTCGGGTGTTAGCCAGCTTTCCGTGATGAATAGGCAGTCTATGTTGTGTTGGGTTATGAAATCATGGATTTTCTGTCTGTGTTTGACTGCAGATCTGGTGTTGATTAGGGCACTTGATAGATGTTGTAGATGCCATGGTGCTCTGTTTTTTCCTGTTGATAGTCGACTGATTCTTACGATTCGTTCTTTTTGTAATTTTTTTTGGATGGGTGTTGGTAGTGTTGTGGCAAAGTTCTTTAGGCTTTGGATGGTGTCGGCTGAGTATATAATGTTAACCATGTTGAAAAAGTGCTGATAATGATGAGGCGATGAGATGATGTTGATAACGATGATGATCCTGATGTTGATGATGATGATGATGAGCGATGCGATGAGAGAGCTGCTGAGGTGTGCTAATGCTTGAAGTTGGTGTTTGATGTTGACAAGGATGATGATCCGATAGTGATGAATGATCTGATAGTGATGATGATCCGATAGTGATGATGATCCGATAGTGGTGATGATCCGATAGTGGTGATGATCCGATAGTGATGATGATCCAATGCTGATGATGATCCAATGCTGATGATGATCCTAGTGATGATGATTCCTTCCTAATCCCTGGAGGCGGTTGGAGCTACCCTAACCTTCCCGCTAATGGAAGGAGTCCGATATACTTACCTGGTTATCAGGTTTGATGGACGACTGATGATGATGATGATGATGATCCTGGTGTAGACGGCGCTGCTCCCCAACTATCTAATCCCCCCGTTGATCCAGAGGAAGGCGAAAAACCCCAGCCAAGCACGGGCCAATAGTGCTAGAGCGGGGGAAAAAATTCCTTCCTGATCCCTCTAGAGGCGATCGGGTCTGCCCTGGATCAGCTAGCTAATGGAGGAGCCCGGTATACTTACCTAGTTGTCAGGTTTGCCAGGACAACTGGTGGTGATGCTGAGAGGAGGATGAGGATGATGATGTGAATGAGGATGAGGATGATGATGAGGAAGATGCTGCTGATGAGGATACCGATGAGGATGATGATGATGAGGGTGAAGATGATGGTGCTGAGAATGAGTATTGTCATGAGAATGAGGATAAGGATGAAGATGATGGTATTTGCAGAGTATATTTCCTGCTATACTTTTCTTGGTACTGTCAGGGTCCTGATAGATATGGGCCCAGGTGTACCAAGATGACCACTGGTGCCTAGATTGAGTCAGGAAGTGCTGAGGCCGGGCGGGTGTACCAAGATGGCCGCCGCGGCTGGAAGTTAGGCCGGAGCCGCGGACTGTCCTAAAAAGGACAGGCGGTGGTGGTTGCGGCTTCGGGCCGCTTGGGGGAGCTCCGATGCGGGAGACACGGCTTGCCCGCTAAGGATGGGGGCGAGGGGGGACGATGCTGGGCTGGAGGAGGCGGAACTAGGCCTCAGCCACGAACTATCTTGCCGGCAGTTGCCGGTCAATGGCGAATGGCGGCCCGGATGGCGTCTTCCGATGGCGAGTGGACGAGCAGTGCTCCGCTCTGGGAGCAGCTGTGGAAGGATAGGGCCGGGTGCCAGGGGCCGTGGCCTGTTAGGCAGCCCCTGTATGGGAGGAAGAACCGCGGAATGTGCCCTGGAAGGCAGACGGCAGGAGCTCCTGCAACACACGTCCGTTCTCAACTGACAGGTAAGGAAGTGGATTTATATGTCATTTTGGTTTTGCCTTTAGTGTCAATTAAAAAAAATAACAAATCAAGTTCTGGTTCTTTTACTCCGTTTTACTTGCTTTTACTCTAATGCCCTGTACACCCGATCGGATTTCCGATGGGATAAAATCTGATGGAATTTTCAGTCGGAATTCAGATGAAGCTGACTTCCATCAGTCTTGCCTACACACCATCAGACAAAATTCTGACCGTCCAAAGCGCAGTGACGTAAAACACTCCGACGAGCCGAGAAAAATTAAGTTCAATGCTTCTGAGCATGCGTTGATTTGATTCTGAGCATGTGTGGGTTTTTTCTCCGATGGAGTTCCACACAGACGATCGGAATTTCCTATCGGTTTTTTTTCCATTGGAAAAATTTAAAACATGTTCTATTTTTTTACACCGATGGAAAAAAAGTCAGATGGGGCCAATACACGATCGTATTTTCCGATGAAAAAAGTCCGATAGACTTTTTTCATCAGAAAAAACGATCGTGTGTAGAGGGCATTAGTGGTATAATATGTAGATATGAAAATTAAATGTCTCTGTTTTGAAAAAAAAAATTAAACACCCGGGAAAACACCCAGGCTCAGTACGATTCTTACCCCTTGTACTTGTGATGCATCTGTTGCCAGCCTTGTTGTAAGAGCTCCAGGACTATTTCGAGGGTCATCAAACCATCCAACTTCTTGGCCCATCATAGCTTTAAATCCAATCTTACGCAACCTTCTGGTGAGCAATTCTCCTGACTTGGCAAATGTGTAGCCCTGGAACAGTAACAGGTAATCAGAAGCAATGAATACATAATCTCCTGTACTCATTTTAGATTAAACGTCTGAAAATAATTACCTGTAAAAATTGTGTCATTAGAGATACGCAGCCAATAAGAACAAACAGCATACAAATGCCATTAATTTGATTCCTTTGGTCTTCTTCATCGGGCAGGGAAAATGTCTGAAAAATAATAAGCGATAAAAATATAATATATGTAAAATAAAAATATTAAATATAAATAAAACTTCAGTTTAAAATAAATAAATATAATACCACTAATAATACTTATCATAATAATAATAATAATAATTATAATAATAATAATAAATGATAGGTCTGGAACATCTAGTTATCTATAAATGTTAATAAAAAAAACAACAATGCAATAAAAAACAGTGCTTAGTAAAATAATTGTAAAGAAATCAAATCTGTACAGCCTTCAATTATGAAAGTGACTCAAAATAAACCAAAATATATCTCAGAATAACCAGAACGTTGCTTCAAAACAGTACTGTTCCCACAAAAACAATCAATAAATATCTAGAAAAAAGTGCTGCGCAACATTCATCCAATAAATTATACCTTAATATTGGGGATATAATTATACCATAGCAATTTTTTTAAGAAATATGTTGGTTTTAATTTTTGTACCAATAAAGTTTTCATCAATTTATTTGCATTTTGTCCGATTTATTCTTTGCTGCACAAAAGTCCTTGGGGGAATTTAATCAATAGTTTTTTTCAATGTACTGTACATTATCATCCAGTGACAAACAATTTTTAGTCTGTGTTTCTTTTTTTTATTATTATGATCCATTTCCATATTTTTACGGAAAATGTTTTTGTCATATACATGAGGGAGTGTTCTGTCATGGATGTTAAATACTCTGGGAACATAATATTCTCTATTATCTCATTTAAAACTTTCTACCAATTACTCAGCATGCTAATGCAACATGAGCTGTGGGTATAATTATGATTAGAAGGGTTTATTTTAGACCTGAAAACTATTTTAATAGTTCCTTTTAGGTAAAAAGTGTTGAAAAGGGCTGGTCAATGTGGCTATGACTTTTGCCTAGTGGTGTTAGTCCCGTGTTCTCCGCTGGGGACACTTTTGCGATAAGAATTTGTATCTTTCATCTTAGTGTGGGCATCCTTCAGGTTTTCTGGTTTCTTTGCTTATCCCAAAAGCATACGGGTAGATTAACCGGTTCCTGACCGGCTCACGCGGATATACTGCTTCAGAATGGCTCCCCTAGGCGAAATCTCGTACAGGTACATCCTTCTCTTTTTCGGCCACCAGAGGGCGCGTGTGCCGGCTGCACGGCGGTGAACCCTGATGCGCGTAGCCAGCGGGCAAGATCACCGCCGGCCACGCGCGATTGCGTGCACGGGCGCCAGCACTGGGCTTTACAAATCCCTGTGCTGTCAGGGAAGAGGAAACATTGTTTATTCCTACTAAGTAGGAAACACGATATGTCTCCTCTCCTAGTCACTCCCATCCCCCCCCCACACAGTTAGAACACACTGAGGGAACACACAGTTAACCCCTTGATCGCCCCCTAGTGTTAACCCCTTCCCTGCCAGTGACATTTACACAGTAATCAGTGCATTTTTATAGCACTGATCGCTGTATGATTGTCAATGGTCCCAAAAAAGTGTTAAAAGTGTCCAATCTGTCCGTCGCATTTTTAAAAATGGCATAAATCTTTCCCATTGTTTGTAGATGCTATGAATTTTGCGCAATCCAAACCATATACTCTTATTGCAATTGTTTTAACAAAAATATATACAGTAGAAAAATATACATTGGTCTAAACTGATGAAGACATTTGTTTTTTATTTTTATTTTGGGGGATATTTATTATAGCAAAAAGTAAAAAAAAAAAAGTTTTTTCAAAATTGTCGCTCTTTTTTTGTTAATAGCACAAAAAATAAAAACCGCACAGGTGATCAAATACCACCAAAAGAAAGCTGTATTTGTGGGGAAAAAAATCATTTGGGTACAGCATTGCATGACCACGCAATTGTCAGTTAAAGCGACGCAGTGCCAAATTGTAAAAAAGTGCTCTGGTCAGGAAGGGGGTAAAATCTTCCAGGGCTGAAATGGTTAATCACATTTCACCCAAATTGTTCGCAGTGTAAGCATGTGCCTGTAAGACTGTAACCAGAACTGGATTCTTGCATAGTCTGCATAGGCTGTGCCCAGGCTGTAAAGGGCAATACATACCCAGCCACACATTATGCCAGTAACACATTCCTGTAAATAATAAAAGGTTTCAATTGTCCAACACGATGGTGAGTGCATTGGTACTCATTGTTGCTGTCTCAGAGCAGCACGGGTATTTTAGTTGGTGGAATAGCTATAGCCGGCAGCACTGATCAATGTATCAGGGATAGAAAGTCTCCTCTCTATGAGAATACAACAACTCAGCAAGAGTAATTTATTTAGAGGAATTTATTTATCCACATTTTCCAATCCACAGGGAGAAAAAAAAAAAAGACTAATACATGTGCTGCCTTATACTTCACCCATTCTAGGTCTATACACTGAGATCCAAACTGCCATCAAGGTAGGATAACAGTTTGTCTCTTTTAGGCAGTTTTTATTTTTTAATATAAAATACGTCAGCACTGAATTATTTACAAAAATAAATATCAACTGGGTGTTTTTTTGGATAAGCTGTTTAGCAGGATAAGAGTACCTACCCCAAGAATCTGACTGAAAAGGAGAGCATAGAGTGGATTTACAGCGCCATTCACAGCAGCTCCAAAGGAACCCAGTAACATATAGGGCCATTCAGGAGCATTGTACTTCAATATCCTGGCCACTGGAGCTGGCTCTACTTTGTCATCTTCATCAGCAATTACTTCCTGAAACAAAGCAGGGTAATCCTTAAATATTTATAATCAATTAGCTCATAAAATACAGAATAGGTAACATCTAAGTGCAGCCAAAATAGAAAAACTCAAATATCAGCAAAAGGGACATTACTTATAGTTAGTAGGATGTGTCCCTTGGGCAGATGTCTTCTGGCATGAAACAGGATCTATGAGTGGAGGATAGAGAGGATGATTGATAGGTCCACCCCTCCCATTCATAGATCCTGTTTCATTCATAGAAGCTGTAGTAAGGTTTCTATGAATGGAGCAGCTGGTTGGAAAACTCCCACAGTTCTATTAATCCCAACCGCACCGAAATATTATAGCAGAGGAGGTGGGGGAGCATAGATGGAGGAGGATTTTACCTAACAGAAGGGGCATCAGCACAAGGACACATCCTACTGACTGTAACTAATATGTGTTTTTCATTTTGGCTGCACTTAGACATTAAAGATTAGTAGATTAATTTTTTTAACAAAAATATCATTATTTTGCCAAAACAATGGGAAAAAAGCAGGATTTTCACACGCATAGGCAAAGAGATCACAGGGTTTATAGGTGCTACTAGACCCAAAGGAAGAGAAGGTTTAATGTTTTAAAATCTATTGTCCTACGATCCCTTTCCTAAAGCCCTAAAGCTGACCACACACACTAGTAGAATTTTCTTTGAAATGTTTCATTTTTCGGGAGATTTTGAGGAAGCAGTGTGGAATGAATTTCTAACAATGTATGTGGCGTTTGGGAAGTTCTACTTATTACAAAAATCTACTAGTGTATGGCCAACTCTAAAGTGTATCCGTATGACATAATTTAACACCTAATGGATGAGATATATATTTTTTAAGGTCGTTACAAAACCTACTTCTAGGGATACCCCTCTTGTCTCTTGGCCTAAACTCACCTTTTTACTTCTGCCTGATTCCTCATACTGGTGAAAAGCTTCTGATGTATCGGCTACTGTCAAAAATGGCGTATCAGGGACAAGATTGGATAGCTGAGATCTTGAGCGCTGGCGTATAGATGCACTGGGGGAAGAGTAAACAAACACAATATACTACATGATGCTACCAGGGCATGCTAAGACTTTAAAGGATATGTTCTAGGTCTATTTAATATGATCCATAAAGAAATACATTGCCGCACTACATTTAATTTAGAAACCTTATAGTCAAATTAGAGTTTCACTTGGTTGGCAAAAACCATATGAATCCAAAATGGGTTAACTTCACCCAAGACTAATATTCCACTTTAAACATCACATATTAAAATTGGAGCCCAGAAACTGATTAAGTTGCCAGTTACACGCTAATCAAATCCATTCCAGGTCTATGCTCATTTTGATGTGCTTCAAGGCACTGTCCACTTTGTCATTTATGGCTATTTTCTCTGCCTCTGGGGACAATCAGGCTGTTCACTATCCAGTCTTGGCATCTATTTATGTCTAATCACTAAACACTCTTAAGAGTTCAATATATCTTTTAGTTGTATAAAAGTGTATACAAATTATTAAAACATTTTTTTTTTAATTTGTAGGACAAATCTATACAATAATATTTCATCATACATGTAGCGCCCTGGGGTTTAGTCAGGGAGATCCTCACCAAATTCCTTGTCAGGAGTAGCTACTGTAGATAGTTGTTAGAGATCTATTGATTTCTCCCCAAGTTTGGCCTTGTACTTTTTTCTTCTGCCACTGGGTGGCCGGGCACTTGGTGGCATTAGATGTGAAAGGGACATTTCAAGGTAAATTTATGGGTATATGGGATATCTCAGCCAATGGGCAGGGTTTTTTTTTAATCCCTTATCCTGCTGGGAGAACCTCTATATTTGGGTGGAGTCAGGTGATATATGTTCTGTGCCACCCGGACCGTTGTCTGGGTGGACGTGTGTCGTACGCCCTGGGCTGCTAGGTCAGAAATTGGTCCTATCCCGTGGGCATCTGGCTGCCAGGCTGTGTATAAGAGGGAAGTGCAGGGTTGGGACTGTGGCTTGCAGTCCAACCAACAGTGCAGGTTCTGCCGGCCGGAGAACCTGTCATGGTCGGAGCTAGAAGGGAAGCTGTCACCATTAAGGGACCAACCACCTTTACCAGGGACCACAGTGAGTAACTGAAGCAAGTCCCGGAGCAGTATTCTCACCGAACGGGCACGGTGGAGAATCGGGAAACTTCAGGCGGTGATCAAGTCAGGGACCCAGCCAGTGGAGGTGATGCTTGCTGAGCTGCCTTGTGTGTCAAGCCAGGTACCGAGCCTGTTAGCAGGGGTAAAGCTTGAAAGGTATCTGGAGAGCCAAGCTAGGGACCCAGCAGGGAAGCGTGGGTGAGGCTTGAGGCAGATACCATCGCAAAAGCCTTGAGGAGCTCACGGGATTCAGAGTCAAGGAATCAGAGAGTCCAGTGAGAGACTAGGAGCTCAAGGGGCTGAAGAGCTACAAGTGGACATTGTATTGAAGCTCAGAGAACTGTTGAACTTTGTGTTAGGAATTGTTAGATTCTGTTGCCATAGGTGACAGCAAACCTGCACGTGCAGAAGTGGCACCCTGCTGGGGCCTTTCCCTGTACAGCTGTCCTCCTATTGAAGTCTCAGAGTCTGCCAATTGAAATTGTAACTACTCAAGGGTGTCCTGGCCCTAAAACCTCTTCCCCTTGCAAAATATAAAAAGGACAGTTAAAAGAAATAAAACCTCTTTTGCATCCAAGAAGTGTCTGGCGCCCAATGACTTTCACCATCTTTGCACCCACTATGCCTCATAACCCACTACATATTGAAGGATGTCAGCTCTCTTTGGCCTTGAAGGTTCTCATTAGATTGGGAGAGGTAAAAGACTTTGCTACATACAATATGGCAATAATGGACAGAGAAACCAAAGTGCTTCTGTGCCCCTCCCATTTGTCTATTGCTCAACGCATATTTACTATAGATCCATAGACAGGTAGATGAATAAATGCTGATGAAGTGAAGCCTTTGAGACACTGTTAACTATTTCCCCATCCAAAAGGCTACACTTCATCAGCATCTATTTATCTACCTGTCTATTGATCTATTATAATAGGATTTTTATAACAGCTTACCTGTAAAATACTTTTCTTGGAGTACATCACGGGACACAGAGCGGCATAGTCATTACTATGTGGGTTATATAGATACCTTCAGGTGCTGGCACTGGCAACTTCCAAAACCGGAAGTACCCTCCCCTATATAAGCCCCTCCCATCCGGGAGTACCTCAGTTTTGTAGCAAAGCAATAAGTGTCCCCAAAAGAGGGGTGGGAGCTCTGTGTCCCGTGATGTACTCCAAGAAAAGGATTTTACAGGTAAGCTGTTATAAAAATCCTATTTTCTTTCTCGTACATCACGGGACACAGAGCGGCATAGTCATTACTATGTGGGATGTCCTAAAGCAATGCCCAATGAGGGGGGGATACACCATACATAAGCTGAGCGCTATCAGACATGAGGATCTTTTGCGGCCTGCAACACACTGCGCCCAAAGGCGACATCCTCCTGACTTCTAACGTCCACCTGGTAGAACCTAGTAAACGTGTGTACTGAAGACCATGTTGCGGCCTTACAGATTTGAGCCAGGGAGGCCTGGTGATGCACTGCCCATGAAGTTCCAACTGCTCTCGTGGAGTGCGCCCTAACTTTGAACGGAGGCGGTCTCCTTCTCAAGCCATAGGCTTGCATTATGACCTGTCGAATCCACTTGGCTAAAGTAGATTTTGACGCTGCCTGACCCTTTCTGGGGCCTTCCGGCAGAATAAACAAAGTATCCGTTCTGCGAATCTGAGCAGTGGCTTTTAGATAAGCTTTAACTGCTCTTACTACATCCAAAGAATGTAATAATTTTTCCTCTACTGAACTAGGTTTGGGGAAAAAAGAAGGAAGAACCACATCTTGGTTCAAATGAAACCTCGATACCACCTTAGGAAGAAAGGCTGGATGAGGACGTAACACTACTCTGTCCTTATGGATAACCAGATATGGCTCCCTACAGGACATAGCGGCTAATTCCGACACTCTTTTAGCCGAACAAATGGCTACTAGAAAAATCTATTTCCTGGTGAGAAGAACCAGGGAAATATGCTGTAATGGTTCAAATGGTTGTTTCTGTAGAACCGACAGAACCAGGTTTAAGTCCCATGGACATATGGGAATATTAACCGGAGGGCTAATACGCATCATCACTCCTTGTATAAAGGCTTTGACTAGTGAATGCGAAGCCAAGGGCCTCTGAAAAAATATTGACAAGGCCGAAATCTGACCCTTGATAGTACTCAAGGCAAGCTTCCTATCTACAGCCCACTGTAGGAAGTCCAGAATCCTACCTATTACGTACTTACGTGGATGCCATTTCTTGGCCTCACACCAGGCGATGTACGCCTTCCAGATTCTATAGTAGATCTGCCTGGATACCGGCTTCCTGGCATTGATCATGGTAGATACCACAGGATTAGAGAGACCTCTCTTTTTTAGAATGTGGGCTTCAATAGCCAGGCCGTCAAACCTAGGGCTGGTAAGGAAGGGTGGTATATCGGTCCTTGCGAAAGCAGGTCCGGACGATGTGGGAGGGTCCAAGGACTCCCCACAGACATTTTTACAATCTCCGCGTACCATGCTCTTTGGGGCCACGCTGGAGCCACCAGAATCACTGGTTTCTTTTCTACCCTGATTCTGCGGAGTAATCGAGGTAACAATTGTGGCGGTGGGAATGCATATATCAGCTTGAACTGATCCCAAGGGAACACTAGGGCATCCGAGCCGCAAGCTAGGGGATCCCTTGTCCAAGAGACAAACCTGTCCACCTTTGCGTTGAATCTGGATGCTAGCAGATCTACATCCGGTGTTCCCCACCGCTGACATATTGTCCGGAAAACCTCGGGGTGAAGGGACCATTCCCCTGGGCATAATTGTTGGCGACTTAGAAAGTCCGCCTTCCAATTCTCCACTCCTGGAATGAATACCGCGGATATGGCTGGGACATAGCTTTCTGCCCATTTCAGGATGCAATTTACTTCCCTCTGGGCTGCACGACTCCTGGTGCCACCCTGATGATTGATATATGCCACTGTCGTGGCATTGTCCAATTGAATTCTGACAGGGGACCCTTGGAGTTTGGATGTCCATGCTACTAGGGCATACCGGGCTGCTCGTATCTCTAAGAGATTGATGGGCAGGGCCTTTTCTGCATCCGACCATCTGCCCTGGAGAGACCATTGCTCCAGTACTGCTCCCCAGCCTATAAGGCTGGCATCTGTAGTGACCACCTTCCAAGAAATCGGACTGAAGGATTTCCCTTTTTCCAGATTCTGGGGAACCAACCACCAACGGAGGCTCTTGCGAACGGAAGGGGACAAGGACATTGGTAAGTCCAGGGCCTGAACTTTCTTGTTCCAGGCTGACAGTATGGCCCTTTGCAAATTCCTTGAATGGAATTGACCGTAGGGTACTGCTTCGAATGATGCCACCATTTTTCCCAGCAGCCTCATGCACAGGCGTATGGACGGCTGTCTTTTTGTACCCACTAAGTGGATCAAATCTCTCAAAGACAACACCTTTTTTCGAGGCAAGAATATTTTCCTCTGGCCTGAATCTAGCCTTAGCCCCAAGTATTCCAGACTTTTGACTGGTTTTAGGGCTGACTTGTCTCGGTTGATAATCCAACCGTGAGATTCCAGATACTTGATTGTCTTGTGAACGACCACTTCTAGTTTTTTCACTGAGTGGTCTATCAGCAACAAGTCGTCTAGATATGCCATTATCGTTAGACCTTGTGTTCTTAGATTGGCCAATAATGGGGCCAGAATTTTTGTGAACACTCGTGGTGCTGTGGCCAGACCGAAGGGTAAGGCTCTGAACTGAAAATGGCGCCCTTCTACTGCAAAGCGTAGAAATTTTTGGTGGACTGGAAAGATGGGAACGTGCAAATAAGCATCTTTGATGTCGATCGAGGCTAACCATTCCTCCCCTTGTAGGGCAGTGGCCACCGATCGGATCGACTCCATCCGGAAAGTCCTGATATGCAGGAATTTGTTTAGCCCTTTTAGATTTAATATGGGCCTCACGTCCCCGTTTGGCTTCGGGACTGTAAAGAGGTTTGAGTAAAACCCGAACCCCCATTCTTCCAGGGGAACCTCCATAATTACTCCTTGGAGCAATAGTTGTTCTAGTGCCAACAGGAGGGACTCTCTCTTCCGGGGATCCCTTGGCACGTTTGACCACATAAAATGGGAAGGAGGAGAGTCTTTTAACTCCAATCTGTATCCCAGACTTACTGCGGAGAGCACCCATCTGTCTCTGATCGTGTCCCGCCAGGTCTCTGCGAACAACTGGAGTCTTCCCCCCACCCGATTGAGTGGGGGCAACCCTTCATGCATTTGACTTTGGGGGAGGTTTTGTACCTCTCCTGACCCAGGGCTTCTTGTTACCCTGCGATTGTCCCTGATTTTTAACTCCGGGATTTGACCGAGGAGGCCGTCGGAACTGTTTCACAGCCGATGCCCCAGGGACTGGAGAAGCAGGCCTCTTAAAAGAGGGACCTCTAACTCTGTTTTTAACCGGCAAGAGTGTACTTTTACCGCTGGAAATTTTCTGGATATATTTGTCCAGGTCTTCCCCGAATAAGCGTTCACCATGAAATGGGAAGCTAACCAGCAATTTTTTACAGGGAGCTTCAGCAGACCAGTTTTTGAGCCATAGAAGCCTGCGCATATGTACTACAGACTGCGTAAGGCGGGAGGCCTGATGGATTGAATCCTTTATGGCGTCAACCGCAAAGCATAAGGCTCTAGGTAGATCAGCTAGGGCAAGGGCCTGCTGATCTGGCAAGTCCCTTAAGACCTGTTTCAACTGATCCTTCACTGCTTGGCAGACCCCAATAGCTGCTACTGCTGGTTGTGTCACCAAGCTTGCTGTAGAAAAAGCAGATTTTAATAAGGACTCCAATTTTTTATCTATTGGGTCCTTGAACATTTGGACATTATCCACTGGACATGTCAGTGATTTATTCACATAAGAGATGGCTGCGTCCACTGTAGGGACCCTCCATTTTTTGATGAACTTATCCTCCATGGGATAGACCACCGGAAATCTCTTAGGGGGAGTAAATATTTTATCAGGATGTTCCCAATCCTGGTAAATGAGCCCTTCCAGTAAAGGGTGAAGTGGAAAGGAACAGACAGTCTGGGGAGCTTTTAGCGACCCCAGCGAGGAGACAGTAGTGGTTGATGGTTCCGCAAGGTGCATTTTAAATGCTGATCGGACCATGTTAGTCAGAGACTGAACCCATAATCTTTCAGCTTGAGATGCTGAGAAAGGTTCCTCCACTGTTGATTCCTCTATAACAGAATCAACCTCATCCTGATCCCCTTCAGGCAGGTCGATCCCTGTATGGGACTGTTGCTCCGCTAACAGGTACTCTGAAGGAGGAGACGGAGATCGGGCGTGCTTTCCCTGTGACAGGGAGGCAGCGATCAATGTTGACAATCTCTCTTCTAATCCTCCCAGAGCTGAGGAAAAAACCTCCTCTGTTACATACACAGGAGCAGGTGAACTGAGGACAGCCACAGTACCAGGTACTCCTGTGGGGTCTCTACGGTCACTAACCTCTGAATTTTCAGGGGAGACTGGTGCAGCAGAAGCATGCCCAAGATCCTCAGAGCCCGATGGAGACCCCCTTCGCTTCCTGGAAGATTTAGTTCCGGAGCTTCTGGACGGCATAGTCCTAAGCCCAAAGCTGAGGTGTTCCAGCCATAATACACCACTTTTACTGATAATAGTCTAGCACAATTGCTGCTATATAACAGTTGGTGTCTACTAAAGTGCCTTTCTAGGGGATGCCTGCATCAACCGCCTCTGTGTGCCTTTTTACTGTTGCTAGCTCTGTCTGTGCACTTCAATAGCCAGCTGTGATTGTGCTTTTAAACACGCTGGACGCCCGCACATGCGCAGTAGCGCCGCGGCGCACACCGAGCGTCATCCACCCGCTCCGCCCCTTTTTCCAGATCGCCTCTATATATAGAGGCGCGTGCTCGCGCACGCGCGCGGGCACGTGCGCCTTCGGCGCTCTTTTTTGAAAAAAATAAGGAGCTAGATGGGAGCCAGGGTCCCTGCCGCAGGGCCCGGGGATGGATGAGCGCAGCAACAGGGCAGAGGAGACAGCTTCCCAGCAGAGAACTTACCAACTGCCTGGATTTGATTTTGGAAGAAAAAAATCCACATTACAAGAAAAAGCACCATAGCGGCCTCTAGTGGTTAACACAGGTACCGCGGTCTTACATTTTTTTTTTTTTCTTGCCTACTATTAAAATTTTTACATTTTCTCAGTAGTAACAGGCATGCACAGAATATTAGCGGGAATACCTTAGGTAACAGGCAGAAAGACAAAATAGGCTTGGGGGTCCCACAATAGAACCAAGTTCCTGAGGGCCCCCACTTACCTTTTCCTCGCCGCAGGACTCTGTTTGGTCCACAGAAGCCCAAACTTCACCTATCACGGCAGGCATTGTAATTAAACCTTCAGGGACCGGGTTCCCAAGGATTTCACTCCCCTGGACCTGTATAGCACCCTGCACAGAAAACATCTTGGTCGTGGGTATGACCAGAGCTCTGGATCCCAGGGTCCAGCCCTCCTAAGAGAGGCATTACAGGCAAAACCTTGCTCTTCTCTGCAAGGCCCGGGTACCGACCGTTTAGCTATGAAGCTTTTTTGGTCGGATCCGGAATAGCTTACTGAGGCCCAAAAGAAACTGTACGCAAGCTCAGTGAAAACACATGTTACTTCTTGGCCAACACCTTAGACACTGGCAAAAAACTGAGGTACTCCCGGATGGGAGGGGCTTATATAGGGGAGGGTACTTCCGGTTTTGGAAGTTGCCAGTGCCAGCACCTGAAGGTATCTATATAACCCACATAGTAATGACTATGCTGCTCTGTGTCCCGTGATGTACGAGAAAGAAAAATATGTTTTGAGCAATAGGCAAATGGGAGGGGCACAGAAGCCCTTTGGTTTCCCTGTCCACCATTGCCATATTATTGTATAATGGCATGTCTCAGTGCTAGTCAAGTAGGGAGTAAAAAAACAGCATGCTCGACCCCACATGGATGTTACAAACCAAGAACATGGTTAGGGCTTCACGTTCCTCATCTGCCCTAAAAGTGAACAGTGCCTATATCTTTATGACAGGTGAAGGTGTCCTAGCATCTACTGTAAATGGGCCCACACGTCCTAGGTCCCAAAGGGTCCTTGTCCAGCTACATAGTATTACTGCCCCTAAAATATTGGAAAATATTAGACCTCATTTATATGGACATACCGATCAGTAAAACTTTTCTTTCACTCATGGTTAGTGTTTGGCTGAAGCCCTTTATTATCAATCAACTATGTTTACTTTTTTTTAAATTATAATGGAAATCAGATTAGATTTGGGGGAAAGGCAGGATCACAAGGTACATTTTTTTCATAAGAAAGAATATGAAAATGAAAATGTCTTTGTGCATACAGTTGTTCTCGTAAGTTTACAAACCCTGGCGGAATTTATGATTTCTTGGCCATTTTTCAGAGAATATGAATTATAACACAAAAATATTTCTTTCACTCATGGTTAGTGTTTGGCTAAAGCCATTTATTATCAATCAACTGTGTTTACTCTTTTAAATTCATAATAGCAACAGGAACTACCCAAATGACCCTGATTAAAAGTTTACATACCCTGGTGATTTTGGCCTGACAAAATGCACACAAGTTGATACAAAGGGGTTTGAATGGCTATTAAAGGTGACAATCCTCACCTGTAATCTGTTTGCTTGTAACTAGTGTATGTGTATGAAAGGTCAATGAGTTTCTGGACTCCTGACAGACCTTTGCATCTTTCATGCAGTGCTGCACTGACGTTTCTGGATTCTGAGCCATAGTTACATGGGGAAAGCAAAAGAATTGAAAACAACAGTGCTCTAATAACACAATTATACATGTGAGTCCGCTACAAGGGTATTCAGATGAATTGTCCTCTTTGCGAACTGTGTGATATACCGTGAAGGTACAACGTGAAAATGGAATAAAGTCCCAAATAACAAAAATATATGTGATCATGGATGTCCTTCAATGGATGACCTTCCCACAATGCAGACTGACAAAGGGACTTCAATGTAGAAGATGAATCAAGCAAGGAGAAGACACTAGTTGTTATAGATGGGTACTCTTACCGCTGATGGTGGACCCACCTACCGTACGGCAGTGGGTCTTGCAGGCTTAATGGTCACCAAGACCAAACGGGATGTAACTGGATGTCCTGGGTCCTCACTTGAACTCCAACCGGATGATGAAAAGGTAACTCAAACGATGGATGGTTCTCACATGGGCCAGGTTCCACAGCAATCCGCGAAGATTATAAAGATGGAAGAAAACCAAAAAGACTCCAGATGGTGCAGGTCAATAAAAACCGATTGCCGGAATTTTATTAAATAAAAAATGTTGTCCAACAATCATGCAGACAAATAAAAAGTGATCACGAAATAAAAATATATTCAAAGCAATATGGGGTGCAGCGTCAGCAGGCCCTACGCGTTTCGACTACTACAGTCTTCAACAGGGGCATGACGCTGTACCCCCCATATTGCCAACATTTATAAGAATTTCACATACTCTGACACACCCCGGAAGGGGTGGAGTCAAAACAGGAAATGACACAAGGTCTCACAATCTCAATACATAATTTCATAATATGCAACTGAAACACATAAGCTATATGTATCAATTCAATAAAGCATTGGATAACCTGTATATTAAGCATATTGTACATCAACAAATAAATGTACCTCCATAACCTAATTCTAGGTATGAGGATAGGGATCTAATCATGACACCTGTATGGAACTTACCCTCATTAGGGTAAGTTCCATACAGGTGTCATGATTAGATCCCTATCCTCATACCTAGAATTAGGTTATGGAGGTACATTTATTTGTTGATGTACAATATGCTTAATATACAGGTTATCCAATGCTTTATTGAATTGATACATATAGCTTATGTGTTTCAGTTGCATATTATGAAATTATGTATTGAGATTGTGAGACCTTGTGTCATTTCCTGTTTTGACTCCACCCCTTCCGGGGTGTGTCAGAGTATGTGAAATTCTTATAAATGTTGGCAATATGGGGGGTACAGCGTCATGCCCCTGTTGAAGACTGTAGTAGTCGAAACGCGTAGGGCCTGCTGACGCTGCACCCCATATTGCTTTGAATATATTTTTATTTCGTGATCACTTTTTATTTGTCTGCATGATTGTTGGACAACATTTTTTATTTAATAAAATTCCGGCAATCGGTTTTTATTGACCTGCACCATCTGGAGTCTTTTTGGTTTTCTTCCATCTTTATAATCTTCGCGGATTGCTGTGGAACCTGGCCCATGTGAGAACCATCCATCGTTTGAGTTACCTTTTCATCATCCGGTTGGAGTTCAAGTGAGGACCCAGGACATCCAGTTACATCCCGTTTGGTCTTGGTGACCATTAAGCCTGCAAGACCCACTGCCGTACGGTAGGTGGGTCCACCATCAGCGGTAAGAGTACCCATCTATAACAACTAGTGTCTTCTCCTTGCTTGATTCATCTTCTACATTGAAGTCCCTTTGTCAGTCTGCATTGTGGGAAGGTCATCCATTGAAGGACATCCATGATCACATATATTTTTGTTATTTGGGACTTTATTCCATTTTCACGTTGTACCTTCACGGTATATCACACAGTTCGCAAAGAGGACAATTCATCTGAATACCCTTGTAGCGGACTCACATGTATAATTGTGTTATTAGAGCACTGTTGTTTTCATTGCTTTAAGTAGCCATTTACTTATTTTTATTGTTTTGAGCGCCACACTATTTTTATTCACCATTCCTGTACACTTTGTTTGTTTGAGTGTTGGCAGCTTGCATGCACATTGTTTTTGGTTTAGCGCAGTATTTTCCCCCTTTTTTCCAAAGCAAAAGAATTGTCAAAGGATCTGCAGGAAAAGGTAGTTGAACTGTATAAAACAGGAAAGGGATATGAAAAGATATCCAATGAATTGGGAATGCCAATCAGCAGTGTTCAAACTCTAATGAAGAAGTGGGGGGGGGGGGGGTTCTGTTGAAACCAAACCACGGTCAGGTAGACCAACTAAAATTTCAGCCAAAACTGCCAGGAAAATTGTTTGGGATTCAAAGATAAACCCACAAATAACTTCAGGTGAAATAGACAAATCTCTGAAAACATGTGGTGTGGCTGTTTCAAGATGCACAATAAAGAGGCACTTGAAGAGAGATAGACTGCATGATCGAGTCGCCAGAAAAAACAAACAGCACAGAGACAAGCCTCAAACCTTCTGGCACAAAGTCATTTGGAGTGATGAGACCAAAATTAAGCTTTTTGGCCACAACAATAAACACTACATTTGGAGAGGAGTCAGCAAGGCCTATGATGAAAGGTACACCATTCCTACTGTGAAACACGAAGGTGGATCGCTGATGTTTTGGGGATGTGTGAGCTACAAAGACACAGGAAAGTTGGTCAAAATTGATGGCAAGGTGAATGCAGTATGTTATCAAAAAATACTGGAGGATCATTTGCATTCATCATCCATGAAGCTGCGCATGGGACGTACTTGGACATTCCAACATGACAATGATCCAAAACACAAGGCCAAGTCGACCCGTCATTGGCTACAGCAGAATAAAATGAAGGTTCTGGAGTGGTTCTGGAGTGGCCATCTCAGTCTCCTGACCTCAATATCATTGAGCCACTCTGGGGAGATCTCAAACGTGCAGTTCATGCAAGAGAGCCCAAGAATTTACAGGAACTGTGAAAAAAATTTGTGTGTCACCGGCGCGAAGATGCTATCAATATTCTCTTTAAGTCTGGCTGCAATATAGTATAATATGCAACCCCAAGGGTTGAATATAAATTTGTATATTTGTGAAGTGAATTGCGCTAACTTATACTTGTGTATACATTTTACTACTACTAATCCTGTAAACTTATTTAAAAAACATCATAATATCACATTGGTGCATCACTGATTGTTAATCAAAGTGCTGCATGCCAATGCTATCAGGTGCTACCTGTAACATATTTTACATATGCTTAAAGCGGGGTTCCGGGCATAATTTCTATTTTTTTATTTTGCAAGCTAATATTAATCACATTAAATAGTCCCTAAAACATAATAATAGCTCCCCAATCGTTCCAGAAAACATTTCAAACACTTGCCTTATATCCTCCAGCTCATGTTGTGGCCATATCCATCATATGTGTGGGCATGTGAAGCCCAGTGCCTTTTTCTTCCTGGTTTTCAGGGAGAGGTGCATGCTGGGAGTTATTTAGGCACAGTAATGCCCAGAGACTCCTGGGAATTGAATGTCATCATTTCCCAGGAGGCAATGGGGTCTTAGGACAGGAAGTTGAACCACCTAGGACCAGGAACTAGGCAGATTACAAAATCTGCCTAGTAACAGCCAGATAGAAGTGAGTAAAAAAAAAATGTTTTCTTTAAAAAAAAAAAAAAATACAATAAAGGCAAGCTGTTAATAGAAAGTAAATTTTTAGGGTGGAACTCCGCTTTAACGAGCAAAAAAAAAAAAAACGTGCAAAAAATGCAAATAAAGTGCAATTTGCAAACGATATCATATGAATTTTTAGTCCAACAATCATAAAAATAAGAAACTATGGATAAGCTGCAGTTGCAATCCACAGATTTGAATATGTCCATCACAACAACAAAAAATATAAATATATATGTGCAAAAAAGTTCTTTATGCGTGATTTCTTTCAATGATGACCAGCTGTGTTTCCACCTTCACCACTTAACATGTCTACATATTCAAATCTGTGGATTGCAACTGCAGCTTATCGATAGTTTCTTATTTTTATGATTGTTGGACTAAAAATTCATATGATATAGTTTGCACCCTGCACTTTATTGGCATTTTTTGCACGTTTTATGTTTTTTTTGCACGTTAAGCATAACATATGTTGCAGGTAGCACCTGATAGCATTGGCATGCAGCACTTTGATTATCACAGTGATATTATGATGTTTTTTTGATAAGTTCACAGGATTAGTAGTGGTAAAATGTATACACAGGTATAAGTTAGCGCAATTCACTTCACAAATATACAAATTTACAGGCACTGGAGGCTTTTTGCCAAGAGGAATGGGCAGCTTTACCATCTGAGAAGATAAAGAGCCTCATCCACAAATACCACAAAAGACTTCAAGCTGCCATTGATGTTAAAGGGGGCAATACACAGTATTAAGAACTGGGCTGTAAACTTTTGATCAGGGTCATTTGGGTAGTTTCTGTTGTGATTATGATTTAAAAAGAGTAAACACAGAAGATTGATAATAGACATGTGCATGACGAAAAAAAAAATGTTTTGTTTTGATTCGTTAATCTAGTCATTTAGTTTAGTTAAATTCGGTTGATTCGTTCAATTTGTGTTCGGAATTCATTTTCGGAATTCGCATTCGGAATTCATATTTGGAATTTTTGAATTTTCTTTGAATTTAACGTTTTTTTTTCGCTTCGAACTGATTAAGTCGACAAATTTTCGAATCGGTCAAAATGAAAATGTTATATTGTTTTTGATTGGAATGCAGCAAAGTTAACAAACAAAAGAAAAATCTTCATCAAATGATTACAATGACTCTTTAAATCACTTTTGGCTTAACAAAAGCAGCATTATTTCAAAATGGTACTTTAATAACACACATAGTCTTTGATTTCAGAAGTATGTGTAGTGAGAATTCTACTGGAGTTCAATGTAAAATTTGATTTGAATTTTGTTACGTTATTCGGAGCATTCGGTAAAATGGCCAAGAAATCATAAAGTCTGCCAGGGTATGTAAACTTATGAGCACAACTGTAAGTATTTAAGAAGGGGGTGTGGGGAACAACTAGTAGAAGTTTTTTATTTTAATGCATTAAAGTGTATGTAAACCCGATTCATGAAATTTGAGCTGGGCACATATACAGTGGGGCAAAAAAGTATTTAGTCAGCCACCAATTGTGCAAGTTCTGTAATTGTCATCATAGGTATACCTCAACTATAAAAGGCAAAATGTGGAAACAAATCCAGACAATCACATTGTCTGATTTGGAAATATTTTTTTTTGCAAATTATGGTGGAAAATAAGTATTTGGTCACCTACAAACAAGCAATATTTCTGGCTCTCACAGACCTGTATCTTCTTCTTTACGAGGCACCTCTGTCCTCCACCCATTACCTGTATTGATGACACCTGTTTGAACTTGTTATCAGTATAAAAGACACCTGTCCACAACCTCAAACAGTCACAATCCAAACAACACTATGGTGAAGACCAAAGAGCTGTCGAAGGACATCAGAAAAGAAATTGTAGACCTGAACCAGGCTGGGAAGACTGAATCTGCAATAGGCAAGCAGCTTGGTGTGAAGAAATCAACTGTGGGAGCAATTATTAGAAAATGGAAGACATACAAGATAATCTCCCTCGATCTGGGGCTCCACGCAAGATCTTACCCGTGGGGTCAAAATTATCACAAGAACGGTGAGCAAAAATCCCAGAACCACACGGGGGGGGACCTAGTGAATGACCTGCAGAAAGCTGGGACCAACGTAACAAAGGCTACCATCAGTAACACACTACGCCACCAGGGACTCAGATCCTGCAGTGCCAGACGTGTCTCCCTGCTTAAGCCAGTACATGTCTGGGCCCATCTGAGGTTTGCTAGAGAGCATTTGGATGATCCAGAAGAGGATTGGGAGAATGTCATATGGTCAGATGAAACCAAAGTAGAACTGTTTGGTAGAAACACAACCCGTCGTGTTTGGAGGAGAGAGAATGCCGAGTTGCAACCAAAGATTACCGTACCTACTGTGAAGCATGGGGGTGGCAACATCATGCTTTGGGGCTGTTTCTCTGCAAAGATGACTGATCCGTGTACATGAAAGAATGAATGGGGCCATGTATCGTAAGATTTTGAGTGCAAACCTCCTCCCATCAGCAAGGGCATTGAAGATGAAACGTGGCTGGGTCTTTCAGCATGACAATAATCCAAAACACACCGCCCGGGCAACGAAGGAGTGGCTTCGTAAGAAGCATTTCAAGGTCCTGGAGTGGCCTAGCCAGTCTCCAGATCTCAACCCCATAGAAAACCTTTGGAGGGAGTTGAAAGTCCGTGTTGCCCAGCAACAGCCCCAAAACATCACTGCTCTAGAGGAGATCTGCATGGAGGAATGGGCCAACATACCAGCAACAGTGTGTGACAACCTTGTGAAGACTTGACCTCTGTCATTGCCAACAAAGAATATAGAACTAAGTATTGAGATGAACTTTTGATATTGACAAAATACTTATTTTCCACCATAATTTGCAAAAAAAAATTCTTTACAAATCAGACAATGTGATTGTCTGTATTTGTTTCCACATTTTGTCTCTCATAGTTGAGGTATACCTATGATGACAATTACAGGCCTCTCTCATCTTTTTAAGTGGGAGAAGCTGCACAATTGGTGGCTGACTAAATACTTTTTTGCCCCACTGTATCTGCAGTGTTTTGTTCTCCCTCTTCAAAGAGCTATGTCCTGTAGCTCTCTCCTGAACCGTTCAGCCTGATAACTAAAAGCAGGGGAGGTTGCTAAAATAGATTAACAGGGAGCTGGCCCTGTTACAAAACACCTCTGAGAGTCTCTGCCTATGTGGAGAGGGGGTGTGTGCCTTTCCTCCAATCAGCAATGTTAGCTATCCTGGCTGTATGCCCAGACAGCACACTCTGTGTTAAACAGGAAGAGAAAATTTCCTAACACGATCTGAACTTTCTAAACAGTATATAAATGTGAAGACAGCAGATATAAATGTAAAACCTATGTGGGGAGTAGGGATGAGCTCGGTGTTCGAGTCGAACATACGTTCGACTCGAACATCGGCTGTTCGATCGCAGGTTGCCTGTGGCCAATTATAGCTCAGGGGGTTTAGCACACGCCCCACACTATAAAAGGCCGCCAGCGCGGCGGCCTTGTGTAGTGTGTTCCGGCGCAGGGAAAGAGAAGGATAGGCAGGGACAGTGTTGATATTTTTGTGCTATTCTTGTGTGCAGGGAGAGAGAAGGATAGGCAGGGAGAGTGTCAGTGTCATATTCTTTGCTAAACCTTGTGTGCAGGGAGAGAGAAGGATAGGCAGGGAGAGTGTCAGTGTCATATTCTTTGCTAAACCTTGTGTGCAGGGAGAGAGAAGGATAGGCAGGGGACAGTGTCAGTGTCATATTCTTTGCTAAAATTTGTGTGCAGGGAGAGAGAAGGATAGGCAGGGAGAGTGTCAGTGTCATATTCTTTGATAAACCTTGTGTGCAGGGAGAGAGAAGGATAGGCAGGGGACAGTGTCAGTGTCATATTCTTTACTAAACCTTGTGTGCAGGGAGAGAGAAGGATAGGCAGGGAGAATGTCAGTGTCATATTCTTTGATAAACCTTGTGTGCAGGGAGAGAGAAGGATAGGCAGGGGACAGTGTCAGTGTCATTGTTGCTAAGCCTCCTGCACAGTATACACCTGAAGCTAGCCCTTATTGCTGTGTTTTCCTGGCGTGTTACACTAACAGGCATTTGCAGCACTTACAGCAGGCGTAGTGTGATTCCTGCAAAATATACTTCTGAAGCTAGCTTGTATTGCTGTGTTTTCCTGGTGTGTTACACCAACAGGCATTTGCAGCACTTACAGCAGGCGTAGTGTGATTCCTGCAAAATATACTTCTGAAGCTAGCCCGTATTGCTGTGTTTTCCTGGTGTGTTACACCAACAGGCATTTGCAGCACTTACAGCAGGCGTAATGTGATTCCTGCAAAATATACTCCTGAAGCTAGCCCGTATTGCTGTGTTTTCCTGGTGTGTTACACTAACAGGCATTTGAGGCACTTACAGCTAGGGATGAGCTCGGTGTTCGAGTCGAACATACGTTCGACTCGAACATCGGCTGTTCGATCGTTCGCCGAACAACGCCATCGCAGTGTCATCCAGGCGCTGTGATTGGCCAAGCATGCACTGTGACCCCGCATGCTTGGCCAATCACAGCGCCGGCAGCGAGGAGAGCAATGATTGGCCACAGGCAGGATGCCTGTGGCCAATTATTCCTGAGGGTGTTTAGTACACGCCCCACACTATAAAAGGCCGCCAGCACGGCGGCCTAGTGTAGTGTGTTCCGGAGCAGGGAAAGAGAAGCATAGGCAGGGACAGTGACATTTTTTTTTCTTGCTTAACCTGGATTCCTTTAGTTTAGGGAAAGAGAAGGATAGGTAGGGAGAGTGTCAGTCTGTTTTACTGTGCTAAACCTTGTTTGTAGGGACAGGGAAGGACAGTGAGGGAAATTCTCATTGTGCTATACTGTGCTAAAGCATTCCTCATCAACCATCTTTAATAAAAAAAATTTATAGGGACAGAAAACTATAGGTAGGGAGAGTGTCAGTGTGTTTTACTGTGCTAAACCTTGTTTGTAGGGACAGGGAAGGACAGTGAGGGAAATTCTCATTGTGCTATACTGTGCTAAAGCATTCCTCATCAACCATCTTTAAAAAAACATTTTTTATAGGGACAGAAAACTATAGGTAGGGAGAGTGTCAGTGTGTTTTACTGTGCTAAACCTTGTTTGTAGGGACAGGGAAGGACAGTGAGGGAAATTCTCATTGTGCTATACTGTGCTAAAGCATTCCTCATCAACCATCTTTAAAAAAACATTTTTTATAGGGACAGAAAACTATAGGTAGGGAGAGTGTCAGTGTGTTTTACTGTGCTAAACCTTGTTTGTAGGGACAGGGAAGGACAGTGAGGGAAATTCTCATTGTGCTATACTGTGCTAAAGCATTCCTCATCAACCATCTTTAAAAAAAAAAAAAATATAGGGACAGAAAACTATAGGTAGGGAGAGTGTCAGTGTGTTTTACTGTGCTAAACCTTGTTTGTAGGGACAGGGAAGGACAGTGAGGGAAATTCTCATTGTGCTATACTGTGCTAAAGCATTCCTCATCAACCATCTTTAAAAAAACATTTTTTATAGGGACAGAAAACTATAGGTAGGGAGAGTGTCAGTGTGTTTTACTGTGCTAAACCTTGTTTGTAGGGACAGGGAAAGACAGTGAGGGAAATTCTCATTGTGCTATACTGTGCTAAAGCATTCCTCATCAACCATCTTTAAAAAAACATTTTTTATAGGGACAGAAAACTATAGGTAGGGAGAGTGTCAGTGTGTTTTACTGTGCTAAACCTTGTTTGTAGGGACAGGGAAGGACAGTGAGGGAAATTCTCATTGTGCTATACTGTGCTAAAGCATTCCTCATCAACCATCTTTAAAAAAACATTTTTTATAGGGACAGAAAACTATAGGTAGGGAGAGTGTCAGTGTGTTTTACTGTGCTAAACCTTGTTTGTAGGGACAGGGAAGGACAGGGAGGGAAATTCTCATTGTGCTATACTGTGCTAAAGCATTCCTCATCAACCATCTTTAAAAAAAAAAAAAAATATAGGGACAGAAAACTATAGGTAGGGAGAGTGTCAGTGTGTTTTACTGTGCTAAACCTTGTTTGTAGGGACAGGGAAGGACAGTGAGGGAAATTCTCATTGTGCTATACTGTGCTAAAGCATTCCTCATCAACCATCTTTGAAATCCTTGTTTTTTGGACAGTCAGGGAAATTGTCATTGTGCTATTCTGTTCAAAAGGGGCATGTAATTACAATTCTTGATCTAATAATTCACAGCAGGGCCCATTCCTGCACCCACCAAGAGTAACTCTGAGGGCTTACAGTGTTGTGGCAACACCACCACCACCACCACCACCACGAAAGGCCCAATTTTTCAGCCCCTGTTCAACAGGGGCATGCAATTACAATTCTTGATCTAATAATTCACAGCAGGGCCAATTGCTGCACCCACCAAGAGTAACTGTCAGGGCTTACAGTGTTGTGGCACCAGCACCACCATCAAAGGCCCAATTTTTACTACCACTGTTCAACAATTATATGTAATTACAATTCCTGATATAATAGTTGACAGCAGGGCGTTCCAGCACCAACCAAGAGTAACTGTGAGTGCTTACAGTGTTGTGCCAACACCAACAACTAAGGGGCCTATTTCTGCAGAGTATATACGGCAGGTCCCTACTTTCAAACATCCAACTTACAACCGACTCATACTTGCAAACGCAAGAAGACAACAGGAAGTGAGAGGAAATCTACCCCTAGGAAGGAAAATTCTCTCCTGTAAGAATTAATATGGGAGAAAGGTGTCTCCTCTGTACTGATGCTTTATCACCAATCCTTGTTTCAAGAAAAACACCACATTTCAAAAACAGTTGTCATTGGGACGGAAAGTGAGGTGAAATGTTCTGAACAGGGGCACAGACAGCAAAACAAATGTTACAGGGGTGATAACCCTTACCTATGTTTTCCAAAAAGTTTAAAAATAGATTTTTGGGCTGGAGCTACACTTAAACAATGTACCTGTTCAAAATTACAAACAGATTCTACATAAGAACAAACCTACAGTCCCTGTCTTGTATGCACCGCCTGTATACGGCTGTTCAGAGTATATAGGGCCTTTTTTATTTTATGTGCGGGGTTCCCCTTAATATCCATACAAGACCCAAAGGGGCTGGTAATGGGCTGGGGTAGGGGGGGGGGGGGTCATGGGGTAGCTATGCCATTTTTCTTAAAGATTTTCATCCATATTACCGGGACCAGACATTACATTAAAGCCGCAAGCAGTTTTAAATGGCTTTTTTTTCCTTTAGAAGTGTCATTTTGTGCAGGGACAGTTCTAAACACGGGAAACACGTGGCACTTCACAGGCATACTTTAGACACCCCCCAGGTACGATATTTAAAGGAATATTTGACTTTTTTTTTTCACTTTATGCATCATTAAAATGACTGCTCCCGAAAAACGACCGTTTTTAAAACTTCTTTTTGCATTGATACATGTCCCCTGGTGCAGAACCCGGGTTCCCAAACCCTCTTTAGGACAATAACATGCATAATAGTCGTTATAATTAGTACTTTAGAATTCGAACATTCGCATCCATTGTATTTAATAGGGTTCTAATGTTCGTACGAACTTTCGGTCCGTTCGCGGGTTCTGGTGCAAACCGAACCCGGGGGTGTTCGGCTCATCACTACTTACAGCGGGCGGAGTGTGCCTCCTGCACATTATACACCTGAAGCTAGCCCGTATTGCTGTGTTTTCCTGGTGTGTTACACCAACAGGCATTTGCAGCACTTACAGCAGGCGTAGTGTGATTCCTGCAAAATATACTCCTGAAGCTAGCCCGTATTGCTGTGTTTTCCTGGTGTGTTACACTAACAGGCATTTGAGGCACTTACAGCGGGCGGAGTGTGCCTCCTGCACATTATACACCTGAAGCTAGCCCGTATTGCTGTGTTTTCCTGGTGTGTTACACCAACAGGCATTTGCAGCACTTACAGCAGGCGTAGTGTGATTCCTGCAAAATATACTCCTGAAGCTAGGCCTTATTGCTGTGTTTTCCTAGTGTGTTACACCAACAGGCATTTGCAGCACTTACAGCAGGCGTAGTGTGATTCCTGCAAAATATACTTCTGAAGCTAGCCCGTATTGCTGTGTTTTCCTGGTGTGTTACACTAACAGGCATTTGCAGCACTTACAGCGGGCGGAGTGTGCCTCCTGCACATTATACACCTGAAGCTAGCCCGTATTGCTGTGTTTTCCTGGTGTGTTACACCAACAGGCATTTGCAGCACTTACAGCGGGCGTAGTGTGATTCCTGCAAAATATACTTCTGAAGCTAGCCCGTATTGCTGTGTTTTCCTGGTGTGTTACACCAACAGGCATTTGCAGCACTTACAGCAGGCGTAGTGTGATTCCTGCAAAGTATACTCCTGAAGCTAGCCCGTATTGCTGTGTTTTCCTAGTGTGTTACACCAACAGGCATTTGCAGCACTTACAGCAGGCGTAGTGTGATTCCTGCAAAATATACTTCTGAAGCTAGCCCGTATTGCTGTGTTTTCCTGGTGTGTTACACTAACAGGCATTTGCAGCACTTACAGCGGGCGGAGTGTGCCTCCTGCACATTATACACCTGAAGCTAGCCCGTATTGCTGTGTTTTCCTGGTGTGTTACACTAACAGGCATTTGCAGCACTTACAGCGGGCAGAGTGTGCCTCCTGCACATTATACACCTGAAGCTAGCCCGTATTGCTGTGTTTTCCTGGTGTGTTACACCAACAGGCATTTGCAGCACTTACAGTGGGCGTAGTGTGCTTCCTGCAAAATATACTCCAGAAGCTAGGCCTTATTGCTGGTTTTCCCATCTCCCTGCAGGCCATTAGAATGTCTGGAAGGCAAACAAGGAGAGGCAGACAGTCAGGAGCCAATAAAAGAGGGCAAGCAGGCTCTGTGTCTAGAGACAACAGTGCTGGTCGTGGACGCGGTGCATCGCCATCAGCACGTGGCCATGGGACACGTTTGTCCTTCTTTTCGGCAGCTGGACGTGTGTTGAGCCGCATCTTGCCGAAGACTTGGTAGAGTGGATGACCATGCCCTCCTCATCCTCCTCATCCTCTCTCACCCAGGCTCAGGGTACTGGCAAAGCAGCTGCCAAAGCGTCCTCTTCCCTGGTATCAATGTCATCATCAGTCACTCCTTCCCTAGACCCACCATGTCCTCCTGAGGAGTCCCCTGAACTGTTTGAGCACAGTGTTGGGTACATGCTCCAGGAGGATGCCCAGCGTTTCGAAGGGTCTGATGATGATACCCAGCTAGAGGAAGGCAGTAGCGTGAGAGCAGAGAGAGGGGATGCTCAAGAAGGACACTAATCTGGCAGTCATGTTCCAGCAGCTGCAGCATACTGCCAGATTGGCTCCAGTGATCAGGAGGGAGGGGATGATGAGGTCACTGACTCCACGTGGGTGCCTAATAGGAGAGAGGAGGAGGAGGAGGATGAGGAGGAGGCACATCTCCAACGAGGCAGGATGCCCTCGGGGGGCAGCGTAAGGGCAGCACACCGACGGAATCACACCGCAGAGCTCCGCCTGTGCAGGGCGCTGTCTCTGCCCGTTATTAAAATAGTTCTTTGGTGTGGGCCTTTTTTGAGTCGAGTGCATCAGATCGCACAGCTGCTGTTTGCAACATATGTCTCAAGCGTATATCGCGTGGCCAAATCATCAGCCGCTTGGGCACCACATGCTTGACCAGACATATGTTGACCTGCCATGCAGCTCGTTGGCAAGCCTACCTTAAAGACCCACACCAAAGAACAAAGCGGACCTCTCCTTGCACCACATCAGCTGGGATCTCCAACCCCACTATACCTTCAGTCCTCTCTGAAACCTGCACTGAGATGAATGAAGGTGTAGAATTAGGTGTGTCACAGCCAAGTACTTGCGGGCACTCTGCTAACAGTACACCGACGTCCGATTCTATCAGGCAAATTTCCCTGAACTAGCTGCTGGACCGTCGAAAGAAGTTCACTCCCAGCCATCCACATGCCCAGCGGTTGAATGCTAGCTTGGCTAAATTGCTAGCGCTTCAACTGCTGCCTTTTCAGTTGGTAGACTTGGCCCCCTTCCGTGAGTTTGTGCAATGTGCGGTTCCTCAGTGGCAGGTTCCCAAACGCCACTTTTTCTCACGGAAGGCGATTCCGGCTCTCTACTGGCATGTGGAAGGCAATGTCTTGGCCTCGCTGGACAGGGCGGTCAGCGGTAAGGTGCATACAGTAGGTGCCGCCGATATTGTGTTTCTATCGCGCTCCCATCGCCGAGATTCTCGGCGACAGGAGTGCCGAGATGTCGGCAGCAGGGTGGCGACACGTGTCGCGCTCGCTGCAATAGCGAGGAGACGCGACACTGTATTGAGCGGGGATCCGACGTGGATTCCCGCCAATACCAGGCACTGCGTTTGGTATGAATCCTGAGCGGGAACTCAGGTCGCCCCCCTGCCACAGAGCACCAAACCCCCCATGTTGAGGGCATGTGGCCTGGTATGGTTCAGGAGGGAGGGGGGCTGCTATCGTCCCTCCCTCTTCCCCTGCGGCCTGTCAGGTTGCGTGTTTGGATAAGGGTCTGGTTTGGATCTTGAGGGGGACCCCCACGCCGATTTTTTGGCGTAGGGTTTCCCTTCAAATCCAGACCAGACCCAAGGGCCTGGTATGCCCCTGGAGGGGGAACCCACGCCGTTTTTTTCTTTAAAAATTGGCGTGGAGTTCCCGCTCAGGATTCATACCAAACGCAGTGCCTGGTATTGGCGGGAATCCACGTCGGATCCCCGCCTATCGGCAATGCGTGTCGCTCATCGTGAAAGGAACATTTTTTCCTTTCCCGATGACGAGACAGCTCGGCGCTGGCTCTCGCGACGGAGCTCATAGGGTGTCAATATCGGCGGCACCTACTGTATTACCGCTGACTCATGGTCCAGCAGGCATGGACAGGGACGTTACCTTTCTTTCACGGCCCATTGGGTCACTCTTTTGGCAGCTGGGAAGGATGCAGGACAAGGTGCAGTAGTGTTGGAGGTTGTTCCGCCGTCACGCCTCCAAAATGCTACTACTGGTTGTGACACACCTCTCTCCTCCACCCCCTCCTCTTCTTCTTCCTCCGTGGCCTCTTCCTGTGCTTTGTCATCGGAACCAGCGGTGCTCCGTAGGCGTTCAAGGGGCTACACAAGTACGCAGGCAAAAAGATGCCATGCCGTGCTTGCGCTGGTGTGTTTGGGGGACAGGAGCCACACTGGGGCAGAGGTTCTGTCGAGAGGTGGTTGATGCCACGCCAGCTTAAGCCAGGAATGGTGGTTTGCGACAATGGCACCAACCTCCTCTCCGCCCTCCGACAGGGACAACTGACCCATGTGCCCTGTGTGGCTCACGTCCTTAACCTGGTGGTGCAGCGGTTCTTGGGCAGGTACCCGGGCTTACAGGATGTCCTGAGGCAGGCCAGGAAAGTCTGTGTGCATTTCCGCAGATCTTATAATGCCAGTGCTCGCCTGGCTGAGCTGCAAAAGGAGTTGAACCTGCCCAAGAACCGCCTTATATGTGACATGCCCACCAGGTGGAACTCAACGTTGGCCATGCTGCAGCGGCTGCACATGCAGCAGAGGGCCATCAATGAGTACCTGTGCGACTACGGCACCAGGACAGGGTCAGGGGAGCTCAGGTTTTTTTCACCACGCCAGTGGGGCATGATCAGGGATGCATGCACTGTCCTGGCACCATTTGAGGAGGCCACGAGGATGGTGAGCAGTGACAGTGCATGCATCAGTGACACTGTACCTCTTGTCCACCTGTTTGGACATACGCTGCATGGAATAATGGACAGGGCACTTGAGGCAGAACAGAGGCAGGAAGAGGAGGACTTCCTTGCCTCTCAAGGCCCCCTTTACACAGACAGTGTTCCTTCTGTCCCACCCATCGCACAGGAAGAGGAGGAGGAGGAGGAGGACTGTGTCAGCATGGAGGTGGAGCCTGGCACTCAGCATCATCAGCAGCAGTCTTTTAGGGATGATTTACAGTCCCAAGAAACCAGTGGACTTGTACGTGGCTGGGAGGAGGTGGCTGCGGATCATGTCGTCCTTAGTGACCCAGAGGACTGCGGACCGAATCCCTCAGCTAACCTACGCTGCATGGCCTCCCTGATCCTGCAAAGTCTGCGGAAGGATCCTCGTATTCTTCGGATCAAGGAGAGGGACCATTACTGGCTGGCCACTCTCCTTGATCCACGATACAAGGGTAAGGTTGCGGACCTTATCTTACCGTCGCAGATGGAGCAGAGGATGAGACAACTCCGGGAGGCCTTGCAAAAAGGTCTGTGCAACGCGTTCCCAGAGACTGGGAGGTTACAAACTCCTGGTCCTGGACAATGAGTTGCTGAGGCTTTGGTCAGTCAAAGAAGGAGCGGTGGGGAAGGTGGCCGTCTGACCGATGCGTTCAGACAATTCTTTAGTCCACAGCCCCAAGGTATGATCGGTTCCAGCAACCATTGCCAGCGTCTGATATACATGGTGCAGAAATACCTAGGGGCAAGGTCAGACTTGGACACCTTCCCCACCGAAAATCCTCTGGCTTACTGGGTCTTGAGGATGGATCACTGGCCAGAGCTTGCACAGTATGCAATTGAGCTACTGGCCTGTCCTGCATCCAGCGTTCTTTCAGAACGCACATTCAGTGCTGCTGGAGGATTTGTCACGGATCACAGGGTGCGCCTGTCCACCGACTCGGTTGATCGACTGACCTTCATAAAGATGAACCAGTCTTGGATCACCACCAGCTACCAAACACCTGAAGCTGATATAACAGACTAATTTATTTTCAAATGTCACATCCCTTCAAGACTGATGCTGATGCTGAGTGACTGTCCTGTTATGTTGACTGACTATCCTTCTCCTCCTCAATAATCCGATTGATGATGATAGCTTGGAAGAACATTTTTGTTTCTGGGTGCCGCCACCAGTGGCTAAGGCCCAATTTTTCAGCCCCTGTTTAACAGGGGCATGTAATTACAATTTTTGATGCAATACTTTGCAACAGGGCTCATTGCTGTGCTCCAAGTACAGTATCTGTGAGGGGTTGCAGTGTTGTGGCACTAGTGCCTACGGCCCAATTTTTCTGCCCCTGTGTAACAGGGGCATGTAATTACAATTCTTGATCTAATAATTCACAGCAGGGCCCATTCCTGCACCCACCAAGAGTAACTGTGAGGCCTTACAGTGTTGTGTCAACACCACCACCACCACCACCAAAGGCCCAATTTTTAATGCCCCTGTTCAACAGGGGCATGCAATTACAATTCTTGATCTAATATTTCACAGCAGGGCCCATTCATGCGCCCACCAAGAGTAACTGTGAGGGCTTACAGTGTTGTGTCAACACCACCACCACCACCATCAAAGGCCCAATTTTTCAGCCCCTGTTCAACAGGGGCATGCAATTACAATTCTTGATCTAATATTTCACAGCAGGGCCCATTCATGCGCCCACCAAGAGTAACTGTGAGGGCTTACAGTGTTGTGTCAACACCACCACTACCACCACCAAAGGCCCAATTTTTCAGCCCCTGTTCAACAGGGGCATGCAATTACAATTCTTGATCTAATAATTCACAGCAGGGCCCATTCATGCGCCCACCAAGAGTAACTGTGAGGGCTCACAGTGTTGTGGCAACACCAACATGTAAGGGGCAAATTTCAGCAGAGTATATACAGCAGGCCCCTACTTTCAAACATCCAACTTACAAACGACTCCTCCTTGCAAACGGAAGGATACAACAGGAAGTGAGAGGAAATCTACCCCTAGGAAGGCAAATTCTCTCCTGTAAGAGTTAATATGGGAAAAAAGTGTCTCCTCTCCACTGATGCTTTATCACCAATTCTTGTTTCAATAAAAACCCCAAATTTTCAAAAAACATTTGTCATTAGGACGGAAAGTGAGGTGAACTGTTCTGAACAGGTGCAAACTGCACAGACAGCAAAACAAATGTTTCAGGGGTGATAACCCTTCCCTATGTTTTCCAAAAAGCTTAAAAATAGATTTTTTGGCTGGAGCTACACTTAAACAATGTACCTGTTCAAAATTACAAACAGATTCTACATAAGAACAAACCTACAGTCCCTGTCTTGTATGCACCGCCTGTATACGGCTGTTCAGAGTATAAAGGGCCTTTTTTCTTTTGTGTGCGGGGTTCCCCTTAATATCCATACAAGACCCAAAGGGGCTGGTAATGGGCTGGGGTATGGGGGGGGGCGGGGGGTGATGGGGTAGCTATGCCATTTTTCTTAAAGATTTACATCCATATTACCGGGACCAGACATTACATTAAAGCCGCAAGCAGTTTTAAATGGCTTTTTTTCCTTTAGAAATTTAATTTTGTGCAGGGACAGTTCTAAACACGGGAAACACGTGGCACTTCACAGGCATACTTTAGACACCCCCCAGGTACGAAATTTAAAGGAATATTTGACTTTTTTTTTTCACTTTATGCATCATTAAAATGACTGCTCCCAAAAAACGGCCGGTTTTAAAACTTCTTTTTGCATTGATACATGTCCCCTGGTGCAGAACCCGGGTTCCCAAACCCTTTTAAGGACAATAACATGCATAATAGTCGTTATAATTAGCACTTTAGATTTCGAACGTTCGCATCCATTGTATTTAATAGGGTTCTAACGTTCGTGCGAACTTTCGGTCCGTTGGCGGGTTCTGGTGCGAACCGAACCCGGGGGTGTTCGACTCATCACTAGTGGGGAGATTTGGTTAATCTCAGTGTATCATCAGAGGCTGTTCACTTCACTGGGTGTATGGAGGGTTTACATCCACTTTAAGGAAGAACCGCTTTAAACCTTTGGGCAGTATCTCATCAAAAATTAAACAAGCAGGAATTTACATTTTTGAAGGTATTCTTTACACAAACTGTGTACAGAAAGCTTCCAGGTTATCATATTGCATTAAACTTTACAGAAAAATTTTGCGGCTGCAGATATAAATGAAAAGATAATTTTTAGTAACTTTGAACAATGTGTACAAATTGTATATGCTATATTATTATTATTTTTTTGCTTTATTTTCCACCAAAGTTGAGTTAAGCTTTTAAATTAGAGGTACATGAACAATAAAATGTTTATTGTAGATTAATGCATTTGTCTTTTAGAATATACATAAGTCTAACATAATAATAGATTCTTTAACCCCTGAGTCTGGCTCGGGGTGAGTTTTTCATGCTAAGAGCGGTAACCCCAAGCCAGACACGGGATTGCATTGCAGGATACAGGGAAAGTTACTTACCTTGTCCCCTGGATCCTGCGCTGCCCCCCCCCCCCCCCCTGTGTGTGCGAGCCGTGTCTCGCTCGATCCACACTGCCGAGTGCCGAACTCAGTTCCCTGCGATGTTGCGATGCACGGGTACGGTGTTCGGTGTCAAATTCAAAAAGTGAAACACACAGTATACATACAGTATACTGTAATCTTACAGATTACAGCACTGTATCAAATAATTACACATCCCATTTGTCCCTAGTGGTCTGTCCAGTGCAGTTTTATATTATAAAAACTGTTCTTTCTGCCTGGAAACTGGAGATTGTCCATAGCAACCAAAAAGTGTCCCTTTATGTCAAAAGTGGTTTTAGACCGGCTAGAAAACAGCGATAATGAATTAGAATCACTTGCAGAATTGAGCGATAGCGATTTGTGGGGAAATTCGTCATCAAACACTAAATCTAATGACAGCGACAATTCTGCAACTCAGCAAATTTCTGTGTTTTTGATTTGATTACATTATTGAATAATTTTTATTATAATTACATTACTATTTGTTATAATTATTTATAGTTATTTATTATATTATAATTTATGATTTTGTGTTTCAAACTTTATCATACCCGGGATGTCTACTAGACTCTTGTTTGGTCAGGTTTAAGTAAGTACCGTATTTTTCGGACTATAAGACGCACTTTTTCCCCCCAGAAATATGGGGGAAAATGTCCCTGCGTCTTATAGGGTGAATATATGACAGGCACCGCCCCCCGCCGCCGCTCGCATCGCCTCCCACCGCCACCACCGGAAGAGAGGCAGGAGAGCGGGGGACAGACTTCCAAACCCCCCGTGGGCACCGAGCGATCCTCAGACAGAAAACAGAGCATTCGGCCACTCGGGCTGCTCTGTCTTCTATTAGGTGGAAGAGATAACATTTGCATTTGTGGCAACGTTCACTCTGCATTTCTATGGCATGGTCACTCTGCATTTACTATAGCAATGGTCACTCTGCATTTTCTATGGCAATGGTCACTGCATTTTCTATGGCAATGGTCACTGCATTTTCTATGGCAATGGTCAGGCTGCATTTCATGGGCACTGGAAAATATTTTTTTTCTTGTTTTCCTCCTCTAAAACCTAGGTGCGTCTTATGGTCAGGTGCGTCTTATGGTGCGTAAAATACGGTAATTACTAAGAATTGCAGGCCTACAATATAAAACGCCAAATTTCCATGCAAAATAATTGTACTGCTTTTGGTAAATAATTCCAGACAGAATCATACCGCCAGGGAGGTTAAGGCCAGTCTTCTGACGTCTGTATACATTTCCTCATGTAAACTACCATAATATATAATTGTACCTATCTTAAATGTGACCTTTTAGTATATACCTTTGTAAAACAACTCTCCCTTTACCTAGATATTATTGTAAGCTATCAGGTATCAGACATTACATTTCATCACTGTCACAAGAGCCTAAGTACTATATATATATATAAATAATTTTGAGCGTTTATTCTTCAGCAACTCCTAAATATACCAATTATCACAGCTGTGCACCTAATTAACATACATCTCGCCGCTTGCTATTCAAACAGCCTGTGAACTTTACAAAACCCATTTGGTGATAATACCGTAAGCTGGCTTGATAGCTGCCCCTTTTTAAAGGTTGAAGCGTCTCCAGTTTAGGCTCTTCAAATTCTTTGTTCTCCTTTTCTAAAAAAATAACATGTACAAATTAACAATTATTTAATACACAAAGCAGGAATTTGAAGTGCATATTCAATAAAAAAAAAATTGCAGAAAGAAGACAGCAATCACAATTATAGCATTTTTATTAAATCCCAAATAAATCAAAATACTACAAAATGTAAATATTTTTTTTTTTTCTATTTTAGTAGTAGATACCGTATTTATCGGCGTATAACACGCACAGGCGTATAACACGCACCATAACTTTAAGAGGGAAGTTTCAGGGAAAAACTTTCCACAGCCCCCTGCGTATAACACGCAGGCACAGTTTACCCTCTATTTTCAGGGTAAAAAAAGTGAGTGTTATACACCAATAAATACAGTATGTATTTTCTCTTCATCCAGTCTAAGTTTGCAAGAACAATTCCTGCTTTTTACAGCCCAATTCTGGGAAACTTTAAAATGATTCCTTGATTGGTCTAGGGGACACAGAAAATAGGAAATAGGTACCTGATCCTCCGCTTCTTGGTACTGCCAGACTGGTCCCTGCAGCATGTTCTCCCCTACACTCCAGCAGTCTAAGGTCCTGATATCATCAAGACTAATGCAGGATCCATTGCCCTGCACTTGACATGATGACACTGAGGTATAGTCAACTACCGCAGCATGGGGGAGCATGGAGGAGGGACAGTCCTCTGCCAGGGGAGTGGAGGATCAGGTATGTAAAGTGGATCTCCTTTCCCCTAGACAAAACAAGTAGCTACCCATTGCAGTGTGGACATAACCAGACTACAAGGATTCATTTTAAAGTTTCCCAGAGTTGGGCTTTAAAGTACAGCTAAAACGAAAACTTTACTTTTTGTAGTTTTAGATACAGTTGGGAAGGGTTAAAAACACTGTCTGTAGACACAACATTGAATACGAGGCAATATCTCCAAAGCTCTCAGTTTTCCTCATAAGAAGTGTCCCTATTGGAAGACCTCAGCTTTTTTTTGTTTTGGTGACTCCAAAATGTAACAAAATGGTTGGATTTGGATACACTTTAAAGCTCAACTAAAGTCTCACACGTATTAAAGTTTATATAGCCCATTGTATGTCCTAATTTAATCTAAAACCAAAGCTGGAGATTAGCTTTAAAATACCCTTTTCAGTAAAATTGCTGCGTTTTGCCATTATGTTAGCCACCCAGGGCCACTGATAGAAATCATGGGGCCCCATACAGCCTACCTGATGGGGCCCCCTTTAGCCCCACCCCTGGTCCCGTCCCTCCTTCAGCCCCACCTATGGCCCCGCCCCTGGCCCCTCTCCAGACCCACCCCTGGAAAAAAGTGCAGGTTTGTCTTCAAGTGCTATTTATCTTTCTCCAGTCAGTTATAAGTTTGATTATCCAAAAGAAATACTGTTTTCTGAGAACAGACTTCCTGCCAATGCCATAATGCATGCGATGCCTGCAGATAGACTGCAGACATTCTACAGGAGATGGTCAGAGACTGCAGACATTCTACAGGAGACAGTCAGAGACTGCAGACATAGTACAGGAGATAGTCAGAGACTGTAGACATACTACAGCAGATGGTCAGAGACTGTAGACATACTACAGGAGATGGTCAGAGACTGCAGACATTCTACAGGAGACGGTCAGAGACTGCAGTAATACTACAGGAGATGGTCAGAGACTGCAGACATACTACAGGAGATGGTCAGAGACTGCAGACATAGTACAGGAGATAGTCAGAGACTGTAGACATACTACAGGAGATGGTCAGAGACTGTAGACATACTACAGGAGATGGTCAGAGACTGCAGACATACTACAGGAGATGGTCAGAGACTGCAGACATAATACAGGAGATGGTCAGAGACTGCAGACATGATGCAAAAGATGGTCAGAGACTGCATATATAGTACAGGAGATGATCAGAGACTGCAGACATAGTACAGGAGATGGTCAGAGACTGCAGACATACTACAGGAGATGGTCAGAGACTGCATATATAATACAGGAGATGGTCAGAGACTTCAGACATAATACAGGAGATGGTCAGACTGCAGACATAATACAGGAGATGATCAGAGACTGCAGACATACTACAGGAGATGATCAGAGACTGCAGACAAAGTGCAGGAGATGGTCAGAGACTGCAGAAATAGTACAGGAGATGATCAGAGACTGCAGACATAGTACAGGAGATGATCAGAGACTGCGGGAATACTGCAGGAGATGGTCAGCTGGTTAGAATATGTTGTTAAATAAAAAATAAATGAAAACCCCTTTTAGTATCACTTAGCTCAGTGTTTCTCAACTCCAGTCCTCAAGGCGCACCAACAGGTCATGTTTTCAGGATTTCCCTCAGATGAAACGGCTGTGGGTAATTACTAAGGCAGTGAAACTGATCAAATCACCTGTGCAAAATAATGGAAATCCTGAAAACATGACCTGTTGGGGCGCCTTGAGGACTGGAGTTGAGAAACACTGACTTAGCTCATTGCCAAAAGCAATCAGAAAGGAGTATACTGATAAGTGTATCCAGAGGGTCAAGATTCCTACATAAGGATCCCAAGAAGAAACTAGACAGAAAACAAGTATGCAGCCCCCCCTGTGTGATAGACACAGACTATATGGGAAGGTGCAGCAGAGGTGCGGCTTCTATACACTCAGCATGTGATATACTTTAAGGGTGACAGGCTGGTCGGCTATCTGACTTCATGTTGTAAATGATCCCCCTCCTCCCCCGCTCAAGCAGCTCAACACCTGAAAGAAGTCTTCCTGTGCTTCGTCCTGGGAATGTGGTGACTGTTACGTCTGTTCTCTTATCACCAAAGGGTAATGACAGGGGATTAAACTGCCCATCCAGACAGCAGCCTGTTCTGTTCTGTCGGAGCCTCTGTGCAGTGGTTTTCACACACAGCACACAGGTGGGAGGTGGCAGCAGCAGTTAGAACGGCGAGAGACTCCTAAGCCAGCTTCTTGGAGAAAGACTTTTTTTTTATTCTGCACTCTCATTCAGATTGCCCGGGCCCCCCTGCTGGCTGGGCCCAGTACAACAGGGCCAGTTGTACTGGCTTATCAGCGGCCCTGTAGCCACCCACTACTAGATTTATGAACAAACATTTGTATGAAAAATCGTTGGATATTCGATGACTGAATGAATGTTGTTTGAAAGTACTTGAAAGGCCAGTGTGTACAGCAGCCTGTCCAGCTTCTGTTGAATGGGCATGCTGGAAAACCAGCAGCTGATCGCCATCCAATCTGTGTACTGGTGGGGGGCAGTCCCCTTTTCAGAACATAATAGCTCAGCGGGGAGATCGCTGTACTAACATATTTTAGTTAGTACAGCGGCCCCTCCCAAGCTCCTCAGTTTTTTTACGTTCAGCCCACTGGGTTGAATGAAAAAAAAAACGAATAGTGTGTACCAGGCGTTACACTGAATACTGGCCATACACTATACAATTTTCTTATTCAATTTTCTTTAGATTTACCTTCAACTTTGTAGTGCAAGGGCCTACCTGATTGAATACACATTGAAAGTGTTTAAGTTTGACCTCATATTATATGGTTTTGGTAAATCTAAAGGAAAATTTAATAAGCAAATTGTATAATGTATGGCCAGCCTTAGTCCACTAGGTCTAGTTCTGGTGCCTATTGGACTGAACTGTTATAGTTAGTAACAATGCACAACTACTGTAACAGGAAAGATGAGATAAAGCTCTGAAATTGAGATTTTGCATGAAATATGAAAATAGAGCCACAACATCTATGTGACCCATTGCATATCTATTTTATAAATACAGTCAGGCTTTAACAGTACTAAAATAAAGCACATTATTCCAGCAAATCAAAGTATTAGTTATGCCTTTTAACAGTTTCCCAGCAATATGACAAGCATTCCGAAAAGAATTCCCAAAATGAGCCAAAAATATGTCATAGAGATGACAGCAGCCACTAAACTGATGTGGAGAATTTATTGTAATATTCCGGAAAATTAATGACCCCACTTGTTGCTGTAAGGTTTATGTAAACTCTGAATTTAGGTCTGTTTCATATCTCCACAAGAGATCAATTTAAGAGGACAGTGATAGTATAACAAACATAAACTTACCCATTAGAGTTATACTGCACTCCAGAAGGATCCGCGGTTAACTTTCCCAGATTCCTTCCCAATCAGTGGAATGCAGGCAGGCAGGTACACCATTGTCATCCATACATTCTTGGCTCAGTAAACAGCCTTATGCCCTGTACACACGATTGGATTTCCGATGGAATAAAACCTGATGGATTTTTCCATCGGAAATCTGATGAAGCTGACTTCCATTAGTCTTGCCTACACACCATCAGTCAAAAATCCGACCGTCCCAAACGCTGTGACGTAAAACACTCCGAAGAGCCGAGAAAAATTAAGTTCAATGCTTCTGAGCATGCGTCAACTTGATTCTGAGCATGCGTGTGTTTTTTCCCTGATGGAGTTCCCCCCAGACAATCGGAATTTGCTATCGTTTTTTTTCCCATCATAATATCAGTATAGCAGTTGACACGTTTCAGCCTAGTCAGCCTCATTCATTCATTATTAATAAGGCCGACAAGGCTGAAACACGTCAACGGCTGTACTGATGTTAAGACTTTTTTTGGAGAATCAATAAATTCAAGAATTTTAAGAGCATGTACGGAGTTGCGGACTGTTTTCCTGTATGATTATGCTCACAGCTGTGCGACTGTTCATCACACACTTGTCAGCTCAGAAGGATTATTATGGATCATTGGGTTGTAGCAACAAATCTACTGACATACAAACTTGGAGAGGTGTTTTGGGAATGATGTAGAATACCCCAAAACAAAGCAGATTGCCAACAGAGGTCACTTTTATATGGTAATTCCTAAGGGGATGATAATCAGCTAGTACAGTATGTATGTACACAGCTGGGAACCATTTATCCAAAACTGTAGCACAAGTCAAGGAGGACTAAAGTAGCCCATGTTTCACAGCCTGAGACCAAAATAACTCGAGCTCAAAAGAGGAGACTTTACTCATGGAGTCCCAAAGTGTACATAATTCAAAAGCACCATGTCAGCGAAAGTCCAGCGTCAAGCCAATGAGTGATCCAGGACGAGCAGCCCAATAAGTGATCTACTCCCACACAGGAAAAAAAAACCCCACTCTGGGCTCTAGCCTATTTACCAGGAAACCATCCACCATATGGGCACACCACCAAGAGGACTGGATAGGCTTAGTAGGCTAAGTATTCAGGCTGGGTATTTGAATTCCTCCCTAATATCCACAAGCTTCTCAGAGTCTCAGGGAGGTAATCAAACTCCCACCTTGTAGAGTCCTAAGCAGACCAAACTAAACAATTCTGGCTCCTGTGGCTGCAGCAGAAGCCTTATACTAAGTTTACCCAAGAGCCTATGTATTAGGGCGCTACAGCTGTAACAAGAGGAGTCTGTGGCACTTCTGTTTTTACAGTCATGTGACCCAAAGCTGCTACAGTTGTACACCTGGGGCACTGATGCCAGATTACTCTTTGATTAAAATTAATTAGGAGATCTGCTGATTTATTAAATGTTGCAAGTCATGTCAACTACTACCGGGCTTATATCACAAACCCTGGACATGGAGTACCATGTGGTTACTTTGTTACAGTCAGGGCAGGACTTAGGATGGTGGGGGCCCCTGGGCTTGAGTCACTTTCGGGCCCTACCTTCTATACAGTACTTTAAATAGAACAATTCAATGAAAAATTAAAGAGGAAAGAGTTAAAGAGTTTTTAAATTATTAAGTTATAACAGCTCATCGCAATGCAATACATATATATATATATATCCCCCAAAAACGAGGCCTGCAAATACCTTTGGTTTCGTTCTCTGTATTTCCGGGTATCTCAAGCGCCATTCGTACTGCTGTTATGTGATTCAAATTATGACGTCGCTTCCGCCCTTACTGTGTCCCTGACGGTAATCTCGCGCATCCGCCGTTGCGCTGTAACCATTCGTTGCTGTGTCTGCGGCTGCTGTTTTCTTTCACTCCCCTTTTGTGACGTCTTCTTTAGTCACACGGGGGAGTATTAGGAAGAGTGGAAGGAGCTAAACACCGCAAGACTTCACCTCTGTGCCGGACAAAGGGGAAGTTCTCACAGACTGCATTCCGGCAAGCTTTAAATGCCGGTTTAGAGGGGCTAATGTGCGCAAGCGCGGGGCCCCCTATTGGGCGGGGCCCATGGGCTGAGCCCAGTCAAGCCCAATGGTAAGTCCGGCCCTGGTTACAGTCAATAGCTTAAATTATTGCGCAATTGCACTCAATACATGAAAGCACTCTTGAGCTACTAATGATATCCAGTAAACACAGAAACTGTGCTAAAATCCAAAAGTGCACTCAGTCTAACCTAATGTAAGTTCTCTTTAATCCCCTGCTAAATAAGCACAATAAAGCTCCATACAGGATCATTAAAGTATAACTAAAGGCAAAACATTTTTTTAGTTTTGGATAGCGTGCAGAGGAATACGGATAATTGTCAGTTTTTATTGCTCTCTGTGACTCTGATAAGGAGATTCATCCTCTCCTTATCAGATACCAATACCATTGAATGTGGAAGAAAAAGAAAATCCAAAATTTTGGGTTGTCCCTAGAAGAGTAATAGAGTAGATATCTTCCAATGGGACACTAGTTGGGGTGACCTGGGGTCCCCAAGGAATTCCCTTAATTTGCAGGGGTTTCCGCTCACTTCCTGTTTAGGTATGGGACAGGAAGTGAAGGGAAATCTCTGCAAGGGGACACAGATGGTGAAAAAAAATCTGACAGGGGTTATGATCCTCCCTTGCTCTATCCAAAATAAAAAAAAGTTTTGCCTATAGTTCTACTTTAAGAGGGTAGTAGGTTTACAATTTCTGAAGCCTGTGCAATGCTTTCTGTGTAATGCAGTAAGGAAGGTGTTCCAGCACCACCAGCAGTTGTGTTCCAGGATCACAATAATAAAGAAAATGATAAATTCATGGACAAAAAATATCTACTTAGCAGGTAGTCACTGCTCTCTAGGCATAATGCTGTTTAATTTTCAGCTTTGACTTATATGTATTATTAAAGAGGAGGTCCACCCGAAAAATACTGCAACTGCTGACTTTTAAAAAATGGACACTTACCTGTCCAGGGTGCCCGCGATGTCGGCAGACGAGGCTGCTGCTGCCGCCATGCTCGGTGAGGGAATCAGGAAGTGGAGCTTTGTGGCTTCACTGCCCGGTTCCCTACTGCGCATGCGCGAGTAGCGCAGCGCGCCGTCACTGGTCCCCGCTCTCTCCTGGGAACAGTGTGTTTCCCAGGAGACAGCGGGGGGGTCTATGCCCGGAAGTGGGTGCATATACCTGTCTGCACCCCCCTCCCCCCTGAAAGGTGCCAAATGTGTCACTGGAGGGGGGGAGGGTTCCGAAAAGCGGAAGTTACATTTTTGGATGGAACTCCGCTTTAACCACCTTTTCTAATAATCGGCTGTATTGGTGAATATTGTTAAGGCACTGTGGTATTAGAATGGAACAGGAATGACACATAGATGTGTAGGCAAACCCCTAGGTCCCAACATATGCATTTGCCTCCTGTCCTACATCTCTAGGTCCAGGCATGTTGTGTGTGTCCCAAATCCAATCTTTAACCCAAATAACCAAGTGAAGCATTTATTATCAAGTAGACGTAGTAGAAATTAATGAGAAAGCATTGCATACCTTTTTTATCCATTTCAGTCAGAGCTTTATCTCCTTGACTTTGTAATGTCACCAAGGTAAAATAAACTCCTTTTCTCTCCAACAGTTCATCATGTGTTCCTCTTTCCACAGCTCTTCCACGTTCAAAGCCAATAATTACATCTGCATTTTTGATGGTGGACAAACGATGAGCAATAGAAATGGTGGTGCGACCAAAACGAACCTGAACATGAAATGTTTGCATTAAATTCTCAAAGCAGTGTGCAACGGGGTCTCTTTCATACCTAGGATCTCTCAATGATTGACGCTAAAAACGTAAGGATTTGAGGATGTCCTAGTGTCTTTGAGTCTCTGCCCTAAAAATTCAGGGCAAGCTCATCTTACCTTTGACTTGATTGATCTTGCTTTTAATATGCCTGTATCTTTATCTTTCACACATAAATAGAAATATTATTTTAAAGATATCTGAGGCTCGTTAACTGTGGATGCAATCAAATCTCATGATGGAGAAAATACATTTTTAAAGATGATCTCCAGTTTTATGGGAAAGCAGGGGGCTTTTGATAATCTTAAATTCATCCAATCAACACATCTTTAACTAGTTTTCTAAAAGAACCAGCTGTAGCATTATGAGTGATGAGTGTTTTTTGTAGTCCACAGCCCTCTATCTGTTAGAAGCATAGAAAACTCAAACTGTGCCTACATTGTCAATTACATATTCCAATGCATTAATATGGTGTATTATAGAAGCAACAGAATGTCCAATGAAAGGGAACATTTTTGAAGAAACACAACCTTTATTGTGTGTATACTTGCCCCCCTGTGATTCTGCACCCCACAGTAATCAACTGGCTAAACCTATGTCTTATTTTTGCTTAAGAAAATAACTTTTATTGTTCTTGGAATGTGTTTTATATTAGTTCATGCACACTTGCAGTTAACTTTCAAAATAAAAACACCTTATCAAGAGCTTCTTGGACAGTAGCTTCACTCTCGTTATCCAGAGCGGATGTGGCCATGTCAAGAAGAAGGATTCTGGGATTTCTGACCAGCGCCCGAGCTATGGCGATTCTTTGCTTCTGTCCTCCACTCATTTGCCCACCTCCTTCTCCAACAAGGGTGTCAAATTGCTGGTAAAAAAAAAAGTGGTGAAAAGAGAAACCTGTCAATCCTAACTATAACTATGGCATTACAAATTAATGCATAAACAATCACAATAGCTTTTATCATAAGAAAATATTCTCCTGCTACCAATTTTTTTTTTTATATTCGGTGCACACGTGTCAAAAATGCACATTTATCTCTCTATATGTTTTTTTCCATATGCTAGAGCAGGGGTAGGCAACCTTGGCCCTCCAGATGTTTTGAAACTGAAGCCTCGTACACACGGCCGAGATTCTCGTCGGAAAAAACATGTCGTTTTTTTCGACGAGATTCTTGGACAAGAAACTTGTCCCGGCCGAGTGTACACACGCTCGATTCAAAGAACCCGCGGTTCTTTGAATGGAGCGTACGCGGTGACGTCATCGACTACGACGAGCATGCGCTCGTCACATTCGATGCCGCCGCTGCCATCTTGGTATACCCTACCTATGCCTAGGAAGCTACCGCGCATGCGTCAAATTCATTTCGAACATGCGCGGGCTTCCGGGAGGACAGGTAAGTGTACACACACTCACTTTTCTCGTCGAGAAACATGCCAACGAGAATCTCGACGAGAAAATAGAGAGCAGGATCTCTATTTTCTCGTCGAGATTCTTGTCGCTTTTCTTGACGAGAAACCATACACACGAACGAATTTCTCTGCAAAAAATCTCTGCCAGCAAGTTTCTTGCTGGTTTTTGCCGAGAAACTCATTCGTGTGTACGAGGCTTATGAGTCCCATGAGACATTGCAAGACAATCACAGGCATGACTCCTAGAGGCAGAGGCATGATAGGATTTGTAGTTTCACCACAGCTGGAGTGCCGAGGTTGCCTACCCCTGTGCTGGAGGCTAGCAATTCTTCACTTCTCTCTGCAGGGTGGAGAAATATGTACAAACAATACAGGCCAAAGAACGGAGCACTTTGACGAACACAAACAACCCATGACTGTGTCTCCATGGTCCAAATAGCACTGAGTGTACATTATGGCCTCCATTCCCAAAATTTAATTGTGGTTTACCTGCCAAGGTCACAGTAGATAATTAACAGAATTCAAAATGTTGGCATCTGTGTGCAAGAAGCTTAGGCTGGCATTGGGGTTTATGTTTCACAGTGACATATATTGGATGGTCAGTCCAGGGCTGGCACCAGCATAGGGCTGCTTAGGCAGCCCCCTTAGGGCACCAAAATGGATAGGGAGTGGGATGGAAAAATAAAAATTCCCTAGCCACTTGCTGGGGATTTGGATTTTTAATATACATTCCCTTTCCCACACTGCACCATCTCTCCTTCTGGGCGCAGTGTGGAAGTTTAAGTTTGGATCACCTGCCAGCTGCCTGTAGCCAGTGAGGGGAAGTGGGGAATGCATAACCCCACCCCCTCATTACACAATGCTGTTTAGTGTTAGTTTAGCACAGATCAAATTTTCAATGCAGTGTGATGTCCTTCACGCTGCACCCCATCACATTACAGATGCAATGTGAAGGGCATACCAGCGCGGCTGTAGAGAGCGAGGGGATGTGCGGGAGTGAATAAAGTGTATCCCATATGAGGTTGGGTGGTTGCGTTGTGGAGGGGAGGAAGGTGGCCGGAGGATGGTTCAGCAAGATACACCTTTGCCTATGAATTTTTGCAAGAAGAAAAATCCCACCCTCACCTGTGTAGATAAAAATCTTGCACCAGACCTGGGCCAGTCCATCCAATATTGATATTTTAGTCTTTTGAAAATGGAAACAGGTGAAACTAGAAAGTGAGTTATAATATCTCCTAGGGACAATCTTGGGCTCTCCATGTCTGAGCTTATAGGTTTTTCCACCTGCAATGTCTATTATAAGGTGGCATATCTCTTAATATGCTTTGTATAAATTGGCAAAAGTGCAGCAGATAAAATAAGGACCAGTGGCGAAATAAGAGCTGAAAACCCTGTTAAAGATATATCATCACTTGCACCCCCTGAGAGGAATAGGAAGCTTAATGCCGCATACACACGACTGTTTTTCATGACGAGAAAACTGCCATTTTTTAGATTGGTCGTGAAAACCAGTCGTGTGTATGCTCCATAGCAGTTTTCCCAACGAGAAAACTGACCGCAAAAAAATTAGAACCTGCTCTATTTTTTCTCATCGTTTTTCCCGTCGTTCTTTTTCTCGTCATGAAAACCGCTTGTGTGTATGCTTTTCCGAGGGGAAAAAAACGCACATGCTCAGAATCAAGTATGAGACAGGAGCGCTCGTTCTGGTAAAACTAGCGTTTGTAATGGAGATAGCACATTCATCACGCTGTAACGGACTGAAGAGCACAAGGCTGAAAAGCGCGAATCGTCTCTCACCAAACTTTACTAACACGAGATCAGCAAAAGCAGCCCAAAGAGTGGCGCCATTTGAATGGAACTTCCCCTTTATAGTGCCGTCGTACGTGTTGTCGTACATGTTGTACGTCACTGCGCTTTGCTCGAGCGTTTTTTTTTCCTGAACGTGTGTACGCAAGGCAGGCTTGAGAGGAATCACGATGAATCACGTCGAGAAAAACGTCAGTTTTTTGCATGACAGGAAAAATGGGATTTTTGTACTCACCGTAAAATCCATTTCTCTGACATCCATGGACCGACACGGCGTCTCTTACACTTTACACGTGGGTATATGTCCCTGCTTGCAGGAGAAGACCTAGGCAGAATGTTAAATGTTAAAACATTCCAGAACAAACCAGAGCTGAACAGCCCCGCCCAGGGGGGCGGTCCCTCCGGACATTACCCTCACACCTGCAGCTAGCAGGCCTCAGTTCGTAACAAAGCAGCACAAACTTAAAGGAAGGGTGGGTGCCATGTCGGTCCATGGATGTCAGAGAAATGGATTTTACGGTGAGTACAAAAATCCCATTTTCTCTTATCATCCATGGACCGACACGGCGTCTCTTACACTTTACACGTGGGATGTCCCAAAGCAGTGTCAAGAGGGATGGGAGCAGTATAAATGGAAAAACCAAAAAACTTCACTCCAAACAAGGCAGAGCTCCCCAACGGTGGAGTTGCCACTTTAAACAGCGGCCTGCAACACCTTGCGGCCGAAGGAAGCATCCGGAGATGCAGCCTCATCAACCCTATAAAACATAGAAAAGGTATGAACAGGCGACCAGGTCGCCGCCTTGCACACTTGTGCAACCGACGCTTGATGTCGGAAAACCCAGGAAGCACCAATTGCCCTGGTGGAATGCGCCGTAACCGGGAAGGGAGGCGCCCGCCCCATGAGAGTATAGGCGTGAAAGCCGGTTTGTCCGATCCACCTAGAAAAAGGTGGCAGACGAAGCCGCTTGACCCCGTATCTGACCAGAGACAGTCAAACAGAGAGTAGACTTCCGAATAGAAGCAGCAGACAGGCACACCTGCAAGGCACGTACCACATTCAAAGTGTGCCGCGCGCACTCTGGGATGCGACGGGCGAGGACACTAGGACGGGAGGACAATGTCCTCATTTTAGGTGAAAGGTCAAGATCACCCTTGACAAAAGAGAAAGTCGCAGATGCAACACCGAGTATCCTTATGAATGACTAAATATGGCGACTTGCAGTACAAGGTCGCCAATTCAGATACTCGTCTAACAGAAGTGATTGCCACTAAAAAGAGCCACCCACTGAGACAAAGCGAAGAGGGGAATATCCCTGATATTCTCAAAAGGAGGTTCCTGGAGAACCGAGAGTACCAATTCCGATCCCACGGGGGGAAAGGAGACACGACAGGAGGGAGCCCATGGCGAACCCCCTGTACAAGGGTGCCAACCAAGGAATGACCCGCTAGTGGTCACCGAAAGAAGACGGCCAAGGCCGAAACTGACCCTAAATGATACTCAAAGCGAGCCTTTGGGCCACGCCATGCTGTAGGAAACGCAGGATTCTAAGGACGGAATACGTCCGAGGATGTCAGTCCAGCTCTTCGCACATGGCGATGTAAGCTATTCCAGGTACAGAGATAGTTCTGGAGGAAGACTTCCGTGTCCTTCATATGGACGAAATGACCGAGTCCGAGAGCCTCGGTCTCTCAACACCTGGCTTATAACAGCCATGCCGTCAAGGCCCGAGACTGTAAAGGCAGGATGAAATATATGACTTTGAGACAGAAAGTCCTCCCTATTGGCAACCATCAGGGAACGGCCTCGACGAGACGTACCAGATCGGCGTACCAGTGAAGCCGAGGTCGATCCGGAGCAATGAGGATCACCGGAATTCCCTCGGTCGCCACCCTGCGCAGCAGGCGAGGAAGCAACTGCAGCGGAGGATAAACGTGTATCAGGTGATCATGACCCCATGGGCCACTGACGCCTCTGATGCATCCGCCCAAGGATCCCTGGATCTGGCCACAAATCGACAACTTACAATTGAGTCGAGAAGCCATCGGGTCCACCTCCGGCGTGCCCCACCGTTTGTGTGGCAAAGGAGTTGAAATACCTCCGGGTGCAAGGACCACTCTCCCCGGTCCAACGTCTGGCAACTCAATAGTCCGCCAGTTCTATGCCCGGAATGTAAACGGCTGACAGAGCCGGCACGCTTCCTTTAGCCCACTTCAGGGTACGGGGGACCTCGGAAGCCTCAGCTGAGCTTCGAGGTGGTCGACATACGCCACCACCGTGACTTGTCCGACAGGATCCTAATGGAACGATCCTGCAATCTCTCAGACCACGAGGAGAGGCACAGTCTGATGGCCCGTATTTCCAGAACATTAATCGGCAAACGGGCTTCATCCGGAGTCCAAGCCCTTGGGCCAACAGGACTCCCCAGATTACACCCCAGCCCTTCAGGCTGGCGTCTGTAGTGAACACCGTCCATTGGACGGGGAGGAATGACTTCCCGGACCGAAGAGCCGGGGACCCAAACTCCATGGCAGGGACGCCCTGACCAGGTGGCTCACCTGGATCGGAAAATCCAAAGACAACGGGGATTTGTCCCAAGGGAACAAGATCTCCTTCTGCAATGCCCTGGTGTGTGATTGGGCATACGGAATGGCCTCGAAAGAGGTCACCATGAGTCCCAGGATTCCCATGCAAAAACGGATTGACGACCATTTTTTGGGATGTCAGCATCCGTACTGCAGACTGAAGTGTCAGTAGCTTCCCCGGAGGTAGGAATACCTTTTGCCTCCAAGGAGTCCAGAATCAGACCGAGATACTCCAAATCTCGAGTCGGGACCCGGACTGACTCCTGAATGTTTAGGAGCCACCCGAAGTCCCTGAGGGTCTGACTGACGATAGTCACACTGTCTTCTAATACTGAGCCATTTCCTGCTCTGAGAAGAAGATCGTCCAGATAGCCCACGACAGCAATGCCTTGCTGTCTCAGCAAGCTAGAACCGGCACAAGCACCTTAGTGAACACCCTCGGCGCCGGGGCTAGGCCGAAAGGAAGAGCCACAAATTGATAGTGGACTTCGTCGATCGCAAGCGCAGATCGGAACATACAAGTAGGCGTCCTTGAATTCCAAGTTCGCCAGAAAATCCCCTTGATGGAGTGCACTGACCACTGTGCGAATGGATTCCATGCGGAACTTTTGCACCTTCACAAAGGCATTCAGGACCTGGAGGTCCAAGATAGGCCAGTAGAATCCCTGAAACCTCTCCTGTGACGGAACCGGCACAATCACTCCGGACCTCAAACCTGAATAGGCCCCATAGGGCCACCCGATGGGCAGGAAGGAGAGGAAGATTCGAGGGAAGAATCTGTCTGGTATTAGGAACGGAACCTATCCTGTAACCTGAGGGGATCACCTCGCACACCCACCAGTAGGAGATCTGGGAGGTTCATTGATCCGTGGACCTGCAAAGTTGTCCCCCCTACCCCAGAGTTGGGAGGGGGCAAGACTTCACGCGGAGGCGGGCTAGGGAGCCGGCTTGTTCGGCATACGCACTCAGGGGCGCTCGTGTCCACCAGCCGTACCGCTGTCAGTCTGGGGGGCCTCCCCGTTGACTGACGAAAATATCCCCTTTTTTCTGGAAAGGAAGGACCCTGCTTATAGCGGCCTCCTTGCCAGCCTGAGGAAGAACAGTGCTTTTACCTCCAGTGACATCCTTGATGATGTCATCCAGCGCAGCACCGAAAAAACCTACCACCTTTTAATGGTAAACCCTTCCGAGGCTTTTTAGAAGCTAGGTCAGCAGACCAGCATTTCAACCAGATCAGACCACGCAATACCCTGAGTTATAAGGGGCCGCGTCAAACGTGGTGTCGCCACATAAACCAGGCCCTGCACCATTTGTGGGCCAGAGCAATAGTGTCTGGAGGAAGATCATGCTCCTGTACAGTTGCCCATCCCGCAAGTGTTGGAGACACAAGGGTCGCCGCTACCACAAGCCGTAGGGCGGACCCCAACAAGGCAAACATGGCTCTACTCACCACTTCTGACCTCCTGTGAGTGGGGTCCTTAAATGCAGGAGTCCCCTCCACCGGGAGAATGGTGGCCTTGTTCAACCGGGCGACTGGAGGGTCGACCACTGGGGGAGAAGCCCACATTTTTAGTAGGGCATCCTCAAAAGGGGTATCTGATAGACAAACGCCGCGGGACCATAAAAGACTTCTGCGGCTTTTTCCCCAGACCTTGTCAGTGAGCTGGTCAAAGAAAGGAACATATTGAAAAAAACACTTTTTAGAAGGTCCGGCCCCAAGGAACCAGAGGAGACCGTCCGCCTGAGGTTCTGCATCCGCAGCATTTAGCTTGCGAGTGTCCCTCACTGCATCAATGAGTTCACAAAACAAGCACCCTGTCATTTACTGACACAGAACTGGAGTTTTCCTTGCAAGGAATGTCCTGTTCAAAACCATCAAATATATATTCAGAGCTAGGGTCCTGAGCGGTAGTGGCTAGGCCCATATCTGAATCAGCGCATTACCCCCCTTTTTTTTTTTTTTTGTGGAAAAAAGGTGGGGATAGGGGCTTTTTTGCTCCCTTGCGCTCACACACTGCTTTCTCCTGGTCAGATAAATGATTCCAGGAATGCCGACAACTGGTCCCTAAGGACTGCAGGTGCAGAAGCACTGTCAGTTGTCTCTAACAATGTGAAGAAAACAGGTGAACCAGACTCCAATATTGCCACCCTCTGAGACCTTATTCACCATTATAGTGAATAATACAGCCCACCCACAGGCCGTGCTGGGGCTGAGGAGGGGATACCTGGAGTACTCACCACCCCTAGGGACCGCTGTATGAGCCGCGCTGTAGCGCTGTATGAGTCGCGCTGTAGCGCTGTATGAGTCGCGCTGGTGCAGCCTGAGGTGAAGAATCTGTGGGGATGTGTGTATTCCGCGCCGTACAGCAGCGCTGCTAGAGGCCGAAAACGAAAGTGCAAGTGCCGCGGCTACAAGAAAATGGCCGCCGGGCACCAGTTTAACTATGTATTAAGCCTCAGCCAAAATGGCCGCCAATGGCGCATTTTTTAAAAATAAAACACCGCGCCAATGGCGCACAGAAAACACCACAGCCAGTCCCCCAGAACACTTCCCAATAAAAATAACAGTCATGGAGCGGCCCCCCCAAGGCAGAGTGACCCCCCAAGCATCCCCACACAGCACAACAGCACAACAGGGTGAAGAGAGCAGCATACAGGGGGGAGACAGGGAGAACCCCCCACACACAGAAACACAGCCAGCATGTACTCACCTTGCAGCAGGAGAGACTACTTACCCGTCCCGCAAGCACCTTGGAGAACACCCCCAGTGCCAATAGAGGGACTCACTGGCTTGTTTCAGACAGGCCTATCACAGAGGCGTACTGCGTAGCTGTCGGCCCGGTCCACCGCGAAAGATACAGTAGGTACTGTTCGATCTTGAGAGGACCGCGGGAGCATGAAAGCAACCCGGCCACCCCTGGAGCCATGGGGTATGTCGTGAACTGAGTCTCACGCACACAAGGCGAGGATCAGCACGCTCGATGGTCGGACAGGGAAGACTACAAGGATACTAGTGTACCCAACCTGTTGCCCAGCCGACAGTTGATTGAAGGTCTCAAAAATAAAATAAAATTCCCAAAGGAATAAAAATTAAAAGTAAAATCTTCCAGGAGACTGGCTCCTGAGAGAGCCACGTCTTCTCCTTCTGCTAGGCAGAAAAAAAACTGGGGCCTGCTAGCTGCAGGTGTGAGGGTAATGTCCGGAGGGACCGCCCCCCTGGGCGGGGCTGTTCAGCTCTGGTTTGTTCTGGAATGTTTTAACATTTAACATTCTGCCTAGGTCTTCTCCTGCAAGCAGGGACATATACCCACGTGTAAAGTGTAAGAGACGCCGTGTCGGTCCTTGGATAATAAGAGAAAATGGTCATGTGTACGTGGCATAAGACTTGCCATTCCTACCAGCATTGACTCTGAGCTATTGGATTTGAGTGGACTGGGCAATATAAATCGTGAGAACATAATACTTATTAAATGGCTAATTCTGGGAATAGAGTTTACATTAAAACAATAAAGTACAAATGTGAGAACTCAATAGGATGACATAAGTAGCCAGTGACCTTTACAGAAAAGTGGCACTTCTCTTACCAGTCACTAATGATGGGTTTCTTTCACCTGGGATAATTCATTAATTGCAGGGGCTGGTCCTTGTGTGTGATGCAAGAGAGAATAATGGCTCCAGCCAGATATATATAGCAGAGAAAGCGACAGAAGAACATCAGCTGTAGAACAACTCCATTCTCCTGAGCACGGTATCCACATACACCGAACAGACCTGGGGTCACTGAGAATGAAGCTTCTCATCTTTTCCTTGCTGCTGGTAGCAGTGACAACAAGGTCAATCCCCGATGGTAAGTGCCTATCTCATTGTGTGCTATTGTTTTATTTGTTTGGATAAAGCTGCCATTTTGGGAACTGATGATAACACCTACCTCTTTATTTAAAGTATAACTAAAGGCAAAAACTTTTTTTTAAGTTTTGGATATAGTGGAGAGGGATTAGAACATCTGTCAATTTTTATTGCTGTCTATGTCCCCATTAAGGAGATTCACCCTCTGTAATGGTCTTGTTTACCATTATCATTGCAAGTGAAAGTAAAGCCCTGTACACACGATCGGTTTTACCGATGAAAACAGTCCGATGGACTTTTTTCATCGGACAAACCGATCGTGTATGGTCCCCATCAGTCTTTTTTCCATCGGTGCTAAAAAATAGAACATGTTTTAAACTTATCCGATGGAAAAAAAAACAATAGCAAATTACTATCGTCTGTGGGGAACTCCATCGGATAAAAAACCCACGCATGCTCAGAATCAAGTCGACGCATGCTCAGAAGCATAGAACTTCATTTTTCTTGGCTCGTCGGAGTGTTTTACGTCACGGCGTTTGGGACGATCGGTTTTTTGACTGATGGTGTGTAGGCAAGACTGATGGAAGTCAGCTTCATCGGATTTCCGATGGAAAAATCCATTGGTTTAAAATCCATAGGAAATCCGATCGTGTGTACAGGGCTTAAGAGAAATTAACCAAATTTTGGGTTGTCCCCAGAAAAGTGATAAAGGGGAAATCTTCCAATGGGTACACTAGTTCTGGTGACTTGGGGGCCCCCAAGGAATTCCCTTGATTTGAAGGGATTTCCTCTCACTTCCTGTTTGGCTATGGGACAGGAAGTGAAGGTAAATCTCCGCAATGGGACACAAAATCTGACAGGGGTTATTTTAACCCTTTCTTACTCTATCCAAAATGTAAAAAAAAAAACATTTTGCCTATAGTTCTACTTTAAATGCCTTCATGCTAAAGAAAGTAAAATCTAACATCTCTAATACACACAATTTGTGTGAAACTTACCAGCATGCTTTCGATTGAAGGAGGAGCCCCAGGAAAACATGGGGAGAACTTACTAATTCTCCATGTAGATAGTTTTCCTGGTTGGAAGTGAACACAGGACCCATCATTGCAGGGTAAACATGGAAAACGTTTAGCCAACATGCTTATCCTACTGTTATGGACCAGTTAACATAACACTTCTAATTCATTCCTTGTAGTAGCAATGGGAGTAACAGCATTTCCAAAGGCATTAATTCCTTAGGAGTTTCACTAATTTACCTTCTTGGACTTAACCTGCACCTCTGGACCCCTTTACATTACACAGCACCCCACAGCTCTGGACCCCTTTACAGCATTTCCAAAGGCATTAATTCCTTAGGAGTTTCACTAATTTACCTTCTTGGACTTAACCTGCGCCTCTGGACCACTTTACATTACACAGTCCCCTGCATCTCTGGACCCCTTTACATTACACTGCACCCTGCATCTCTGGACCCCTTTACATTACACAACAACCTGCATCACTGGACCCCTTTATAATACACAACAACCTGCATCACTGGACCCCTTTACATTACACAGCACCCTGCATCTCTGGACCCCTTTACATTACACAGCACCCTGCATCTCTGGACCCCTTTACATTACACAGCACCCTGCATCTCTGGACCCCTTTACATTACACAGCACCCTGCAGCTCTGGACCCCTTTACATTACACAGCACCCTGCAGCTCTGGACCCCTTTACATTACACAGCACCCTGCATCTCTGGACCCCTTTACATTACACAGCACCCTGCATCACTGGACCCCTTTACATTACACAGCACCCTGCATCACTGGACCCCTTTAGATTACACAGCACCCTGCAGCTCTGGACCCCTTTACATTACACAACAACCTGCATCACTAGACCCCTTTACATTACACAACAACCGGCATCACTGGACCCCTTTACATTACACAGCACCCTGCAGCTCTGGACCCCTTTACATTACACAGCACCCTGCAGCTCTGGACCCCTTTACATTACACAGCACCCTGCATCTCTGGACCCCTTTACATTACACAGCACCCTGCATCACTGGACCCCTTTACATTACACAGCACCCTGCATCACTGGACCCCTTTAGATTACACAGCACCCTGCAGCTCTGGACCCCTTTACATTACACAACAACCTGCATCACTAGACCCCTTTACATTACACAACAACCGGCATCACTGGACCCCTTTACATTACACAGCACCCCACAGCTCTGGACCCCTTTACATTACACAACAACCTGCATCACTGGACCCCTTTACATTACACAGCACCCTGCAGCTCTGGACCCCTTTACATTACACAACAACCTGCATCACTGGACCCCTTTACATTACACAGCACCCTGCATCTCTGGACCCCTTTACATTACACAGCACCCTGCATCACTGGACCCCTTTACATTACACAGCACCCTGCATCACTGGACCCCTTTACATTACACAGCACCCTGCAGCTCTGGACCCCTTTACATTACACAGCACCCTGCATCTCTGGACCCCTTTACATTACACAGCACCCTGCATCTCTGGACCCCTTTACATTACACAACACCCTGCATCACTGGACCCCTTTAAATTACACAGCACCCTGCATCACTGGACCCCTTTACATTACACAGCACCCTGCAGCTCTGGACCCCTTTACATTACACAGCACCCTGCAGCTCTGGACCACTTTACATTACACAACAACCTGCATCACTGGACCCCTTTACATTACACAACAACCTGCATCACTGGACCCCTTTACATTACACAGCACCCCACAGCTCTGGACCCCTTTACATTACACAACAACCTGCATCACTGGACCCCTTTACATTACACAGCACCCTGCATCTCTGGACCCCTTTACATTACACAGCACCCTGCATCTCTGGACCCCTTTACATTACACCGCACCCTGCATCTCTGGGCCCCTTTACATTACACAGCACCCTGCATCTCTGGATCCCCTTCATGTTACACAGACCCCCCTTCAGTGTAGCCCCCCTTCAGTGTATCCACCCGTTCAGTGCAGACACCCCCGTTCAGTGTTGCCCCCCCATTCAGTATAGCCCCCCTCGTTCAGTATAGCCTCCCCTCGTTCAGTGTAGCCCCCCCTCGTTCAGTGTAGCCCCCCTCGTTCAGTATAGCCCCCCCTCGTTCAGTGTAGCCCCCCCTCGTTCAGTATAGCCTCCCCTCGTTCAGTGTAGCCCCCCTCATTCAGTGTAGCCCCCCCCTCGTTCAGTATAGCCTCCCCTCGTTCAATATAGCCCCCAAGTTCAGTATAGCCCCCAAGTTCAGTATAGCCCCCCCTCATTCAATGTAGCCTCCCCTCATTCAGTATAGCCCCCCTCATTCAGTATAGCCCCCCTCGTTCAGTGTAGCCCCCCCTCGTTCAGTGTAGCCCCCCCCTCATTCAGTGTAGCCCCCCTCGTTCAGTATAGCCTCCCCTCGTTCAATATAGCCCCCCAGTTCAGTATAGCCCCCCTCATTCAGTATAGCCCCCCCTCGTTCAGTATAGCCCCCCTCATTCAGTATAGCCCCCCCCCGTTCAGTGTAGCCCCCCCTCATTCAGTATAGCCCCCCTCATTCAGTATAGCCCCCCCTCGTTCAGTGTAGCCCCCCCTCGTTCAATATAGCCCCCCAGTTCAGTATAGCCCCCAATCAGTGTAGCCCCTGTTCAGTGCAGCCCCCCCTTCAGTACCTCAGCGCAGCAGGTCCCCTCCCCCTGTTTTTCACATAAACAGAGAGGAGGGGGAGGCGGCTTCACTCTTCTGCTCGACATGCTGGACATCCGGCACAGGCAGCCCGCGGCCGCGAGATCTCGGAGAGGAGGGGAGGGGGTGGTAGGCACAGCGGTGTCACCCCCCCTCCCCCTCGCCACTGTAGCTAGCTCGCCTCTGAGCTCTCCCTGCCTGTCACAGTGTGGCGGCTCCGCCGCTGCAAGTTAAACCCGCGGCGCTGCCACCGCGGGCGGGTGTATTCACAATCGCGGAGGGGGGTGCCGGTCTGACACCCCCCCCAGTGTGTGGTACCCGGGGGCGGCCCGCCCCCTCGCACCCCCCTTAGTACGCCTCTGGTTTCTATGAAGAACTGCACCAGCTTTTGCACTCCCCAGCTTTAGTAAATCAACCCCAATGTAGACAATGATACAGAATCCGCATGGCACGCACAGAAGAGGAACCAGCCATATAGAACAATGGCTTGAGCCCAACTCCAGCCAAACCTGTTTATTTTGTTTTGGATGGAACTGGGAAGGGTTAGTGCCTCTGTCAAGTTTTGATTCTCTCTGTGACACGATTTTTCAGATTTCACCTCTCAAGATTTCTCTCCAACAGGGACACAATAGTGGCATTAGAACTTCTGACTGTTTTTCTTTTGCTTTCTTTGTTCCCCTGTCTCAGTGAATGGGGCACCCTAATGTTTTGCACAGATATCACCACAATAGGAAGTAGATAAAAAATCTCCTGAATAAGGTCACAGACAGAAATCAAAACATAATTGAATCTACTGTAACTCTTTACTGCTCTATCCAAAACTAAAACAAAAAATCTGGGCTGGGGTTAAGCTTTAATGCCAGTGGTACTGGAATGTTCTGGAGTTAGGGTGATAAAGTACTGGACTCCAAGCTTGGTAGGGGCTCTGAAGAAATCAGATGATTGCAGGGCCCATTCACACTATTTTCATCGGGATGCACTGGGCAGTGGTGCCCTGCACCGTCTCAACGCAAAGACAAGGACATTTGCCTTGTTTCCTATGATGTCAGCTCACAACACTGTGTTATAATGGTTTGCACTAAATAAAAGTATAGCATGAAACAGTGTGATGCGCCAGGATTAGTGCTTAAGCACTGCGCCCTACCAATGCACACCAGCAGGCTGGTTGGTATAAATCAGCCCTAATGCCCATTGGAACTCCTACAGGTAGGAGAGTCAGGTTATGTGAAGTGAAAGCAAGAGAACGCCAATTCTCAGGGAAAGGTTCAGATATCATTTTTTGTTTGCCACTTTAAATGAATAAAAAATTCCCTCTTACTTTGACAAATAAAATAATATCTGGAACGACCCTATGGCTTTTTGCTCTAATCTGTTCATTTCACATAAAGCAGGGCTGGGGTGGCATTGCAAGTGCTGCATTAGGTGACATTTGCACTTATTTACAAAGCCGTAAAAGTGACTTTCACCAAATATTTACTGCATGTGAATTTCCTGGCATTTCTTTTAAATTAGAGGAAATCGTTAACTAAACTTTGACTACATGGTGAATGCCACATCCATTCCTTTAAAAATATGCCCCTTAATGTTGAGATTCTTTTGGATTTGGGATTGTGACTTTGACATGCACTTTAACATGGTAAGGCAGGACAGTCAACAATGAACAGCATTTATTTTTTAACTCTTCATTAATGTTTGCCATGTTGTCAGTCTAAAAGTGGTCCACATTTATGCTTAGGTGACAATAAAATGTCTGAATGTGGTAATACACAAGCTTACCAAAGAGAAGCAGAATAGAAAAAAATATATATTCCCTCCAGCCATGAAAGAGTATTCTTGTGCATAGACCTTTATGCCGCATACACACGTACGTTTTTAATGTCATTTTAAAAAACGACGTTTTTCTCGACGTGATTTTTCTTGTTTCCTCTCAAGTTTGTCTTGCATACACTTGTTCATGGAAAAAAACGCTTGAGCAAAGCGCAGTGACGTACAACACGTATGACGGCACTATAAAGGGGAAGTTCCGTTCGAATGGCGCCACCCTTCATGTTAGTAAAGTTTGTTGAGCGGTGATTCGCGCTTTTCAGCCTCGTGCTTTTCAGTCCGTTACAGCGTGATGAATGTGCTATCTTCATTACGAACGCTAGTTTTACCAGAACGAGCGCTCCCGTCTCATACTTGATTCTGAGCATGCACGTTTTTTTTCCCCTCGTAAAAGCATACACCCTACCGTTTTTCACAATGTTAAAAAGAACGACGTGAAAAACGACGTGAAAAAATAGAGCAGGTTCTCATTTTTTTTAGCCCATTTTTCACGTCGTTAAAAATGCTCTGGAGCCTACACACGATCGTTTTTAATGCCCAATTTAAAAAATTGCATTTTTAACGTCGTGAAAAACGGTCGTGTGTATGCGGCATAACATTATACTTTCATGCTTAATTTACAAGTAAGGATATGTACAAAGGTCATTTAATGCCTCACGAGAAAATTTCACTGATCTAATTTCACTGACCTGCTTTCTGTAATAGAAATCTGTTTGCTGTGAATTATGGTATTTTTAAAATCATCACTACTCTTTACAGGGTAGAAAAAGGTTGAGGCGCAGAAAAATATAATGTCTTGCTATATATATGTACAGTGTATATATATATATATATATATATATATATATATATATACACATCGTTTTTTTTTATATGTACAGTGGAACCTTGGTTTACGAGTAACGTGGTTAACGAGCACTTTGAGAGACGAGCAACTTTTAAAAATAAATTCTGACTCGGTTTGCGAGTGTTGTCTCACAAAACGAGCAGAATTCAAGCTAATGGGGTGTGCAGTACCGCATTTGGCCAGAGGTGCGGGGGAGCTGGAGCCGAGCAGAGCCGCGCGGAGCCGTTCGGAAATACTCCGAAAAACTCGGAAATACTCTGTTCCCGGTGTTTTCGAGCCTTTCCGAGGGTTTCCGAGGAACAGCCCAGCTGTCCCCGATCATTTCCGGTGCTCTCCGGTGCCCCCCCACCTCTGGCCACATGCGGTATTGCATGCAATTGAAGTCAATGCGGAACAAATTATTTTTGTTTCCATTGACTTCAATGGGGATTTGATATGCGAGCGCTTTGGAATATGAGAATTCTCCTGGAACGGATTATGCTCGTAATCCAAGGTTCCACTGTATGTATATATATATATATATATATATATATATATATATATCAAGGAAAATACTGGCAAAAACGATATGATCGTGTTTCAATGTTTTGCTTTTCTATAATTTCTGGGTGACAATATGTAAAGTAGTATCTCTCTGGCCCCTGACAATCCGATTTAGTATGATTTATGTCCAGCCTAAAACTGAGGTTTGGGTTTGGCAATTTTTTCATTGTTACGTTGGTTCAGCTTGGACCAAAGTAAGTATGTACCTGGAAATTATTGTACTAGACAAGGTTACTCCAGTCATCTTCACTACCTTCCTGTGCTGAGTGGCTTTTTTCAGTAAATGCAAAGTGTTATTTGATTGGATGTGGTGAGGACTGTGACATCACTGGGCTGCCTCTCCACCTGGTCCAATCGAAGAATGATTTGCATCGACTGATAAACAGCAAGCAACCTTCTGTGTGCACTATGCAGCAGGGCAGTTGCTCAGCACAGGACCTGAAAGCTAATGAAAATCACTGAAGTAGCAGTGTTTACAGTGATTTCCAGCTTCCATTTAAAGGTGGTAGCCTCTGTTAATTTTTTTGTGTTCATTATTAAGGGGATGTACCCTAATTTTCTGCCCCAAGAAATGAGTTTGCTAGACCCGAGCACTGCCATTGGGAAGGAGGTCACATGCTCCTCTAGTCTTGGAAGTGCTGGGTGATGTTGCTGGCTGTGGAGGATGAGAAAGAAGCAGAAAGGGAGCACAGATAAGGTGAAAACTAGATCAGAGGGCATGGGGGGCCTTTGGAGAAGCAATGCAACTTTTCCATACAGAGGTTGATGGGAAATCCAGAACAAGAGAAATCACTTGATTCCCCCCCCCCCCCCCCCCCATCAATGCTAAACAGCGTGAATGGATGAATCCCCTCTGCCAGCTATTCAGACAGCCTGCACCTACAGCTTCACATGGGCGGACTCCGTTATGATCAGCAGGGAATCTGTCCACTGATCAGAGCGTGTGGATAACAAGTCTGTATCCGCTCAGTTTATACAGAGTGGACATGGACCAAGCCCGCTTTGCTCTATAGACCAGCAGGAATAAATGGACTCCACTCTCCATTTGCACCCGACTGCCTTTTGCTCCCATCTGCCTAGATGGAAGGGGATGAATCCCCTTTAATTTCTTTTTAGCAGACCAGACTAGAGATAGGCGGGTGTAAACAGTTCATTTACACCTGCCGGTCCATAGGGCTGAGTGGGGGTCCGATCAGGTCCACCTGAAAAATTGACAGGTGGACCTGATTGGACCCTTCAAGTGAAAGGGGCTCAAGTATAGCCTAAATTGACTACCTATGTGGTTGTATATACTTTTGTAAATTGTCCTCTAAATGCAATTATATTTGTACTGTTATTTAACTAAGGAATTGTTTGCAGGTCCGAAGAAAGACCTAAAATGTCCTGTATTCACCCAAAAAAATTCAACCTCTTTACGGCAAGAAAACAAGAGTGTTAGAAACTGTAGCTCCTGCGCACAGCCAGCCTGTTCTTCAGATGCCGACTGTCAAGATAACAAAATCTGTTGTGAAATCTACTGCGGGTTCAGATGTGTTACTGGTATCAGTGGTAAGTATTCCTAAAGATATTGTTATTTATATACACTAGTTATATTAAACTGAGGTGGAAGATATAAATTATATAAAATTATGTTTATGATCGATCTTTGTAAGCAATTATTATATCAAGTCTCAATTTTGTGGAAATTCATGGAATGGATTCATGTTAGAAATTCAAACTGATCTTCAAGGTAACAAACAAGGAGGAGATTATCACATTAATGCCGCGTACACACGACTGTTTTTAATGTCATTGAAAAAAACTGAATTTTTCTCGACGTGATTCTTCTCAAGCCTGCCTTGCCTACACACTATCGTGAAAAAAAATGCTCAAGTAAAGCGCGGTGATGTACAACACGTACGACAGCACTATAAAGGGGAAGTTCCATTCGGATGGCGCCACCCTTCATGTTAGTAAAGTTTGTTGAGCGGCGATTTGCGCTTTTCAGCCTCGTGCTTTTCAGTCCGTTACAGCGTGACGAATGTGCTATCTCTATTACGAACGCTAGTTTAACCAGAACGAGCGCTCCGGTCTCATACTTGATTCTGAGCATGCGCATTTTTTTTCACGTCGTTAAAGCCCACACACGGCCGTTTTTCATGACGAGAAAAACGACGATGTAAAAAATGACGTGAAAAAGTAGGAGCATGTGCTCTGAAGCCCACACACGATCATTTTTAATGACCATTTTAAAAAATTAAATTTTTCTCGTCATTAAAAACACTTTAACCACTTAACGACCGCTCACTGTATATATACGTCGGCACAATGGCACCGACAGGCACAATCACGTAGAGCATACGTGATTGCCTTTGTACAGTTGGGGGGTCCAATCGGACCCCCCTTCTGTACAGTGAGCGGTCGGAATTCGTCTGGGAGCGATCCGACATGAGGGGACGGCCGTTCGATTCCGGCCACCCCCCCGCGATCGCTCCCGGCGAATGGAAATACCCCCTCTGTCTGTGTAATGTACACACAGGCAGAGGAAGCAGGAGGAAGTGATGTCATCTCTTGTGCGGCGCTCACATATACCGAGCGCCGTACAAGAGAAGACATCAAGGTTAGTGCACAAACACTACACTAACACCAGCACACATAGGCACATAAATCGCCCCCCCAGGCCCCCCCAGATCACCCCCCAGCCCCCAGTCACAGTGTCACTGATTGCAGTGACCATTTATTTACTGATCACTACAGTTTAGTTTTAGGTCCAGTGTAGCCCCCTAACCCCCCCTAATAAAGGTTTAACCCCTTGATCACCCCCAGATAACCCTTTCACCCCCTAGCACCGCCGTCGCTAAGCGATCATTTTTCTGATCGCTGTCTTAGCGTCGGTGATGCAGATCGGTAGCCAGTAATTTTTTTTAGGTTCGCCGCAGGTTTTTATAGCGTCAGGTACCCCCATAAATTATCTAATAAAGGTTTAACCCCCTTGATCACCCCCCAGGTAACCCTTTCACCCCCTATCACGACTGTCGCTAAGCGATCATTTTTCTGATCGATGTCTTAGCGTCGGTGATGCAGATCGGTAGCCAGTATTTTTTTTTAGGTTCGCCGCAGGTTTTTATAGCGTCAGGTACCCCCATAAATTATCTAATAAAGGTTTAACCCCCTTGATCGCCCCCCAGGTAACCCTTTCACCCCCTATCACCACTGTCACTAAGCGATCATTTTTCTGATCGCTTTCTTAGCGTCGGTGATGCAGATCGGTAGCCAGTAATTTTTTTTAGGTTCGCCGCAGGTTTTTATAGCGTCAGGTACCCCCATAAATTATCTAATAAAGGTTTAACCCCCTTGATCACCCCCCAGGTAACCCTTTCACCCCCTATCACCACTGTCGCTAAGCGATCATTTTTCTGATCGCTGTCTTAGCATCGGTGATGCAGATCAGTAGCCAGTATTTTTTTTTAGGTTCGCCGCAGGTTTTTATAGCGTCAGGTACCCCCATAAATCATCTAATAAAGGTTTAACCCCCTTGATCGCCCCCCAGGTAACCCTTTCACCCCCTATCACCACTGTCGTTAAGCAATCATTTTTCTGATCGCTGTCTTAGCGTCGGTGATGCAGATCGGTAGCCAGTATATTTTTTTAGGTTCGCCGCAGGTTTTTATAGCGTCAGGTACCCTCATAAATTATCTAATGAAGGTTTAACCCCCTTGATCGCCCCCCAGGTAACCCTTTCACCCCCTATCACCACTGTCGCTAAGCGATCATTTTTCTGATCGCTGTCTTAGCGTCGGTGATGCAGATCGGTAGCCAGTAATTTTTTTTAGGTTCGCCACAGGTTTTTATAGCGTCAGGTACCCCCATATATTATCTAATAAAGGTTTTAACCCCCTAATTGCCCCTAGTTAACCCTTTCACCAGTGATCATCATATAAGTGTTACGGGTGACGCTGGTTAGTTAGTTTGCTTTTTATAGTGTCAGGGCACCCGCTGTATATAACCCAATAAAGGTTTAACCCCCTGATCGCCCGGCGGGTGATATCAATTAGGTTTTAGCGTCAGAAAGGGTCTGCGTCACACCCCAGGCAGCGTCAGGTTAGTGCCAGTAACGCTAACACCCACGCGTGAAGCATACACCTCCCTTAGTGGTATAGTATCTGAACAGATCAATATCTGATCTGATCACATCTATACTAGCGTCCCCAGCAGTTTAGGGTTCCCAAAAACGCAGTGTTAGCGGGATCAGCCCAGATACCTGCTAGCACCTGCGTTTTGCCCCTCCGTCCAGCCCAGGCCACCCAAGTGCAGTATCGATCGATCACTGTCACTTACAAAACACAACACACATAACTGCAGCGTTCGCAGAGACAGGCCTGATCCCTGCGACTCCAGTGCTGTAGGAGGTGATTTCACCACCACAGTTAAAAAAAAAAAGCAAATATGCCGAAGCATTGGGGCAGCAGGGGCGGAGGAGTGATTTTGCTCCTAATGCCGCGTACATACGGTCGAAATTCCGACGGAGGCTTGCCCGTGGAAATGTCCGACCATGTGTGTGCGGCATAACTTTTTTGCGGGAGGATGCCCCCATGCTTCGGCATATATAAATGGTGCATGTATGCCCATCAATAGAAGTGGGTGGATGAAGGGCGGTATTCTAATGGTGGGCATACCCACCGATCAATCTCTTTTTTCATTCAGCCAACTGGCTGCATGAAAAAAAAAGATTACAATACATGTCCAACAAGGACCAGCAACGTACTGGTATGTTGCTGGACTTTGAATGGTTATACCAGATTGATGCCTGCGGGTTTAGGTATCATCTTGGTATCATTCTTTTCAGCCAGCGGCAGGCTTTCATGTAAAAGCAATCCTAGTGGCTAATTAGCCTCTGGACTGCTTTTACAAGCAGTGGGAGGGAATGTCCTCCCCCCGGATATAAAAAGCGCCATTGGGAAATTGGGAAAGCATTTTATCACACCGATCTTGGTGTGGTCAGATGCTTTGAGGGCAGAGGAAAGATCTAGGGTCTAGACCCCAGTTTTTTCAAAAAAAGAGTACCTGTCACTACCTATTGCTATCATAGGGGATATTTACATTCCCTGAGATAACAATAAAAATGCTAAAAAAAAAAAAAAATATGGAAGGAACAATTTAAAAATAAAATAAAAAAGCAAAATTAATAATAAAAAAAAAAAAAGCACCCCTGTCCTGCCCTGCTCTTGCCCAATGGCGAACGCAAGCGTCGGTCTGGCGTCATATGTAAACAGCAATTACACCATGCATGTGAGGTATCACCGCGAAGGTCAGATCGAGGGCAGTAATTTTAGCAGTAGACCTCCTCTGTAAATCTAACGGGGTAACCTGTAAAGGCTTTTAAAGGCTTTTAAAAATGTATGTAGTTTGTCGCCAATGCGCGTTTGTGCGAAATTTTAAAGCATGTCGTGTTTGGTATCTATGTACTCGGCCTAAGATCATCTTTTTTATTTCATCAAACATTTGGGCAATATAGTGTGTTTTAGTGAATTAAAATTAAAAAAAGTGTATTTTTCCCCCAAAAAATGCGTTTGAAAAATCGCTGCACAAATACTGTGTAGAAAAAAAAAATGCAACACCCACCATTTTATTCTGTAGGGCCTTTGCTTTAAAAATATATATAATGTTTGGGGGTTCAACATAATTTTCTTGCAAAAAAAAATATGTTTTCATGTAAACAAAAAGTGTCAAAAAGGGCTTTGTCTTCAAGTGGTTAGAAGAGTGGATGTAAGCTTCCTAATGTTGTGTATAAAATGCCAGAACAGTTCAAAACCCCCCCAAATTACCCCATTTTGTAAAGTAGACACCCCAAGCTATATACTGAGAGGCATGTCGAGTCCATGGAATATTTTATATGTTGACACAAGTTGCGGAAAAAATACAATTTTTTTTTTTTTTTGCACAAAGTTGTCACTAAATGATATATTGCTCAAACATGCCATGGGCATATGTGGAATTACACCCCAAAATACATTCTGTTGCTTCTCCTGAGTACGGGGATACCACATGTGTGAGACTTTTTGGGAGCCTAGCCGCGTACGGGACCCCAAAAACCAAACACCGCCTTCAGGCTTTCTAAGGGTGTAAATTTTTGATTTCACTTCTCACTGCCTATCACAGTTTCGGAGGCCATGGAATGCCCAGATGGCACAAAACCCCCCCAAATGACCCCATTTTGGAAAGTAGACACCCCAAGCTATTTGCTGAGAGGTATTGTGAGTATTTTGCAGATCTCGCTTTTTGTCACAAAGTTTTGAAAATTGAAAAAAAAAAATTCTTTCTTCATTTTCAAAAACAAATGAAAGCTGTAAAATACTCACTATGCCTCTCAGCAGACAGCTTGGGGTGTCTACTTTCCAAAATGGGGTCATTTGGGGGGGTTTTGTGCTATTTTGGCATTTTATGGCCTTCAAAGCTGTGATAGGTAGTGAGGAGTGAAATCAAAAATTTGCGCCCTTAGAAATCCTGAAGGCGGTGCTTGGTTTCCGGGGTCCCGTACGTGGCTAGGCTCCTAAAAAGTCCCACACATGTGGTATCCCCGTACTCAGGAGAAGCAGCAGAATGTATTTTGGGGTGCAATTCCACATATAACCATGGCATGTGTGAGCAATATATCATTTAGTGACAACTTTTTGTAATTTTTTTTTTTTTGTCATTATTCAATCACTTGGGACAAAAAAAAATATTCAATGGGCTCAACATGCCTCTCAGCAATTTCCTTGGGGTGTCTACTTTCCAAAATGGGGTCATTTGGGGGGGTTTTGTACTGCCCTGCCATTTTAGCACCTCAAGAAATGAGATAGGCAGTCATAAATTTAAAGCTGTGTAAATTCCAGAAAATGTACCCTAGTTTGTAAACGCTATAACTTTTGCGCAAACCAATAAATATACGCTTATTGACATTTTTTTTACTAAAGACATGTGGCTAAAAACATTTTGGCCTAAATGTATGACTAAAATTGAGTTTATTCAATTTTTCTTATAACAAAAAGTAGAAAATATCATTTTTTTTCAAAATTTTCGGTCTTTTTCCGTTTATATCGCAAAAAATAAAAATTGCAGAGGCAATCAAATACCATTAAAAGAAAGCTCTATTTGTGGGAAGAAAAGGACGCAAATTTCGTTTGAGTACAACATTGCATGTCCGCACAATTTACAGTTAAAGCAGCGCAGTGCAAAATTCTGAATTCACCTCTGGTCCTTTAGCTACCAAATGGTCCGGGGCTTAAGTGGTTAAAAATAATATAAATATTTTACCAAAGCAAGTAATGGACAGCTTTTAAAGGCAGCAACTAAACATCGCAATGGTCATAGGATGACCAAATGTTTTAGTACATTAGTGTAACACAGACTCTACAAATGTCAACCACTAAAAGAACCATGCTATTCAAATTTCCTACTGGGACAAAGCGCTCAAACCAATAGCTATACAATTACTGCAAATAAATAAACAATCAGTGTACAAAGAGTCAGTGTACAAAACCAATATATGCTAATAAATTAACAAGCATCAAATATTATCTATAAGCATGTGTGCTATCCATCCAAAAGTCCCTTTTAGGAAAACACTGTACAAATAAGTTAACAATTGACTAACCTCTCTTTAGCACCCAGTGACATTTCTCTTAAATAATAATTTTAATATAATTTAGTTATTTATACCGCACCTTTTTAGTGGCTTGTTATGATAGATAGAGGGGTATGTTGCATTTTTAAATCGCCTATACTGTGGTCCATGGGCCACATTCAGCCCTTTGACAGTTAATGGAACCTTGGAGCCTCTAAAGATAGTAGTTTGTGTTTACCTTGCCTAGGGGCTTACTCAACCAATAGAGGAAACATGTTCTTTAGATTGGGTTATAGTAGTTAAATGGTTTGGTTTATTACAATTGCATTGTCTTATTTTTTCTGTGCTGACCACCCCAATATTTTTTATATATACATAGTTACATATTTTTTTATCTATCTTTTATAAAAGATCTTCCTGATAGAAATGTCAAATGAAGCACACGTAATATTTAAGGGGGCTGCTACAGCAGTTCTTTAACAATCTCATCTAATGTGGCCAACCTCAATTTAAAACTGTTCCTTGATCATGTCCCCAGTCACCAACAATGCCGATGGCATTTTTTTCTCTGACTAGCTCCTGCATCTCTGACAGCTTTCTGTAGCATTGCATTTGCTGAATATTACGTGCAGCCCTTAGTGTTGTACGTGTGTACAAGGCATTACAGTGGGCTCCCGGAGAAGATGCCCAGTCACTGTCACTGGGAGGGGAGGAGGAGGAGAGGCTGCAGTTGCTGGAACATGTTACATGTTCCACCCTAAATATGAGTGAAACAAGTAACATGTCCAAAAGGTGAACTTATCCCTTAGGCCCCTTTCACACGGGCGGACCGTATGTCACCCATCCGTTTTCGGATGAAAAACGGACATACATGTATGCCTATGGGATAGCGGATGTAAGCGGATGAACATCCGCTGACACCCGATCTCACCCGTGTCCGCTATGCTCTGTTTTTCAGGATAGAAAATTTCTATTTTTCTATCCGTCTGCGGAGCGGATCGGATGAACACGGACAGACGGTCCGTGTTCATCCGATCCCCTATAGGGGAGAGCGGAGATCTGACAGGGCGGTCCCTGCACAGTGTGCGGGGACCACCCAGTCATCCGCCGGCTCAGCGAGGATCAACTGAGCGATCTCCCTTGAGCAAGCAGAGGTTCACGGGGCGGATCATGACTGATCCGTCCCATGTGAAAGGGGCCTTAACCTACACAACTGAGTCTGTTTGTTTGATTTATTGATTGCATTCAAACAAAATGTTACCTTTTTGATCATTAGCACTTGGATGGTCTAATTGTTTATGCACTGGACCATATGTCTACAAATTCCTTAGCTGTGTACTTGGGAGAACTGAATGTTTGAAAACCAGTAAAACCACTTACTTAATATTAGCTATATATTAGGTAATATACTTTCAGGCGTTACTAAAAGCTTTGTATTTTATGTTTAGAATCTGCACAAGGACCTAATGATGTAAAGCAGGAAGCACATCACAGGAATGGCGATAACAAATTAAGACCCAAAAGACATGTCAATAAAGATGGTGAAGCAAAAAATAGTAGCCCTGAAGATGGACAAAGCAGCGAAGAGGATAAACAGAGCAGTGAAGAAGATGGGGTCAAACAGGGAAAATCAAAAGGAAAGATAGATGTCAGTGAAAAGGATGAACAGACTAGTGAAGAAGATGATGGTGAAAGAGGTCGCAAAATAGCAGAAGGAAAGAGAAGAGAAAATAGTGGTGAAAGAGGTCGCAATATAGTAGAGGAAAAGAGAAGAGAAATTCATCGTAAAAAAGATTGCATTAAAGCAGAGGGGAAGAGAAGAGAAAATCATGGTGAAAGAGGTCGCAATATAACAGAGGAAAAGAAAAAAGAAAATCATGGTGAAAGAGGTTACAATATAGCAGAGGAAAAGAGAAGAGAAAATCATAAGGAAAGAGTTCCCATTATGGCAGGGAAAAAGAGAAATGAAAAACCTGGTGAAAAAGGTGGCATTATAGCAGAGGGGAGGAGAAGAGAAAATCCTGATGAAAGACGTTGCGATATAGCAGAGGAAATGGGAAGAGAAAATAATGAGGAAAGAGGTCCCATTATGGCAGGGGAATGGAGAAGTAAAAATCATGGTGAAAGAGGTGGCATTATAGCAGAGGGGAAGCGAAGAGGTGAAAAGGATCATAAGATAGCAGAAGATAATAGACAGGATGAACATGAAAACAAGGGTCACAAAACAGCAAAAGAGAAGCAACAAGAGAAACCGGGTGAAAAGAGACTGGCCACAGCAGCAGAGAAGAGTCAACAACAGCATGGAGGCAATGTAGTTAGAGAGAAAATAAATGCCAGATTTGGTAATCATGGGGAAAAGCAAGGTGATAAAGAAGGAGAGAGACTAGGACAGGAACCAGGAGAAAGAGAAGGTCAGAAGAAGGGACAAAGAAGAGCCCGTTCAAACAATAGTAGAAGAGATGGGGTTGCTAAGGATGTAAATGAAAATTCCAAAGGTGAGGAAAGTAACGAGCAAGGACAACAAAATCATGGTGAAAGAGGTAGCAATATAACAGAGGGAAAGAGAAGAGAAAATCATGATGAAAAGGGTCATAAGATAGCAGAAGAGAATAAACAGGCTAAACATGGGGGAAAAGGTCATAAAACAGCAAAAGAGAAGCAAGAGGAGAAACATGGTGAAGAGGGACTGACCACAGCAGCAGAGAAGAGTCAACAAGAGCATGCAGGCAATGTAGTTAGAGAGAAAAGAAATGCCAGATTTAGTAATTGTGGGGAAAAGCAAGGTCATAAAAAAGGAGAGAGAATAGGACAGGAACCAGGAGAAAGGCTAGGTCAGAAGAACAGAGTAAAAATAGCCCGTTCAAATAATAATAGAAGAGATGGGGTTGCTAAGGATGTAAATGAAAATTCCAAACCTGAGGAAAATAATGAGCAAGGACAAGAAAATCATGGTGAAAGAGGTCAAAGAATAGCAGAGGGGAAGAGAAAAGAAAATCATGGTGAAAAGGGTCATAAGATGGCAGAAGAGAAACATGGTGAAGAGGGACAGGCCACAGCAGCAGAGAAGAGTCAACAACAGCATGCAGGCAATACAGTTAGAGAGAAAAGACATGCTAAATCTAGTAATAATGAGGAAAAGCAAGGCCATAAAGAAGGAGGGAGAGAAGGACAGGAACAAGGAGAAGGGCTAGGTCAGAATAAGGGAGTAAGAAGAGGTCAGAAGAAGGGAGAAAGAAGAGCCCGTTCAAATGAGGTAGCTAGGGATGCAAATGAAAATTCCAAATCTGAGGAAAGTAATGACCAAGAACAACAAAATCACGGTGAAAGAGGTCACAACATAGCAGAGGAAAAGATAAAAGAAAATCACAGTGAAAAGGGACATAAGATAGCAGAAGAGATAAGACAGGCTAAACATGGAAAAAAGGGTCATAAAACAGCAGAAGAGAATCAACAGGAGAAACAGGATGACAGGGGACTGGCCACAGCAGCAGAGAAGAGTCAACAAGAGAATGCAGGCAATGTAGTTAGAGAGAAAAGACATGCCGGATCTGGTAATCACGGGAAAAAGTTAGACCATAAAGAAGGAGAGAAAAAAGGTCAGGAACCAGGAGAAAGAGTAGGTCAAAATGTGGGTGAGAGAAATAAATCTAACAACGCAAGTTACAATCAAGGGAAAAATGCAGATAATGAAGTTAGAGAGAAAAGAGAAGCCAGACATAAAACTGGTAATCACGTCAGCAGACTCCCAAGAGATTTACTCAGCTATTTAAAAAGAGAAAGTTCCAGCCCAAGTGACAATCAGGGGGGAAATGTACACAATGTAGTTAGAGAGAAAAGACATGCCAAATTTCCTAGTCCGAGACAAAAGCTCAACCATAAAGAAGGAGAGACAACAGGACAGGAACCTGGGGAAAGGGAAGGTCAGGTAAAACATAACAGGCATCACTTCTGTAATGAAACATGTAAGCATGGAAGTAACGGGACCCAGAGACATGAATATAAATGGACCAAGGGAAGACACCATGATAATACTACCTGTGAACATAATGATACCTGTACACATAGGCATAACAGGACCATGGAACACAAGCATGAGAAGAATTGGAAACGCAGGAGAGAATGTAAGCATGGAGAAAACTGTACAAGAACAGAATGTAAATCAGGGAGAATATCAGACAACAATGAATTGGAAAGAGAAAATGCAGAATCAAAAGAAGAAATAGAGGAGAATAAAAAACCACATACAGCTAGGATAAAGAGACATGAACATAAATGTACCAAGGGAAGACACCATGATAATACTACCGGTGAACATAACGGTACCTGTACACATAAGCATAACAGGACCATGGAACACAAGCATGAGAAGAATTGGGAATGCAGGAGAGAATGTAAGCATGGAGAAAACTGTACAAGAAGAGAATGTAAATCAGGGAGAATATCAGACAACAAGGAACTGGAAGGAGAAAACAAAGAATTAAAAGAAGAAATAGAGGAGAATAAAAAAACACATACAGCTAGGGTAAAGAGACACGAAAAACAGAAAGACAAGAATTCACAAAGGAGACAAAAACACGAATCTGAAAAAGATAAATCCAGTGAGGAAGTTAAAAGTAAAGAAATCAGAAAGAATAAAAAAGGAAACAGAAATGATTCAGTTCAGCAGACATCAGTGGAGAGCAATGACACCCCAACAGGCTCTTCAAATAAACAGCTATCAAGCCCACCTCAAGTGCAACCAGTTCAAACATTTGAACAGGCAGTTGAAAATAGTGAATAGAAATCAGCTCAATCATTTAACCTACAACATGAAGAAGCACAAGACCAGCAGCCAGTTCCAGCAATTGCACAGCCATCAGCTACAGTTGACGAAGTGCCACTTCCAAAAAATGAGCAACTAGTAACTGTGGACAATTAACAGCCAACATTACTACCTGCTGTCCAACCACAAAAGCCACCTGAAGAACAGGCATTGGGTGCATAGACCATGCATGCAACAATCAACTTTAGATACCGTAATTAGTAGTCTTCTGTGCTGACATAGTAGAAGCGAATAGTAGTTTGTTTCTGCAAGTAAACAGCACTGAAATGTCATTTATGTTATAATTGGTGTAGTAAATATAGAATATAACAGGAATGCAGGGAAACAAATATTGGATTGCTAGCTTTTGAATTTATACTAATTATCCTTATGTACTATAATGTTAGGCAACACTAGGCCACCTTGGACTAACATGTTTTTTTCAGGTGTCCTCCTAAGAGTAGTTACCCACTTTGTTCCTGTGCAAAACTTTTATTAAAGAGCTTTCTTCAAAGACAATTTCAGTGTCTTGTTTCCTTTCCTAATGCTGGTCATAGAAAGCTTTAACTTTGTCCAATTTCTGCTGAATCAACCTACGTTCCAGCCATGGGTGGCCCTGCAAGCACCAACTGGCTACACAAAAGTCGATTTAAAAATTGATTTAGGGTAAAAAATTGATTCTGGAAAAATTTGGACAGTGACGGCATCCTATCAGACGTCGTCAGTGCCCTTGTATTCAGGCAGCGGGAGATTCCTACATCCATGCTGTTTAGCAATGCTTTTCTCTGGTTCAGCTTGCAGGATCCCCCAAGCTGGATGAACTAAAGAGAATATAACTGTGAATGGCTAGCTTAACCAAAATTCAAATAGTGAAAGGTTTCTGCAAGATATGCTATCTCATCAAAGCCAACCCCCAAAAAAAAATTATTGTAAAAAAAAAAATCAAAAAAATTTAAGTGTAAAAAAAATTAATAAATAGAGAGACAACGCTCCCCCCTGCCCTACCAACACTGCCCACTTCCCCAACCCCCTCCCCCAAAAAGCATTATGAAACAACTATAAAACACTGCCACATACCATCCACTGCCACATACCCTCCACCCCTTCCCTAGAAGCACTGTGAAAAAATAGTGAAAAAGTTATTTAAAATTTTTGGGCTACGGGGGACGGATTGTCAGCACAAGTCTGATCATTGGAGGAGAGCGGGCTTAGTTTTCCCAGCATAGCTAGAGAACTGACCATGCTGTGCTCACCTGCTTAGTGTGGTCAGTTATTAATAGGAAAGAAAGACTAGCAGGAACACCAGGTAGTTCAAATAAAGGAAGCAATACAAAGAGAACAGAATACTTTCTCTTACAAGTACATGGCACAGCAGCCACATATCAGGAATATGCAGTGTTGGGGTAACAAACACTTTAGGCATGCATGCAGGAGAGTGTGCTTAGCTGAAAAAACCTTCCTCCTCTCCTCCCCTCCTGAAGACTCCTGGAATGTATGACATTATTTGCCTATCCAAGAAAGCAGGAAGTAACTAAAGAAATGTGGATTTTTTTTTTAAAACAAGTAAATATGAAATACATTCCCATCTATTTACCAATGGTAGCAGCATGGGGATTAAAGGTAATCAGTGTTGATTGGGAGAGTGAAGTTCCTCTTTAAGCACTGACCGATCTTCAAATGAAGATGGTTTTTATTCCAACAATCTTAAAATGTTGAAAGGGACGAGCCATGGCATTATTCAGTGTCTAGTGCTATATAAATAAACTTTCATGCAAAAGAATGAAAATAGTATCGAGTAGAGAATAGATGATAAGCCAGACAGACACCAAACATGGTGGAGTGACCATCCAGAAAGAGGTAAGTGAAAAGATCTCCCAGAGTGGCCCAGTGTACAGAGCTAAGGTGCACTTCACTGACATTCCTCTTTACCTTAATACCCCCACCTCGTTTGACCTTTTGAATGATGGTATTTCCAGTTGCCCTCCAGAGGTTAAAGAAGAACTCTGCCCCACAAGGGGCAGCTTAAATGAAAATCAGAGCTTACATGAACAGTGCATTTCAAAAACACTGGTGAAGCACTATACACCCCTGTAAGGAATAATTTGCAGGCTTGTAATTTTGGTCAAATTTCGGTAAAACAGATCAACCTAACAGAGACCACTGTAGTAGTGATGCAAAAAATAAGTTCAAGAAGTGACAGCTCCAGCTATGTTTAACCACCTCCCTACCGTACACGAAAACCCCCTTCCTGCCCAAGCCATTTTTCAGCTTTCAGCGCTGTCACACTTTGAATGACAATTGCGCGGTCGTGCGACGTGGCTCCCAAACGAAATTTGTGTCCTTTTTTTCCCACAAATAGAGCTTTCTTTTGGTGGTATTTGATCACCTCTGCGGTTTTTATTTTTTGCGCTATAAACAAAAGAAGAGCGTCCAGTTTGGAAAAAAACACTATTTTTTACTTTTTGCTATAATAAATACCCATTTTTTTTTTTTAAATAACATTTTCCTCAGTTTAGGCCGATACGTATTCTTCTACATATTTTTGGTAAAAAAAAAAAAAAACGCAATAAGCGCGTATTGATTGGTTTGCGCAAAAGTTATAGCGTCTACAATATAGGGGATAGATTTATAGCATTTTTATTTTTTTATTTTTTTATTAGTAATGGCGCCGATCTGCGATTTTTTATTGTGACTGCGATATTGCGGCGGACACATCGGACACTTTTGACACATTTTTGGGACCATTCACATTTATACAGCGATCCCTGCTATAAAAATGCATTGATTACTGTATAAATGTGATTGGCAGGGAAGGGGTTAACCACTAGGGGGCGGGAAGGGGTTAAATATGTTCCCTCAAAGTGTTCTTACTTTGGGGGGAGGGGACTGACTGGGGGAGGTGACCGATGGTTGTCCCTATGTACAAGGGACACACCATCGGTCCCCTCTCCCTCACAGGACGTGGATCTGTGTGTTTACACACAGAGATCCACTTTCCTGCTCGTTTCCCGGGCAATCGCGGGTGCCCGGCGGCAATCGCGGCCGCCGGGCACGCGCACCGGGGCCTTGTGAACGCGGCGGGCGCGCGCGCGCCTCCTAGCTCGTTTTAAAGGGAGGACGTCATATGACGTCCTCCCAGAACGAGAGTATCCTCCGCCTGCCGTCAATTGACAGTGGGCGGGGGACAAGTGGTTAATAGGTCCAGTTGATTTATCCTGGAGCCAGGAATGTTTTACCAGTACCCTGAATGAGCCTTTCTACACATGTTATTAGAGTCTTTTTAACCATTCCATCCCAGTTCAGTGAACTATCTAGTCTTTTATATGGCAAGTCCTAGAGCATGGGGCTGGTGAGCCCTCAAAACACAATGGCTACTCCTGTGACTCTTTTAGGAAATAAAAATTAACTGAACCTATTCAACTTAGGCAGTCCATACATGGGTTGAATTTCAAAAGAATTTTCTTTCAAAAATCTTATCTAAGAATTTTCATTCGTATTTCGCACCATTAGTGGGCTGCAGCAACAGCTGATTTTCGTGCGGCCAACGAATTTGAATAATCAAACATGGTGGAAATTTTTTGAAAAATTCATAATTTTCTAATCAATGATGGGAGAATCGTGTGAGAAATGTAATCGAAAAAGAAATGCGCATGTGTAAGAAAAGAAAATTCCCGGAAAAAAAAAGAAGATTCCCAGCTACGAAAATAATTTTCTGTAGATACATGATCTTAAATTAAAGGCTTGGTTGGTCGAATTTCAAAATCAATGGTGGCACCATCGGATCACAAAACACACAAATTTTCTGATTTTACAAAGGATATTCTTTCGAAATTCAACCATGTATGGCCAGCCTTAGTTGGTGCTTTTTTTAAGAAATACTGGCATATCTATCCATTTCACTGCTACTTGGTCCACTCCTGATGAAGTAGTGCTAGCAACAAAAAAAAACCCTGTGTGGACAGTTACAGTGGTGTTTCAATGCACCACTCAGAGGGTCTCACTAGTGCCAATTTGCAATACTATTTCATAAACCTAAATATATTTTAGACAGGCTTTAAAAGCAAAAATACCTGAGGTAGATCCATGATGAAGTTGTAGGCATTTGCTTCCTTGGCTGCTGCGATGATTTCTTCCCTGGTTGCACTGTCTTTGCCATAGCGGATGTTTTCCGCAATAGTTGTTGCAAATAAAACAGGTTCTTGCTCTACAATACCAATCAGAGAGCGCAGCCACTGGATATTCAGAGTGCGTATGTCGTGCCCATCCAGAGTGACCTAGAAGTGTAAAAGTAGCAACAAAATGATGAGGGTGAGGCAACCTAACCTGAATTTTAGAACCTAGTTTTGTTTTCTGTCTCTGCTCACATAGGGGGAATTATATCTTCACTTCCTGTTCTTTCTTATGACACCGATACAAAAATAGGTGGGGGTGCAGTGGTCACCAGGATGGGAAGTCATAGACAGCAGAAATTTTTTTTTCAACCTTCTCCTACTCTACTCAAAATGTGTTTTTTTTTCTTCTGTGTCTCCATAGGTGAGATTTTCTATAATTTCCTCCTCTGACAGGTAGCAAGGCAAAATCTCCAAAAGAGGAACCAAAGCAAACTTAAATATCTAACACAGTCCCTAATCCTTTCTCTGGAATTGGGAGTTAAAGTACAAATGTGACCTGGAAAGTGTTTGTGTGCCGCTCAGGCTCGATGGAGGGGGATGTGCATCTGTGGCTGCTGCTAGAGTGCTGGCAGGGGATGGAGCCCGTCCTGGCTCCTGTAATAGCTCATGAAGGATGACCCCTGGTAGCCACCATAGGCGGGCGCACAGGGTGTGCCAGGTGTGCCTGGGCACACCTTAATCACCCTATGTGGCGCAGATTCCCCCTGTTTAGACCCCTGATATTTCACAAAAGCAAAAAAATGTAAAACAAAATAGCAAAAAAAAAAAATTGTACAAAATAATAAAAAAATAATAATAATAAAAAAAAATACTAACACTATCCACTGCCATACTGACAACAATCTCTACTGATACTGTCCACTGCTCTACTGACACGTAAGTATATATACACATACACACACACATGCCTGTGTGTTTTGAGCTTTGGGGTGCACACCCTAATCCAATAGGCTGTGCACACCTATGGTAGCCACACATCTAAGGTGTCCTACTGAATTGAATGGAGTGGCAACCTCAACCTGGCCTCGACCAGGCCACGCTCCCCAACGCGCTTCACCCTGCCCCCCAGGCTAATGACATTTAAATACTTACCCTTTGTTAAAAAACAGTAAATAGGCTTAAAACCAAGCTTTCGCTGACCTCTGAAGCTGCAGAAACTGTGGAGTAATCCATCCTCAACCTGTACAGTAGGAGCACTTTCAGCGGCTCTGTTTATCATGTTTCCCACTCCCAGCAGTGACTTTACAGCCTTCTAGCCTTCTAACTTGTAAACACAGAGAAGGTACTAAATGCAGAAACCCTGCTGCATTGACTTCGGCACTTCTCTTGTGAATTTTTTGAGGATTAATTAATGAACTAATGAATTTACTGAACATTTACTGAACATCCAGTTGGCCAAATCTACATTTAAATATACAGGCAAATAAAAAAAAGTCCAAGCCACTGAAAAATATATCTAGTCTACTCACCATGCCTTGATCGGGGTCATAGAAGCGTTGAATAAGTTGGATTGTTGTACTCTTTCCAGCTCCACTAGGACCTACAAAGGCTGTTGTTTCACCAGATTTAACAATCATGTTTAATTTGTTTAAAATCTGAGAAAAAAAAATGTAAATCACTTGTCAATCACCTTAAAGAGGAACTGCAGTCTGCTCACATAATTTGTAATAACAACATTTTTGCCATTTTGAAGCTGCCCTGCAACCACTATGCATATTATTTTAGTTATATTGATATTCTGTACTTGCCAAATATGCTGCAGAAATCTCCCTCCACTGAGTCTGGCTGCATCTATTTTAACTGTAGGCAGCTGAAGCTGCTACCTGTTCACTTCCTGGATTTACACAGACACACAGAGGTACACCTCTAGCTCTGCAGCCCTGCAGTTCTCATTGGCCCTCTTATGACTCATCCCCCCTTCCCTTCCTGGCAAACTCTCACAAGAGTGAGAGAGAGCGCTTTGCATGATGTCATAAGCCTAGGCTAATTACTTGACAAGAAACAAGAAGTGGGCTGTATAATGTATTTATTGGCAGAAAAAATGTTTTACTATCCAAAGTTAAAACAACAAAGGCAGAAGATTTAATAGATGGAAAGGTGACAAAATGACTGAAGGTCCGCTTTAAGAAAAGCATTATTTAGGGTTAGTACAATAATTTGCAGCTAATACAGTTCAGAAGAGCACTAAAGTCATCTCATGTGTTGCTTAAAGTGGATGTAAACCCTCACATATACCCAGTGAAGTGAACAGGCTCAGATGATACACAGAGATAAAACAGATCATCCTACATAGGTTTTACTTGTTTATCTACAGTCTTCTGTCCCCTACATCCCTTAAAAAGGCCAGCTCTTGCTAAAAATCTTTCTTCGTCTGTCAGTTGCACAGAGGAGGGGGTGGAGAGCCTGCAGTTACAATGTGTAAGAGCTGATTGGAGGAAAGGAACACACCCCTTCCATACAGCAGAAGAACTGTGTTCTGAATAGACAAGCTTGGTTCTGAGCTCTCACCCCCTCCTGACACAAATTTATCTCATGTGTCGGGAAAACTTCTCATAAGTGACACATGCTGATAACAGAGTAATGAAGCACCAGAGAGACACAACAAAAAGAGCTTTAGAGAGAGATAAAGTAAACACTACAGATATACGTGCTTTGCTCAGATTCCATGACTGAGCTTCACAACCACTTTAATATTGTCAAAACCAGAGAAAATTAAAACCCAGATGCCCAGACTAAATGTAGCAGCTTCGGGATGCATTGGTTAACTTTAAAATAACTTTAAAATAACTTTATGGCTATTTTACCCTACACTTAGCAGTTGCTAATCAAGTGTTTTCAGCTTATTTTTTACACACTGTTATTTACAGCAACAACTGCAGCCAGTAGGTTTGTAAACAAACTCAATTCCATCACTCTGATTGGCTGTTATAGTAATCAAATGGTTAGAAACCATGCTTGTTGGTTCCTGATCACTAGTTTGAGGCAGGTAGTTGTTAGCCATAGCAAAATCTTACGATTAATAGCATGCATAGATGGGCCTGTGTTGTGCAACTGTACTGCTAACCAGATTCAAACTTCCTATGCAGTTTTGAATTCGTGGATTCAGAGGATCTCTGTGATGAAAAGATCTACTGAATTTAGCGCAGGCACTTTACTATATTAATAAAACAATATACACCCATATACAGTATCTCACGAAAAGGAGTACACCCCTCAAATACTTTATTATATCTTTTCATGTGACAACACAGAAGAAATGACACTTTGCTACAATGTAAAGTAGTGAGTGTACAGCTTGTATAACAGTGTAAATTTGCTGTCCCCTCAAATAACTCAACACACAGCCATTAATGTCTAAACCGCTAGCAACAAAAGTGAGTACACCGCTAAGTGAAAATGTCTAAATTGGGCCCAAAATGTCAATATTTTGTGTTGGCTACCATTATTTTCCAGCACTGCTTTAACTCTCTTGGGCATGGAGTTCACCAGAGTTTCACAGGTTACCACTGAGGGACTCCTCTTCCACTCCTCCATGATGACTTCATGGAGTTGGTGGATGTTAAAGACATTGCGGTCCTACACCTTCCATTTAAGGATGCCCCACAGATGCTCAATAGGGTTTAGGTCTTGAGACATGCTTAACCAGTCCATCACCTTTACCCTCTTTCTTGGCAAGGCAGCGGTCGGTCATCTTTGAGGTGTGTTTGGGGTCGTTATCATGTTGGAATACTGCCCTGTGGCCCAGTCTCCGAAGGGAGGGGGCAATGATTTGCTTCAGTATGTCACAGAACATGTTGGCATTCATGATTCCCTCAATGAACTGTAGCTCCCCAGTGTCGGAAGCACTCATGCAGCTCCAGACCATGACACTCCCACCACCATGCTTGACTGTAGGCAAGACACACTTGTCTTTGTACTCCTCACCTGGTTGCCACCACAGATGCTTGACACCATCTGAACCACATCATCTTGGTCTCATCAGACCACAGGACATGGTTCCAGTAATCAATGTCCTTAGTCTGCTTGTCTTCAGCAAACTGTTTGCAGGCTTTCTTGTGCATCATGTTTAGAAGAGGCTTCCTTCTGGAATGACAGCCATGCAGACCAATTTAATACAATTTAAAAAGTTCTGTTTGCGTATGGTCTGAGCACTGACAGGCTGACAACACTCATACATCTATATCCCAAAGACAACCTCTGGATATGACGCTGAGCACATGCACTCAACTTCTTTGGACGACCATGGCGAGGCGTGTTCTGAGTGGAACCTGTCCTGTTATGGTCTTGACCACCGTGCTGCAGCTCAGTTTTAGAGTCTTGGCAATCTTCTTATAGCCTAGGCCATCTTTATGTAGAGCAATAATTCTTTTTTTCACATCCTCAGAGAGTTCTTTGCCATAAGATGCCATGTTGAACTTTCAGTGACCAGTATGAGCGAGTGAGAGCGATAACACCAAATTTAACACACCTGCTCCCTATTCACACCTGAGACCTTGTAACACTAACGAGTCACATGACACCGGAGAGGGAAAAGGGATAATTGGGCCCAATTAGGACATTTTCTACTTAGGGGTGTACTCACTTTTGTTGCCAGCGGTTTAGACATTAATGGCTGTTTGTTGAGTTATTTTGAGGGGACAGCATATTTACACTGTTATACAAGCTGTACACTCACTACTTTACATTGTAGCAAAGTGTAATTTCTTCAGTGTTGTCACATGAAAAGATATAATAAAATATTTACAAAAATGTGAGATGTGTACGCACTTTTGTGAGATACTGTATATAATGTTTAAAAGCCTATATCAATACAATTCTCAGCAGCTACTAGTGGGGGTACTCCCCCTGACACCGTTATGAGATAAAACAAGTAAAAATTTATAATAGCAGCGCTAATGACTATAGTCATAAAAAAAAAGGAAAGTGCTACTGTGCAACAACAAAGTGCTCAAAAAAGGTGAAAGTCACTCTGCTACAATCATCAAAATCTTCTAAAATTATTTTTATTGGTAACTATAAACCACTTAGGCCCCTTTCGCATGATAGGACAAATCAGGTCAGCATGTCCATTTTTCAGGTGGACCCAATCGGACCCTCTATTTTTCTCTATGGAGCGGCAGATGTACATACTTTTGCCCATTTACACCGCCCACCTCCAATCCAAATCGGCAAAAACAAACGGAAGGGGGCTTGTTCCCCTCCATCTGGCTGGATCGATTGGAGGGCAGTCAGGTGTAAACAGACACAAGTACGTTTACATCTGACGGCCCATAGGGCTGTGTCCATGTCCACTCTTCATAAACTTAGTAAACACGAACCTGTCATCTGCCCACTTTGCTTAGATCAGCAGGGGATCAGCAGACAGATCCTCTGCTGAGCAAACCAGAGTTAAGCAGAGTCTGGCCCGTGTAAAAGGGGGCGTACACCTTCATGAGTAAAATAAAAGCCCCTATTCTTCTCCAGTGCTTACAAATAGTGTATAAATACATACAATCAGGGCTTTTTTTCTCAGAAAATAGGTACAGGAACTCAATCACGACCCCCATCCCTTACACACACCCTCCAAAACGCATCAAATAGTGGGTGTGGTCAAATTTCACTAACAGTGGGAGGGTCTAAACAGAGTAATTAAATACCAGGAGTGCATTATGTACAGAGTGCAGAGTTCAGGGGTTCGCTGCATACAGACTGCAGAGTTTAGCGGTGCACTACACACAGAATGCAGAATTCCGTCTTCTTGCACAGCTGCTTACCTCTGCATCCCACATCCAGATCTCACGTTTACCCCTCTTCAGCTCTGACCTCTGCATACAACCCCCCCTCTACTGCCCCCATCTTCTCCCCATCTCCTTAAAAGCTCCACCATCTTTCACATGTCTTATTTTTGTTGCTGTATTAAGCTGAAGCACCCAGACATCTCTCGTACCTCCCCTCTAGTTGGCTCCACCTCTCTCACTTGCGGGGTGATCATCCAGTGGTAATGTTGGCATTTGCACTGCACCCCATGTACCTGCATCTCCTTTGTCCCCATTCTTCACTCAGCATAGAAGCCGGACTTTTGTGTTTTCAAGTACTGGTGGTCAGCAGGCAGCAGAGGGCCTGAGCTAGAGGTGGTCAAACTGAGTTCCACCAAGTTCCAGCTGAAAAAAAGCCCTGCATACAATAAACATATGCGTAAAAAGTAATCCACACTAAAAAATTTAAACAATCAATGTTATAGTTTACAGTTCTCGTGTCAATAAAGTGCCTGATAAAGTGCAGTTGTGACAATTCATAAAAGTTCTGTTTGCAAAAAACCTTCTTGAACATTCTGAAATGTGCAGAACCCACTTCCTAGTAAGTGAGGGTAAACGGAAAAAAAAAATGGGGGATAGCGGTGAAATTCCACTTTAAGTATTTGTTTATTGTATGTATTTTTACACTATTTGTAAGCATTGGATAAGAATATAGGTTAATAATTTACTCACAAAGGTGTGTTTTTGAACACTTTAATCATTAGCGCTGCAATTATACATTTTTTTTGTATTATCCAATAATTTAATATATTTAGCTTTCTGTATGTCATAGGCAGTAAACTGCATTGGGTATTTTTGGAAATATTTTTTCTGCTTTAGAAAAGAAACCAGATCACCAAATTTCTCACAAACAGGTTGGACTGATGAAATACAGCTTGCAAGAAAAACTGAAACCCTGAGTATCTAAGCAGTGTTCTCTGTATGCTTTTTAGTATTTAGTATTGACTAAACTTTAAAACAAGCCCGCACTGACCTCTGTTGCTGCAGGCACTATGGAGCAGTTCATCCTAAACGTACAGTGGATATACTCCACTCATGCAATACAATGTGGGACCAGCATATGCTCATTATACAGACCAAAGCCATTGCTGAGTCTTGCATCTTACCTTGACCTCTGGTCTGGATGGGTAGTGGAAGGTAATATTGTGAAATTCAATTTCTCCCTTGACTTTATCCAATTTAAAGCCCTCTTCAGACATGCAGTCAATTTTTGGCTCCTGCAACAAAGCAGACATTTTGCATGATGAGATTTTGTGACTTCAGGGTGCCGATGTGCCAATTTCGGTGTATCAAACTGTTTGCTTTTTTTCACAGAACATTTTAATACAGCTCTACTCACCGCAGTGGCATTGCAATATAGTGGAATGCTATGCCTAGACAGCGCTTGCTTTAATGTGCATAAGCTTATCTAAAATGTACCACCATAGGTTATCACAACTACCAACAAGCAAATTTATTGTGATATAAATATTAAGAATACAAAATATAATATAAAATGAAAAATATAAAAGTTCATAAAGTGAACAAGTGTAATAGTCTTTATAAATGTGAAATCCGATTCAAAGGACACCCTATTTAGTGAATGTTCCACCTTGTACTTAGTAACACACAACACATTCACCAGATGTCAATGACTTACTGTACAGTAAGAGAAGTCACCATTGCTTTTGGGTCACTAGGGGACTTGTCCAGTTCTTTCTGGTGGCTCCTGACATGGACCCTTTCTCCTCCTCCTTCAAGTATTTCTCCAGTAAATTTAGTAAGCAACCAAAGACATCTTCAGAAGAAGCAGAAGATTTGTATGATGCTTGATGGCTTTTGTAGCGTTTTAAAAAAAAAAAAATTATAAATACAAAAGGTTTTATACTATGAGAGGCTTCCTCTCCATTTTATTTTTACTATACTCCTTGCCTAATGAATTTACTGGAGAAACACCGGGATCACGTTGAGGAGGAGAAAGGATCCATGTCAGGAGCCACCAGGAAGGACATGTCCCCTAGTGACCCAAAAGTGATGGTGATTTCTCTTGCTGTGTACAGTAAGGAGCTCATTGACATCCGTAGAGTATGGTGTGTGTTACTAAGCACAAGGTTGAACATTCACAAGGGTGTCCTCCTGGGAGTCTGTGTTCAAGCGCTCAAGATTTCATATTTATAAAGACTATTGCACTTGTTTACTTTTTGGACTTTTTTTATTTTTCATTTTATATATTTTTTTGCATTCTTAATATTTATATCACAATTAGTTTGCTTGTTGGTAGTTGTGATAACCTATGGTGGTACATTTTAGATAAGCTTATGCACGTCAAAGCAAGCGCTGTCTAGGCATAGCATTTCATTGTTCAGATTTCCTGTTGGAGATTATAGACCGCAGCTGCATTCATCATTATTATTGTTTTTCCGAGGCACGGGTGTTTTTGTTAATATAATTGCAATATAGTGGTTTGCACTGTATGCAATACTTTTATCAGCGCATACCACAACAACATTAAAGCCGTGTACACACGATAGGTTTTACCGATGAAAACAGTCCGATGGACTGTTTTCATCGGACAAACCGATCGTGTATGGGCCCCATCTGTCTTTTTTCCATCGGTGTTTAAAAATAGAACATGTTTTAAATGTATCCGATGGTTAAAAAACCGATAGCAAATTACTATCATCTGTGGGGAACTCCATCGGATAAAAAACCCACGCATGCTCAGAATCAAGTCGACGCATGCTCAGAAGCATTGAACTTAATTTCTCTCGGCTCATCGGAGTGTTTTACGTCACCACGTTTAAAACGGTCGGTTTTTTGACTGACGGTGTGTGGGCAAGACTGGTGGAAGACAGTTTCATCAGATTTCCGATGGAAAAAAACATCGGATTAGAATCCATAGGATATCCGATCGTGTGTACAGGGCTTAAGTGAACTAACACCATGCTGCATGCATGTAGACAGGAGGTGGCTGCAGCAAATCAGCTTCACTAAAGCCCCGTACACACGATCAGAATATTGTACAAAAAATACCGCTTTTAAATCGATTGTACGATAATCTGATCGTTAGTACAGTTAGCTGTCGTCTGAAATTTTTCGAAGGGACAAAGACGAAAATGTTTTTTGTACAATACCAGATCATACGATTTTCATTTAATCAGTACAGTTTTCATCCAAATATACAATACAAATACACTACAACACATAACATCACTTCCGAATTTCTATTCTGTCGTACGAGAATTTTCGTACTTTAGTAACCTATTCGTTTTCGATATGGAGATTAGCATCCAAAAAAAATCCTAGAATCTCATCATGTGTACTAAGTTTAACAGGTTAAATAATATTTAATAGCAATTATTAAAAAAAACAGAGTGCTGTGGAAAACTAAATTTAATTCAGTTGTGTTTTTTTTTTTTTTTTACTTTAATATACCGTATATACTCAAGTATAAGCCGACCCGAATATAAGCCGAGGCACCTAATTTTACCACAAAAACGGGGAAAACGTATTGACTCGAGTATAAGCCTAGGGTGTCCATCTGCATGCCTCACTTTGTCCATGTGCATGCCTCACTGTGTCCATGCCTCACTGTGCCCATGCCTAGACTGACGTTTAACATGGGAGTCTATGGAAGGGGTGCCCGGCTTTGAAAAATCGGTGCTCCCCGGCCGTAGGTCCCCCAGACAAAAAACTTTGCACGTGTAGCGACCTCACCCCTCTCATTCTCGGCCTGTTTGTCTTGTCTAGGGGGTTAGTACTGGGGGGAGGGATGCGATACACCACGGCCCATGTCCTCCAGAGAGACTGGAGGTGAAAGCCAGAACTATCGGGTTTTGTGTGTATGTCTCAGAGTCAAATCCTTTCTCCGAAATGACTCCCTTTGCTCCCAGTAACCAGAGTTCCACACACTGAAAAGGTCCAACTCGTATTTATTCTCTTCCAGTAATAAATAGTCATACAGCACAGACAGGTTGAGACCCATAGAACACTTCAGTATTTGTGGGGAGTAGGTCAAGGCACAATCCTTTAAGTAGAGCTAACCACTGTGGTGTCACCAATGGCTATGATGTATAGTCACTGCCACCGACTAGATAGAACAAGAGCATGAATTACCTTCGCTATCACAGCCCCTGTCAGAGGGAAGACATTCGTCCAAGAGAGTTACCGGAGGCCTCTCCGTCACCGGCAAATGCTGCGCCGGACTCTCCGGAGAAGTTCCGCTCACCAGCCTCTTCGTCTCAGACACGGGCACCCAAGGCTTTAGGGCCCCCTCGGATTCCTCCACCCTCGCAAAACCCAGTCAAAGGTACTGAGTCCCAGGCTTCCGCATTAGTACCTCACCCCAGGCTAAAGGTGCCTGGGATGGACTACATCTCCCGCTCCGGCCAGGTCAAGGGTACCTGGGCCCGGAACTCCGGAACGCCAGCACCCAGGCTGAAGGTGCCTGGGCGCGGCCGCGTCCTCCGACTCTGAACCCCAAGGTCAGGGCGTCCGCCCCTTTTATGTCCTCTCCCTTAGCGTCACAGCAGGTTCCCCGCCCCGCCGTACCAGCGCCAGGAAAGGACAAAAAGGGATGCAGTCTTGCGGTAAGTGTTCAGCTCCGGCCCAGGGTGACAGCGCCACCTGCAGGCCGCAGGGAACCTCACACCACCAGAGTCCTCCAAGAACCATAAAAGGGTCTCAGATTCCCTAACAATCAATGCATCTGGGTTACACTACCACCCAGATGCCTGCCCCCCCTAAATTAAAATACCCGCTACACACACTTATAGAGGAGAAATGGGGCTATATGTGTGCCAAGTTCGGGAGATCAGGCGCAAGAAGTTGACTCGAGTATAAGCTGAGGGGGGCATTTTCAGCACAAAAAAATGTGCTGAAAAACTCGGCTTATACTTGAGTATATACGGTACGTGTTTTTTAAAAGTGCAATAGGTTTTAATGGCTCCTGAGGGTTAATGAAGCTGCTGGCAACTATCTTGGATCAGTTAATCAAAAATGCTGATTAGTCCTATTATCTTATGTTTAAAAAAAACATTTGTACAATTTGTGCTAAAATCTATTTTGATTATATCATTCCACTCCTCCCTAGTGCTCTGTGAATCCTGCGTACACACACACACACACACACACACACACACACACACACACACACGTATTAACTCTGCACCCTGTATTATTATTATTTTTTTATAAAACAAAGGTTTTATAAGACTAAAAACTAACAAAAATACCAGTTTAAAATTGTATAAACTTAATTTTTTTTTAATAAAATCTGCCCACCATTCCAGTTTCCCTTTAAGGGGGCTGCATGAACATTTGAAGGAAATTGGAAGTCGATACATGCACTGTATGAGATGTAGTTTAGAAAATGCTGCAATGTGTAAAATTGGCCATACATCTCTGGGCAGAATAGAAGTGCACTTACGAAAAATGTTCCTATTAGGTTCACCTGGCTTTTGGTGTTTTTCAGTAAAAAAATTATTGTATTCTGGAAATCACAACTGTAAATTTTGTGCTTTATATTGAGTGAGAAGAATAGCTTTCTAAGAAGAGAAATAGCCACCAGTCTAAAAATCTGAAGCTGAGCGGCAGTAAAAAAATAGTGAAACTCATGACACATACCAGTCTCAGCACAGTCTGACATGTAGTTGCAAGACTTAAAGTGGAACAAAAACTCAAAAGAAAGAAACTGCGAACAGGCAGGCTCTTTATTGCAAAAGAGACGTGTAATGTCTCTTCTGCAAAAACTCACTTATCTGCCTGTTCGCAATCCCCTGTTGCACATGCAAAGAAGTCAAAGCGAATTGCCCATGGGACTTTTTTGGAGGTCACGAGACACCAAAATATAAAAAAGAAATAACATCAACTTTATTAGAGCATAAATAATACAATAGATTACTGTTGTAATCTATTTTATTCTCATATGCTCCAATAAAGTTGATGTTATTTCTATTTTATATTTTGGTGTTTTATGACCTCCAAAAAAGTCCCATGGCCAATTTGTTTTGACCTCTTTGTAAGTATTTGGGATGGGGGTATTTATGCTTCTGTACTTGACCTAACAATTTTCTACTGAGCTGCACATGAGCGGGAGTGATGTCATCCCACACTGGCATATCAAAACAACTGAAGACTGGCACCCGGAAGAAGCCATGGAGAAGATGCTGGCACTGGCTAGGGGCCTCCTAGGTGTTGGGCTGTTGGAACTAAGGTAATTATTTTTGACTTTAGTTCCAGGTTAAACTGAAACTGTCACATATATAAATGTCCAAATTAAGTTGATACTAGAAGTTTCATTGAATCAAAGGATGTTGGTCTTTCAACAGCAGATATAACCCACCTTCAATTTTTTGATATTATACTAGTAGACAAGGAAGTAATAATGTAACTTTCCTGCTATACCGCTTTATATTATAAAAACTGCAAAGTGAAGTCTGTGCAGAATCCAGCACCTCTGGGATTGTCAATCTCCTTTGCAGTGCTTCATGGTTCCCTTACTCGTAATGATAATAGTGGGTGGTCAGTGTTTGCTTGCCTTTGCTCTTTAGCCCTGAGGTGTGCACCTCCCCCCCCCTATCACCCGGGCACACACAATGTGCTTGGTGCCCTCAGTGGCTGATTTAATACCCCCTACTCCCTAACGGAGTAATATGACTGAAGGACATGTGCAATATTGTCATGACTGATAGCATTATTACATGATTTTAGATATGTACATAGGCGTGCACACAGGGTGTGCCAGGTGTGCTTGGGCACCCTGTGTGCTTGGGGCACCCTGCACCCTGTGTGGCGCAGATTCCCAGTTCCAGTTTGTGAATGAACAGGAAGCCACTCAGCACAGAGCACTTCCCATTCCTTCACTGTCTAGTGCAGGGCTTGAAAATTGTACTCGCCCACTCGCCAAATGCGAGCATAAATTGCCGTTGGGCGAGTGCAGTAACAGAGCGCATGTGATCCCCAAGCAGGGGCGGGCTGGGGCAGGGATGCATTTCCCCCCCAGGCCGCTCTTATTCCCCATAAAAGGGGGGATGTGCTGGCTGCTGGGAACTGAGCATGTGCAGTTGGCCGAGTGATACTGCTGCGGGTGACTCCGGAGGGAGGCTGGCAAGGCTGGATAACAGCCCAGAATCTTGCAGGAACGTGCGTGCTGTGAGCGGACATGTCATGTCACAAAGGGGCGGATCCAGAGTCTTTTCTCGGGAGGGGCACTGCCAAAAAATGATTTTTTTGGTGGGCAATTTATCGGGGAAATGGTTGGTGTCGGCGCTTCAATCATCCCGGCACCATGGTTGTTATGGTGTCAGGATGATTGAAGCGCATTATTTCTATTATTACATTGTAATATGAAATTAAATAGTTCAATGCAGAATCAGTGGGAGCCCCGAGTGTGTCACTTGCCACCGTCGCCTGCAATTAGTGGGAGTCCTGAGCGTGTCACTTGCCACACCTTGTGGATTGTCACTTCCCACATCACCTGCCACACCTTGCGGATTGTCACTTGCCACGTCACCTGCCACACCTTGCTGATTGTCACTTGCCTGCCACCAGATGCAAATTGTCACTTGCCACGTCGCCTGCCACACCTTGCGGATTGTCACTAACTTGCCTGCTAAGGTGTAGTTTTGGTTGTCTCTTGCTGTGTCCCAGACTCCCAGAGTCAGGTGGCAGAGGGATAATGTAATCTCTCTGCTGCCTGCACAGTGCCCTGAGGAAGTCACTGCAGGAATGCAGGGCAGGCACAGGCGGTGAGAGATAATCTCATCTCTCTGCTCCCCCGCTCCCGGCTAGCTGATTGGCCAGCTGCCACACTGAGCCTGCTCTCTCACTCTCACCTGTGCTGCCAACATACTGAGCAGCACGGTCTGCCCACGAACCGCGCCGCCCCCCGACAACAAACCGCACCGCAAGCGGAGCCGCCCGCTTTCTTACCCGTCTGTGGAGCCGCACGCTATTGCACCTGCCCGAAGAGCGGCCTGACGTGACTCACTGACGTCACTCGTTGCTAGACGCCAAGCGGCCCAGGCGTTAGCAGCGAGTGCAGGGAAGAGGCTCCACCCACCTCCTCCTCCGCTCCTGGTATCGTGTCAGTGCGCCGCGTAACTACATTAGACGAGTCTCTCTCTTGGCGCCGCTGATCGGCTGATGTGAGAAACTGAGAGAGAGACTCAGAGAGGCAGCGGCAGCCGCAGAACAAGTACTGTATATACTCGAGTATAAGCCGACCCGAATATAAGCCGAGGCACCTAATTTTACCCCCAAAAAATGGGAAAACTTATTGACTCAAGTATAAGCCTCACTTTGCCTCACTGTGCCCATGACTAGACTGATGTTTAACATGGAAGTCTATGGAAGGAGTGCCCGGCTTTGAAAAATCGGTTCTCCCAGACACCAAACTTTTCAAACTTATAGAGGAGACATGGGGCTACATGTGTGCCAAGTTTGGGGTCCAGAGGACCTACGACCGGCCGGTACCGGGTCCGCAAAATCACTGGAGAAATGACCGTTTAACATTGGAGTCTAAGGAAGGGGTACCCGGTTTTAAAAAATCAGTGCTCCACGGCCGTAGGTCCCCCAGACATCAAAGTTTGCACACTTGTAGAGAAGACACGGGGCTACATGTGTGCCAAGTTTGGGGTCCAGGGGACCTACGACCAGCCGGTACCGGGTCCACAAAATCACCGGAGAAATGACCGTTTAACATTGGAGTCTATGGAAGGGGTGCCCGGATTTAAAAAATCAGTGCTCCACGGCCGTAGGTCCCCCAGTCACCAAACTTTGCACACCTGTAGAAGAGACATTGGGCTACATGTGTGCCAAGATTGGGGTCCAGGGGTCCTACGGCCGGCCAGTACTGGGTCCCCAAAGTTCGGGAGATCAGGCGAAAAAAAAAAAAACAGAGCAAGCAAGTGAGTGTGACAGATGGTCTCGGGGGGGGGGCAATTGCCCTGTTGCCCCCCCCTGGATCCGCCACTGATGTCACAATGCTGTTCCCGGCTGCTTCTGAGCTGACAGTCTGTGTGCAGAGAACAGCCGAATGAAAGGGGGTGGATCCGCTCTGCCTCCTCCAGCCCCCTCTCTCACTGTGCCCGCCCACACTCAGGCCAGCCTGTGTGCTCCGTCTGTGAATAGGACGTGTGGGCGGGAACGTTTAAATTGAGATCCGACGCTGCTCACTGCTCTGTATGGGACGCTCTGGAAGCTGATGACCGAGCCAATGAGTCTTCTGCCTGCTGGGTCCTTCCTTCCAAGTTACAAGTGAGTGAGCTGTGACCAGCCTCTCTCCCAAATTCCTCTCCCCCTCTCTCTGCAAATAAGGAGGTTTCTTTCAGCAGCCTTGTGCAACACCTGGTCCTGTGTGCTATAATTTGGGCTCACACTGGTCTGCTGCAGTTTGGCTGCAGTGTTGGTGATCTGCATGTTACCCCCCCCCCCCCCCCCCAGACCCATAGACTTCTATTAGTTTGCAAATTTTTGCTGCATTTTCTGAAAGTGCACAAAAACTGCTGCATCTTTGGTGCTAAGGAAACTGTGTACATAAGCACTGTGGCCACATCGCAGCACACCGAAGGCTTGTACACACTTGCAGCAGGCACTGCCACTCTGCTGAAAAGTGATCCGTGCTCAGGTCACTTTTGCTCATGCTCAGCGGCTCCAACCAGAGCTGTCAGTTTTTTTTTTTTTGTTCAACTCACTGGATTGAGCAAAAAAAATTTAATAAATAGTGCTGTGTAAGGATGAGCTCCGGCGTGTTCGCATAGAACACATGCAAAGCCTGCCAGGAAGTCGGCACTGCACTGCGCTAATCACAGGCAGGGAGACATTTCCCGAAGTGTGGCTGCAGAGATCGGGAAATGTCTCACTGCCTGTGATTAGCGCAGCGCAGTGCCGACTTCCTGGCGGGCGGGCTCTGCTCGTGGGCTGTGCGAACACGCCAGAGCTCATCCTTAGTGGTGTGTACAAGGCTTTACTCTGTTGATAAAGGAATCAAGCAATTTTCTTGAGGAATGGTCTCTCTGTGCGGTCAATTTGGAGAGATGTCTCTCTCTGTCAGTGGTGGCTGGTGCTCAAATTTTATTTGGGGGGGGGGGGCAAACTAAAAAATACTGAAAAAAAACCATCAATTGCAGCCTCACTCTGCCATTAAATGCAGCCACTGTGCCATCCATTGAAGTAAGGGCCTGAGGCTCTCTGGGGACACTGATGTATGGGGGTGCTCTCCGGGGACACTGATGTATGGGGGTGCTCTCTGGGGACACTGATGTAAAGGGGGGCTCTCTGGGGACCCTGATGTAAGGGGAGGCTCTCTATTCTTAAGAAAAAAATAATTTAATAGGCTTTAAGGGGGCAGGGCTTTAAGGGGGCGGGGTTGGGGTACGGACCTGGGAAAGGTTTGATGGGGAAACTGGTGGAGAGTAAGGTTTTTGCCTGGCTAGTAGGTCTAGACTTGAAATTTTAAGCCCTGGTCTAGTGCATCTGAGGCTGCAGAGAAAGATACTGGGGAATCTCTGTCCTCCGTCCCTTTCTCTGTCTCACATGTGAGACATCAAGGGTCTGTTTATACCCCTGATATTTTACCAAAGCCCCCCTACCGGGTTACTAAAATAAAAATGTATAAAAAAGAATATAGCAAAAAAAAAAAAAATTGGAAAAAATAATAACAAAAATAAAATTATAAATATTTAAAACCACTGACACCATCCATTGTGCCACTGACACCACCCACTGCCCTACTGACACCGTCCATTGTACCACTGACACTGTCCACTGCTCTACTGACTGACCCCACCCACTGTCCTATGGACATCAACGTCTTTTAGAATGTTTGCTCACATTTATTTATAACAGTGTGTACCCCTGTGTGTACTAATATATATATATATATATATATATATATATATATATATATATTGTGACAGCAGGAAGGTAAAGTCACCTGGTTGCATCCAGGGGGGTAGATATATTTCGCCCAGATTCAGGCTTTATGCCGACTTATACAACTAGGTGGAGAGTTGTATAAGGCTAGTGGGCTCATGGATGACTCATACCTCTAGGGAGAGGGCTGGGCGTCGTGCAGACAGGGAGTTGATGAGACCAGCTGAAGCTTGTCAGCTCATTTAGGCCTCTATAAGAACTCCCAGCTTCATTAGATGTTAGCTCATGCCTGGAACCAGACCTGTGTGGACTGTCTAGGGAGAGTGAACCCCTGTGCGGTGAGACAAAGCCTGTGTGGCTATTTGCTTGGACATTTAAAACCAGGGACTTAGGGACTAGGACAGCACTAGGCTGATCCCAGTTGTTAGTTAGGAAACCTGTATGTTTAGTCAGAGGTCAACTTGACCAGGATTTATTTTGGTTATGTTTCTTTTGCTTTGCTGTGTTTTGTCACTGTAAATAGAAAATAAACCGCACCTTTTTTTGATTTTGAAAACCACAACCTCCGTTTGCTGGGCCTGTTTTGTGTGGGGAGCCCATCCCGGGGGTCACACACACCCGCTGCCGAGCTAACCCCCTCACAGTTGGTGGAGAACCAGTGGCAGTTTTTTTTTAAGCCAGCATGGAGGAGATACTGAAGCAGCTGGCTCTAGCAAATGCCAATCAACAGCAGACAAATGCAGGTTTGCAAAGGAGCCTTGCAGCCCAGCAGCAGACAAACGCAACTTTGCAACAGAGTCTGGAGGCTCAGCAACGAGCCCAGCAGCAATCTGAGGCCCGCTTCATAGACCTGTTGCAGAAGCAAGAGCAGAGACTACAACAACAGATGGAAGCAGTAATGCAGCAACGTCCGCAGACCAGTGAGGAAAGCCGTCCCACTAATACCGCGTCCTTTGGGGTGAGTCGTTTATTGACAAAAATGACTGGAGAGGATGATCCAGAGGTATTTTTGACCACATTTGAAAGGACCGCTGAAAGAGAAAAGTGGCCTGAGGAGCAGTGGGCTGGACTGGTGGCTCCTCTGTTAACTGGTGAATCGCAGAAAGCTTACTATGACCTAGAGCCTAACCAAGCAAAAGACTATGTGATGCTAAAAGCTGAAATATTGGCAAGGCTGGGTGTCACCCAGGCTGTCCGGGCTCAGCGTGTGCATAACTGGACTTTCCAGCTTGGAAAACCCCCCAGGTCTCAAATGTATGATCTCATTCACCTGAGCAGAAAGTGGCTACAGCCAGAGACTTTGTCCGCACCAAAGATTGTGGAACGTGTTGTAATGGATCGGTTTTTGAGAGCTCTTCCTACTGCCATCCAAAAGTGGGTAAGCCATGGAGACCCAGAGACGGCCGATGGTCTTGTGGATCGTGTGGAGAAATACTTGGCTACAGAGAACCTGACGGCCTCTTCCAGAGACACTCGGACTTTCCACCCTAAGACCAGACCATCCCCAGGGGCGGATAAGAGGATTCCAAGGGGTGAGGGTGGAGAGAGTGAGAGGGTGGGAGCTCTACCCCAAGTTTGGCGAGAACAGCCTGGGAAATCAGCGGCTCAAGAGGCGGCAAGAAGGATCGTTTGCTACCGCTGCCGGCAAGCGGGACATATTGCAGCCAATTGCCCGGTTGTGGAGGAACCCATGCAGTGTGACTTTCTGACGGGCAGATGTCAGTCGCTGTGTGCGACAGTCGCATGCACTGCCATTCGAGGAACTGAGAAACATTTATGCAAAATGTGTGTTAATGGTAGAAATGTTGTGGTATTGCTGGATTCAGGTAGCCTTGTGACCCTGATAAAGGCTGAGTTAGTTAAAACAGAGGTCTCTGGGAATAGCAAGGTAGCTGTTATTTGTGTGCATGGGGACACCCGAGAGTATCCAGTGACTACAGTGTGTTTCGAGACCCCCAAAGGTACCCTCTCTCATCCAGTGGGCTTAGTATCTCAGTTACCGCATGACGCCATTGTGGGAAGGGATTTTCCGAAGTTCTGGGAACTGTGGGATGATCCTGAGCCCCTCACTGGTGCCCCTATGTACCAGGAATGTGATAGCCAGAACTCCCCTGAGAGTGGTGAGGACTCTCCGGAATTTCCCTTATCAGTATTGGCAGGGGAGACTCAAGAAACTGGAGAGGAGCCCACCTCCTCAGACGAAAACCTACCGTCTGTGGAGTTTTCTGATCTTGAGGTTCACAGGGAAAACTTTGCCACAGAACAGTTGAAAGACCCCGCCCTAATAAAGGCACGGGAAAACGTAGTGAAAATAGATGGCGAGTTAGTGAACCCAGATAATACCTGCACTTACCCATACTTCAGCGTAGAGAAGGACCTACTGTATCGGGTGGCAAAAAGGGCAGAAGAAACCGTTGAGCAGCTTGTGGTGCCCAAACCTTACAGGAAGTTGGTGTTGGAGTTGGCCCATGGGCACATTCTTGGAGGTCATCTGGGGACAGAGAAAACCCGAGAGAGGGTATTACAGAGATTCTATTGGCCGGGGGTGATGAAGGACGTAGAAAATTATTGTTCCTCCTGCCCTGTGTGTCAGAGGTTGGCCCCGATGCCACATTTCCGTAGCCCGCTGGTCCCTCTACCCATCATTGAGGTCCCGTTTGAGAGGATCGCCATGGATTTGGTAGGTCCTATAATCAAGTCCGCTAGGGGGCACCAGTACATATTAGTTATAATGGACTATGCCACCCGTTATCCAGAAGCGATCCCTCTCCGAAATACCTCGGCCAAAACCATAGCCAAAGAGCTATCTCTTGTTTTTAGCCGGGTGGGTATTTGTAAAGAACTGCTTACGGACCAAGGTACACCCTTTATGTCCCGGGTTATGAAAGAGCTGTGTAAATTGTTCAAAGTGACGCAATTGCGTACGTCTGTGTATCACCCCCAAACCGATGGGCTGGTTGAAAGATTCAACAAAACCCTAAAACAAATGTTGAAGAAAGTGGTGGATAGAGATGGAAAGGATTGGGACTGTTTACTTCCTTATTTGATGTTTGCTATTAGGGAGGTGCCCCAATCCTCTACGGGATTCTCCCCCTTTGAGTTACTGTATGGGAGACACCCAAGAGGGCTGTTGGATATTGCCAAGGAAACTTGGGAAAGTGAGAGTTCTCCCCACAGGAGTGTGATTGAGCATGTCGCCCTGATGCAAGATCGAATTGCACAGGTAATGCCCATCGTGAAGGAACATTTGGCCCAAGCGCAGTTGGCACAGCAGAGAGTGTACAACCGTGGAGCCAAGACCCGTACCTTTTCCCCGGGGGATAGGATATTGGTACTTGTCCCTACGGTTGAAAGTAAATTCCTTGCCAAATGGCAAGGCCCCTACGAGATAATGGAAAAAGTGAGCGAAGTGAATTACAAGGTCAGACAACCAGGAAGGCGAAAGCCCGAACAGATCTATCACGTTAATCTGTTGAAAGCCTGGAGGGATAGAGAGTCCCTAGTCGCAGACACTTGGTCACCAGCTCAAACTGGTTGCGTGATTCCTGAGGTTGGAATAGCAGCCACCTTGTCACAACCCCAACAACAGGAGGTTAAGGAGTTTGTGCTTCGCAACAAGGAGGTATTCTCTGAGCTGCCGGGACAAACATCTGGGGTAGAGCATGACATCATTACCCCGCCCGGTGAAAGGGTGAAGTTAAAACCCTATCGGATCCCAGAGGCTCGACGGGAGGCAATACGGGAGGAAGTACAGAAAATGCTGAACTTAGGGGTGATAGAGGAGTCCCAAAGTGATTGGTCTAGTCCCATCGTGTTGGTGCCTAAACCGGATGGGAGCTGGCGATTTTGTAACGATTTTCGTCAGTTGAACAAAGTTACAAAATTTGACACCTACCCCATGCCACGTATAGATGAGTTGATCGACCGGCTGGGAACAGCCCGATACATGACGACTCTTGACCTCACAAAAGGGTATTGGCAAATCCCCCTGGCCAAGTCGGCCAAAGAGAAAACCGCATTTGTAACCCCAGACGGGGCGTTCCAATATAAAAGAATGCCGTTCGGGTTACAGAATGCGCCGGCCACATTCCAGCGGAAAATGGACCAGATGCTGAGGCCCCATCGGAAGTATGCTGCGGCTTACCTGGATGACGTAATTGTCCATAGCACAGATTGGGCCTCACATCTGCCAAAAGTGCAAGCAGTCCTGGACTCTGTTCGGGAAGCGGGGTTTACGGCTAACCCCAAGAAGTGTACCATTGGGCAGGAGGAGGCCAAATATCTTGGGTACACCATTGGGAGGGGAGTAATAAAACCCCAACTCAACAAAGTCGAGGCCATCCAGAGTTGGCCACGTCCCAACAGCAAGAAGCAGGTACGAGCCTTTCTGGGAATCGCTGGGTATTATCGGCGATTCATTCCCCACTTTGCTTCTAAGGCTGTGCCCCTAACCAACCTGACGAAGGGGAAAGGGTCGGTCATGATTAAATGGACCCCCGAGGCTGAGGCAGCATTCCAATTCTTGAAACAAGCCTTATGTAGCCAGCCAGTGTTGTACTCACCCGACTTCTCTAAAGACTTTGTCGTACAAAGTGATGCGTCAGATGTGGGGTTAGGAGCAGTATTGTCCCAGGTCTGGAACGGGGAAGAGCACCCAGTCATTTACCTCAGCAGGAAGTTGAAGTCCCATGAGGTAAATTACGCCACCGTTGAAAAGGAGTGTTTAGCGGTGAAGTGGGCTCTAGATTCCCTTCGGTACTACCTGCTAGGTAGGCACTTTGACATGGTTACGGATCACGCTCCGTTAAAGTGGATGGCTCAAAACAAGGAAACAAATAGAAGAGTGAATAGGTGGTTCCTGGCCCTCCAGGAATTCAACTTCACAGTAAAGCATCGCCCTGGCGTTCAAATGGGGAATGTGGATGCTTTGTCTCGAGTACATGAATGCCTGATTGCTGGTGTTCCAACCCCGAGGTTAAAACAAGAGGGGGGGGTATGTGACAGCAGGAAGGTAAAGTCACCTGGTTGCATCCAGGGGGGTAGATATATTTCGCCCAGATTCAGGCTTTATGCCGACTTATACAACTAGGTGGAGAGTTGTATAAGGCTAGTGGGCTCATGGATGACTCATACCTCTAGGGAGAGGGCTGGGCGTCGTGCAGACAGGGAGTTGATGAGACCAGCTGAAGCTTGTCAGCTCATTTAGGCCTCTATAAGAACTCCCAGCTTCATTAGATGTTAGCTCATGCCTGGAACCAGACCTGTGTGGACTGTCTAGGGAGAGTGAACCCCTGTGCGGTGAGACAAAGCCTGTGTGGCTATTTGCTTGGACATTTAAAACCAGGGACTTAGGGACTAGGACAGCACTAGGCTGATCCCAGTTGTTAGTTAGGAAACCTGTATGTTTAGTCAGAGGTCAACTTGACCAGGATTTATTTTGGTTATGTTTCTTTTGCTTTGCTGTGTTTTGTCACTGTAAATAGAAAATAAACCGCACCTTTTTTTGATTTTGAAAACCACAACCTCCGTTTGCTGGGCCTGTTTTGTGTGGGGAGCCCATCCCGGGGGTCACACACACCCGCTGCCGAGCTAACCCCCTCACAATATATATATATATATATATATATATATATATAGGGTGCCCACACCTATGGATATGTATATATTGTCTTAAAAAAGTGGACAATATCTGTGAAATGCGTAACCATCTCACAATAAAAACGCAATAAGCAAGATATTGAGTCTGTTCAGTTTCAAGCTATTAACACTTTTGTCAAAACTCCCTGAGGTATATGGTAAATGTATTTTGTAAACAGCTGTGGTGCCATTAGCGGAAACAATAATCTGTTTAATTTATATTTATAGTAATTTTTGTACAATTCTATGATATTATATGTAAATAAAAATCATGCTTTAACAAAATAATTTTTATGGATGATGGCATTACATCGTTAAAGTCCTGATCAGTGAAATTGGAGCAATATTATTTTCTACTATGATGTAGTGTTAAACAAAACAAGCAAAATCTACTGAAGCTAGTAAAAGTAACATTTGGATTCATTGCTATGGATTACTGCATCTTGCAGTTTGATCTTTGCCTTACTTAATATACTTGACAGTTATTTTATGCCAGGGTAGCTTACATTGTCGATGGTCTCATAAATGTTTGTTGCAGCTCCACGTCCTGAGGCGAAGGCTTGTAAGCAGGGAGATGCTTGTCCAAGGTTTAAAGCACCCACCAGGACACCAAAAAATACCTAGAATAAATAAAGTCCATACTTAAAATTTGACTAATTATTACTGTAGAAAAAATAAAAAACACCCCATGCTCTTTACGAATAAGCACAATCGGGGTGAAACCCGTAGAGTGGCATAGTCTAGGGTGGAAAGGAGGGGGAAAGAAGGCAACAGCGGAGGGGGACCAGAGGAACATACTTGGCACGTGGAGCAGTGCAGTCCTATCTTTGTTTACACAGTGATTATCAGTATAGTTAAAACGGAAAGGGGAATTTTCAAGCTACAACTGCAGCCAGCAACCCTGCTGGGAAGCTATAGTCCTGTCTGAATAATGTGTCCAGGTTTCAGGCGGTCTGAAACCTGGACGCATGATTCCAAACCCGAACTGTCCAGGTGAATATCGGACAGGTGGCAACCCTAGTCAAGAGACACATTGGGGTTTATTTACTAAACTGTGCACTTGGCAGACATCTCAAGTCTCCCGCAAGGTGCGGGAGTCTCCCGCATTTCTGCGGCGGCTCCCGCACACCCGCAGGCGTCTTGCGATCTCCCGGGAATGATTGGTGCGGCAGGAAACAGCTGTGAACACCGATCTCATTTGTATAGGTTTTTAGATGACATACGCTTCTCCTTCTCTACCTCCCACGGCTGTCAGCTAAAAAGCTATACAGGGAGGTCGGTGATCACAGCTGTCCCTTCCGCCACACCAACCATTCCCTGCTGTTTCGTGTGTGCTCCTCCCCCTGCCCCCTCCGTGTCCTTCTCTGCCCTCCCTGTTCTCCTCTGCCATTCCTGTCCTCCTCCTCCGCCCCCCCCCTCGTCCCCCATGGCCGGCGGGAAAGGAGAGGAGGGGAGCTGTCAGGAATTGGACACAGTGAGCGTGATTGCTCCTGGGTCCTGTGATAAGTGAGCAGAGTAAACTGTGTTTACTCTGCTCAGTTTATGAATGAACAGGAGCCTCTGTCTCCTGACCATTCATCTTTAGTGCTGAGAAAGGGACTGGGGAATCTGTGTCCTCAGTCCCTTTGTCTGTCTCAAAGAGGAGATGTCAGGGGTCTGTTTAGACCTCTGACATCTCACCAAAGCCCCCCAAATAATATATAAAAAAATTATTGTAAAAATTATTATTTTTTTTTTAAAAAAGTGTAAAAAAATAAAATAAACTACTGACACCACTCTCCCCTTTCCCTACCACCACTGTCCACTGCCCCAACCCCCCTCCCGACAAAAAGCACTGTAAAAACAAAACAAATTGAATTGTAAAATAATCTATTATTAAAAATAAAAAAAAATTCTGACATCACCCACCCCCTTTCCCAGAAGTACTGTAAAATAATATTAAAAAAGGTGATTTAAAAAATATTTTGCAGGTTGGGATGTCTGACTTGGAAGTGCAGTCACTGTAGATCTGAGGGGGAAATGCAAGAACATTTTGATCTGCCCCTCAGATCTACAATGACTGCACTTCCAAGTGCACTTGCAGTGCACTTGTAGTGCAAAGTGGATTTGCCTTTAGTAAATAAACCCCATTGATTACATAGATCCACCACACCTTAGGATAGACTGCAGTTACCTAGAGGATGCACCTAAAGAGGCTACTACTACTGCTATCAGAATACCTGTCCAATTTTTGTGCTATTTTTGGGTATCGTGTGCCCCTAAACCTTCTCTCCTAGAATTAAGTTCAGTAATAAAAGGTAACAATTGACTGGCGCCCAATTTATTTTTCATTTCACAATACACCAAGAACCAGACCGTAAGACTGAAAAGTTAGCCAAACACACGACGGGGGTCATTTACCAACACTCTAAGAAGAGGAGTTATACACACTTCCAAGAAAAGTTCTTGTCGGAAATTCCGATCGTCTGTATGCAACTTCATTGATCCCGGCTCGTCGTACGTCTTGTACGTCACCGCGTTCTTAACGGTCGGAATTTTACCGACAAGATTTGTGTGACCGTGTGTATGCAACACAAGTTTGAGCCAACATTCTGTCATAAAAAAATCCACGGTTTTCTCGTCGGAATTTCCGATTGTGTGTACGCGGCATAAGAGTAAAAATGTACTGCTCCCGAGCTCCCTTGTATGGTCCAAATCATAGACAAAGATCACATGGTCTTTAGCCACCAGGAGCATTGGGGAACTTTCACACCACTGAAGACTGCGGAGTCCACTGAACTCAGAAAGACTCTGCCCCGTATTAGTAAGATAACGTTCAGGGAACCACAACCAGGTAGCAGAGTATAGAGTATGCAAAACATGTCCATTTGCATATATATTTACAGACTAAACATAGAAACAAGTTTTTTTAGAATATTGTTCATAAGAATATTTGCATTGAGCTGATAGCTTTTACATGTTTATTCAAAACACATGACACAGTATTATTCCCCTTTAAAATGTAATATTAACTTATCTGAATGACTGGATCCCTACCTGAAGAACACATTTCATTTATTCTCTGTAACTGCTGAAACCAATTTCAGAGTGAATAAATCAATCTTGCATGGGTTGCAGTGCCTACAGTCATGCCTTTGTGTGTGCAATATTAATTACCATCGACTTAAGATGCGACCTTGAGCAAGGTTTTTACATTTCCATTTCCAGAACTTCTGCACAAAGCTTGACTGGCCAGGTTAATTAGGAAACACCATTAAATATGTGGAAATGAGTAGAACATCAATATATATTTAAACGTTTAGCTAAAATTAGATGACAGTGGAGTTATTTAAATTGGGTGGGACAATAAAAGTTTTATTTTTAAAGTAGAACAAAAAAAAAAAAACAGAGAAAGAACCTCTACAAGTATTCCTGTGAGGAAAAGGTCTGCTTAACATTTGTAGTAAGTGCTGGGGCATGTGAATTCTTATCAGCATTTTACTAGGAGATAAGTATAGACAGGGCCGTTTGATGAATTTGGGGGCCCTAAGCAAAATGGACATGGAGGCCCCCCGAAGCCCCCCCCCCACGCACTCACGCAAAGCCTACAGGAACCACAGCATAGCAAAACAGTTTAAGCTCACCCACACTTTATATAAATAAAAAAGGTTTACAGTGCAAATACTGCTGTTGCATATAATCCAACATACTTAAAACACATACACACTCACATTAACATTAAGATGCTGTTTAGGACTGTTTATGGACAGTGGGATGTACAGGGGGACCGTGGGATGGACAGGGGGACCGTGGGATGGACAGGGGGACTCTGCACTGTAATATCCACATCATATCCCCCACTTTAATATCCACATCATCTCCCCCACTGTAATATCCACATCATCTCCCCCACTGTAATATCCACATCATCTCCCCCACTGTAATGTCCAGATCTCCCCCCTGTAAAGTCCACATCTCCCCCTGTAATGTCCACATCTCCTCCCTGTCATGTCCACATCTCCCCACATCTCACCTTGGCCGCTGCCACCGGGTGTACCAAGATGGCCACCGCTCCGGAGCTAGGCCGAAGCCGCGGCCTTTCCTATGGCCGCAATCCTCATGGCGGAAATCCAGGACAGTGACAGACAGCAGGCAGGCACCATAGGCTGGGGCCCCAGGCCAGCTTGCGGCCCCAAGCAATTGCTTGTTTTGCCTGTCCTGTTTCGTACTCATGGTGGTCTCGAAAGGACTTGGTTTGGATGTTTTCATTGCAAAGACTGTACAGCGCTGGGCACGATGTAGGCCACATAGTAAATATTGCCAGAATGGGGAGAAAGGTATATATTTTACCAGGTAGGCTGCATTCAGGGGGTTGGGGAGTTTATTTAAGGAATAGTAGGATTTTTAAAACAGCTTACCTGTAAAATCCTTTTCTTGGAGTACATCACGGGACACAGAGCAGCATAGTCATTACTATGTGGGTTATATAGAATTACCTTCAGGTGCTGGCACTGGCAACTTCCAAAACAGGAAGTACCCTCCCCTATATAAGCCCCTCCCATCCGGGAGTACCTCAGTTTTGTAGCAAAGCAATACGTGTCCCCAAAAGAGGGGTGGGAGCTCTGTGTCCCGTGATGTACTCCAAGAAAAGGATTTTACAGGTAAGCTGTTTTAAAAATCCTACTTTCTTGTTCATACATCACGGGACACAGAGCAGCATAGTCATTACTATGTGGGACGTCCCAAAGCAATGCCACATGAGGGGGGGGATACACCATACATAAGCTGGGCGCCATCAGGCATGAGGATCTTTTGCGGCCTGCAACACACTGCGCCCAAAGGCGACATCCTCCTGACTTCTAACGTCCACCTGGTAGAACCTAGTAAACGTGTGTACTGAAGACCATGTTGCGGCCTTACAAATTTGCGCCAGGGAGGCCTGGTGATGCACTGCCCATGAAGTTCCAACTGCTCTCGTGGAGTGCGCCCTAACTTTGAACGGAGGCGGTCTACTTCTCAAGCCATAGGCTTGTATTATGACCTGTCGAATCCACTTGGCTAAAGTAGATTTTGATGCTGCCTGACCCTTTCTGGGGCCTTCCGGCAGAACAAACAAAGAATCCGTTCTACGAATCTGAGCAGTGGCCTTTAGATAAGCTTTAACTGCTCTTACTACATCCAAAGAATGCAATAACTTTTCCTCTACCGAGCTTGGTTTGGGGAAAAAAGAAGGAAGAACCACATCCTGGTTCAAGTGAAACCTCGATACCACCTTAGGAAGAAAAGCTGGGTGAGGACGTAATACTACTCTGTCCTTATGGATAACCAGATATGGCTCTTTACAGGACATGGCGGCTAATTCCGACACTCTTCTAGCCGAGCATATGGCTACTAAAAATATCAATTTCCTGGTGAGTAGAACCAAGGAAATGTGCCGCAAAGGTTCAAATGGCTGCTTCTGCAGAACCGACAGAACCAAATTTAGATCCCATGGGCATATGGGAGCCTTAATCGGTGGAATAATACGAGTCACACCTTGCATAAAGGATTTGACAAGTAAATGCATAGCCAGGGGCCTTTGAAATAGTATTGACAAGGCCGAAACCTGGCCCTTGATAGTACTTAAGGCAAACTTCCTGTCTACAGCCCACTGCAGGAAGTCCAGAATTCTGCCTATAACGTACTTACGTGGATACCATTTTCTGGCCTCGCACCAAGTGATGTACGCCTTCCAAACTCTATAGTAGATCTGCCTGGATACAGGCTTCCTGGCATTGATTATAGTTGATACCACAGAGTTAGAGAGACCTCTCTTCTTTAGGATGTGGGATTCAATAGCCAGGCCGTTAAACTTAGAGTTAGTAAGGAAGGGTGGTATATCGGTCCTTGCGAAAGCAGGTCCGGACGACGTGGAAGGGTCCAAGGACTCCCCACAGACATTTTGATGATCTCCGCGTACCAGGCCCTTCGGGGCCACGCTGGAGCCACCAGGATCACCGGCTTCTTCTCCAACCTGACTCTGCGAAGGAGTCGAGGCAACAATTGTAGCGGAGGGAATGCATATATCAGTCTGAACTGATCCCAAGGGAACACCAGAGCATCCGAGCCGCAAGCGAGGGGATCCCTTGTCCGGGAGACAAATCTGTCCACCTTTGCGTTGAATCTGGATGCTAGCAGATCTACATCCGGTGTTCCCCACCGCTGACATATTGCTCGGAAGACCTCGGGATGAAGGGACCATTCCCCTGGGCATAACTGTTGGCGACTCAGAAAGTCCGCCTTCCAATTCTCCACCCCTGGAATGAAGACAGCTGATATACATGGGACATGCTTTTCTGCCCATTCCAGGATGTGACTTACTTCCCTCTGGGCTGCACGACTCCTGGTGCCTCCCTGATGATTGATATATGCCACTGCTGTGGCATTGTCTGATTGAATTCTGACAGGGGACCCTTGGAGTCTGGATGTCCAGGCTACTAGGGCGTACTGGGCTGCTCGTATCTCTAAGAGATTGATGGGCAGGGTTTTTACTACATTTGACCATCTGCCCTGGAGAGACCATTGCTCCAGTACTGCCCCCCAGCCTATAAGGCTGGCATCTGTAGTGACCACCTTCCAAGATATCGGGCTGAAGGGTTTTCCCTTCTGGAGATTCTGGGGGATCAACCACCAGCAGAGACTCTTCCGAACGGAAGGGGACAAAGCCATCGGGAAGTCTAGAGCCTGAACTTTTCCGTTCCAGGCTGACAATATGGCCCTTTGTAAATTCCTTGAGTGGAATTGGGCGTATGGCACAGCTTCGAATGATGCTACTATCTTTCCTAGCAGCCTCATGCACAGGCGTATGGACGGCTGTCTTTTTGCACAAAGCAGACGGACCAAGGCCCTCAAAGAGGATACCTTGTCTAGAGGTAAGAAAATCTTCCTCTGGTCTGAATCCAGCCGTAGCCCTAGATATACCAGGTTTTTCACTGGCTGTAGGGCTGACTTGTCCAGGTTGATGACCCAACCGTGAGACTCTAGATACTTGATTGTATCGACAATTACCACTTCTAGCTTGGCAACTGAGTGGTCCATCAACAACAGGTCGTCTAGGTATGCCATTATCGTTACACCCCGTGTTCTTAGATCGGCCAACAGTGGGGCCAGAATTTTTGTGAACACTCGTGGTGCTGTGGCCAGACTGAATGGTAAGGCTCTGAACTGAAAATGGCGCCCTTCTACTGCAAAGCGTAGGAATTTTTGATGACCTGGAAAGATGGGAACATGCAAGTAAGCATCTTTGATGTCGATCGAGGCTAACCATTCCTCCCCTTGTAGGGCAGCGGTGACCGATCGGATCGACTCCATCCGGAAAGACCGGACGTTTAGAAATTTGTTTAGACTCTTTAGGTCCAATATGGGTCTTATGTCCCCGTTTGGCTTCGGGACTGTGAAAAGGTTTGAGTAGAAACCCAACCCCCACTCTTCCATAGGAACCTCCATAATTACTCCTTGGAGCAATAGTTGTTCTAACGCCAATAGGAGAGACCCTCTTTTCAGAGGGTCTCTTGGCATGCCTGACCACATAAAATGGGACGGAGGAGACTCTTTTAACTCCAACTTGTATCCCAGAGTTACTGCGGAGAGCACCCATCTGTCTTTGATGGTCTCCCGCCAGGTCTCTGCGAACAACTGAAGTCTTCCCCCCACCCGTTTGAGTGGGGGCAGCCCTTCATAGGCTTGACTTGGAGGCTGGTTTAGTACCTCTTCGGATCCAGGGCTTTTTATTACCCTGTGGCTGTCCCTGATTTTTACCTCCTGAGTTTGACCGAGGAGGCCGTCGGAACTGCTTAGTAGCAGACGTCGCAGGGATAGGAGAGGTAGTCCTCTTAAAAGATGGACCCCTAGACCTCTTTTTACTCGGTAAGAAAGTACTTTTACCACTGGAAATCTTCTGGATATACTTATCCAGGTCTTCGCCAAAAAGGCGTTCCCCATGAAATGGGAAGCTAACTAAGAGCTTCTTACAGGGAGCTTCAGCAGACCAGTTTTTGAGCCACAGAAGCCTACGCATATGTACCAAAGACAGCGTGAGGCGGGAGGCCTGATGGATAGAATCCTTGATGGCGTCAACCGCAAAGCATAATGCTCTAGGCAGATCAGCCAGAGCCTGGGCCTGCTGGTCTGGCAAATCCCTCAGGACCATTTTCATTTGATCCTTTAAAGCTTGGCAGACCCCAATAGCTGCCACTGCTGGCTGTGTAACAGCCCCTGCTGTGGAAAAAGCAGATTTTAATAAAGATTCCAATTTTTTATCCACTGGATCTTTGAACATTTGAACATTATCTACTGGACATGTCAGTGATTTGTTCACAGAAGAGATGGCTGCATCCACCGTAGGAACATTCCATCTCTGGGTGAACTTTTCCTCCATGGGATAGATCACCGGAAACCTTTTAGGCGGAACAAATAGTTTATCAGGATGTTCCCAGTCCTGGTATATAAGTCCTTCCAATAATGGATGTATTGGAAAGGAGCAATTAACCTGGGGAGCTTTTAGCGACCCCAATGAGGAGACAGCAGTAGTTGATGGTTCAACAAGAGGCATTTTAAATGCAGATCGAACCATGTCAGTTAGGGTCTGGACCCACAATCTTTCAGTCTGTGATGCTGAAAATGGTTCATCTACTGTCGATTCCTCAAAAACAGAGCTAACCTCCTCCTGATCCCCTTCAGGTAGGTCGGTCCCTTCCTGGGACTGTTGCTCTGCCAACAGGCACTCTAATGGAGGTGATGGAGATCTGGCGCGCTTTCTTTCCTGTAGAGAAGAAGCGATCAATGCAGCCAATCTCTGCTCCAATCCCTCCAGAGTTGAGGAAAAAACCTCCTCTGTTATATATGCAGGAGCAGGTGGACTGAGGACAGCCGCAGTACCTGGCACTCCCAGGGGTTCCTTATGGGTATTAACCTCTGATTTCTCAGGGGAGGAGGGTGCAGATGACTGCTCCAGATCCTCAGAGCCCGATGGAGACCCCCTACACTTCCTGAGAGGTATATCTCGGAGTTTTTTAGGCGGCATATTCCTTAATTTAAAGCTGAGGTATTCCAGCCGCAATACACCCCTTACTGAAATAGTCTAATGCAATTTGCTGCTATGTACATCAGTGGGTGTCTACTAATGCGTCTTTCTGGGGATGCCTGTATCAACCGCCCGCTGTAAGCCCCTATACCATGCTACCAGCTCCTTTTCATGCTCTGTGTCCATAGCAAGCAGCGTGGACTGAGTCCTTTTATCTTGCTGGGACGCCCGCACATGCGCAGAAGCGCTGGGCGCACAGAGCGCGTCATCCGCCAGGCTCCGCCCCCTTTTTTGAAGCTAAATCTTATAAAAGGAAAGCATGTGTGCGTGCGCGCGCGCGTGCACGTGTGCGCTCTTGGCGCCATGTAGGGAGAGGAGCCAGGGTCCCTGTTTCACCAGGACTCGGGGATGGAAGGAAACTACTTGGCAGCATGACAGAGGAATGCAGCTTCCCTGATAGAGAGCTCACTCATCTGCCTGGACTTTCACCATGGAAGGAATAGTCCCAAGAAAAAAGACGTTCCACAGCGGCCTCTAGTGGACAAACACAGGTACCGCACCTTTGTCTTTTTTTTTTTTTTTTTTTAAAACCTCCTTTATGAAAAAACATTTCCAGGTTTACAGTTTTTTTAAAACTTCCCTTATGAAAAAAAATTTCTAGGATTTCTTAGGCATATACAGCTATTAGCGGGAATACCCTTTAGGTAACAGGCAGAAAGACATATTAGGCTTGGGGGTCCCCTCAATAGAACCAAGTTCCTGAGGGGCCCCCACTTACCTTTTCCCCGCCGCAGGACTTTGTTTGGTCCACAGAAGCCCAAACTTCACCTCTCACGGCAGGCATTGTACTAGACCTTCAGGGACCGGGTTCCCAAGGATTCCACTCCCCTGGACCTGTATAGCACCCTGCACAGATAGCCTCTTGGTTTTGGGTATGACCAGAGCTCTGGATCCCAGGGTCCAGCCCTCCTAAGAGAGGCATTACAGGCAAAACCCTGCTCTTCTCTGCAAGGCCCGGGTACCGACCGTTTAGCTATGAAGCTTTTTTGGTCGGATCCGGAATAGCTTGCTAAGGCCCAGAGAACCTGTACACAAGCCCAGATGAATACATGTTAACCTTGGCCAACACCTTAGACACTGGCAAAAAACTGAGGTACTCCCGGATGGGAGGGGCTTATATAGGGGAGGGTACTTCCTGTTTTGGAAGTTGCCAGTGCCAGCACCTGAAGGTAATTCTATATAACCCACATAGTAATGACTATGCTGCTCTGTGTCCCGTGATGTATGAACAAGAAAACTGTACTAAAGGTACAGCTGTCCTTTAAACCTGAAACTAAGACATATGTGATGGTCTTTAAAGCTAAAACCAAATCTCCCTAATGCTACCCCTGCTTTCTCACTATCCAGCGGGGCTCTGTACCTATCTTACTCTCAAAACACATTGAATGACGCAGAAATTCTTATTTACATAATTCTGTGTCAAGCTGCCCAAATCTCACAGGGTTTCAGTATCCAATAAAATATGTCGCCCTCCTCAGGATGACTGCCTGGAGCCCATAGCAGGGGACAATTAGTCCTTAATGGGCTCCCCTCAACCTGAAGAAACAGCACAATGCCACCTTCAGGTTGGAGGATATACTGTAGCCTCCACCTGCCTGCAACCTGATATCACAAAGCTTTGTCAGCCAGCAGAAGTAGGCTGTAAGGCTGGATTCACACCTATGCATTTTTACTCTTTAGTGCTTTTTGCATTTTGCAGATTTGCTCTACAGAATGTGTTCCATAGGAAACCATGTTAAATGGGCTGTAGTGCAAATCTGCAAAATGCAAAAAGCACTAAAAATGCATAGGTGTGAATCAAGCTTAAGAGGGAATTTGTAGTCCTGAAATGTAAGTGCAACAGATACAGGTTTATTATCACTGCTTTTGATGAATAAGGTGAAGATGTGCTCACTTTAATCATCAAATCATATTCAAGCAATCCTGTATTTTCCCTTGCATGTGTGTATGCAAACTGAACATAACTTAATAATATTCATATTGCTAAGTGAGCATTTTCTACTTCTAAAAGAAGTAAAACCAACTTAATGTCAAGGAGAAAGATACCAACAAATTAGAAGGTTAAAAATGGGGTTGGCGTATACAAGTTTTCAAGTTAAAATAAAACATGGAGTCAGAATATAACTGGTGTCAGGAAAATGTACCACCACACCATTTTTTTATGGTTATTGTCATTCTGCTGTGGACTGTTACAGGTTTGCTTTGGATAGTCATAGCAGCTGGTAGGGTACAAGGTCCTTGGAGGTGGTCATTATGAACAAATGTAAATTGATAAGGACACTTTATAGGACCTTTATTTCATATAGTTCATTGACTGTGAATTGGAGGTCATTAATTGTATCTGCTGCTTTTGGAGAAATAGTCTCTGAGTCATAATTGTTCATCTGGAGGCCTACCTTACAGGTTTACGTAGATATTCTTTTAAGCAGAAATGGCTACAAGGACGCTGGGCACCATTTCTATTCTTATTGCATTGAGTATTAATCTATTATTTATACAATTTGTTAATTAAAAGCTGTGATGGTCATTAACCTCCATTTTGTGTCTTGTGTGGGTTACTTACATATTGAAAAGCAGTGGAGTGGTGGTCAGGCAGTATGGGAGAAAAATGAATCTTTAATACCCTAGTCATGTTCTAAAAATACAATCTGGGTCAGGTTTTATTTAGACTATGTAGACTTCCATTGAGGATACTTCCTTACCTGTAACAGGTTTCCAGGTGAATACTCTTTCTCATTAAGGACCAGTTGGGATCCATACCAAAACGCCAAAGCATAACAGAGGAATATGATAAACCACATGTATCCAGTGAAGAATCCCATAATAATACCTTTCCTTATTCCCCAGCGCTGAGCATAAACAAGGTTCTTGTCATACCTGTGTGAAAAGAAACAAAATACAAACTTAAAACACATCACACATACAACATAACCACATAGACTTACTGCCCAGCGATCTACCACCAGTTTCTCTTTTGAGCTGGATGTTGTCAAGTAGACATGTGCATTCGTTTTCGTCCAAATGCATTTTCGTCCGAATTTCAGCTATTTTCGTTATCGTTTTAACAAACGAAAACGAAAGCACAGAATCCGAAAACCGAAAGATCAGACATAAACAAATGCTTTATTTTCGTTTTCGTTGCTACAACAGTTCGATATAGATAGGAGATTCGACGTGACGCTGACAATAACAATCTGTGTCTATCGAACCTGTGGTCGAATGTGCCTAGCCTTAACTCTATTAGTCCAAGATTATTCTACATAGGAGAGAAAAGATTCGACATTATAGAGAGAAAAGATTCGACATAGGAGAGAAAGATTCGACATAGGAGAGAAAACATTCGACATAGGAGAGAAAAGATTTGACATAGGAGAGAAAAGATTTGACATAGGAGAGAAAAGATTCGACATAGGAGAGAAAAGATTCGACATTATAGAGAGAAAATATTCGACATAGGAGAGAAAAGATTCGACATAGGAGAGAAAAGATTTGTTATTATAGAGAGAAAAGATTCGACATAGAGAGAAAAGATCACTGCTGGAATTGGGTGGGGGAAGTAAAATAAAAATAAAGTTGATGATGAATGTTATTGGCTGATTGTAACCAAAGAGGAGGAGCAGTAAAATAGCTAGAATGACGAAGATTCAACAAAGCATCGAAAGTTAGAAGATTCGACGGTGCAGCAAAACTGTACGACGCTGCAATCGTACATTTCCGGTCAAATGCATCCGCCCATAGGCTATAGAAGAATTCTAATGTTGGTTGACTAGTAATAGTAATGAATAAATATAATTATTACTAGTCATACAACATTAGAATTCTTCTATAGCTTGTGGGCGGAACATTCGACCGGAAATGTATGATTGCAGCGTCGTACAGTTTCACTGCTCCGTCGAATCTTCTTTGAAAATTCGACAGACACCATAAGCCTTCAATGACAGATTTGACCTTAATTAATTCAGATTTTCGGACGAATGCAATTTCTAACGAAAAACAAAATAAATAAAAACGAATTTCGGGAGTAACTAAATAAATGAATTTTTCGTCCGAAAACGAAATTCCGAAACGAAATATTTCAGTGTGCACATGTCTATTGTCAAGCATTATTTAAGCAACTTCTTGTGAGTGCAGGGCATCAAGGATCCACCCGCCGGGGGTGCGTTGCCACATCACCCTGCACACGTAATTGAAGTATGCAGGGCCTAATGTTGACATCATCATGTTAGCAATAATCTGTTTCATTAAGGACCATCCAGAGCTGGACAAAGAGGCAAAGAGGACAACATTTGTCACATTACTGGTCAGAAGACATTTATAAAAAATGAATAAGTAAAAAACTGTAAAAAAACATGCAGGTTGTGGAGACTGGAACTGGGCTTTAAACAAAAGTTACAATGCTAGGACCACAAAAGTTGTTTTTTTGCCATTAAAATGTATTGACTGGGAAGCTATTTTTGAAAGTCGCAAGCAAAAAATTTCCATCCATTACATCTTTAAATAGAATTGATTGAAGATATGATTAAATAATAAATAACAAACCTCTCAACTTCTTTTAACTCGCCACCAAAAGCTGCAACAGTTCTAATACCAGACAGAACTTCATCAGCAACTGCCCCGGCCTTAGCATATGCCTGCAGTTCTCTTCCTGTCAATTTTGCAACAGCCTTGGAAAAACAAACAAATTCAGAATGTGTATAAATATAATTGAGGACAATAGGGCTCCATGTACACAGAAGCTGATAAACTGCAGTTTATTGGCGTTTTGGCGTTTTTTAAAAAAAAACATTAACTGCACTCTATGTTAGCCTATGTGTTCATGTGCAGCAGTGGAGTTAATGGGCTTTTTTCTGAACGGAAGAAATTTGCGTTCAAAGTGCCGTTTTTGCGGCAGAAAAAAAATGGAAAAATACACTCAAAACGCTGGGCGCGAGCGTTTTTTATCGTTTTTTGATCCATTGAAAAAAAAAAAAAGCTAAAAAACGCTACACTGAAAAACGCTAATAAACGCTTGTAAAAAAAACGCTGATAAAAGCTAGCTTTTTCTGCTGCTTTAAAAACGACTGTTTTTGAGCTTCTGTGTACATGGAGCCTAAAGACTTCATGATTACTACATGATTAAAGACGTCTTACCAATGCCATAAGAGCAGCTCCTAGTCCAATCAGTGGGCTTACAGCGATGATAACCAAGGTCAATTTCCAGCCATTGACAAATCCTAACAAGAAGCCGGCAAGAAATGTGGTAAATCTCTGGACGAATATCCCAACTTGGTCAGCAATGGCATCATTAATTTTGTTTATATCACTGAGAAAACACAGAAAGAAATCACGTGTTAGATTTATAAAAATTTGAAAAATAATGAAGAAATGTATTTAGTTACATAAGTACGCAGAGATTTTGATTTACTAATGTCGAGGTGACATTGCCACCAAGATAAGGCAGCGTTCTTTCTCTATTGATGACATAATGATGTGCCAGTGCTCCTGTATTCATATGCATGATTTCTGCTTTATAGCTTACTGTGAATGATGTGTCAACCAATAAGAATATAATGTTTCCAGCACAAGGCATTATGTTAAATGTAAAATCAGGAATTGGATTTTGTTGATTGTAGAATAAAACATCTGAATTGTGAAAAAATATTTAAATAAACTGGAAAATCTGATTACAACCAATAGATGATCATTCCCTTTTCAGTAAGTGAGTGAGTGAAAAATTTGTATAGCGCTAACAAATGCGAACTAAATCGTCTCAAGGCGCTTAGCATCCAGTAGCTTCATGATCCATCAGAAGAGGTGGGTCTTAAGTTTTTTCCTAAAGGCCCGATGGTTTTCTTCCATACGGATATCCGTGGGTAGCGCGTTCCATAGCCGTGGTCCTTGGACTGCAAATCTTCGTTCTCCCTTTGATTTGTAGCGAAATTTGGGGATGTGAAGGAGGTTTTGGTTTGTTGATCGGAGACTGCGTTTGGGGGTGTAATGCTTTATCTTATCTTCAGTAAATAAAAGGGCTTGAAGTTTTTACTCTGCATGTACTTGTAGGCAGGTGCAGTGTATTTTCTGCATTGTAAATAGCGTTTGACCGCAGCAGCATTGCAGTTGGAGGGGAAATCAAGGGAAATAAGGTTCCTCTATGGTTTCCTGGGTCACTGGGCAATCTGATTGGATGCTGCCACCTCATGTGACTCTGGCAGCCACCTTGGGTCAGGCAGAACTTATTTAAGGCCCTGGCTCCCAGGCTTGGCGCGCATTTTAAATGTGGGTAGTGTAGGGTCAGATCACCCATCTTAACAGGGACAGTGATTAGCGGTAGGGAGAGGTTCCAGATGAGTAGGAAAAGGATAGGGACATGCCATCCTTCCTGGAGAGCTCCCCATTTGGGTACAGATTGGCCAGGCCACTTTTTACCCCTCAAGACAGATGGTGTCAGCACATCCGAGACCTGCTCTACTACACATCTGTGAGTGTTCCCAGTTAGGCACCTTACCGCCGGGCTTGTTGTGAATTGCTAAACCCAACGTTAATTCAAGTTCTATTCTCTGCAACCGGACTCTGAGCCCTGGTTCACACCAATGCAATTTGTAATGCAATTTCACAGTCCAAAATGGTATGACAATTTGCACCCCATTGCCAGAAATGAAACCATTCAAATCGTTGTGACTCAAGTCACAGCGACTCTGAAAAAGGTTTCTGCACTACTTTTTTTTGTGATTTCATTGCTACTTGCATTGACTTCTGTTAAATGAAGTCACAGGCCGCAATTAAATGGCATCTCAAAATCGCACTGGTTGGCGAGTGTGAACCAGGGCTGAGTGTTGACTGCCGCCACAGCACGCTGCACCTCCCCACATACTACTAACATCCTTCTCCTTCTGGACCAAGATAAGAAAACGGATCCCAGTGGAACATAGCTTGAATGAGGATGGAAAGATGTTCTGTCTGTCATTGTCAGTGAGTCACCTGATAGTGTGCCACCTTAATCTCACACCTATGAGAGTTACATCAAGCAAAAGGGCTTACTCAGACATTCTGGTGTTCAGCTCTCCAACGGATGTGCAGTCAAACCAACCAATCTCCATCCTCATTATCTTGCGGAAGTAGAGCTTCCTTATTCTCTGGATCTGCCTGGCTGCAGAAGTGACCCAGCAGCTAATCTGTGGGAGAGAGATGGTGAGAATACATGCTATTGAAGGAAAGTATACAGTAAATACAACACTACCTAGCCTTTATATCCAGTAAACTCTATCAGCGCAACCCACTAGTGTATAGTGTAAAAATTATGTGTATAAACAATATGTTATGAGAAACTGCTAGTAATCGTAATTACACGTACATACAGTGATGTGCGAAAAAACAAATATATATCAAGTGCAAGATAAATAAAACTATTCCACCTAGTTGCTGCTATCAGTATAAATTTATGCTTCAGTAAATTAAAATTGTGACACAATGAAAACGTCCATGTGTATAGTCCCAATATCAAATGATTGCAAAGTCAACAGATGACATCAAGGATTCAATCTTCGCCCAAAACAGTGCACAAATATATCCAAAAATGCTGGTACTCTCTTCCACCAATGTGCTCTGGGGTCAGACATAGCAGGTCCCCTTAAAGGGGTAATCAATAGAACGACCCGGGGTGCTGTTAACATGTATTCCCTCTGTTTCGCCCTCTTCCTCCTTACTGGCTTCACCAGTCTTGAGTCTCCCTCGAGGACATTGGGTATATAATGGGGACAAAAACACTGAATCTAGTGCTCTCTGTTGCAAAAAAAATGAATTCCTCCAATAAAAGCAGTATACTACTGCTGAAGAAGTCACCCCCATTTAACGTAACGCGTATAGGAGGAGGAGTCTCAGTTGGTGACGTCATCCCACGGTCATCTCGTTTTTACATATTTGAATAGCTCGCACTGCTTAAGTGAGTACTTGTGAGTATCCTGTATACTGCTTTAATTGGAGGAATAGGTATTGCAACAGAGAGCACTAGACCTGGTGTTTTTGTCCCCATTATATACCCGATGTCCTTGAGGGAGACTCGAGACCGGTGAAGCCAGTAAGGAGGAAGAGGATGATATGGAGGGATTACATGTTAACAGCACGCCGGGTCGATCTATTGTGTCTGACCCACTGGCAAAAAAGGTGTCAGATTGTAAGGTGAACGGCTAGAGCACATTGGTGAAGCAGAGCACCAGCATTTTTGAATAAATTTGTGCACTGTTTTGGGTGAAGAGTGAATCCTTGATGTCATCTGTTGACTTTGCAATCATTTGATATTGGGACTATACACTAGGGATGGGCCCGGTGCTCGATTCGAACCCATGTTCGAATCGAGCATCGGGCGTTCGCTCGCTCGTCGAGCCCAGAACTATTTGGGCCGTTCGCATCACATTCGTGTGATGCGAGCGGCCCCGCAATGCATTGCGGCCGGCGCGGCCGGCGCAGTGCATTGCTGGCTGATGATTGGCCAAGCATGCACTGTGACCCCGCATGCTTGGCCAATCACAGCGCCCGAAACTCGGAGAGCAATAATTGGCTACAGGCAGGACGCCTGTAGCCAATTACAGCTCAGGGGCTTTAGTACACGCCCCACCATTTAAAAGGCCGCCACGCCATCGGCCCCGGTCACATGAGTTCCGGCTTTAGGAGAGATTAGTCTGCTGATTCTGTCTTTGCTTGATACTGAAAGATTTGCTCTTCTTTGCTAAACCATTGGCTATTTCTTTGCTAAACCATTGCTACCTAAGTCATTGATCGTTCATTGCTGCTGATTGCACAGTTAGTGTGTTATTAGCTGCTGCTGGGGATTAGTCTGGTGTGTGCTTACTGTTAGTACAGTATTGCAGTAGTACCAACCGCAGTGCTGTTAGCACAGCATTGCACCCCAACAGCACCCATAGGACTTCTAGTGTGTTAGTGGCAGCAAACAGAGCTCCTATATTTTCTTCTCAGCAGCACCCATAGGACTTCTAGTGTGTTAGTGGCATCACACAGAGCTCCTATATTTTCTTCTCAGCAGCACCCATAGGACTTCTAGTGTGTTAGTGGCAGCAAACAGAGCTCCTATATTTTCTTCTCAGCAGCACCCATAGGACTTCTAGTGTGTTAGTGGCAGCAAACAGAGCTCCTATATTTTCTTCTCAGCAGCACCCATAGGACTTCTAGTGTGTTAGTGGCACCAAACAGAGCTCCTATATTTTCTTCTCAGCAGCACCCATAGGACTTCTAGTGTGTTAGTGGCATCACACAGAGCTCCTATATTTTCTTCTCAGCAGCACCCATAGGACTTCTAGTGTGTTAGTGGCAGCAAACAGAGCTCCTATATTTTCTTCTCAGCAGCACCCATAGGACTTCTAGTGTGTTAGTGGCAGCAAACAGAGCTCCTATATTTTCTTCTCAGCAGCACCCATAGGACTTCTAGTGTGTTAGTGGCAGCAAACAGAGCTCCTATATTTTCTTCTCAGCAGCACCCATAGGACTTCTAGTGTGTTAGTGGCATCACACAGAGCTCCTATATTTTCTTCTCAGCAGCACCCATAGGACTTCTAGTGTGTTAGTGGCAGCAAACAGAGCTCCTATATTTTCTGCTCAGCAGCACCCATAGGACTTCTAGTGTGTTAGTGGCATCACACAGAGCTCCTATATTTTCTTCTCAGCAGCACCCATAGGACTTCTAGTGTGTTAGTGGCATCACACAGAGCTCCTATATTTTCTTCTCAGCAGCACCCATAGGACTTCTAGTGTGTTAGTGGCAGCAAACAGAGCTCCTATATTTTCTTCTCAGCAGCACCCATAGGACTTCTAGTGTGTTAGTGGCAGCAAACAGAGCTCCTATATTTTCTTCTCAGCAGCACCCATAGGACTTCTAGTGTGTTAGTGGCATCACACAGAGCTCCTATATTTTCTTCTCAGCAGCACCCATAGGACTTCTAGTGTGTTAGTGGCAGCAAACAGAGCTCCTATATTTTCTTCTCAGCAGCACCCATAGGACTTCTAGTGTGTTAGTGGCATCACACAGAGCTCCTATATTTTCTTCTCAGCAGCACCCATAGGACTTCTAGTGTGTTAGTGGCAGCAAACAGAGCTCCTATATTTTCTTCTCAGCAGCACCCATAGGACTTCTAGTGTGTTAGTGGCAGCAAACAGAGCTCCTATATTTTCTTCTCAGCAGCACCCATAGGACTTCTAGTGTGTTAGTGGCAGCAAACAGAGCTCCTATATTTTCTTCTCAGCAGCACCCATAGGACTTCTAGTGTGTTAGTGGCATCACACAGAGCTCCTATATTTTCTTCTCAGCAGCACCCATAGGACTTCTAGTGTGTTAGTGGCAGCAAACAGAGCTCCTATATTTTCTTCTCAGCAGCACCCATAGGACTTCTAGTGTGTTAGTGGCAGCAAACAGAGCTCCTATATTTTCTTCTCAGCAGCACCCATAGGACTTCTAGTGTGTTAGTGGCATCACACAGAGCTCCTATATTTTCTTCTCAGCAGCACCCATAGGACTTCTAGTGTGTTAGTGGCAGCAAACAGAGCTCCTATATTTTCTTCTCAGCAGCACCCATAGGACTTCTAGTGTGTTAGTGGCAGCAAACAGAGCTCCTATATTTTCTTCTCAGCAGCACCCATAGGACTTCTAGTGTGTTAGTGGCAGCAAACAGAGCTCCTATATTTTCTTCTCAGCAGCACCCATAGGACTTCTAGTGTGTTAGTGGCAGCAAACAGAGCTCCTATATTTTCTTCTCAGCAGCACCCATAGGACTTCTAGTGTGTTAGTGGCATCACACAGAGCTCCTATATTTTCTTCTCAGCAGCACCCATAGGACTTCTAGTGTGTTAGTGGCAGCAAACAGAGCTCCTATATTTTCTGCTCAGCAGCACCCATAGGACTTCTAGTGTGTTAGTGGCATCACACAGAGCTCCTATATTTTCTTCTCAGCAGCACCCATAGGACTTCTAGTGTGTTAGTGGCAGCAAACAGAGCTCCTATATTTTCTTCTCAGCAGCACCCATAGGACTTCTAGTGTGTTAGTGGCATCACACAGAGCTCCTATATTTTCTTCTCAGCAGCACCCATAGGACTTCTAGTGTGTTAGTGGCAGCAAACAGAGCTCCTATATTTTCTTCTCAGCAGCACCCATAGGACTTCTAGTGTGTTAGTGGCAGCAAACAGAGCTCCTATATTTTCTTCTCAGCAGCACCCATAGGACTTCTAGTGTGTTAGTGGCAGCAAACAGAGCTCCTATATTTTCTTCTCAGCAGCACCCATAGGACTTCTAGTGTGTTAGTGGCAGCAAACAGAGCTCCTATATTTTCTTCTCAGCAGCACCCATAGGACTTCTAGTGTGTTAGTGGCAGCAAACAGAGCTCCTATATTTTCTTCTCAGCAGCACCCATAGGACTTCTAGTGTGTTAGTGGCAGCAAACAGAGCTCCTATATTTTCTTCTCAGCAGCACCCATAGGACTTCTAGTGTGTTAGTGGCAGCAAACAGAGCTCCTATATTTTCTTCTCAGCAGCATCCATAGGACTTCTAGTGTGTTAGTGGCATCACACAGAGCTCCTATATTTTCTTCTCAGCAGCACCCATAGGACTTCTAGTGTGTTAGTGGCATCACACAGAGCTCCTATATTTTCTTCTCAGCAGCACCCATAGGACTTCTAGTGTGTTAGTGGCAGCAAACAGAGCTCCTATATTTTCTGCTCAGCAGCACCCATAGGACTTCTAGTGTGTTAGTGGCATCACACAGAGCTCCTATATTTTCTTCTCAGCAGCACCCATAGGACTTCTAGTGTGTTAGTGGCAGCAAACAGAGCTCCTATATTTTCTTCTCAGCAGCACCCATAGGACTTCTAGTGTGTTAGTGGCATCACACAGAGCTCCTATATTTTCTTCTCAGCAGCACCCATAGGACTTCTAGTGTGTTAGTGGCAGCAAACAGAGCTCCTATATTTTCTTCTCAGCAGCACCCATAGGACTTCTAGTGTGTTAGTGGCAGCAAACAGAGCTCCTATATTTTCTTCTCGGCAGCACCCATAGGACTTCTAGTGTGTTAGTGGCATCACACAGAGCTCCTATATTTTCTTCTCAGCAGCACCCATAGGACTTCTAGTGTGTTAGTGGCAGCAAACAGAGCTCCTATATTTTCTTCTCAGCAGCACCCATAGGACTTCTAGTGTGTTAGTGGCATCACACAGAGCTCCTATATTTTCTTCTCAGCAGCACCCATAGGACTTCTAGTGTGTTAGTGGCAGCAAACAGAGCTCCTATATTTTCTTCTCAGCAGCACCCATAGGACTTCTAGTGTGTTAGTGGCAGCAAACAGAGCTCCTATATTTTCTTCTCAGCAGCACCCATAGGACTTCTAGTGTGTTAGTGGCAGCAAACAGAGCTCCTATATTTTCTTCTCAGCAGCACCCATAGGACTTCTAGTGTGTTAGTGGCAGCAAACAGAGCTCCTATATTTTCTTCTCAGCAGCACCCATAGGACTTCTAGTGTGTTAGTGGCATCACACAGAGCTCCTATATTTTCTTCTCAGCAGCACCCATAGGACTTCTAGTGTGTTAGTGGCAGCAAACAGAGCTCCTATATTTTCTTCTCAGCAGCACCCATAGGACTTCTAGTGTGTTAGTGGCAGCAAACAGAGCTCCTATATTTTCTTCTCAGCAGCACCCATAGGACTTCTAGTGTGTTAGTGGCAGCAAACAGAGCTCCTATATTTTCTTCTCAGCAGCACCCATAGGACTTCTAGTGTGTTAGTGGCATCACACAGAGCTCCTATATTTTCTTCTCAGCAGCACCCATAGGACTTCTAGTGTGTTAGTGGCATCACACAGAGCTCCTATATTTTCTTCTCAGCAGCACCCATAGGACTTCTAGTGTGTTAGTGGCAGCAAACAGAGCTCCTATATTTTCTTGTCAGCAGCACACATAGTACCTATAGTGTGTTAGTGTCAGCACCCATAGGACCTACTGTGTGTTGTGAGCACACATAGGAGTTCTATTTTTTATACTATATACACTACCGACTACAATGGCTGGAAGACCGCCAAGGAGAGGCAGAGCGTGCCGAGGCAAGAACACAGGGCAGGCAGGCTCTGTTTCTAGAGACAACAGTGCTGGCCGTGGACGTGGTCGTGCATCGTCATCAGCGCGTGGCCATGGGACACGCTTGTCTTTGTTTTCGGCAGCTGGACATGTGGAGCCGCATCATGCCGAAGGCTTGGTAGAATGGATGACCAAGCCCTCCTCATCCTCCTCATCCTCTCTCACCCAGGCTCAGGGTACTGGCAGAGCAGCTGCCAACGCGTACTCAATGGCATCATCAGCCACCCCTTCCCTAGACCCACCATGTCCTCCTGAGGAGTCCCCCGAACTGTTTGAGCACAGTGTTGGGTACATGCTCCAGGAGGATGCCCAACGATTCGAAGGCTCGGATGATGATACCCAGCTTGAGGAAGTCAGTAGTGTGCGCGCAGAGAAAGGGGATGCTGAAGGACAGCAATCTGGCAGTAGTGTTCCACCAGCTGCAGCTTACTGCCAGGTTTGCTCTAGTGGTGAAGAGGGAGGGGATGATGAGGTCACTGACTCCACGTGGGTGCCTGAAGGGAGAGAGGAGGAGGAGGAGGAGGATGCAGCGTCACATGTCCAATGAGGCAGGATGCCCCCTGGAGGCCAGCTAGAGGCCAGCACAGCAACTGTACCACACCGCAGAGCTCCGCCTGTGCAGGGCGCTGCCTCTGCACGTTATCACAAAAGTTCTTTGGTGTGGGCCTTTTTTGAGACGAGTGCATCAGATCGCACCACTGCTATTTGCAATATTTGTCTCAAGCGTATCTCGCGTGGCCAAAACATCAGCCGCTTGGGCACCACAAGCATGAGCAGACATATGTCGACCTGCCATGCAGCTCGTTGGCAAGCACACATAAAAGACCCACACCAAAGAACAAAGCGGACCTCTCCTTGCTCCTCATCAGCTGGGATCTCCATCCCCACTATATCTTCAGTCCTCTCTGAAAGCTGCTCTGAGAGGACTGAAGGTGTAGAATTAGGTGTGTCACAACCAAGTACTTGCAGTACACCGACGTCCGATTGTAGCAGGCAAATTTCCCTGCCCCAGCTGCTGGACCGTCGAAAGAAGTATACTCCCAGCCATCCACATGCCCAGCGGTTGAATGCTAGCTTGGCTAAATTGCTAGCACTTCAACTGCTGCCTTTTCAGTTGATAGACTCGGCCCCCTTCCGTGAGTTTGTTCAATGTGCGGTTCCTCAGTGGCAGGTTCCCAAACGCCACTTTTTCTCACGGAAGGCAATTCCGTCTCTCTACTGGCATGTGGAAGGCAATGTCCATGCCTCGCTGGACAGGGCGGTCAGCGGTAAGGTGCATATTACCGCTGACTCATGGTCCAGCAGGCATGGACAGGGACGTTATCTTTCTTTCACGGCCCATTGGGTCACTCTATTGGTAGCTGGGAGGGATGCAGGACAAGGTGCAGTAGTGTTGGAGGTTGTTCCGCCACCACGCCTCCAAAATGCTACTACTGGTTGTGACACACCTCTCTCCTCCACCCCCTCCTCTTCTTCTTCCTCCATGTCCTCTTCGAGTGCTCTGTCCTCGGAACCAGCGGTGCTCCGTAGGCGTACAAGGGGCTACGCGAGTACGCAGGCAAAAAGATGCCATGCCGTGCTTGCGCTGGTGTGTTTGGGGGACAGGAGCCACACTGGGCCAGAGGTTCTGGCAGCTCTGCAGGGGCAGGCCGAGAGGTGGTTGACGCCACGCCAGCTTAAGCCAGGAATGGTCGTTTCTGATAATGGCACCAACCTCCTCTCCGCCCTGCGACAGGGGCAGCTCACCCATGTGCCCTGTATGGCTCACGTCCTCAACCTGGTGGTGCAGCGGTTCTTGGGCAGGTTCCCAGGCTTACAGGATGTCCTGAGGCAGGCCAGGAAAGTCTGTGTGCATTTCCGCCGATCTTATAATGCCAGTGCTCGGCTGACTGAGCTGCAAAAGGAGCTGAACCTGCCCAAGAACCGCCTAATATGTGACATGCCCACCAGGTGGAACTCAACGTTGGCCATGCTGCAGCGACTGCACACGCAGCAGAGGGCCATCAATGAGTACCTTTGCGACTACGGCACCAGGACAGGGTCAGGGGAGCTTGGCTTTTTTTCCCCACGCCAGTGGAGCATGATCAGGGATGCATGCACTGTCCTCTCACCATTTGAGGAGGCCACGAGGATGGTGAGCAGTGACAGTGCATGCATCAGTGACACTGTACCTCTTGTCCACCTGTTGGAGCATACGCTGCGTGGGATAATGGACAGGGCACTTGAGGCAGAACAGAGGCAGGAAGAGGAGGACTTCCTTGTCTCTCAAGGCCCCCTTTATCCAGACAATGTTCCTTCTGTCCCACCCATCACACAGGAAGAGGAGGAGGAGGAGGAGGAGGAGGAGGAGGATTGTGTGAGCATGGAGGTGGAGCCTGGCACTCAGCATCAGCAGCAGCAGTCTTTTAGGGATGATGTACAGTCCCAACAAACCAGTGGACTTGTACGTGGCTGGGAGGAGGTGGCTGGCGATCATGTCATCCTCAGTGACCCAGAAGACTCCGGACCGAATGCCTCAGCTAACCTACGCTGCATGGCCTCCCTGATCCTGCAAAGCCTGCGGAAGGATCCTCGTGTTCTTCGGATCAAGGAGAGTGACCATTACTGGCTGGCCACTCTCCTTGATCCACGGTACAAGGGTAAGGTTGCGGACCTTATCTTGCCGTCGCAGAGGGAGCAGAGGATGAGACATCTCAGGGAGGCCTTGCAGAAAGGTCTGTGCAACGCGTTCCCAGAAACTGGGAGGTTACAAACTCCTGGTCCTGGACGACGAGTTGCTGAGGCTTCGGTCAGTAGCAGAAGGAGCGGTGGGGAAGGTGGACGTCTGACCGATGCGTTCAGACAATTTTTTAGTCCGCAGCCCCAAGGTATGATCGGTTCCAGCAACCATCGCCAGCGTCTGATATACATGGTGCAGGAATACCTAGGGGCAAGGTCAGACTTGGACACCTTTCCCACCGAAAATCCTCTGGCTTACTGGGTCCTGAGGATGGATCACTGGCCAGAGCTTGCACAGTATGCAATTGAGCTACTGGCCTGTCCTGCATCCAGCGTTCTTTCCGAACGCACATTCAGTGCTGCTGGAGGATTTGTCACCGATCATAGGGTGCGCCTGTCCACCGACTCGGTTGATCGACTGACCTTCATAAAAATGAATCAGTCTTGGATCACCACCAGCTACCAGACACCTGAAGCGGATATAACGGAATAATTTATAATGTCACATCCCTTCAAGACTGCCTATGCTGATGCTGAGTGACTGTCCTGTTATGTTCACTGACTATCCTCTTCCTCCTCCTCAATGATCCATGCCACCACACCAGTGCCTAAGGCACAATTTTTCAGCCCCTGTATAACAGGGGCGTGTAATTACAATTTTTTAAAAAGATGCTTCGCAACAGGTGTGACTGCTGTGCTCAGAGTACAGTATCTGTGAGGGGTTGCAGTGTTGTGGCACCAGCACCAGTGCCTAAGGCACAATTTTTCAGCCCCTGTTGGGGCGTGTAATTACAATTTTTAGGCAATGCTTTGCAACAGGTCTCATTGCTGTGCTCAGAGTACAGTATCTGTGAGGGGTTGCAGTGTTGTGGCACCAGCACCAGTGCCTAAGGCACAATTTTTCAGCCCCTGTATAACAGGGGCGTGTAATTACAATTTTTTAAAAAGATGCTTCGCAACAGGTGTGACTGCTGTGCTCCAAGTACAGTATCTGTGAGGGGTTGCAGTGTTGTGGCACCAGCACCAATGCCTAAGGCACAATTTTTCAGCCCCTGTTTAACAGGGGCGTGTAATTACAAATCTTGATCTAATAGTTCACAGCAGGGCCCATTCCTGCGCCCACCAAGAGTAACTATGAGGGCCTACAGTCTTGTGGCAACACCGTCCACCACCACCACCACCACCAAAGGCCCAATTTTTCTGCCCTGTTCAACAGGTGCATGCAATTACAAATCTTGATCTAATAACTCACAGCAGGGCCCATTCCTGCACCCACCAAGAGTAAATGTGAGGGCTTACAGTCTTGTGGCAACACCGTCCACCACCACCACCACCACCACCAAAGGCCCAATTTTTCTGCCCGGTTCAACAGGTGCATGCAAGTACAAATCTTGATCTATTAACTCACAGCAGGGCCCATTCCTGTGCCCACCAGTCTTGTGGCTACACCAACATCTAATAGGGCAAATTTCTGCAGAGTATATACGGCAGGCCCCTACTTTCAAACATCCAACTTACAAACGACTCCTACTTGCAAACGGCAAGAGAAAACAGGAAGTGAGAGGAAATCTACCCCTAGGAAGGAAAATTCTATCCTGTTAGATTTAATTTGGGAAAAAGGTATCTCCTCTCTACTGATGCTTTATCACCAATCCTTGTTTCAATTAAAACCCCACTTTTCCAAAAACATTTGTCATTGGGACGGAAAGTGAGGTGACATGTTCTGAACAGATGTGCAAAGACAGCAAATGTTACAGGGGTGATAACCCCTCCCTATGTTCTCCAAAAAGCTTAAAAATTGATTTTTTTGGGATGTAGCTACACTTCATAATGTACCTGTTCAGATTCTACTTAAGAACAAACCTACAGTCCATGTCTTGTTTGCACCACCTATATACTGCTGTTCAGAGTATATAGGGTTGAAGGTATAGGGTTTTATTTTGGGTGCGGGGTCCCCCTTAGTATCCATACAAGACCCAAAGGGGCTGGGGTGGGGGGGGGGTGATGGGGTAGCCATGCCATTTTTCTCAAGGATTTTCAGCCATATGGCGGCCAGGACAAGACATGACATTGAAGCCGCAAGTGGTTTTAAATGGCTTCTTTTTTTCCTTTACAAATGTCATTTTGTGCAAGGACAGTTCTAAACACGGGAAACACATGCCACTTCACAGGCATACTTTAGACACCCCCCAGGTACCGTATTTAAAGGAAAATTTCACTTTTTTTTTTTTCACTTTATGCATCATTAAAATGACTGCTCCCGAAAACACTTTAGTTTTTAAAATTTCTTTTTGCATTGATATATGTCCCCTGGGGCAGGACCCGGGTCCCCAAACCTGTTTTATAACATTAACATGCATATTGGCCATTGTAATTAGCAATTTTGATTTCGAACGTTCGCGTCCATTATAACGAATAGGGTTCGAAAATTCGCGCGAACTTTCGGTCCGTTCGAAGGTTCTGGTGCGAACCGAACCCGGGGGTGTTCGGCTCATCCCTACTATACACATGGGCATTTTCATTGTGTTACAATTTTAATTTACTGAAGCATGAGTTTATACTAGTAGCGCAGCACTGTGTTGATATTATACCTAGTCTTTATGGCTTAAAATGACTTAAAAATCTCTTTAAACCTAAAACTGAACTTTAGGCAGATATAAAAGCAGAACTTAATGCAGCTCTATATTTATCTATACATCATAAAAACATTTCAAGCACCATTTCAGCAACTACCTGATTTTGACTTTGTATTAACCTTTTGCATTCACTCTGTATGATTTCTACAGCAGAACACTGATAAGGGAAGGGAGAAGCAGCACAAACAGCTAATCAGGTGTGCTGCAGGGCAAGAAATATCTTGATCAGAGGATAGGGTGACAGAGAAATTAACTTATCAATGTGGTTCTTCTCCTTTCACTGTCCAGGCGCAAGATGGCAAATGTAAAGGAGTTCTTCATGGGCAAACAATGTAAGGGGGTACCTTTCTACTAACCAACAATGATACTGGGCTCTTCTCCACTGGCCACCAATATAAGCTGGGCTTCTCCACTGACCACCAGTATAAGCTGGGCTTCTCCACTGACCACCAGTATAAGCTGGGCTTCTCCACTGACCACCAGTATAAGCTGGGCTTCTCCACTGACCACCAATATAAGCTGGGCTTCTCCACTGACCACCAATATATGCTGGGCTTCTCCACTGACCACCTATATAAGCAGGGTTTCTCCAATGACCACCAATTTAAGGCTGGGCTTCTACACTGACCACCAATATAAGCTGGACTTCTCCAATGACCCCCAATATAAGCTGGACTTCTCCACTGACCAACAATACAAACTGGGCTTCTCCACTGACCACCAATATAAGCAGGGCTTCTCCACCTAAGTGCTAATATAAAGGGGTCTTTGTCCACTGATCACCAATGTCGGGGGAATACTAGAGTTTTTCACTGTCTGGTCTCTTTTCAGGTCATCATTATTATTTGTTTAATTGTATTGTCATTTTAGCCAACTTTAGATACATTTTTACATTTTGTTATGTAAATTGGAGGGAAGAGTGCAATTTTTGTCAGGTTTCTATTTTTGTCTTTGACCTCATTGTATAGATTTCCCCTCACTTCTTGTGAACCGTGTACAGGAAATGGGGGATGAATGGGGGGTTGCAGCGGCCATCAGAGCAGGAAAGCACTAACAGCAATTAAAAAAACATTGTCACAGTTGATAGCACACCAAACCAATTTATAACCTTACGGCTAGGATGGCAAAAGCTAGGTCCTGGAGGACACCCACGATCCCCTTCAACTTGGTGAATTTTTTTTTGTCATGGATCATGGTAAATGAGCACCTCTCTGCAATCTTATTAGACAAATGACCCATGTTTGATAAAGTCTGGGAACCCTGGATCAAATACTTGTCTGACCCCTCGTGAATTGCCAGGGATCAGACAGGTTCTTATTATGGCGTATGCTTTTTTTTTTTTTTTTTATATAATCTTTTTTTCTCTTCTTTCCTCTCTCTTCCCTTTCTTTGGGTGTAAACACCCCCCCCCCCCTTTGTTCCCCCTGCAGTACCAGGGAGATAGATAATATAAGATATATAGTAATAGGTGGGGCGTTGAAGGGGAGGCCATAGCACTCCGTACTGGGGACTAATTTATGGTCCCTGGGGGTTTATGATCCCATTGGAACGATCTTCCATCACTTCCTGTACCGCCAGGAACTGAGGGGAAAATCTCTCCAACAGAAACACAAATAGTAATAAAATCAAGATTTTCTCTAATTAAGTTCAAATACAAATTTGTGTCTAGAGTAGGGCTTTCTATAGGCCAGTGTATACGAGGACCCCTTGGAATAGTTTGCCATTTCTTTAGTACCTTTTGATATGTGGATATTTATTATCAGTCTCACCGGGTGAGCACAATGGTTCTGAATTATTCTCCAGCACTTTCCTGCTTAGTTGGGGAAATTGACATACGATGACAAGCATTTTTACATGGGTTGCAATGTGCTTTGCAACATGCATTAGAGCACACTTTGATGCAGGCTTTTATACATTTAAATTAAATTCTATAAAGAAATGCATGTCTAAAAATGGTTAACGTAGTCTTTAACTGCTTGCCTTGAATTAGGCTCTAACTTCATCTGCCACCCACATTGTAGTTTTTGTTAAGGTCACCATGACTGCTGAGGCGCAATGGGCCTAGGTACAAATCAAATGTAACATAAATGGATAGAACCCTCTGCCTTGCTCCCTCACCCCATTTAAATAAACACACCTACAACCATTAGGTTGGAAAGGGCAAGGCCACAGCTTTATTTAAATTCCAACACATAACATGTGAACACTTTAAACCAGTGCCAGTCACAGTTGTACTGTGAGCACACAATTCCAAAAGGGGGGTAAGGCCTGTCCTTACCATAAGTGCTGGACAGACAGCCTATTTCCAATTTCCATCAAGGGCATAGCCCATTACACCAACTTTTATGATGGCAAGGTCAAGAAACCCCCAGCAAGCTGTGACATCCCATCGGAAAAAAAGGGGCGAGAGGGTGGGCAGCTCTTCCAGTCACGTTTCTCGAAAGACCCCAGAATTCCCTGGCGCAATACTTTCTTAGCTCAGGCCCAGCCCATCCCCCATAGTTCCACCAATCCTTGGTGCGCACACAACTAACTTGTCCGGCACCTGGCCATGCCCCCATCAGTCAAGGCTCTCTTTCCCTATAGGGGCTCAAGAGGCCTTCATGAGCTGTAGTAAGCAATAGGTTGATATTAAAATCTGAACTTACTTGTATGTATCCCAAAAATAGGACAGAACATCCAATCCCTGCATAGTAGCTTGCAAATCTCGTCATTTCCATTTCAATATCCAGCAAGCTGCCAGAAAACACAGTCAGGTGATTCAGCTTCACTTATAGTATTGTAAAAATATGTTAAATTTTTTGCAGGTGCTTATTAAAACAATTTATAATTGTAATGATTTCTTACCCGCAGCTTAGTGTATCATTTTCAGTTTCATAAATAGATCCATTAATCCAAGTGATAGTATTGTTTATACAAGTCTTGTTTGGGTCTCGCATTTCTTGCAACTCAATATCGTACAAGATAAATGTATCGATCATCACACCGAAGACCAGTAACATGCACGGCTGAGCTGCACCATGGATTATCGCAGCGATGCTGCCGAATATCATCATGCAGTTCTCAGAGCAAGAGGAGAACCTGAACTGTAGACATAGCACAAGTATAAAGGGACACTGAAATGTCTAAGCACTTATATCTGCACTCTCATAATAAGAATAAATCAGACAGACATACACAATAAAAAAGAATTTGCTGACATACACAAGTACACTTTTTTGCTCCTACCATTTGATTATCCAAAATAAAACAATTAAAAAATAATTCCAGGTATGGATATTTACACATAGTTAAATTGGTCCAACATGCAGCAATGTAATTATTCATATATTATATTAATTTCTAATCTACATGTTGCTCTGACCAGGATTGTGACATTGAAATTATTGGACAAGCATTAAAGTGGTAGTAAAGTCACTATATTAATTTGTACCTACAGGTGAGCTTACGGTCAAGCTTACCTGTAGTTACAATGAATGTCTCCTAATCGTGCACCGTTTAGGAGATATTTACAATGGCAATAGCCAATGATGTCACTCGTGCTTGCGCAGTGACGCTCTGCATTCAGGGCACACAGTACTCTGTTGAATGCAGAGTGCCGTGCCGGGGGCCAGGGCACCCGAGTACATGTGCCATTCAAAGAGCCAGAGCCTGTGTACCCAGAAGGAAGACCAGGTGAAGATGGAGCACCAGGGGAGCCATGAGAGTGCTGCACTGGAGGGCTTGTGTGCTGATAAGTGCATCAAAATTATGGGATAAACCAGCGGGAGCTTTACTACTGCTTTAATTGAAGGCTCCCTGAACTCCATTTAAGGAAAAGAGAGCCTTGACTGCGAAGCATGGCATCACATGGAGATTAACTGGTCTATGCTAGGTATGGCTACAATGGCACTTGGTGAAGGGGTGGATCCTGAGCTCTAAAAAAAGGCTATGTTGGGGCACTGTGGTTAGGTAGATAGGATTGATCTTGTTTTTCACTATATGTTCGGCCTCACCTTTTGTTCTGATTTCAGGTTCTTCCCCAGTGCTAGTTTGGATTATTGGTGACTGCTTCATTTATTGGGCCTCTCCCAATTCTGAAATTCGACACTACAGCAAGACCCTTGGATTCTCATTTGAAGTCACCAGAATTCGTTGATGTGCTTTTCATGGCCTCCGCTGGTCGCAGGTATTACCTGAACTATAATACCACTGAAAATCGGAGTCAGATCCCATCATGCTTATCATTTATGTGGGGGGAAATGATGTAGGGCATTCCCCATTTGTGTATTTAATCTCCTCCATTAAGCATGATATGGCTCAGTGTTGTGACACTTTTACCAATTTAAATATAGTTTGGCCTAAAATTGTCCCTCCTTTGATCTGGGCCCATCACATACCTAGTTCGTGTTTGGAGTGGTTTTGACCCAAGATACATGTCCAGGATTGAGAATTTGTCTGCATGATTGGTGGCATTGTTGTCCTCCACAAGGATCTTGAGGGCAATAACTGCAGTTTATTGGTTATTTGGTACATTTAAAAAGTCCAATAAAGCTGTGGCCTTGCCCTATTTACAACTTAATCAGCCTCTGTGTTTTTTGGGGGGTAGTGGGTGGGGGTTTGGCAAGGTATTGGTTTATTAATGGGTCATAAATGAGCATATGTCTATCAGCAGTCATGTTTGCATAAGTGTGCATCAGCAATGGCAGCCATAATATTTATCTTAATACAGGTTAAATCTTTCTAGCATAACAGAAATAGCTAATATATCCTCTATCTATCTATCTATCTATCTATCTATCTATCTATCTATCTATCTATCTATCTATCTATCTATACACTATATTACCAAAAGTTTCAGGACACCTTCCTTTACACGCACATGAACTTTAATGGCATTCCAGTCTTCGTTCGTAGGGTTCAATATTGAGTTGTCTCACTCTTTGCAGCTATAACAGCTTCAACTCTTCTAGGAAGGCTGTCCACAAGGTTTAGAAGAGTGTCTATGGGAATTTTTGACCATTATTCCTGAAGCGCATTTGTGAGGTCAGGCACTGATGTTGCATGAGAAGGCCTGGCTCACAGTCTCCACTCTAATTCATCCCAAAGGTGTTCTATCGGGTTGAGGTCAGGCCAGTCAAGTTCCTCCACCCCAACTTGCTCATCCATGTCTTTATAGACCTTAATTTGTGTACTGGTCCAAATCATTTGGTAAAGGGGGGATTATGGTGTGGGGTTGTTTTTCAGTGGTGCGGCTTGGCCCCTTGTTCCAGTGAAGGGAACTCTTAAGGCGTCAGCATACCAAGACATTTTGGACAATTTCATGCTCCCAACTTTGTGGGAACAGTTTAGGGATGGCCCCTTCCTGTTCCAACATGACTGCGCACCAGTGCACAAAGCAAGGTCCATAAAGACATGGATGAGTGAGTTTGAGGTGGAAGAACTTGACTGGCCTGCACAGAGTCCTGACCTGAACCTGATAGAACACCTTTGGGATGAATTAGAGCAGAGACTGAGAGCCAGGCCTTCTCGTCCACATTAATGCCTGACCTCACAAAAGGTGCTTTTGGAAGAATGGTCAAACATTTCTAAAGACACACTCCTAAACCTTGTGTACAGCCTTCCCAGAAGAGTTGAAGATGTTATAGCTGCAAAGAGTGGGCCAACGCAAGATTGAACCCTACGGACTAAGATTGGGATGCCATTAAAGGTCATGTGTGTGTAAAGGTAGGCATCCCAATACTTTTGGTAATATAGTATATATCATATATATATATATATATATATATATATATATAAATATTGTGTATGATGTACTATACATATATAGTATAATAGTACACAACTAACATACATATTGAACTTACCAGCTGAAAGAAACCAACACGTATGCTGTCAGCAGCTGCATGTTTGTTAGGCCTAAGAGAAGATATTATGTGTTCAGGAATGGGTATAACATGGAGGTAAAGAGGCTGATCTACTAAAGGACCCACAAATATTCACAAAATAAATTATGTGAAAAATCAATTTAATTATTAAGTCTTGTTCAGGTGAAATCAGTAAACAGGGATATCCTTCACGTAATTGGATACTTGAAGCAAATCTTCACATATTGTTGACTGAACGGTCATAAATAAGCCTCATAATGTATACATATGGATTAAAGAACCAAATCACAATTCACAGAAACTCAGTTGCAATGTAGGATCATGTGGCGTAGTGCTGCCTGCAACCCAAAAGGCGTTGATTTATTAAAGGCAAATAGACTGTGCACTTTGCAAGTGCAGTTGCTTCAGAGCTTAGTAAATGAGGTAAAGCTTCACTTTGCAAAGAATACTCAATCACGTGTTAGGAAAATGAAAAAAACAGCATTTTTGCTTACACATGATTGGATGATGGAAGTCAGCAGAGCTTCTGTTCTTTTACTATGCTATGCAGCAACTGCTCTTGCGAAGTGCAACTGCACTTTGCAAAGTGCACAGTCTATTTGCAAAGTGCAGTTGCTCCAGAGCTTATTAACCATTTAAGCCCCGGACCAATACGCAGCATAAAGACCAGGCCCCTTTTTGCGATTCGGCACTGCGTCGCTTTATCTGGCAATTGCGCGGTCGTGTGACATGGCTCCCAAACAAAATTGACGTAATTTTTTTCCCACAAATAGAGCTTTCTTTTGGTGGTATTTGATCACCTCTGCGGTTTTTATTTTTTGCGCTATAAACAACAATAGAGCGACAATTTGGAAAAAAAATCAATATTTTTTACTTTTTGCTATAATAAATATATATAAAAAAACTTTTTTTCCTCAGTTTAGGCCGATACGTATTCTTTTACATATTTTTGGTAAAAAAAAATCACAATCGGCGTTTATTGATTGGTTTCCGCAAAAGTTATAGCGTTTACAAAATAGGGGATAGTTTTATGGCATTTTTATTAATTATTATTTTTTTACTAGTAATGGCGGCGATCAGCAATTTTTTTCGTGACTGCGACATTATGGCGGACACATCGGACACTTTTGACACATTTTTGGGACCATTGTCATTTTTACAGCGATCAGTGCAATAAAAATGCACTGGTTACTGTAAAAATGACACTGGCAGTGAAGGGGTTAACCACTAGGGGCGCTGAAGGGGCTAAGTGTGCCTAGGGGAGTGATTACTACTGTGTGGGGGTGTGGCTACGAGTGACATGTGACCGATCTCCGCTCTGATTACACAGAGCGGAGATCAGTGACATTGTTTACACAGGCATCCCCCTGTTCTGCAGCTCCGTGACACGATTGCGGGACACCGGCTGACATTGATTCCGCGGGTCCCGACGTATATATACGTTGATTTGCGCAGCCGTGCCATTCTGCCGACGTATAAGTGCGTGAGACGGTCGGCAAGCGGTTAAAACCCATCATCCCCACCATATGAGTCATCCCTAACTATATATCCTTATTACACAGCTCTGCCTGCTGGAACACCCTAGCGCAAAAATGATTGTGTTTTTTCCTGCTTAAGCTAAGGCCTACAAAGGACACACACAATGTCATGGCGTCCTGACATGTCCACTTGACCATTTGAAGATTTACCCCCTTCATGACCAGGCCCTTTTTTGCGATACGGCACTGCGTTACTTTAATTTACATTTTCGCAGTTGTGCGACACTGTACCCAAATAAAATGTATGTCATTTATTTCCCACAAATAGAGCTTTATTTTGGTGGTATTTGATAAACAAAAAAAGACTGACAATTTTGAAAAAGAAAACAATATTCTTTACTTTCTGCAATAAAACATATCTAATAATAATAATTAAAAAAAAAATCTTCATAAATTTAGGCCAACATGTATTCTGCTTCATGTTTTTGGTAAAACAAATTCCAATAAGGGTATATTAATTGGTTTAGGCAAACGTTATATATAGTCTACAAACTACAGGATATATTTATAGAATTTTTATTTATAATTTTCTTTACACTAGTAATGGCAGCGATCAGCGACTTAAAGTGGGACTGCAATATGCGGCGAACATTCGGACACTAACTGACACTTTATGGGAACCAGTGACACTATTACCTTGATCAGTGCTAAAAATATGCACTGTCGCTGTACTAATGACACTGGCTTGGAAGGAGCTAAACATCTAGGGCAATCAAAGGAATAACTGTGTGCCTAGCCAGTGCTTTTGTGTAATGTGTGAGCTGCTTCTACTAAGGCAAGGGATTGATTTTGTTCCCTGCTTTGCATGAACACAAAATCCATTCCTTCCCCCCTGTAGGAACTGAGATGTGTCTCGTTTACATAGGGAGATCTCAGTTCTGTTTGTACTACTGACGATTGGCGGGTGCCGGAGGACATTGAGTGCCCGGCACTCGCAGATCGGCTTCTGCTGTGAATGAAGTGAGCCACCCTGTAGCAGTAAAACTGGGGAGGACAGCAAGTGGTTAAAGTAGAAAGACTCACTGGGAGTGTTGGTGGTCGCTCTGGTCTCTGTGTACACACATAGGATTTATAGACTGTTTTGGGACCAAAAATGGCAAGTTCCCTGCACCACATACAACACACATTTCCAGGTATGTTGAGGATTATCAAACAAAGCTGTAAGGTTTTTGTTGTACCCTCAGTTCAACTTTAAAGATTTTCCATCACTTCTATGCACAGGGTATTGTAGCATTCCAAATATTTCATTTTGAGTTTGATCAACCAAACCTAGAACAAAGTAAAATAGGAACCGCTACTCTTTATTGTGTGAAACAAGGACGGTGTATGCCATTGGCAGCAGTTTTCTTTGCTCCATTTTTTATAAATAATTAACTTTATTCAAAAGGAGCATAGAAAAATAATTCTACCTGACCAGAAAATGTGATTAGATGAAGAGTACATTCTATTTCGTCAGTGTGGCATTTTCTAAGCATTGCATGCAAAAACTTACTTTTTCTTCTTTGCTATATCATTGTCATATTTGTCTCTGTTAAATTGAAAAGGAAATAAAAATATAGTTTTGTTTTAGAGAGATCAGCCCAGCCTGCACTGAAAACAAAGAACAAGCAAATCTAAATTGATATAAAAGGCTATCTTTTTCGTCTTATGTTGTATTTATAGATGTTATATTTACCTGCTCTGTGCTGCTCTGTGTTATATTTACCTGCTCTGTGCTGCCGCTGTCCACTCCTCGCTCCTTATTCCTCTGAATACCCACTTAACAAGCATGGTGCCTAGGGGGGCTCTCATGCGCACACTCTCCTGAGCCAGGCTAAGTGCATCCATAGACACAAAAAGCGCAGCTCAGCCATGTTCCCTGCTCCCTCCTCACAGAATTTGATTGACAGCAGCTGTAGTCTATGGCTTCCACTGCTCTCAGTGTATCTTGTGAGACCTGGAAGTGGGAGTAGCACTGTTGCAGCCAGGATCAGTGAGAGGAAGGAGACAGAAAAAGTAGTGGAACATTTTTTACCTTAATGTACGAAATGCATTAAGGTAAATAACATTTTGAGGTATATGGGTCCTTGTAGGGAAATGAGTCCAGCATGTAAGCAGGTGCAGGTATCCCCCCACTAGATAGCTCTGTTCCAGAATAGTGTCTGGCTACAGAGAATAGTGTCCTCAGGTGCTAGGTCCCTTTTATCTAGAGCTCTCCTGTAGTTATGTAATGGGTGAGTCAGTGCCCATATATATAAGCCAGGTTGGGAGGAGCCCTAGGGCAGTTAAGGCATGGGAGCCAGTGACCCGTACCATCAGGTAGATGTAGCCAGCAAGTGTAGGTTCTGGACAGGGCTTGAGGCCAGGGAGAGGTAGACCTGCATCCAGACCTTGTAGGGCAGGCTAAGCTGCCCTGTTGTAAGGCTATTCCCCTGGAGGACCTGGGAGAGGTGTATCCAAGTAGAAGGTGACTGCAGTGGTCTCATCTCAGTGAGACTACCTGTGAGGAGCAATGAGTGGACAACTCCTGAGTAAGTACTAATGACCCCAGGTGGGAGGCGACTGAGCTAGGGAAGATGGCTTACAAAAGGTGCTGCATGATGCTTTCACCTGTGGACTATCCAGTAAATGTGATTGACAACATACGGTCAAGTGACAACAGATAGTAAGTCAATGTGATATGTTTGTATATGCTAGCTTTCAAGCTCCATCAGTAAAGTGCAAAAACCCTATCTTTGGGTGGATATTCCTTCTTTTGGGGATATAAAGGTTAAGGGACGTGAATGTTGGGAGGAGGACTCTGGCACAAAGTCAGTACAAAATGGCAGAGGGTCAAAGTCTCAATCCGGATGGTCCCTGTTCTAGCAGGAGAGGAAGCAGGGCAGGGACTTACAATTCTCTGATTCCTCTTGTACCTGTAATGTGTCTGTAATGTCTGCCTTCATTTTGTTAAGCGCTGCGCAAACTGTTGGCGCTAAATGAATCCTGTATAATAATAATAATGTTTGCACTCTCTGACCATCTCCTGTACCATTCTTAAAGGGGTCTATGTATAAACAGTTTACAGAATGAATGTGAGGCATATCCACTCAGCTACAACAAAACTTGCCATATTCTATGTTGTAGAGCTATCTTGTATGATTGAAGCTCCAAAAACAATTTCCGCACTAGATGGCGCCCCTTTGACTTTGATTATGTCCTGTTGTATATCTGCAGTTTCTGACAGCTTTCTGTTATTACTTTAACTGAATACAATATGTGGCCCTTTAGTGATATCAGGGACTGCACTTGAGCCCCCTATATCCAGAAAGTTGGCCACCACTGCTCTAAACCAGCATGCTAAAGGAAATAATATTTAGTGACACATGGTGACATGCTTGTGAATGCACGTGGTTTACATGGTCTACTAGATCAGTGGTTCTCAACCCTGTCCTCAAGTACCCCCAAGAGGCCATGTTTTGAGAATTTCTCTTAGATAAAAATAGCTGTCCAAAATACCAAACCATTGACTCTGATTTAAAGCACCCGTGCAAGATAAAGGAAAACCTGCAAACATGGCCTGTTGGGGGTACTTGAGGACATGGTTGAGAACCACTGTACTAGATGACTCTTTTCATTCTGTAGACACCTTAAAGTGGACCCGTGGCAAAGATATGGACAGTAAAATATTTATACATTCTTAATAAGCAGGAAATTACCTTCAAAAAACCCTCACCTACCGCCGTTGTAGCACAAGACAATTTCATAAACACTAAATTTGTACATGTCAGCTCTTTCAGCAGCTCAGCTCCCCCTGCTCCAGCTTCCAGAGCTCCTAGAGATTAGAAGGTTGGAAGGCTGATGAGTCACTGCTGAAAGGGGGAGCAGGGTGGGCTTAGCTACTGATAGGGCTGAGCTTGAGGACTTCAGTGCTCCTGTTATGAATTTAGAGGATGAATTCCTTTACAGTGACTGCAGCTACATGGACCAGGGAAGGCTTGTTTTAAAGCATATACTTTATATGCATAGCTTAGCCAAACGTTCTCGTTGGGAATAGTACTGCGGAGAAAGTAAAGATAACACGGTTTCTCATATGAATTAAGGGCAATATCTCCTGCTTCTGTATACAACATGGAAAGGGACATACAGTGGGTACGGAAAGTATTCAGACCCCCTTAAAATTTTCACTCTTTGTTATATTGCAGCCATTTGCTAAAATCATTTAAGTTCATTTTTTTCCTCATTAATGTACACACAGCACCCCATATTGACAGAAAAACACAGAATTGTTGACATTTTTGCAGATTTAATAAAAAAGAAAAACTGAAATATCACATGGTCCTAAGTATTCAGACCCTTTGCTCAGTGTTTAGCATTTGCACCCTTTTGATCTAATACAGCCATGAGTCTTTTTGGGAAAGATGCAACAAGTTTTTCACACCTGGATTTGGGAATCCTCTGCCATTCCTCCTTGCAGATCCTCTCCAGTTCTGTCAGGTTGGATGGTAAACATTGGTGGACAGCTATTTTTAGGTCTCTCCAGAGATGCTCAATTGGGTTTAAGTCAGGGCTCTGGCTGGGCCATTTAAGAACAGTCATGGAGTTGTTGTGAAGCCACTTCTTCGTTATTTTAGCTGTGTGCTTAGGGTCATTGTCTTCTTGGAAGGTAAACCTTCGGCCCAGTCTGAGGTCCTAAGCACTCTGGAGAAGGTTTTCATCCAGGATATCCCTGTACTTGGCCGCATTCATCTTTCCCTTGATTGCAACCAGTCGACCTGTCCCTGCAGCTGAAAAACACCCCCACAGCATGATGCTGCCACCACCATGCTTCACTGTTGGGACTGTATTGGACAGGTGATGAGCAGTGCCTGGTTTTCTCCACACATACCGCTTAGAATTAAGGCCAAAAAGTTCTATCTTGGTCTCATCAGACCAAATAATCTTATTTCTCACCATCTTGGAGTCCTTCAGGTGTTTTTTAGCAAACTCCATGCAGGCTTTCATGTGTCTTGCACTGAGGAGAGGCTTCCGTCGGGCCACTCTGCCATAAAGCCCCGACTGGCGGAGGGCTGCAGTGATGGTTGACTTTCTACAACTTTCTCCCATCTCCCGAGTGCATCTCTGGAGCTCAGCCACAGTGATCTTTGGGTTCTTATTTACCTCTCTCACCATGGCTCTTCTCCCCTGATAGCTCAGTTTGGCTGGACGGCCAGCTCTAGGAAGGGTTCTGGTCATCCCAAACGTCTTCCATTTAAGGATTGCACTGTGAGCTGTAAGGTCTTATATAGACAGGTGTGTGGCTTTCCTAATCAAGTCCAATCAGTATAATCAAACACAGCTGGACTCAAATTAAGGTGTAGAACCATCTCAAGGATGATCAGAAGAAATGGACAGCACCTGAGTTAAATATATGAGTGTCACAGCAAAGGGTCTGAATACTTAGGACCATGTGATATTTCTGTTTTTCTTTTTTAATAAATCTGCAAAAATGTCAACAATTCTGTGTTTTTCTGTCAATATGGGGTGCTGTGTGTACATTAATGAGGAAAAAAATGTACTTAACCACTTGCTTACTGGGCACATAAACCCCCTTCCTGCCCAGGCGAAATTTCAGCTTTCGGCACTGCGTCGCTTTGAATGACAATTGTGCGGTCGTGCGACGTGGCTCCCAAACAAAATTGACGTCCTTTTTTTCCCACAAATAGAGCTTTCTTTTGGTGGTATTTGATCACCTCTGCGGTTTTTATTTTTTGCGCTATAAACAAAAAAAGAGCGACGATTTTGAAAAAAAAACACAATATTTATTACTTTTTGCTATAATAAATATCCCAATTTTTTTTTAAAAAAGTTTTTTCCTCAGTTTAGTCCGATACGTATTCTTCTACATATTTTTGGTCCAAAAAAATCGCAATAAGTGTTTATTGATTGGTTTGTGCAAAAGTTATAGCGTCTACAAAATAGGGGATAGTTTTATAGCATTTTTATTAATATTTTTTTTTACTAGTAATGGCGGCGATCAGCGATTTTTATCGTGACTGCGACATTATGGCGGACACATCGGACACTTTTTACACCATTTTGGGACCATTCACATTTATACAGCGAACAGTGCTATAAAAATGCACTGATTACTGTATAAATGTGACTGGCAGGGAAGGGGTTAACACTAGGGGGCGAGGAAGGGGTTAACTATGTTCCCTATTTGTGATTCTTACCGTGGGGGGAGGGGACTGACTGGGGGAGGAGACCGATCTGTGTCCCTATGTACAAGGGACACAGCATTGGTCTCCTCTCTCCCTGACAGGACATGGATCTCTGTGTTTACACACAGAGATCCAAGTCCTGCTTCTGTAACTGCCGATCGAATGTACCTGGCGGACATCGCGGCCGCCAGGCACGCTCCTCGGCATCACGTGATGCGCGCCGCACAGCTGTTCCCCGCCGCGCGCCCTCGGCGGCGCGCGGCGGGATGTAAACAGAGAAGGACGTCCTGGGGACGTCCTCTCGGCACTTGAGAGCCGCACTGCAGCCGTCTTTCGGCTATAGCGCGGGTCTCAAGTGGTTAAAGTGGTTGTAAACCCCGTAGACAATTTTTTTTTTTTTTTACTTACCTGCAAGACAAAGCTATAATGAGCTAGTATGACTAGCATACTAGCTCATTATGTACCACTTACCTTCGATCGGGGCCCCTGAAGTCGTCCGTGTCCCTCCTCTAGCCGCATCCATCACTGCGGCGATAGCCAGAATGTTACTTCCGGGTATCGCCGCTGCAGCCAATCACAGCGCCGCTCCGGCGCTGTGATTGGCCGGAGCGGCGAAGACGTGACTCCGCGCATGCGCGCGTGAGCTGTCGAATTCGGCTACGTCGTCGAATATTGCGACCTAGCCGAATTTGTGAATGGGGTGATGTCAGCGTCGCCGCATTTACATACAAATATCTCCTTAACCGTGTAGGTTAAGGAGATATTTCATGCACCTACAGGTAAGCCTTAATCTAGGCTTACCTGTAGGTCTTTGTTTAAAAAGTGGGTTTACAACCACTTTAAATGATTTTAGCAAATGGCTGCAATATAACAAAGAGTGAAAAATGTAAGGGGGTCTGAATACTTTCCTTACCCACTGTATTGTCACATAGCCACAATGGCTTGGACCTGGGATGACAGTACTCCCACAGGTGGCACACAACCCTCCACACATTACACCTTGGTCATGGCAATCCATAATAGGTATATAAACAGAACAATAAATCAAAATAAGATTAAATATCTAAAAATACATGAAGATGAGAGTACAAAAAGGCAATGCCTATGCACACAGGGTAACTTGGAAATAAATAATAGCAAACTTTCTTAAGAAAGCCAAAGGATGTGAGCCTATAGGCTCCAGTAAAGCAAATCTGACACTGGATACCAATGACATTTTGCAAATACAATTGATTTTAGTGGAAGGTAAATGTGAATACTTACTTTAGATTATCTGTGAAGAAGCAATAAAAAAAAAAAGAAAAAAAAAAAGTTTATTATTCAGGACACATATTAAAGTTATTTTACATTCTAGCACATACCTAATTTTATTGCATAGTCCATCTTGGACCAATGTAAGTATGTATATGCCATACTTGTGAAATCGCTGTGGAAGTACCGGTAGTTGCTGCTACTACAGTGATCCTCGCTGTTTTCAAGATCTTGTGGGGAGGGGCTGTCCTACATGGTAACTGTCATGGATATGCAGTAGTGTTTGTCTGTCAGCTTACCTTCCTTCCCATGTGTTCATCTAGAGACCAGACCTCCTTCACCTGGCTTCCTTTATAATCTCCTCCCAGCCTGACTCCACCCCAGGCCCTATCAGTGAACACTATATTAACCTGTGCACTGCAAGCCTGCTTTGCTGATCAACGTGTTTGTTAGGCATTGTGTGTTTGGGTTCCTGCCTGCCGTGTGCTAAGTCTGTCTCTCTGTTACGTTATTGGCTTGTCCCCGACCATCCCTGTCTGCTCGTGACCCTTGACCTTCGGCTCGTTCTTCGTTATCCTTGTCTGCTTGTGGCCCCTGACCTTCGGCTTGTTATTCGGTTCTCTCTATCGTGTGCCGCTGCTTCCCCTTATCCTACGGGGCGTGAGCTAGGAAACTCCAGGGGCCGCGACCTGGTCCCAGCCTGCAGCGTAACATCCTCACCACTAGAGGCCCTGGAGAAGACCAGCTGGGTCTTAGACTCCGCGCCCTGGGGAATCTTGGCTCTCGCTTCCGTTGGGATCCCGGTTGTGCTCCTCTGGTCCCGCTTTCCACAACCACCCAGTTTCCTACCCACAGAAGCCAGCCATAGGGTTCACTACCTCGCGGTGCACTCCTGTCCCCCTACGGTGTGCATCTGTCACCTGGCCACAGGTGACCCTGACAGTTTGATCAGCCATGAACCCGGCTGACATCCCGCTACCCGCGGATGATCCATTGCAGGGCATAGTTTGCAGACTTGAAACCCAGGAATCGAATCAGACTCAGGTGATGCGATTCCTCCAGGATCTGGCTTCTCGCTTCGAGCAGCTTCAGGCCTCCTTGGGAACCCTGAATCTGCAACCTCAAATACAATCAGCGGCTGCACCTATTGCACCAGTCGCAGCCACACACTCGCTACAACTGCCAGCTCCGTCCCGTTTCTCTGGGGACTCCAAGGCTTGCAGGGGGTTCCTTAGCCAATGCACGATTCATTTTGAGCTCCAGCCCCAAAACTTCCTGTCTGATCGGGCTAAGGTAGCCTATATCATTTCCCTCCTCTCTGGTGAAGCTTTAGCCTGGGCAGCCCCTCTGTGGGAACTGAATGATCCAGTGGTTTCTAGCCTGTCTGGCTTCTTGAAACTTTTTCGGAATATCTTCGAAGAACCGGCTCGTGTCTCTTCAGCGGCCAGTGCCCTTTTACGTCTCCGCCAAGAGTCTGCTTCTGTGGGACAGTATGCCCTTCATTTCCGCATACTGTCGGCTGAGTTGAGCTGGAACAATGAGGCCTTAGTCGCAACCTTTTTGCATGGCCTGTCTGATAGAGTGAAGGATGAATTAGCTGGAAGAACCATCCCCACTGATCTGGCCGGCGTTATCTCCTTGTGTAACCAGATCGACATTCGCTTTCAAGAGAGGACCTTAGAAAAGCAACGCCAGCACTCCTTGGTTCTTAGTCAGCCTGAGCTCCCCTCTCTTCGACCCGTAGAGCATCTCCTACCAGATGAGGAACCCATGCAGCTGGGTCAGACCAGGCTATCCCCCGAGGAACGTGCTAGGCGCAGAACTCTTGGTCTGTGTCTTTACTGTGGGGGCAAAGGTCATTTTCGTGACACTTGCTCTCTTTGTCCAGAAAAACGTTCGGGTCCACTTCATCTGGAAAGTGGAGTATTGGACCCAGAAATATCACCTTCCCCTTCTCGTCTTCTGCTTTCTGTGTTCCTTCATGTTGGTGCTTCTTCTCATTCGGTCTCAGCATATCTGGATTCCGGAGCCGCTGGTAATTTCATGGACTGGGAAATCGCATCGTCCATGAGACTTACTCTTTTGCCCCTCACCACGCCATTGGTGGTCTTGGCGATTGATGGTACTGTTCTCCCAGGGGGACCTATCCGCTTCCAGACCCTCCCTGTTAAGATGTCGGTAGGGACACTCCACCAGGAGTGGATATCCTTCCTTATCTTACCCAAGGCCTCAACGCCTATAATTTTGGGTCTCCCATGGTTACAGCTCCATTCTCCTCATGTGGACTGGACTACTGGACAGATCCTGGCTTGGGGTCCCTCCTGTTCCTCGTCCTGCCTACCCAAGGTTGCCCCCTGTGAATCTGAGCCGGTCATTCATTCCAGGTTGCATAATCATTTACATTTCTCTGTCCCTAACCACCCTTGGACGCACAGCCAGGCTAGCTTGTCTACAAGTCCTGCAGTAGCTACGTCTTGCGATGCGATTCAGGTAGTCGCTACACCTGACTCAGCTATTCACTCTGCCTCTGTACTAGTTATGCCAGTCCAGCCCATGCCCAGTGAGCCTCTTACTTTTTCTTGTTCGGGACATTCTGCTTGTCCTTCAGCTATTCAGCTTGACTCCGGCGACATGTCACCTTCTAACCAACCTGACTTCAGGGTTCCACTGACATCTGCCCAGTCTGATGGTCCTGTGCAAGATGACCAGTTCCCCTTTAAGGGTCTAGGGGACCCTCCTCAGATTCCTGTTGATCCTCTCATGCCCTTGCTTATTCCTAGAGAGCCTTTGGTCCTCAATAGATCTTCTTGTCATCTCCCTACCTCGTTTTCGGTCTCTGAGGATAATTTTAAGTACGAGGTTAGACAAGTTCTGGATTCTCGGCTCTGCAGAGGCATTCTTCAGTACCTTGTGCATTGGAGAGGTTTTGGTCCTGAGGAGGCGTCTTGGATCGCTGCATCTGATGTCGCTGCACCTCATCTGTTGAGAAGGTTTCATCAGAGATTTCCCTTTAAGCCTGGGTCCAGGCGGGGGAGGGCCCATAAGAGGGAGGGTACTGTCATGGATATGCAGTAGTGTTTGTCTGTCAGCTTACCTTCCTTCCCATGTGTTCATCTAGAGACCAGACCTCCTTCACCTGGCTTCCTTTATAATCTCCTCCCAGCCTGACTCCACCCCAGGCCCTATCACTGAACACTATATTAACCTGTGCACTGCAAGCCTGCTTTGCTGATCAACGTGTTTGTTAGGCATTGTGTGTTTGGGTTCCTGCCTGCCGTGTGCTACGTCTGTCTCTCTGTTACGTTATTGGCTTGTCCCCGACCATCCCTGTCTGCTCGTGACCCTTGACCTTCGGCTCGTTCTTCGTTATCCTTGTCTGCTTGTGGCCCCTGACCTTCGGCTTGTTATTCGGTTCTCTCTATCGTGTGCCGCTGCTTCCCCTTATCCTACGGGGCGTGAGCTAGGAAACTCCAGGGGCCGCGACCTGGTCCCAGCCTGCAGCGTAACATCCTCACCACTAGAGGCCCTGGAGAAGACCAGCTGGGTCTTAGACTCCGCGCCCTGGGGAATCTTGGCTCTCGCTTCCGTTGGGATCCCGGTTGTGCTCCTCTGGTCCCGCTTTCCACAACCACCCAGTTTCCTACCCACAGAAGCCAGCCATAGGGTTCACTACCTCGCGGTGCACTCCTGTCCCCCTACGGTGTGCATCTGTCACCTGGCCACAGGTGACCCTGACAGTAACCACATGGGAGTTCCTCTCTCGGCAGGAACTCCCACATGGGAGTTCCTCTCTCGGTACAAATCACAGAATGCCCTACATTCTTCTCAATGAATGCTAAGCATTCTCTGTTTGGATAAGGTGAAGAGGTGGGGTGATGATTTCCAGAACGCCACCTCGTCCAATCACAAAAAGCATTCAATGAATTGAGAATAATGCAAGGCATTCTTTTTTCTTATGAATATACAAATAGGATGAGAGACTGTGTCCTAGTCAAAAAACCTGACACCATCCTAATGAAATTGTTATGAGCAAAAAGTGGGGAAGAAAACACCAAATATTCAAAGAAGGAGCTTGTAGTAAGGGGATGTTAGAGTGTCACACAATACACAAAAATAAAATGATATTTAAAAATAAATAGTACAACTTTATTAATATTTAAAGCAAGATTATTATTGTTAAAAATTGATCCATATTTGCATGATATGAGTGTATAAGGTACAAAATATTGAGCCTAGTGGACCAACGCATTTCGCATAGATCCAGTGCTTCTTCGGGAATCACAAGCTCTATATGTCAAGATATGGGTACAATGTCTAAAAACACCAGTATATATCAACTAGCCAGTGTATCTAGGATTATCCAAGTTGTATGTCAATGACATGTAGATGTCTCAGTATTAGACCAGAAAATGGACCCAAGTTTCTAAATGATGTGTTGTAAAATGCTCCCATAAAGTCAGGGGTAAAAACTGTTTGGTAAGTTAAATCCCAAAGTGTAATGTTCCACTCCTCCATAAGATAGTAACTGTCATACACTGGCCATTGACCACGCCAAGAATGGCAGATCCGACATTTTACTGCATATTGTTTTACAACACATCATATGGAAACTTGGGTCCATTTATGGTCTAATACTGGGACATATACATTTCATTGATATACAACTTGGATAATCCTAGATACAATGGCTGGTTGACATGTATTGTTTTTTTTTGTTTTTTTAGATATTGTACTCATATCTAGATATATAGAGCTTGTGGATCCTGAAGAAGCACTGGATCAATGCGAAACGCATGGGTCCACTAGACTCAATATTTTGTATTTGTATTCCAGGGAGTGTGTGTGAACAGCAGAAACTGTCAGATTTGTACTCTCTATAAATCAATGGCCAGCACTGCTGCTGTTCGCATGTAACCCTTCATCTGAGCTGCTACATGTGAATAGAACCTCTGACCAACCCTGGAAGCAGTCATTGTGCATCCAGATACTGCATTTCTTCAGAGTTCCTGGCCACACACAAACTTGCTGCAGCCAATCAGCCACTTTGTACACGACCATAGCACAGAGTGCAGCTTCAACCAAGGGGCAGTATTTAACCGCCTCTGAACACAGCAAACTATCCGCTCCCCATCTCTCGTGTAAATGTGGCCTATAAGTTCATGTAAATAAGGAAAGGGTGTTTTATTTCCTTGTAAAACTTCATCTAACACTTGAAGCTGGTGATGCATGCTACAATCTGAATTCAGTACATTTATCTGACACCATCACATGTGTACTTTCTGAATAAATTAGGGCTCATTTACACTTGCTTCGCTTTGGTGGGGCTTTTTTAAAGCTGGACAGATGCCCTGTGTGTGTGTTGATATCTCATACCTGCAATACCTCCAAAACAAAGCTAAGCTAAAGCTGAATTAAAGCCTCTCAAAATCTTTAGGTGCTTCAAGCAAGCTTTGTTATAGACTTCTATGGAGGCTTTGAAGACACTTTGAAGCACCACTAAAGCAACATGGAGTATCATTTTTGAAGCAAAGTCGAAGCAAAGCAAAGCAAAAGCAAGGTGTAAACAGGACTGTAAGCTAACCTTTTTATTTAGTGACAGGGGCTTTGACTGGCGCTCAGAGAGCTTTAGAGCCCATTCACACTGGGGCAACACGACTTCCAGCACGATTTTCATGAGGCAATTTAGACACGACTTGAGTATGAATCACAGTGGCGACCTGGAGCTACTTACAAGGCAACTTCAAGTTGCCTGCAGGACAGGAGACATTCCAGTGGCCAATCAAACAAGAATCAGCTCTGTGGGAGGGAGGGGGAGGGAGAGGTTTGCCTGAGAAATGTATTTTCTCTTCCTGGAAAGTTGCTCCTATTAAGACAGGGGATCCGACTTCAGAGGCAACTCCCATTGAAATCAATGGGTACAGGTCGCCTAGAAGTCGGATTGAAGTAGTACAGGGACATTTTTTGAAGTCGGAGCGACTGCAGTAGTGTGCATTAAGACTGCTCCATTAACTTACATTGATTTCCTCAGCCAGCGCGACTTGAGGCAACTAGGGGCAACCTGGGGCGATTTGAAGTCGGATCCAAAGTTGCCCCTGTGTGAATGGGCTCTTAAAAAAGCCTGTCCAAAGCCATGTTTTGAAACAAGTGTAAATGAGCCCTTTACATTGTTGGCAGGAAATCATGCAAGCACTCTCTAATGTCCACATTTAGACTGAATTTTGGATTAATCTTAAAAACATCTGGCCTACTGTGTCCATTGCTTGTCTTTTGCATGTTTGATGGCATACATTAGAAAACTATATTGTACCTGATTCATCTGACTCAAATGAGCTATTTTCCGTCCCAAGTTTTTTAATGCTCTTCAGGGTGACTGACATGGTGTTCTCCTTCCTAGTCAGACCCTATGAGGGAAGGAAGCAATTAACTAAATTCATATGAATATACAATGAATGAAAACAATTACTTGCCCTGATTTCATTATTAATTTATTACTAGTCTTTATATAGTGCCAACAATTTATACAGCGCCTTGCATTCTGCACATTCACATGAGTCTCTGTCATCAAGGAGTTAACAATCTCAGGTCCCTATCTTACTTGCATACATACTTGTACAAACATACTAGGTCCAATTTAGAATGGAGCCAATTATCCTACTGTCATGTCTTTTGAGTGTGGGAAGAAACCAGGGAACAGGAGAAAAACCTATGCAAGCATAGGGAGAATGTGCAAATTCCCTCCAGAGTCCTGACTGGGATTCGAACCAAGGTTCCCAGTGTTGCATGCAGGGCTGCTGTTAGAAATCATGGGGCCCCAAATAGCCTACCTGACAGGGCCCCTACCTCCCACTAGGCACAAGGGCGGGACACAGCAGGACGAATCAGATGCAGTACAGGGAGGGGGATTGGTGTGGCATGGGGAGGGAGAGGGGAGACACACCCCCCTCTCTGTCCTGCCCACATCTGATTCCCCCTGCTCTCTGGACCCCCCTGTGTGCCCGAACTCCCTACAAGAGGACCGGTGGTACCCCCTGGTTGCATGGCATTAAAGATGTAAATATAAGTAAGGCATGTCTATGGTCAAAATTTAAAATCATAAATTCTTCTATATATCATATTTCAATTATTTCCAGGCTACTCACATTGATCTGATTGGTCTTTAAGTTTCTAAACTTACTTTGTGAAGCTCCCCACACCTCTTTGAATTCTGTGACACATATTCATTATGCCCTGTGGGTGGGCACTGCTGTGTCACACATTTCACAGAGCAAACCTTCTGAACTACAGATGTGATGAGATGAGGAGTTTCAGGAGGCAGAGTCAGTACAGGAATCACTGCTTGCAGGCAGCAAAGTACCATGGGATATGTATTTCTTAGATGTGAGTAAACAGCAGAGGAGAAGCTGCAAAGCATGCAGGGAATTCAGGAAGGTGTGGAGAGAGATGGGCAGCAGACAAGCAGAACTCGCAATATGAATGGAGATTTTTCAAGTAAACGTATATTGGATTGTCAAAATAACTATTGTTTTTACTGTTATTACAATGCTGATGTTAATAATAAAATATTATAAAATATATAAGAAAGTCTATGCTACTACCATATATCTTTCTAAAAATTAAAGTGGTTGTAAATTCTTACATATACCCAGGCCTCATGTAGTACACAGTGAATAAAATCCTCCTACAATAGTTGTATCTGTTTATTTGCAGCCCTCTCTCTGTTCAAAGTACACAGATCAAAGGCTATTTTCTCAGCTCCATAAGGCAGGGGGTGGAAATCTGATGTCAGACACTGCACAGCATAGATCAAGGGGCTAAGAGTAATTTGAGGGAAAGGATACACCCCCACTCTACATAGTCTCAAAGGGAAGCATACACTGCTGAGGCTGTCAATCATCTGCTATGTGCTGGAGGGGGACAGGGCCATCTCACGGGAATGACAGAGCAGACAGAAATCACACTCAGTGCTTTGGATAGAGGCAACTTGTAATTTCAGAACTTTACAACACTTTAAGCCACTCTTCACTGACAATCCTATACCTCCCAACTTTTTGAGATGGGAAAGAGGCACACCTATTAGCAAAAGTATGTTGGCATAGGACATATTCCCTGCCACGCCCCTTAACGTAGAATTACACACAACTTACACATGAAAAAAAAAACATTAAACCCCCAAGTGCTTTTTTACCATTACTATTCTTTTATACTGGCTTTTAAAATTTACAAATGCAGCAATTTAGAAATTGGATGAAAGGTTTAGCACTTGGAAACACTTTTTGAAAGATAAATAATGCATTTAATATGCAACTATATATATATATATCAGACCAAAATGAGGAACAGATGAGGAGGAAATAAGTGAGAGTGCAATCCCACTTCATGAAAGTGATGAATTACACAATTAGTCATTAACTGTTGCTCCATGTTAGTCAGTCATATGTCCAGTGCCTAGGCATTTAGTTGTATGAGATGTCTACTGAGGAGGAGAACCAACATTTAAATTGGCTAATCAACCCCTTAATCAGGGAGCTTACAACCAGATACCTAGGCATTTGGTCATGTGATAAGAAGCATTGTCCTGGTCATGGTCCTAAAGCAGCAATGGAAGGAGTTTCCAAACTATAGCTAACGTCAACATAAAATGTAAGCTGATTTAGGAACAGGTTTAAAATCGATCTAGAGCAAATTTCAAACAGAAAGCCTCACTGGTTGCCATTGGCAGTAGCTCCATTTTATCCAATATTCTTTTTTTTAAGTCTTGGGTAGTCATCTTTTGTCCTCCCTCCACTACTTCTAAAATGCATGTCACTGCTGTACAACAAGTCTATGGATTGCATCCCTTGAACATGTAATTTCAAAAACAAGTCATTAATGACAGCTCTCAATTTCCTTCTCTGACAAAATAAGCGGTAAGTTCTGCTTTTAAGAATCCTTCCCCCTCCTCTAACAAAATCGGAGGTTATTTTTTTGGGGGCAAGTACCCACTCCCACTTTTCTGGAATCGTCTAGGTGATTCCACTGGGAGTTGTCCCCTTCCCTTCTCTGCCCGCAACCTCTTGGGACATGCCACAGCGAAGAAATGAACCTGCACGAGTGTCTCCATAGAAAATGGTTTCTATGGGGGCACTCAGAGGAGGGGAGGAGCCAGGATTGCCGGCGGCTGTCTCCAGAAGGGGAGATCAGGGCTGCTTTGTGCAATTCCATTGCACAGAGTAGGTAAGTATAAACCTGTTTGTTATTAAAAAAAAAAAAAAAAACATCTACAATCAGACTTTTTAATGCAAAGCAATAACCATAGTAGATGACTTTGCGTTACAAGCACCCAAGAAGATTATAAAAAAAAAACCCACAAAGTTAGTACCGGTAAATACTATTATTATTATTTTACAAATAAGATATGTTTACCTATAACTGTCTCTTTTTTTGACTACAGACTATTTCTTGATCATATGCTGTTTTTGGTAATGCATGTTCTTTTGTATTTTACAGTGTTTTTATGTGCAGCTCATTATAATTTAATTGGTATTTGCAAGCAAATGTTCTACAGAGAGTATCTGAAGCAATGCTAATTTAAGGAAACTGCTGAGTGATACATTGTCATTAACATCTGCAATCAATTTCTGACACACAGAGCTTATCATAGCAACCCGATCAGAGCTATAATAATAAATTAACCATGTAAGATTTCAATCTCTTTATCCAAATGCATACCAAACAGCTACAAAAGAGCTTCTACAAACTTTGAAAATCTGCTGAAAATGTAAGGTTGGCTCCATGCTAGAAATGCATTTTATTTGAGAGACAGTTGGAGATTTGTCTGTTTTAAAGGGAATTGACAAATATCTGTGTCAGCAAAACAATATAAAGCTGCAATATGTCTGCCTGAAAACCATGTGATTAACAATGAGCCAGATTGACAGGCTCACTGGCCTGAGTCTACACTGTGCTCTGTCATCACTGAAATGCTGACTTATTGTTCTGACTGAGGGCATATTTACACCAATGCATTGTGGGAAGGTGTGCGTTACTTTTGAATATTACCCAAACACAGTAGCACGGTAAAAGACATGACAACCTATGACAATGCACCATAGTCTGCTGCATTACAAATGTTGTTTCCCATCTGAGTTTTGGTGCACGTTGGTGCAATGGCAGCCCATTATCTTCCATAGGGTGCCTTTGAATATCACGTTAATGCACAATATAATGGGGGAGATTTACTAAAACTAGAACACACTAAAGCCCTGTACACATGATCAGATATCCTATGGATTTTCGTCTGATGGATTTGTCCATCAGAAATCCGATGAAACTGTTTTCCATCAGTCTTGCCTACACACCATCAGTCAAAAAAAACGACCGTTCCAAACGTGGTGACGTAAAACACTCCGATGAGCTGAGAAAAATGAAATTCAATGCTACTGAGCATGTGTCGACTTGATTCTGAGCATGCTTGGGTTTTTTATCTGATGGATTTCCCCACAGACGATCGGAAATTGCCATCGGTTTTTTATCCATCAGATAATTTTAAAACATGTTCTATTTTTTAAAACCGATGGAAAAAAGACTGATGGGTCCCATACACGATCGGTTTGTCTGATGAAAACAATCCATCGGACGGTTTTCATCAGTCAAAGTGATCGTGTGTACAGGGCTTAAGGGGGTTATTTATGAAAGGCAATTCCACTTTGCACTGCAAGTGCACTTTCAATGCAATTTCAAGTGCACTTTGCACTTGTAGTTTGCAATTGTAGTGCAAAGTGGATTTGCCTTTCGTAAATAATCCCCCAAATCTGTTGCAGCCGTGCATAGCAACCAATCAGCTTCTAACTGCAGCTTGTTCAATTAAGCTTTGACAATAAGCCCGGGTTCACACTGCCCGCGACTTCTGCATGACTTTGAAGTTGGACCCCAGCGTGACTTCGGCACAACTTGCATGCAACTTCTTTAACAGAAGTCAATGCAAGTCGTACCAAAATTGGTCCAAAAGTAGTGCAGGAACCTTTTTCTAAGTCGGAGTGACTCAAGTCGCTCGGGGTCCGATGTCTGATGTGACAAGTGCTCCAAAGTCGGAGCAATTGTCGCATCAGTGTGAACTGGTCCTAAAACCTAGAAGCCAACTGGTTACTGTGCACAGCTGCACCAGATTCTCTGTGCACCAGTTTTAGCAAATCACCCAGTGTGTATTAATGGACATGCATTAACACCCCACACTGCACAAACATAAATGGACTTTTAATATTCATCTAGCCTTGTGTTCTCCAAAAAGTACTTCTTATTAATTATGCCTATGAACTTCTGGTCAATACTGTTGAAAATTAAACTTATTATTAATTATGTGTTTTGATAAAGGAACCCTTTTACAATTTTTGTTTTACCTCTACAAGCAAAAAAATAATAATAATAATAAAATACTACTACTAACACTAATACTACTATCACTAATAATAATAATATAATATTGTATGGTAGTTTGTATTGTTTAAGTTAAAAAATAATACTAATTAATTTTAAGTTAGTTTTCATTTTTGATAATGATAATTGCATGTAATATAAAATAATGACAACGTGTATTATATTCATATATGACAAAAATAGCAAAAAAATGCTTTTACCTGAGTTGTAAAAGATGCTTGTTCTCACTAAAAGAATTCTAGCTGAGCTTTGTCACAGAGAGGTGTGTATGTCCATATCTAGTGTCCAGGTGGAGAATGACAACCCAGTAATATGAAGTGAAGTTTTAAAGCGTGTATTGGATGTTTTCAGAAAGGTTAATGGCCGGACGGACGCCTTTCTGAAGTTCAATGACTGGTTGCACGAGTGGTGAAAATCTTTGTATGGTCACTGAGATTTGGTTATAGATTTCCAGCAGGTCTCCATTCATTGGAGTAAAAGGGCCAAGTTCAGTATAGAGACAAAACATTGCTCATTCCATAACTGGTTAATTCTGTAGTGGACAGAGAACTTGGCACTGACCTCGGTTACAATAACCCAGCTGCACAAAAAAAATTGTTTAACAAAGTCTTCATACTGGATAAACTCAGACTGGTAAAGGTATATTTAAGGGATTTATTTTATGATGCTGAATCTATCAACTGGATCAATTCCATCCCATAATGTATTTATAATGTGTGAAAAGGAATTATAACTCTGCCTGTTAGGTTCAAAGCAATGCATATGCTATGCCTCCATTTTCAATACCTTAGTTTTTAGTAAAATGTTTTCCAATTTTCCCTTACTGTAAAAAAAATTGTATATTTTACCTTTAGGTGGTTATGAAACTCCTTTGTTTGTGGTCCCTGTAAATACTGTATGTTTGTTCTACTGCTTAAATAGGACCTGAAATATGGGAGCTGTGCTCAAAAAAGGCAAGTAAAGAACTAGGAAGTAGTCACCAGTATTGCCTGTGGTCTCCCTGCTCCTGATCTTTTCTCGTTACTGGCTAAAATGCCTTGTTCTGCACTGTAGAAATATAGAACATACAGACTAAATCCTGAAAAAAGAGTCAAAGATAATTTTATTGTTGGTTAAAAAAAAAGTCATACAAAACCCTCCAACTCGTTTTGGGGCAACGCCACTCCTCCTTCATCAGGGTTCAGCACAGGATAAAACCTGGATGGACTCAGAGAAAAAGTGACTTCACAGATCTATATTAGAACTAGTATTGAACTTTCCTAATGGGGTAACAAATTGACAACAGTTGCTTTTTTTACCAACAATTACAATTATTTTGGACTATTATATCAGGTTTTATCTGGCACTCCTTTTTGTATTCTTCTACGGCTTTGAGGAAAGCCTTGCTTCGGGGGAACCACTTCCCTAGAGCTATTGAGCCTGTTTGAAGTTTTCCTTCATCTGAGTCCACATGTAAATCTACAGTTTCCAGTGCCTTTTTGAGCATGTTTTTCTGCACTGTGTCTATGTGTGGAGGCAGTGAACTTGGAAGAGAAAGAATCAGAGATCTGTTGAGTGGTGATTTTATAGCTAATAGGGTAATACTCAAGAAGTAGTAGGGGAGGTGGAGGAAGGAATAGATTTGCAGAATGAATGATGCAAAACCAATAAGATCCTAACATTGTGGATTCTCAGGTTCTGCTTCCTCTCCAGCAAGAAAAACAGTGAGCAGCATAGTAGTGACATCGCCAAAGCTCTTGAGACTAACAGTCGGCAGTGCCTTAGGCCGGCCATACACGATTCAAATCTCTTCTGCTGAACCGGCCGAGATTCAAAACTTTAAAAGGCAGGCTGAATGTACCAAGTTAATTGATCGATCAGCATCGGTACTGTAGATTAGAACCAACCGGTCTTTCAATTCCCTCCCCCTGGGAGAAAACAATGGCCCGGCAGGAAGGAGTTCCACATCAACACTGTCTGTCTTGATGGGGCAATCAAATGAATTTTCTCCGTGTATAGCCAGCCTTAGATGATCTCACAATGCAGATAAACATCTAAGAGGCTCAGAGCACAGGAAGCGCACTGCTATTTTTTAGGAGAAATTCAAGGAAAAATGTAGTACTGCTTTGGCACAATTAATGCTGTACTCTACGAATTATCTTTTTTTACAAATTACATTGGTCCAGACTCCAGCTTAATTACATCTAATTCTTCATATGTCACAAAGTGTTCCCTGATTGGCCTAGGTGGAGATGAGGGGTGAATTACATCACAGTCTCCATCCAGTCCAATGAGAAAAGGCCTTATTTTATCTGAGAAAAGCAAGCAACCCCTTATGTTCATTTGAATTGTGCTTGCATAATCTTATATCACTTTAATTCTCTGCCATGTCTTAATACACACTGACCCATTCATGTAAATTGTTGTGTGCTACTACTTACAATGGGCTAAGAAAATGTTTATTAGTGTATAGCTTAGGATATTAATTGGAGGTATTTACTAGTAGTATTTTAAATATAGTCTATACTGAGGGACTAAGCTGCCAATGGTGACAAATATACTGTAATGAATAAATGGTAAGACAATTATACTGAAATTGTTAAATAGCGAGAGAAATATACTGCAGTGATTAAGCAATAGGAATAATGTGCTGCAGAAACAATAATTGTCTATAAAACACAACCCTAAAGCCTCGTACACACGATCGTATATCCTATGGATTCTAATCCGATGTTTTTTTCCATCGGAAATCCGATGAAGCTGACTTCCATCAGTCTTGCCTACACACCATCAGTCAAAAAACCGACCGTTCCAAGCGCAGTGACGTAAAACACTCTGATGAGCCGAGAAAAATTAAGTTCAATGCTTCTGAGCATGCGTCGACTTGATTCTGAGCATGCTTGGGTTTTTTATCTGATGGACTTGCCCATAGACGATCGGAATTTGCCATCAGTTTTTGATCCATCGTAAAAATTTAAAACATGTTCTATTTTTTAAAACCGATGGAAAAAAGACTGATGGGTCCCATACACGATCGGATTGTCCGATGAAAAAAGTTCATCGGACTGTTTTCATCTGTAAAACCGATCGTGTGTACAGGGCTTCACTAGTAGTATATACTGTGTGTGTATATATATATATATATATATATATATATATATATATGTGTAGCGGGGTCTTAAAAGTTAGTGGGATACACCTGGGGGTAGAGAGACCCAGGTGTGTAATTATGTCAGGAATTAGACCCCTTTTTCTTATTCGTGGAGGATTGGGTGGTGTAATATTCTCTTTGACCAGTGGGTGTCAGTGTACCTACTGGCTCGAGGTAGAATCACTACCACAGTGCTACCCTTCTTTGTCCCTTCCTGGAGATGGTACGGCTGGGGCGGGGAACCCTCCGTGGTGTCGATGGGAGGAGATAAAAGGGGGAGACGCCCTCGCCACGAGGTCTGTGGTCTGTTGGTTTTCGGAAGAGATCATCTCGTCACGCACCCAGGCACCTTAGGCCTGAGTGCGGGCGGTTCAAGGTTCCGGCCTAGGCGCCCAAGGCCTGGCCAGAACGAAGATGGAGTCCATCCCGGGCACCTTCAGCCTGGGGTGAGGTACTATTAAGGAGGCCTGGGACCCGGTGACTCCGACTGGGTCCCGCGAGGGTGAAGTTGCTCCAGGGCGCCCCTTGCAAGGGGACCCGCATCTGAGGTGAGGAGGCTGGGGGGGGGTCACCCGTCCGAAGACCCGGTGTAGCGTCAACCCGGTGACGGATGGGCCTTCAGTAACTCCCTTGGAGGACATCTTCCCCTGATATGGGCTACAGCGCAGCGGAGGAGCTTTCATCAAGATTCCTGCAACCCCTGGTCATAGCACAGTGAGTGTAGGGACTAGGAACCTGTAAAGTGCCTCGACCTGCTTCCCCATCGTATCCTGCCGTTGCATTTGACTGTATGTGGAGATACGCAATAAACCTGAGTTTGGACTTTGATGGGTGTATGGACTCTGTTGATGGGAACAAAGGGAGATTCCGGCACGGAAGGACTGACCCTCATAACCAGCACACATTTGGCCCGAGGAAAAGATTGATACTGGCCTTCACCTCACCCACATGCACGGGGAGGACATGGGCCGTAGCGCACCTCACTCTGTCGCTCGACATACCCCTAGTTAAAGAGGTCGGGGTGAGGCCGCTACACATATATATATATATATATATATATATATATATATATATATACACACACCACTATAAAAGTTCTGCTGTCAGTAATATGATTCCCTATTTCTTCTGCGGCCAGCTCACTGTGGCCCAACAGTTCTGGTGGTGTGTTCAAGGCAGTGTCTCTTTAAAGATTGGTGCAGGCACTGCCACTGTATTTCCTACAAACAATTGTGTCCCTCTTTTATCAAGGTGTAGTGCAGGGTTGGCCAGCGGCCTCTCACCAGTTTGTGTCAACAGGGAATCTTTTTCTACTCATTGACAAAGTTTACCCTGGTCAGTGTCTTCAGTATCCAGCTCCTCAGTTAGGCAGCAGGCTCAACCAGCATCCAGGGAGTTGATGTTTCAGAATGGCCTCCACTGTTTTACTCTTTCATTCAGGTTCAGTTTCTCTGCAAGTCCTCCTTCCTTCCTCCCCATAGCCCTGGAGTTTACCACACTCCTCTTCCTCTCCACTATAGTGATGCTTTGATCTGAAGTCTTTCCCTCTTAGAATCTAAGGCCAGTCCAGTCTGTGGAAACTATACCTCTCACAATCCCCCACACTTCTCTCTCAATTTTGAACTTGGCTTTGCTAATCAGTAACCTAGAAAAAGTATGCAGGACTGTAGTTCTGCTGTTTTAGACTTCATGGGCTTTATTCTAATTGCCACGCTCATTGATTTACGAAATAGTGTAGCTAGGGTCAGGAGCAATGAAAGATCCATTCCATCTCGTTTTCACTTATAATATAATATATAATATGTATATATATATAATATACCATGGGCCTCTTGGCTGCTCCTCTGATTAATGCTCTCCTTGCCTGGTGTGTCAGTTTAGGTCGACGGCCATTTCTTGATAGGTTTGCAGTTGTGCCATACTCTTTCCATTTTCGGATAATGGATTGAACAGTGCTCCGTGAGATGTTCAAAGCTGGGGATATTTTTTTTATAACCTGACCCTGTTTAAACTTCTACACAACTTTATCCCTGACCTGTCTGGTGTGTTCCTTGGCCTTCATGATGCTGTTTGTTCACTCATGTTCACTAACAAACCTCTGAGGGCTTCACAGAACATCTGTATTTATACTGAGATTAAATTACACACAGGTGCATTCTATTTACTAATTAGGTGACTTCTGAAGGCAATTGGTTTCACTAGATTTTAGTTAGGGGTATCAGAGTAAAGTGGGCTGAACACAAATGCACGCCAAACCTTTCAGATATTTATTTGTAAAACATTTTGGAAAGCATTTATCATTTTCCTTCAACTTCACAATTAAGTGCCACTTTGTGTTGGTCTATCACATAAAATCCAAATAAAATATATACATTTACGTTTTTGGTTTTTAGAGTCCGCATCCTTAGTGGTGAGCCCATGTAGATGGAGGGTGGCTTAACACTGGCTGCCTTTGTTCTGTGACAGCAGTCTCTCCGACAGCCTTGCCTGTAGACTGTCTCAATTACTGAAAAGACATAAAAACCCTCTCCTCAAATGTGGGCAAGAGCAATGTACATAGGAAACTGGCAGTCAGGTCCATGATGTTACTTCTCCCATGCCAGTTCTGCAGATCCGGCTACAGATAGGTAAATTTGGATTCCCAACTTCAGCCTGGCTGTACTTCTTCCATACTTGTTATGGGTCAAAAAGTACTGAAACCATGAGTACAGCAATTTTGAACTTGGCTTTGGTAATCAGTAACCTAGAAAAAGTATGCAGGACTGGAGTTCAGGTGTTTTAGACTTTATGGGCTTTGTTCTAATTGCCAAGCTCATTGACTTACGAAATCGTGTAGCTAGGGTCAGGATCAAAGATAAGAGAGCAATGAAAGATCCATTCCATCTCATTTTCACTTATAATATAATATATAATATGTATGTATATATATATATATATATATATATATATATATATATATTTATGGTTGAAGCCCTATATCCGATACAGATATGAATAAGATAGATAGACTTAACATAAGACTTACAACATGAAATGGACCTGAAGTGTGCCCTGATCTGATGGACGGTATGCCAAAATAAGGGGGCATACCCAAGATTAGAAGGAATATTTTGTGGAGAGAAATGAATTTTGAGAAATGCCCTAAAAAAGGGAATGGGAGGGTGGGTATCACTCACAGGAAACCAACGAAGACTGCAGGTGAGTGGGCTGGTTAAATAGCCCCCCGGGCTCCTCCCATAAATTCAGGCCAGCATACTGGCCTTCTAACTTATGGTTGAAGCCCTATATCCGATACAGATATGAATAAGATAGATAGACTTAACATAAGACTTACAACATGAAATGGACCTGAAGTGTGCCCTGATCTGATGGACGGTATGCCAAAATAAGGGGGCAAAAACATTCAGGTAGGGATGTAGTTTTATTGGTTTTAGCTTTGTTCATTGAGCAAGTTTGGTGAATGCTTGTGCCATTTCCACCTGAGGATTGGAGGATGTGCTGGACAAAGCAGGCAGACTTCCACCTGTCAAGTCTCTTAATAGTCGTGATCTGGGACCCCACACCGGGATGTGGCCGAGGCCGCTCCAATACGATAAGAGCGACTGGAGCACTGACTGGGGTTGAGGTGTGGCAGCGTGGAAGAGTGAGTGAGTGAGTGTGAAGGTGACAGGACCCAAATTGACCTAACCGCCCCACCGTTGATCCAGAGGAAGGCGAAAACCCCAGCCGAGCCTAGGCCAATTGCTACAGCAGGGGAGAAAATTCCTTCCTGATCCCCCGAGAGGCGACCGGGTGAACCCTGGATCAACTTCCTATGGTTGGTTGTGCCCCGATGAATTCTCATGTGTTTGATGAACTGGCAGGCACTCAAGGGTTTGATCGGGAAAGGTAGTAGGGGACAAGAGTTTGACTGTTCAGGTAGGAGTGACAGAAGGCGATCGAGTAAGGTTACTGCACACCAGAGATTGTTTGTTTTTAGAGTTAAATGTCTAACCCGGTGCCTGATCGCTGGGTTTTGGATAGTGCCAGGTGGAGGATGAAACGATCTTGGTAGCGAGCCAAGTGAGGTCTACGTAGAACTTGGCCGGCGGGGTAGCTGCGGGTGAACTCGCTAGGCCACAAGAACCCGTGGTAGGCCGAGTCGAAGGCTGCTTGAATGACCAGGCTGGGGAGAAGGCCAAATGGGGAACTAGCGAGGGTAGTGGACATTAACTGGTGCTGAGGGCATAGTTGTACGGGCCTGCGTAGGAAGGACATGACTTGGACTTGCCTTTACTAATAATATCAGCTGTGGCCTGGTTGTCGGTGGTGAAGGCCACGGTTTGTCCTGTCCAGATATGACCCCCAGAGCTGAGCGGCTGCCACGATCTGGTATTGTTCGAACAGGGAGGAAGTCTAGGTAAACCCTGGGATTAGGAGTGTCTCTGGAAGCCATGGTCCTGCAAACCAATAGTGGCCAAAAATTGCAGCGAAGCCTGTGGAGGCTGCGGCATCTGTCACTACCAGCGTGATGGGGGCGATATTGATGGTATACTTTGATACTGTTTCACGTAGTAAGGAACTCCTCCCATAATGACAGGTCCGCTACTGCCGCGGTGTCTAAGTTAAGGATCTGAAGTTAAGGATCTGATCGGGGTCCTGTGTCTGGGAGAGGAAGACCAGGAGGCGTGATACAAAAAGATCGACCCTCGGGAATGATCCTTGCTGCAAATTGAGCATTCCCGGGAGAGACTGAAGCTGCTCCTTAGTACACCCCCGTGTACGGGTGAAGTCTTGGAGAACTGACCTGACGCGGGCCGGCTTTAGGGACGACAAACGTAGTGAAAGCTAGTTTGAGTGTTTAGCACGACAGAGAATAGGTGAGCAGCCAAGTTGCTACTGGAGATGAGTGACCGATTCGAGTCGGAATGCTTGCAGCGACTGCAATTAAGCCACTTTATTGGAAAAATGAAAACAAAGTTAGCGGAAATTTTGAGTATGTAGGAACGACCGTGCGCAACATTGTATATGCAGATGGAGTGAGATGTAAAGGTTTATGCTTGATAACAGACGTAAGGCCAGGGATCTGAATTGTAAGTACCACTTTATTGGTATCACTGTTGCGAATAGTTCGAATCGGGCTGAGGTGTGAGCACCGGTGGGGTTTGGTTTGTAAAGGATCTTAAACGTTGAGCCGGTGCTGCGACTGGACTCGGATCGGTCAGTGAAGTTTGTATTGCCGAGGATCCGAATTGTTGCGCCGATGATGCGACTAGATTTGGAACGGCTGTAGATGCAAGGTGATGAGGGAGCTCATGTTCCGGATCCACGTTGTTGCACTGATGATATGACTAGACTCAGATCGGCTGATGGTGTTAGTGGTTGAAGGGGTTTGTGATTGCTGAGGATCCGAATCATAGGGCCGACGTTGCGACTAGATACAGATCGGCTGTTGGTAAGTGCTTGGTACACATACTTTTTTTTTATAGGTTTTTTTTTATTTTATTTTTTTATTTAGGGAAAATTACGTCCAACCTGGTGCAGGGTGGACCTACTTGACTGACCTGGAGGAGAAATGACAGGTGGTGAGGGGTTTGACTAGCTGATTTGAACACGACAGACTGCATCTGTTGTTTCATACATGCTGTTACACTCGGCACTGGTTTAGTGCCTTTTACATGTAAGTGCATTTCTTTTTATTAAATATCCTTTTATATGCGGAGAACACTATGGTCTGCCTGTCTTTTATATATATATATATTTATATACACACCTCATTGGAGTCATTTGTGATCCGGTCCATCTGCTGTTGTCATCCAACTATCCCTGAGCTGCAATACATGCCTGAGACGTATATACCCATATGGGAAGGTATCTGTGACTCTCTATAACCAAAGGGTCCACTTTGGGAGGTGAGCGGCCATTCTTATTACTGGTGGAGGTCTCTCACTGTGTTCACATCATCTGCATGTTTCCGATTCTATAAATCACTCTAGAAGATCACTGGGATTGTCTTTTGATCTATGGACTTGTTCAGTGCTGCACTGCCTTTTTATATAAGTGAGCGGATCGGATGGTGGAGCGTGTCGGAGAAATTAGTGACAAAAATGTCCCATGACAGAGGCATGAATCGGTGCGCCGCAGGTGCGACTGACAACGACCGGGCTCTGAAGCATGTACTGAATTGAGGCCAACTACAACTGGGGCACGATTAAGACGAGCCTGCACACGAGAATGCAAGTGGGTTCGAATCAGATGCGTGACAGTGAAACAAGTGACAGAAATTTCCCATGACAGACACGAATTGGTGCTGCGCTGTGCGAGGAACAGCAAGCGATCTCTGGAGCATGTACTGAAATGGGGCCAACAGCGACTGGGGCACGCTTGAGACGAAGCTGCACCTAAGGATGGGCGTGGATTCGAATCAGATGTGTTACAGTGGAACGAGTGACAAAAATGTCCCATGACAGAGGCATGAATCAGTGCGCCGCAGGTGCAACTGACAACGACCGGGCTCTGAAGCATGTACTGAATTGATGCCAACAACAACTGGGGCACGCTTAAGACGAGCCTGCACACGAGAATGCAAGTGGGTTCGAATCAGATGCGTGACAGTGAAACGAGTGACAGAAATTTCCCATGACAGACACGAATCGATGCTGCGCTGTGCGAGGAACAGCAAGCGAACTCTGGAGCATGTACTGAAATGGGGCCAACAGCGACTGGGGCACGCTTGAGACGAAGCTGCACCTAAGGATGGGCGTAGATTCGAATCAGATGTGTTACAGTGGAACGAGTGACAAAAATGTCCCATGACAGAGGCATGAATCGGTGCGCCGCAGGTGCGACTGACAACGACCGGGCTCTGGAGCATGTACTGAAATGAGGCGAACAACAACTGGGGCACGCTTAAGACAAGTCTGCACACGAAAATGCACGTGGATTCAAATCAGATGCGCAATAGTGAAATGAGTGACAGAAACTTCCCATGACAGAGACTTGAATCGGTGCGGCGCTGTGCGTTTAACAGCAAGCGAACTCTGGAGCATGTACTGAAATGGGGCCAAGAACGACTGGGGCACGCTTGAGACGAAGCTGCACCCAAGGATGCACGTGGATTAAAATCAGATGTGTTACAGTGCAATGAGTGACAAAAATGTCCCATGACAGAGGCATGAATCGGTGCGCCGCAGATGCGACTGACAACGACCAGGCTCTGGGGCATGTTCTGAGATGAGGCCAGCAATTGGGGCACGCTTGGCGAACCTGCACACGAAAATGCGCGTGGATTCAAATCAGATGCGTGGCTGTGACATGAGGGACAGAAATTTTCCATGACAGAGGCATGAATCATGCTGCGCTGTGCGACTATCAGCAAGCAAACTCTGGAGCATGTACTGAAATGAGGCCAGCAACTGGGACATGTATGGGACGAACCTGCACATAAGAATGCGCGTGGATTCAACTCAGATGCGTGATGGTGACGTGAATGACAGAATTCTCCCATGATCTAGGCATGAGACGGTGCGCCGCATGTGCGGCTGACAAGGAGCGAACTCTGGAGCATGTACTAAAATGAGGCCAGCAACTAGGGCCCTCCGGGACGAATCGGTGCATTGTGGATGCGACTTGGATTCATATCAGAATGATGCAGAGGAAATCACTATCGATGCAAGACAAATCAGTAGCTATGTGCAGGGTTTTATGAGGAGAGAGAAGGGTGTGCGAGATGAGACAAGTGAAATTACTATCAGTGGAATGAGATGGCAAACTAGCGGGGACGAACCAGTGAGTCGCTGATGCGACTAGATTCGACCGGAGGGTAATGCAAAGTAAAATAACTGTAATGATAGACAGTGCATTCTAAGTGACATAAGCCTACTACTTGGCGTGAAACAACAAGAAAGAGGGGAAAAAAAAAAAAGCACAAAACTAAACTGATAAACAGCTCTGCGTTTGTGTTCACAAATTGCACGACAAGACTGTGGTCTTGCACGAGGCTGAAATAAGGCTGCATATGGAGACTTGACTAATGACTCGCAAGTTCCACAGCGGGGTTTTGATGACATGGTTTACCTGGCAAACAGTGCGTGAAGCAAAGAAATTGCACGAATCCTACCTGTGACAGTTTGAAAACTTGATGTACGAAAAGCATGGTGGGTGTCCAAGACATCCAAAAAGTGTGGTGTTGCGCCATGCATGACGCACAAAAAATTACTTTGGTTTGGTAAACGAGTGAGAGGAAAAAACGTGTACAAACGATACGCAAGTTCCGCTGCGGGAACTAAAACACACGGCATGAAGGCAAACAACAAATGGCAACGATGGAACGTATGCAACGTATGTGACCCGAATCAGTTCGTAAATATACGAAAGGAATCCGATACGAATCGATAGTGAGGAGTATAGAATTAATGTAATACGAATTGGTTGTATAGTGTATGCCGCCCTTTACTCTAAAACTGAACACCAATCAATCACCCCTCCCCCAGGCTAACCAGTGCAGAGAGGCAGCAGGTGGGACTAATTAGAGTCTCCCTTTTTTTTTTTTCCCAACTGGAAGAGACGGCAACCTTATGGACAGTGAATCTTTACGTCCAGTGAAACCTACGGCGAGTGATATCGGACAATGACTGAAAGCGACTCGGAGGTTTGGATTTATAAATGAATCGTATGTATGGGACAGACAATAACTCAGAAGCAGACTTTTAAAGAAAGGAATGCAGGACAGGAAGCATTACTAATTGCAAGATTGTACCTGACGCAAAAGATTCGAAAAGTACCTGCGATAGTGAGCGGGAACCGCCGACGAAGACCACGAACGAAGACGCCGAAATGCCCTGCGATCGAAACGCCAGGACTCACAAACATGAGGTGAGCTGGTAAGAGTCGGCCCAGTGAGATCCATTATCACTCACAGGAAACCAAGGAAGACTGCAGGTGAGTGGGCTGGTTAAATAGCCCCCCGGGCTCCTCCCATAAATTCAGGCCAGCATACTGGCCTTCTAACATATATATAATATACAGTGCCTTGAAAAAGTATTTATACCCCTTGACATTTTCCACATTTTGTCATATTGCAACCAAAGAAGTACGGGTAAATATATTTTATTGGGATTTTATGTGATAGACCAACACAAAGTAGCACATAATTGTGAATTGGAAGAAAAATTATAAATAGTTTTCAATTTTTTGTTTACAAATAAATACCTGAAAAGTGTGGAGTGCATTTGTATTTATCCCCCCCGAGTCAATACTTTGTAAAACCACCTTTCGCTGCAGTTACAGCTGCAAGTCTTTTGGGGATGTCTCTACCAGCTTTGCACATCTAAAGAGTGACATTTTTGCAAATTTTTCTTTGCAAAATAGCTCAAGCTCTGTGAGATTGGGTGGAGAGCGTCTGTGAGCAGCAATTTTCAAGTCTTGCCACAGATTGTCAATTAGATTTAGGTCAGGACTTTGACTGGGCCATTCTAACACATGAATGTGCTTTGAGCTAAACCATTCCATTGTAGCTCTGAATGTATGTTTAGGGTCAATGTCCTGCTGAAAGGTGAACCTCCACCACAGTCTCAAGTCTTTTGCAGACTTTAACATGTATTTGGCTCCATCCATCTTCCCATCAGACCAGCTGACCAGCTTCCCTGTCCCTGCTGAAGAAAAGCATCCCCACAACATGATGCTGCCACCACCATGTTTCACAGTGGGGATGGTTTTTCAGGGTGATGTGCAGTATTAGTATTCTGCCACACATTGTGTTTTGCTTTTAGGCCAAAAAGTTCAATGTTGGTCTCATCTGACCAGAGCACCTTCTTCCACATGTTTGCTGTGTCCCCCACATGGCTTATCGCAAATTGCTTCTTATGGTTTCTTTCAGCAATGACTTTCTTTTTGGCACTCTTCCATAAAGGCCAGATTTGTGGAGTGCTAATATTTGTCCTGTGGACAGGTTCTCCCACATGAGCTGTGGATCTCTGCATCTCCTCCAGAGTTACCTTGGGCCTCTTGGCTGCTTCTCTGATTACTACTCTCCTTGCCTGGCCTGTCAGTTTAGGTGGACGGCCATGTCATGGTAGGTTTGCAGTTGTGCCATACTATTTCCATTTTCAGATAATGGATTGAACAGTGCTCCATGAGATTTTCAAAGCTGGGGATATTTTTTATAACCTGACCCTGTTTAACCTCCCTGGCGGTATGATTCTTTCTGGAATTATGTACCAAAAGCGGTACAATTATTTTGCATGAAAATTTGGTGTTATGTATTATAGGCCTGCGATTCTTAGTAATTACTTACTTAAACCTAAGCAAACCAGAGTCTAGTAAACATCCCGGGTATGATAAATATGAAACACAAAATTATAAATTATAATATAATAAATAACTATAAATAATTATAAAAAATAGTAATCTAATTATAATAAAAATGATTCAATAATGTAATCAAATCAAAAACACTGAAATTTGCTCAGTTGCAGAATTGTCGCTGTCATTAGATTTAGTGTTTGATGACGAATTTCCCCACAAATCGCTATCGCTCAATTCTGCGAGTGATTCTAATTTATTATCGCTGCTTTCTAGTTGGTCTAAAACCACTTTTGACATAAAGGGACACTTTTTAGTTGCTATGGACAATCCCCAGTTTACAGGCAGAAAGAACGATTTTTATTATATAAAAGTGCATGCAGGACACTGGGCAGACCACTAGGGACCAAGGGGGTGTGTAATTATTACATACAGTACTGTAATCTGTAAGATTACAGTATACTGTATGTATACTATGTGTTTACCTTTTTGAATTTGCCGCCCAGTTCCGCTCCCATGCGCCGCTGCGGCTCGCAGGGAACTGAACTAGGAAGTCAGATGGGGTCGAAAGTGCCGACACTCGCCGGAGATCTCGCTGGCGATCACAGCAGAGGACATCATCGCTGGATCGCCAGGAGAAGGTAAGGAAACTCCGCTGCGAGCTCTGCAATGTCTACCCCGAGCGTGACTCGGGGTTACCGATCCTAGCATAAAAAAACAACCCCGAGTCACGCTCGGGATTACCGCTAGGGAGGTTAAACATTTCCACAACTTTATCCGTGACCTTTCTGGTGTGTTCCTTGGCCTTCATGATGCTGTTTGTTCACAAATGTTCACTAACAAACCTCTGAGGGCTTCACAGAAAAGCTGTATTTATACTGATATTAAATTACACACAGGTGCATTCTATTTACTAATTAGGTGACTTCTGAAGGCAATTGGTTCCACTAGATTTTAGTTAGGGGTATCAGAGTAAAGGGGGCTGAACACAAATGCACGCCAAACTTTTCAGATATTTATTTGTAAAACATTTTGAAAACCATTTATAATTTTCCTTCTACTTCGCAATTAAGTGCCACTTTCTGTTGGTCTATCACATAAAATCCAAATAAAATACATACATTTACATTTTTGGTTGTAACATGACAAAATGTGGAAAATTTCAAGGGGTATGATTACTTTTTCAAGGCACTGTAGTTAGGTATATATAGTCACCTTCAGTCACCCAGTGGGATTCCATTTTTAAAATCCGCACCCCCGTGACACATAGATCTTGTAGGAAGTTGTATTATTGTTATTATACAGTATTACTTTAGGGAGACAGTACAGTTACAATACAATGCAAGAGGGTAAGGAGGTCCCTTCTTAAAAGAGCTTACAATCTAATAGGGCGGAGCAAGTGGTACAGAAAGCAATAACTGTGAGGGGTGAGCTGATGGAAGTATTAAAAGTTCAGTTGTTAGGTGGAGGCAGAATACGCCTCCCTGAAGATATGAGTTTTCAGGGATTGCCCTAAAAGTGGACAGAGTAGGACTTAGTTGAGCAGATTGAAGTAGAGAGTTCCAGAGGATGGTAGAGGCTCTGGAGAAGTCCTGGAGGTGAGCATGGAAGGAGGAGATTAGGAACCCAGAGAGCAGGAGGTTTTGGGAGGAGCAGATAGGATATTTTGAGACAAGATTGGTGATGTAGTGAAGTAGTATACCTAATTACGAGGTCCTGTCATATTACTACGTTATACTGGCAGATATGTCAGAGTATATTAATTGTCAACTGGCCTCATCCAGCAGGAGTTGTGACTTTTCATCCAAAACATTCCAACTATACATTTCAGAAGCAGATACTGTATATATACAATGTTGAGGTGAGGGACTCATCATGGGCTCCACTACAAAGCACTAAACGTTGGTCTGCATCTGCAATATACAATAAATAAGAAATGTTGCTGTAGCCCAAAGTGCCGTGATTCATTTCTTTCTCTGACTACTATATGTTTGTAAAGCTGGGCATTCATTTGTAGATTTTAGAAACTAACGTTCATAGGAAAAATTGTACAACAATTCTCTGTAAATTTGATGACTTGAATGAAGAAATGCTGTTCAAAAGAATTTTCGTTTGCTTTTGACAAATGGATTTTTAAGCAAATGGACCCTACCAAACGAAAACCACAAATACTGTTAGAAGTTTGTTGAAGAAAAACTTTCCATCCTTCTTCTTCAGAATTTCTTGTCACTGCTTTAAAAAAATGAGCATCAATTTGACCCTACTAATCATTAGAAAATTGCACAAATATTCTTACAATAAAACATTTTGAACAAAATTCTGCTAGTGTATTGCCAGCTTAAGGGTTGCTGTCTTCATTGTAGCATAGCAGTGTAATAATCGTTGCGTGCTTCAACCATAATAGCCATTCTCTGGCAATGGAACATACAGTTAAGCCCATGTCTATAAGTCATCCTGGGTAGAAAACAGGGCTTTAAAGCGGAGTTCCACTCAAAAATTGAACTTCCGCTTTTCGGAACCCTCCCCCCCTCCGGTGTCACATTTGGCACCTTTCAGGGGGAGGGGGGTGCAGATACCTGTATAATACAGGTATTTGCACTAACTTCTTGGGGAGAGTCACTTCACCCCCCCCCCCTGCTGTCTTCTGGGAAACACACTGGTCCCAGGAGAGAGCGAGGACCACTGGGAACGCGCCGCGCTACTCGCGCATGCGCAGTAGGGAACCGGGCAGTGAAGCCGCAATGCTTCACTTCCTGATTCCCTCACCGAGGATGGCGGTGGGGGCAGCCTAGAGACGAGCGATTGCTCGGCTTCGGCTGCCGACATCGCTGGACTCCAGGACAGTGCAGTATTTCTAGCTGCTGGCTTTTAATATATATTTTTTTCACGGGACCTCTGCTTTAAATACACCAAACAGTTACACATTTCTGGGGCTGGAAACACTAACCATGTTCAAATTTTTATTTTTGGGCTATTCCTATTGCCACGGTCTCCATTATTTATTTACATGCTATGCCAAAAATCTTCTCTCTCCATGCCAGTGGATAGACTTCTATGGTGCTTGTCTACCTTTGTGTCCTGGCCAGTTCATTTCCCAGCAGGTTTAGAACTTTTCAAACTTCTTTTTCACTTTCAGTAATTATTGAGTCTGGTGAGGAGGAGCTGATGGGTCACCAATGTTGGGCTGTGCTTAGGGTACCAGTTGCCTTTAATCTGGCCCTAGTCTAAGTTTGACGGTATGATATGGCCACAGTCAGCTGGAATACTCAGCTGTTGTGCTGATTGATAAACAATTTTACTCCGCTGGGCTCACCAGAGTTTTGTCAGCTACACACAAACGAGCTGGTAGACTTTGCATACCATACGTCAGCACTGTCAATGGATCACACACTAGAACTGTCCTTTTACAATGAGAAATCTGTTATGTAGAATGCCCAACAGAAGGATAAACCATGTACGACAGACAGAAGAAGAAACCTGCTTCAGAAAGGTAGGGTACATAGATATTTTTTGTGGTAAAATAAATACATTCTGAAAATTGTGTGACTGTGCAAAAGGTGAGTGCACTCAATGGCCTATGTGTCTTCTTCGTGTCACTGGCCCTTCGGGTTACCTTTATTTTCAGTGTGCTCTAAAAATGAAAAAGTTACAGTGCTAACATATATTATAAGTAAAAGTAAGACTGCTGATAGTGATTTTGAGATAGATTTTTTTCATGTATATGTTGTGTATAATTTTACCGAACTGCAGAGATAATTTCCTACTCTGTTTATTCTGGTGACAAGAGATGAGCTCAAATATATTCAAGTATTAAAGTGGACATTCAGTCTAACAATATCTATATTAAATCGACTCCCACCCCCATTATAAGCTTATTCTATATACCCTGTAAAGAAAAGATCTGTACACTTATGTACGCTGAAGGCGCTCTGGTCCTGTCACATGACTGGGTCCCAGCGCCAGCTCCAGTGCAGAGGAGAGACAACAGACAATGGATGCTCCATAGTAAGCCTATGGGTAATGTCATCGCCCAGGTTCTGCAGCCGTTGTTGGTGATCTCTGTTCTGCCGCGTAGGTTACAATGAGAATATGAAAATTACCCTGTCTTGACTGAGACCAACGAGTGGCTTGGATGCATGACACCATACCACGGTAATTGGCCAGTCAAATTGTGAGAGAAGGAGGTCTCTTTATAGATAGTGACTATCTATCTGATACCCCTATATTATAGGAACTGGCTACAAAATATTAGCAGATTAGTACTATTGGCACAGCTTTCTACTTTCTGCTCCCCTACAGAATTTATAGTCTTTACATCTTTTAAGTAAACACCTATTTGCTTTTTCTTTTATAAGCAGTTTTCTGTGTAGTTCAGAGAGCTCTTTTAACTCTTGGATGCTAGACACCATCTCATAGTAAATGGCCTCTCAAACTGTTTAAAAGAGAATGGCTTCCTTGCAGATAGTGGCCATCTATCTGATACTCCTATATTCCTAGGGACAGGCTAAAAAAGATTAGCACTACTTGCGTATCTTCCTACCTTCTGCTCTCCTACAGAATTAATATGATTTCCATCCTATAAGTATACACATACACCCATTTGCTTTTTCTTTCTTTTTATGATATACTTTTTAACCTCCCTGGCGGTATGATTCTGTCAGATTTTAGGTGCTGAAAGCGGTACCATTATTCTGCATGGAAATTTGGCGTTTTATATTGCAGGCCTGTAATTCTTAGGAATAACTCACTTAAATCTGTCCAAACAAGAGTCTAGTAGACATCCCGGGTATGACAAAGTTCAAAAAACAAAATTATACATTGTAATAAAATAAATAACTATAAAATAATTATAACAAATAATATAATAATAATAATAAAAGTGTTTTTCAGTGTTTAATGACGAATTTCCCCACAAATCGCTATCACTTAATTCTGCGAGTGATTCTAATTTATTGTCGCTGTTTTTTAGCTGTCTAAAACCACTTTTGACATAAAGGGACACTTTTTGGTTGCTATGGACAATCTCCAGTTTCTAGGCAGAAAGAAAAGTTTTTATTATATAAAAGTGCATGCAGGACACTGGGCAGACCACTAGGGACAACGGGGGTGTGTAATTATTACATACAGTACAGTAATCTGTAAGATTACAGTGTACTGTATGTATACTGTGTTTTAACTTTTTTGAATTTGGCGCCGATCTCCGTCCCCGTGCGTCGTAACGTCGCAGGGAACGGAGCTCGGCGGCACTTGAAAGTGTGTGAATCGAGCGAGGAAACACGGCTCAATCACACAGCGGGGAGGCATCGCAGGATCCAGGGGACAAGGTAAGTAACTCTGCCTGGATCACTGCGATGCAGCCCGAGTCTGGCTCGGGGTTACCGCTTTTGGTGCTGAAATTTAACCCCGAGCCAGACTCGGGAATACCGCTAGGAAGGTTAATCAACAAAGGTTGATTTTTTTGTCTCTCTCATTGGCCATTGGTGCGTGGGCATGCGCACCCCCGTTTCTAGTTTTTTCAGTACAACTACTTAGCAGTTTTAGTGAGTTTGTACATTATAGTAGGCAATATGTTTGGTAGCAATCTCAATAGGATGCATTAACGTGAAAAAAACGTGAAGCTTTAGGCCCCATGCACACGAGTTTAAAAATGCCCGTTTTGCTGCGATTTTAGCAGCGTTTTACCGCGTTTGCGTCTGTAGGCGTTTAGTTAAGAAACATCATAAGACCCTCCCTAAGCTCAAAAACAGTATTATTTAACCATTTCAGCCATTTTGGGAGACCAGCAGCTGAGAGTGCAGCAGTGTACTTGTATTTAGCGTATCACTTGCCACATCATCTGCCACAAGCTGTGGATTGTCCACTTGCCACGTCACCTGATACGTCACCTGGCCACGTCACCTGCCACAAGTTGTGAATTGTCCACTTGCCACGTCACCTGCCACGTCACCTGGCCACGTCACCTGGCCACAAGTTGTGGATTGTCCACTTGCCACATCACCTGGCCACGTCACCTGGCCACGTCACCTGGCCATGTCACCTGCCACGTCACCTGCCACAAAGTTGTGGAATGTTCACTTGCCACGTCACCTGCCACGTGACCTGGCCATGTCACCTGCCACAAGTTGTGCATTGTTCACTTGCCACGTCACCTGGACACGTCACCTGCCACAACACCTGCCACAAGTTGTGGATTGTCCACTTGCCATGTCACCTGCCACGTCACCTGGCCACGTCACCTGGCCACGTCACCTATCCACGTCACCTGGCCACGTCACCTGGCGACGTCACCTGCCACAATTTGTGGATTGTCCACCTGCCACGTCACCTGCCACATCACCTGGCCACGTCACCTGGCCACATCACCTGGCCACGTCACCTGCCACAAGTTGTGGATTGTCTACTTGCCATGTCACCTGGCCACGTCACCTGCCACGTCACCTGCCATAAGTTGTGGATTGTCCACTTGCCACGTCACCTGCCACATCACCTGGCCACATCACCTGCCACAATTTGTGGATTGTCCACCTGCCACGTCACCTACCACGTCACCTGGCCACGTCACCTGCCACAAGTTGTGGATTGTCCACTTGCCACGTCACCTGCCACATCACCTGGTCACGTCACCTGCCACAATTTTTGGATTGTCCACCTGCCACGTCACCTGGCCACGTCACCTGCCACAACACCTGCCACAAGTTGTGGATTGTCCACTTGCCATGTCACCTGCCACATCACCTGGCCACGTCACCTGGCCACATCACCTGGCGATGTCACCTTCCACAATTTGTGGATTGTCCACCTGCCACGTCACCTGCCACATCACCTGGCCACGTCACCTGGCCACATCACCTGGCCACATCACCTGCCACAAGTTGTGGATTGTCTACTTGCCATGTCACCTGGCCACCTCACCTGCCACGTCACCTGCCATAAGTTGTGGATTGTCCACTTGCCACGTCACCTGCCACATCACCTGGCCACGTCACCTGCCACAATTTGTGGATTGTCCACCTGCCACGTCACCTACCACGTCACCTGCCACAAGTTGTGGATTGTCCACTTGCCACGTCACCTGCCACATCACCTGGTCACGTCACCTGCCACAATTTTTGGATTGTCCACCTGCCACGTCACCTGGCCACGTCACCTGCCACAATTTGTTGATTGTCCACCTGCCACGTCAGCTGCCACGTCACCTGGCCATGTCACCTGGCCACATAACCTGGTCACGTCATCTGCCACAAGTTGTGGATTGTCCACTTGCCACGTCAGCTGCCACATCACCTGGCCACATCACCTGCCACAATTTGTGGATTGTCCACCTGGCCACGTCACCTGGCCACATCACCTGGCGATGTCACCTTCCACAATTTGTGGATTGTCCACCTGCCACGTCACCTGCCACATCACCTGGCCACGTCACCTGGCCACATCACCTGGCCACGTCACCTGCCACAAGTTGTGGATTGTCTACTTGCCATGTCACCTGGCCACCTCACCTGCCACGTCACCTGCCATAAGTTGTGGATTGTCCACTTGCCACGTCACCTGCCACATCACCTGGCCACGTCACCTGCCACAATTTGTGGATTGTCCACCTGCCACGTCACCTACCACGTCACCTGGCCACGTCACCTGCCACAAGTTGTGGATTGTCCACTTGCCACGTCACCTGCCACATCACCTGGTCACGTCACCTGCCACAATTTTTGGATTGTCCACCTGCCACGTCACCTGGCCACGTCACCTGCCACAATTTGTGGATTGTCCACCTGCCACGTCAGCTGCCACGTCACCTGGCCACGTCACCTGGCCACATAACCTGGTCACGTCATCTGCCACAAGTTGTGGATTGTCCACTTGCCACGTCAGCTGCCACATCACCTGGCCACATCACCTGCCACAATTTGTGGATTGTCCACCTGCCACGTCACCTGGCCATGTCACCTGGCCACGTCACCTGCCACAAGTTGTGGATTGTCCACTTGCCACGTCACCTGCCACGTCACCTGGCCACGTCACCTGACACAATTTGTGGATTGTCCACCTGCCACGTCACCTGCCACGTCACCTGGCCACAAGTTGTGAATTGTCCACTTGCCACGTCACCTGGCCACGTCACCTGGCCACCTCACCTGCCACAATTTGTGGATTTACACCTGTCACGTCACCTGGCAACATCACCTGTCACAAGTTGTGGATTGTCCACTTGCCACGTCACCTGCCCCAAGTTGTGGATTGTCTACAGTGCAATGCAAGCAATTACAGTTTTTTTTTATATTTTTTTATGTTTTTTCATCATTTGCCATCATTTTTTAGATTTCTAATGTAAAAAAATAGGTTACCTTTAAAAACGCTTATAAACGAAAACGCGGCAAAACGCCGGTATTGCGTTTTGCCGTGTTTAGCCGCGTTTTGCGTCTGAAACGTGGAAAACTTTTGCATCTGAACCCATTTTTTTGCTTCTGTAAAAACGAGGTTAAACGCAACTGCCTAAAAACAGCAATAAACGAGACTGTGTGCACGGACACATAGGATAACATTGAATGTGTTCAGGAGCAGTTTAAAAAAGTGTCCAACTGCCTCTGAACACGCGTTTAACAGTGTCTCGTGTGCATGGGGCCTTAGAACCCTTTTAAGCAACTGGGGTGGGGGGTTTCAATGTAGATACATTCTGGAGGATTATAGTAGTTTCTAATAAATGCACAGTTGTTAAGTAGTACCATTTAAGTACCATTGTAGGTGACTGAAAGATGTCTGACAGATCAACAGATACTGATATACCAGAGAGACAAATTGGTCAGTTTTCTAAAACATGCTTTATTTAATTAACTTGTATTATTAGCTACTTTTTTTTAATCACAAACAATCTTTTCAATTAATTAAAGGTGCATTCGTGTAGATTAGTTAAGTTTACAACATGCACATTATAATGTCAAAAAACTGCACCAACTGCACCAAAAGTCAGATCATAGCGATTGCTAAACTCTGAGATTCTATGAAGTGTCTGATAAGGAAGGAAGAAAACCAAGCCTTTCCAAGGGGAGAGAAAATGAGGAATAATACCTTTTAATAGTTGAATACCTAGTAGTATATCTATGAATAGTATGAACAAAAACAATTCACATCTATATGACAGATAGATGGATTATTAGATAGAGATAAACAGATAGATAGATAGATAGATACTTACAGTACACTAGAGTTAGTTAATATTAGAGGTTTTGTCTACCAGCAAATGGACATGTTAAAGTAAAAATATTGATTTTACTAAGGGCAATGATCGCTGGGTTACTGTGCACATGTTCTCTACAAAGGACCTGCTCTTGGAATGGAAAGTACAAAACAAGAGAGGGGCATTGGTGTAAACTTTGTAAGAACAGGTGGACAGTACTGGCTTGCTGCTGTGTTCTAACGTAATTAAACATATTTATTCATAGAAAATGGTATAAAGATGTGCAGCAACTTGGAAAGTGCATTAAAACATTAGTGAGTTTTAAGGAATGATTGGATAAATCTCAATTTTCAATGTGTAACAATTCAAACATTTTGTTTCATACAATTAAACTTTGAAATAGATACATATTGTAGCATTACCTCCTTAACCACTTACGCACCGGAAGATTTTCCTGCTTAACAACCAGGCCATTTCGTGTGACGCTGTACACAAACAAAATTGACGTCCTTTTTTTCCCCACAAATAGAGCTATCTTTTAGTGATATTTGATCACCTCTGCGGTTTTCATTTTGTTGCACTATAAACAAAAAAATTGTGACAATTTTGAACAAAAACAATATTTTTTACGTTTTGTTATAATAAATATCCACAAAAATGTTTTTAAAAAACAAATTTCTTCATCAGTTTAGGCCAATATACATTCTTCTACATATTTTTGTTAAAAAAAATCACAATAAGCATATAATTGCTTTTCGCAAATGTTATAGCGTCTACAAACTATGTGAAAGATGTATGGCATTTTTATGGCATTTTTATTATTATTTTTTTTTTTATAGTGATCTCCGATTTTTAGCGGTACTGAGACAATGTGGCGGACAGATCGGACACTTTTGACACATGTAGCACTACCCCCGTAGGAGCTGCTGGTTATTATTTTGGGTCTTTGCCGTCACCCCTACCCACAGTTCTCCAGGTCAGAAACTTAGAGTCTATACTGGGCCTTGCGCCCACAGATGTATGCACAGTCACTTAGTTCTTTTTCCAATGCTTTTTATTAAACAACTTGAGCAGTAGAGGGGTGGAGGGTTAGGGGAAGGTTCAGATACCTTGTGCAGATCACTGAGGAACTTGAGATCCGGAAGACAAATACAACTCCTTGTCAGCGGACCTTGCTCACCCGGATAGGCCTCTCTCACTGGCCTAGCAGCCGGAATGATGCACGGACAAAAGTCTCTGACACAGACTTCATGATAGCAATAACTATTTGTACAATCCTCTGCCACAGGATTCGATGATCAGCAATAGACAAGCGAACACAGCTACACAGTACCTAAAGTCCCTTTAAGCCATCCGGCAGTACTGTGAGGTAGATTGGTTAGGATGCATCCTCCAATTGAGTCACCAGGCTCCTCTTGAGATACCAGCCTTTCGCTCGGTCCTCTCCAAGATGAGTCCTCCCCCGGATCCTTCAATTGTGCGGCTTCTTCCCGCAGGACAGAGAGCACAGGACCACCTCTGAACCAGTAGGCCCCAGATAGCTTCTGGGCCTACTTGCATTCACGTAGCCTCGGGCCAGCAGGGCCCCGAGGCAGAAGAGGAGTTGTCACATACCTTAGGCCAGGCGGGCCATGAGGTGTGAGAGAGAGAAAAATGGCGGCTGCCCCTTAAGTATGCTCTCCCAGAATGCACAGCGATGAACCACTCCCACTGGGCTGTTTCTGGGGAAAATGACACCCAATACACCTTAGACTGTTGTCCTTCCATCACTGGCCTGTGGTAACAACGACACCTACAGGCAACAGTGTGGAACTGCACGCAACACATCCAATGATAGAGCAGAGGCTAATTTAGCCATAATATTGAATCTGAACTATATACAGAACAGATAACCCACTTAATTTACATGTGAGCGCCTGGTCAACAGGAGCAGGGCGCTACACACATTTTTGGGACCATTGACATTTATACAGCGATCAGTGATACAAAAATGCACTGATTACTGTGTAAATGTCACTGGTAGGGAAGGAGATAACACTAGGGGGTGATCAAGGGGTAAATGTGTTCCCCTAGTGAGTGTTTCTTACTGTGGGGGGATGGGACTGACTGGAGAAGGAGACATATTGCTGTTTCTACTTACTAGGAACAAACGATCTGTCTCCTCTCCCCTGTCAGAACAAGGATTTGTGTGATTACACGTTTTTTTTGCGGGAACGTGCCACAATGCCGACATACTGTATATCGGCGTGAGCCGGTTGGCAAGTGGTTAAGGAGCCGCTTGGTAATTTGAGTTCTCTGTTCTGCGCCTTGACTTCAAAAACAACCTCATCCCCTCTAACACACCTAGTTGAATGAAATTTACTATAAGCACTTACAGCACTTATAAAAACACAAGTATAGATGCCTTTAACCTCCCTAGCGGTAATCCCGAGTACGGCTCGGGGTGAATTTTCATTACCAAAAGCGGTAACCCCGAGACACACTCGGGATTGCATCGCAGGATCCAGGCAAAGTTTCTTATGCCCCCAGGATCCTGCGATGTCCTCCCTCTGTGTCCGCGGGCTGTGTACTCCGCTCGATCTATCACAGTGCCAGGCTCTGTTCCCTGCGAGCGTTGTGACAGAGCCCGGTGCCAAATTCTAAAAAGTGAAAGACACATAACACTAGTGATGAGCCGAACACCCCTGGGTTCGGTTCGCACCAGAACCCGCGAACGGACCGAAAGTTCGCACAAACTTTAGAACCCTATTAAATACAATGGATGCGAACGTTCGAAATCTAAAGTGCTAATTATAACGACTATTATGCATGTTATTGTCCTAAAAAGGGTTTGGGAACCCGGGTTCTGCACCAGGGGACATGTATCAATGCAAAAAGAAGTTTTAAAAACGGCCGTTTTTCTGGAGCAGTCATTTTAATGATGCATAAAGTGAAAAAAAAAAGTCAAATATTCCTTTAAATATCGTACCTGGGGGGTGTCTAAAGTATGCCTGTGAAGTGCCACGTGTTTCCCGTGTTTAGAACTGTCCCTGCACAAAATTACATTTCTAAAGGAAAAAAAGCCATTTAAAACTGCTTGCGGCTTTAATGTAATGTCTGGTCCCGGTAATATGGATGAAAATCTTTAAGAAAAATGGCATAGCTACCCCATCACACACCCCCCCCCCCCTACCCCAGCCCATTACCAGCCCCTTTGGGTCTTGTATGGATATTAAGGGGAACCCCGCACACAAAATAAAAAAGGCCCTATATACTCTGAACAGCCGTTTACAGGCGGTGCATACAAGACAGGGACTGTAGGTTTGTTCTTATGTAGAATCTGTTTGTAATTTTGAACAGGTACATTGTTTAAGTGTAGCTCCAGCCAAAAAATATATTTTTAAGCTTTTTGGAAAACATAGGGAAGGGTTATCACCCCTGTAACATTTGTTTTGCTGTCTGTGCAGTGTGCACCTGTTCAGAACAGTTCACCTCACTTTCCGTCCTAATGACATAATGTTTTTTGAAAATTTGGGGTTTTTATTGAAACAAGAATTGGTGATAAAGAATCAGTGGAGAGGAGACACTTTTTTTCCCATATTAACTCTTACAGGAGAGAATTTGCCTTCCTAGGGGTAGATTTCCTCTCACTTCCTGTTGTATCCTTCCGTTTGCAAGGAGGAGTCGTTTGTAAGTTGGATGTTTGAAAGTAGGGGCCTGCCGTATATACTCAGCTGAAATTTGCCCCTTACATGTTGGTGTTGCCACAACACTGTGAGCCCTCACAGTTACTCTTGGTGGGCGCATGAATGGGCCCTGCTGTGAATTATTAGATCAAGAATTGTAATTGCATGCCCCTGTTGAACAGGGGCTGAAAAATTGGGCCTTTGGTGGTGGTGGTGGTGTTGACACAACACTGTAAGGCCTCACAGTTAGTCTTGGTGGGCGCAGGAATGGGCCCTGCTGTGAATTATTAGATCAAGAATTGTAATTACATGCCCCTGTTAAACAGGGGCAGAAAAATTGAGCCTTAGGCACTGGTGTCACAACACTGCAACCCCTCACAGATACTGTACTTGGAGCACAGCAATGAGCCCTGTTGCAAAGTATTGCATCAAAAATTGTAATTACACGCCCCTGTTAAACAGGGGCTGAAAAATTGGGCCTTAGCCACTGGTGCTGGTGCCACGACACTGCAACCTCTCCCAGATACTCTAGTTGGAGTGCAGGAATGAGCCCTGCTGCAAAGCATTGCATAAAAAATTGTAATAACACGCCCCTGTTAAACAGGGGCTGAAAAATTGGGCCTTAGCCACTGGTGGCGGCACCCAGAAACAAAAATGTTCTTCCAAGCTATCATCATCAATCGGATCATTGAGGAGGAGGAGGAGGATAGTCAGTCAACATAACAGGACAATCTCTCAGCATCAGCATCAGTCTTGAAGGGATGTGACATTTGAAAATAAATTAGTCTGTTATATCAGCTTCAGGTGTTTGGTAGCTGGTGGTGATCCAAGACTGGTTCATCTTTATGAAGGTCAGTCGATCAACAGAGTCGGTGGACAGGCGCACCCTGTGATCCGTGACAAATCCTCCAGCAGCACTGAATGTGCATTCTGAAAGAACGCTGGATGCAGGACAGGCCAGTAGCTCAATTGCATACTGTTCAAGCTCTGGCCAGTGATCCATCCTCAAGACCCAGTAAGCCAGAGGATTTTCGGTGGGGAAGGTGTCCAAGTCTGACCTTGCCCCTAGGTATTCCTGCACCATGTATATCAGACGCTGGCGATGGTTGCTGGAACCGATCATACCTTGGGGCTGCGGACTAAAGAATTGTCTGAACGCTTCGGTCAGACGGCCACCTTCCCCACCGCTCCTTCTTTGACTGACCGAAGCCTCAGCAACTCGTTGTCCAGGACCAGGAGTTTGTAACCTCCCAGTCTCTGGGAACGCGTTGCACAGACCTTTCTGCAAGGCCTCCCGGAGTTGTCTCATCCTCTGTTCCCTCTGCGACGGTAAGATAAGGTCCGCAACCTTACCCTTGTACCGTGGATCAAGGAGAGTGGCCAGCCAGTAATGGTCCCTCTCCTTGATCCGAAGAATACGAGGATCCTTCCGCAGACTTTGCAGGATCAGGGAGGCCATGCAGCGTAGGTTAGCTGAGGCAATCAGTCCGGAGTCCTCTTGGTCACTAAGGACGACATGATCCGCAGCCACCTCCTCCCAGCCACGTACAAGTCCACTGGTTTCTTGGGACTGTAAATCATCCCTAAAAGACTGCTGCTGATGATGCTGAGTGCCAGGCTCCACCTCCATGCTGACACGATCCTCCTCCTCCTCCTCCTCCTCTTCTTCCTGTGCGATGGGTGGGACAGAAGGAACACTGTCTGGGTAAAGGGGGCCTTGAGAGGCAAGGAAGTCCTCCTCTTCCTGCCTCTGTTCTGCCTCAAGTGCCCTGTCCATTATTCCATGCAGCGTATGTTCCAACAGGTGGACAAGAGGTACAGTGTCACTGATGCATGCACTGTCACTGCTCACCATCCTCGTGGCCTCCTCAAATGGTGCCAGGACAGTGCATGCATCCCTGATCATGCCCCACTGGCGTGGTGAAAAAAACCTGAGCTCCCCTGACCCTGTCCTGGTGCCGTAGTCGCACAGGTACTCATTGATGGCTCTCTGCTGCGTGTGCAGCCGCTGCAGCATGGCCAACGTTGAGTTCCACCTGGTGGGCATGTCACATATAAGGCGGTTCTTGGGCAGGTTCAACTCCTTTTGCAGCTCAGCCAGGCGAGCACTGGCATTATAAGATCTGCGGAAATGCACACAGACTTTCCTGGCCTGCCTCAGGACATCCTGTAAGCCCGGGTACCTGCCCAAGAACCGCTGCACCACCAGGTTAAGGACGTGAGCCACACAGGGCACATGGGTCAGTTGTCCCTGTCGGAGAGCGGAGAGGAGGTTGGTGCCATTGTCGCAAACTACCATTCCTGGCTTAAGCTGGCGTGGCGTCAACCACCTCTCGGCCTGCCCCTGCAGAGCAGACAGAACCTCTGCCCCAGTGTGGCTCCTGTCCCCCAAACACACCAGCGCAAGCACGGCATGGCATCTTTTTGCCTGCGTACTTGCGTAGCCCCTTGAACGCCTACGGAGCACCGCTGGTTCCGAGGACAAAGCACAGGAAGAGGCCACGGAGGAAGAAGAAGAGGAGGGGGTGGAGGACAGAGGTGTGTCACAACCAGTAGTAGCATTTTGGAGGCGTGGCGGTGGAACAACCTCCAACACTACTGCACCTTGTCCTGCATCCTTCCCAGCTGCCAAAAGAGTGACCCAATGGGCCGTGAAAGAAAGGTAACGTCCCTGTCCATGCCTGCTGGACCATGAGTCAGCGGTAATATGCACCTTACCACTGACCGCCCTGTCCAGCGAGGCCAAGACATTGCCTTCCACATGCCGGTAGAGAGCCGGAATCGCCTTCCGTGAGAAAAAGTGGCGTTTGGGAACCTGCCACTGAGGAACCGCACATTGCACAAACTCACGGAAGGGGGCCGAGTCTACCAACTGAAAAGGCAGCAGTTGAAGCGCTAGCAATTTAGCCAAGCTAGCATTCAACTGCTGGGCATGTGGATGGCTGGGAGTGAACTTCTTTCGACGGTCCAGCAGCTGGGGCAGGGAAATTTGCCTGCTAGAATCGGACGTTGGTGTACTGCTAGCAGAGTGCCCGCAAGTACTTGGCTGTGACACACCTAATTCTACACCTTCATTGCTCTCAGAGCAGGTTTCAGAGAGGACTGAAGGTATAGTGGGGTTGGAGATCCCAGCTGATGCGGTGCAAGAAGAGGTCAGCTTTGTTCTTTGGTGTGGGTCTTTAAGGTAGGCTTGCCAATGAGCTGCATGGCAGGTCAACATATGTCTGGTCAAGCATGTGGTGCCCAAGCGGGTGATGTTTTGGCCACGCGATATACGCTTGAGACATATGTTGCAAACAGCAGCAGTGCGATCTGATGCACTCGACTCAAAAAAGGCCCACACCAAAGAACTTTTTGAATAACGGGCAGAGGCAGCACCCTGCACAGGCGGAGCTCTGCGGTGTGATTCCGTCGGTGTGCTGCCCTTACGCTGGCCCCCCGAGGGCATCGTGCCTCGTTGGAGATGTGCCTCCTCCTCCTCCTCCTCCTCTCTCCTATTAGGCACCCACGTGGAGTCAGTGACCTCATCATCCCCTCCCTCCTCATCACTGGAGCCAATCTGGCAGTATGCTGCAGCTGCTGGAACATGACTGCCAGATTGGTGTCCTTCTTGAGCATCCCCTCTCTCTGCTCTCACGCTACTGCCTTCCTCTAGCTGGGTATCATCATCAGACCCTTCGAAACGCTGGGCATCCTCCTGGAGCATGTACCCAACACTGTGCTCAAACAGTTCGGGGGACTCCTCAGGAGGACATGGTTGGTCTAGGGAAGGAGTGACTGATGATGACATTGATACCAGGGAAGAGGACGCTTTGGCAGCTGCTTTGCCAGTACCCTGAGCCTGGGTGAGAGAGGATGAGGAGGATGAGGAGGGCTTGGTCATCCACTCTACCAAGTCTTCGGCATGATGCGGCTCAACACATCCAGCTGCCGAAAAGAAGGACAAGCGTGTCCCATGGCCACGTGCTGATGGCGATGCACCGCGTCCACGACCAGCACTGTTGTCTCTAGACACAGAGCCTGCTTGCCCTCTTTTTTTGGCTCCTGACTGTCTGCTTCTCCTTGTTTGCCTTCCAGACATTCTAATGGCGTGCAGGGAAATGGGAAAAGCAGCAATACAGGCTAAGTTAAGGTGTAATATGGTCAGGAGGCACACTTCGCCCGCTGTAATTGCCACAAAATCCTGTTTGTGTAACACACCAGGAAAAAGCAGCAATACAGGCTAAGTTAAGGTGTAATATGGTCAGGAGGCACACTCCGCCCGCTGTAAGTGCTGCAAGATCCTGTTTGTGTAACACACCAGGAAAAAGCAGCAATACAGGCTAAGTTAAGGTGTAATATGGTCAGGAGGTACACTCCGCCCGCTGTAAGTGCCGCAAAATCCTGTTGGTGTAACACACCAGGAAAAAACAGCAATACAGGCTAAGTTAAGGTGTAATATGGTCAGGAGGCACACTCCGCCCGCTGTAAGTGCCGCAAAATCCTGTTTGTGTAACACACCAGGAAAAAGCAGCAATACAGGCTAAGTTAAGGTGTAATATGGTCAGGAGGTACACTCCGCCCGCTGTAAGTGCCGCAAAATCCTGTTGGTGTAACACACCAGGAAAAAGCAGCAATACGGGCTAACTTCAGGTGTATAATGTGCAGGAGGCTTAGCAACAATGACACTGACACTGTCCCCTGCCTATCCTTCTCTCTCCCTGCACACAAGGTTTATCAAAGTATATGACACTGACACTCTCCCTGCCTATCCTTCTCTCTCCCTGCACACAAGGTTTAGCAAAGAATATGACACTGACACTGTCCCCTGCCTATCCTTCTCTCTCCCTGTACACAAGGTTTATCAAAGTATATGACACTGACACTCTCCCTGCCTATCCTTCTCTCTCCCTGCACACAAGGTTTAGCAAAGAATATGACACTGACACTGTCCCCTGCCTATCCTTCTCTCTCCCTGTACACAAGGTTTATCAAAGTATATGACACTGACACTCTCCCTGCCTATCCTTCTCTCTCCCTACACACAAGGTTTAGCAAAGAATATGACACTGACACTCTCCCTGCCTATCCTTCTCTGTCCCTACACACAAGGTTTAGCAAAGAATAGATTTGACAAGATTTGACACTGTCCCTGCCTATCCTTCACTTTCCCTGCTCCGGAACACACTACACAAGGCCGCCGCGCTGGCGGCCTTTTATAGTGTGGGGCGTGTACTAAACCCCCATAGCTATAATTGGCCACAGGCATCCTGCCTGTGGCCAATCATTGCTCTCCTCGCTGCCGGCGCTGTGATTGGCCAAGCATGCAGGGTCACAGTGCATGCTTGGCCAATCACAGCGCCGGGATTACACTGCGATGGCGCAGTGTATTGTGGGCCGTTCGCGTCACTCGAATTTGGCGCGAACGGCCCAAATCATTCGTTGTTCGCCGAACGTGCGAACAGCCGATGTTCGAGTCGAACCTATGTTCGACTCGAACACCGAGCTCATCCCTACATAACACATACAGTACACTGTAATCTTACAGATTACATTACTGTATCAAATTATTTCAAATCCCTTTTGTCCCTAATGCTTTGTCCAGTGCCCTGCATGCACTTTTATATTATATATACTGTTCTTTCTGCCTGAAAACTTGAGAATGTCTATAGCAACCAAAAAGTGTCCCATCAAAAGCGGTTTTAGACCAGCTAGAAAACAGCGAGAATAAATTTGAATCACTTGCAGAATTGAGTGATAGTGATTCGTGGGGAAATTCGTCATCACACACTGAAAGTAATGACAGCTACAATTCTGCAACTGAGCAAATTTCAGTGTTTTTGATTTGATTACACTATTGAATACATTTTATTATTATTATATTATTATTTGTTATAATTATTTATAGTTATTTATTATATTATAATTTATCATTTTGTGTTTCAGACTTTGTCATACCCGGGATGTCTACTAGACTCCTGGTTGTACAGATTTAAGTGTGTTATTCCTAAGAATTACAGGCCTACAATATAAAACACCAAATGTCCATGCAAAACAATGTACCGCTTTGAGCATCAAAAATCTGACATAATCATACCACCAGGGAGGTTAACTTGGCTATGAATTTGCACAGGGAAGTGGTAAATTAACTCAATGTATTTGTTAGAATAAATGGTTGTTAGAACATAAATGAACACACAGAAGTTAGGTTCAGACACAGTCCGCTAGACAGTATAATCACTATGCCAAGGCAACTTAGAATAGAGTTCCCGTACCACTAGAATATTAATAACTCATGAATCAAAAAAGTCAGCAATAAACAGTACATAGAAGCATCAACTGCAATTTAAATAATAATACTATAACTAGTCTAGAGTGCACTCTAGGAGAATGCTAGGATATGGTGCAATGTCCCCTGGGAGGTACCTCTTAGCATAAGCAATATGTGAAGATCTCTGTGTAGCAGCTATAAAGGGACAGTCTTTAGTCCTAACTCTTCAGGCGACTAGGGTTGGGGCCCAGTTGTACTGTTGGTGCACATGAGAATAGTCCCAGTGAAGCCTGCAGGCAGCAATAAGGCTACTAGATGGCTGTATGTTGAGCTCCTAAATGGCTCAGTCTCTTTAACAGCAGATAGTAAATCCCCACAGCAGCAGCTCACCAGTCCCAGTGATATTGTAGCTCACCATCTGGTCGTATACAGCAATTAGTCCACTCTCTCACCCAGGTGACTCTGGCTGTCGGCACGCCCAAACGAATTGCTCTGGATCCCACACAGGCAAGCAGTGATGGTGCACACCGGACAGCGATGTGCACTGTTTAGTCTCCTTCATAGCAAGAGGAAGCTGTGCCCTGTCCAGCTTGAGAAAATGCAGCTCTTTCCCTTCCTCCTGGCAATTTCCCTCTAGGGAATGAAGTTCAAAAGAACTTCATTACAGTAGAGTCTCTTTTCTGGACTACAGTTTCCACAGTGCAGTGCTGCCTGACTCAGTCTTTTAAACTCTTCCTGCTCAGCAGCTCTCTCCTCTTGCTTAGGCCCCTTTCACACTGGGGCTGGAGGTGCGTCGGCGGTAAAGCGCCGCTCTTTAAAGCGGCGCTTTACCGCCAATTTTGCGGCGCTATTCGCCCGCTAGCGGTGTGGGCAGGAGCGTTGGAGGAGCGGTATACACACCGCTCCTTCACCGCTCCAAAGATACTGCTTGCAGGACTTTTTTTACCGTCCTGCTAGCGCACCGCTCCAGTCTGAAAGCCCTGGGAAGGCTGTCCACAAGGTTTAGGAGTGTGTCTATGGCATACCCCTCTCCAGATCAACTCTGCGCGGAACTGGCGGAACCTGGAAAACCTGGGCAGTTCTCTTGGCTTCCCTTTTCCTGGCAGGACACAAGCGTTGGGGGACCTCTTGACCCACTGTGAAAATCTTTTGCACACTGATCAGGGTTCCTGCAGCTTCTCTCTCACAGTGCCCGCACCGTATCCAGGCACTGACCACCGCGGATGGTATCCAGCATTCTGGACACAGCAGGCAGTTGCTCCATCCCCTCGATCATCCCAAGCGTAAATCCACCGCAATGCTCCAACCAGTACTGGTGTCCACCCACGTCCGCTCCTGCAGATCAGGCAATCAGGTCAGTGCTGGAAACACACAAGCACATGCCGCCATCTTGCTCCTCTCTGGTAGCAGGGATTTTCTCTGGGGCGTAGCTCCACCCCCAAGCTTCCAGACGGGCTAGCGCCTGCAGAACTGAAAAGCTGGTCTCTTCCTGAACGCGTGGCTGTAACCCCTTGTTAGCTGTACTGAAGTTGGGGTTTTCCAAAAACCGGTCGAACCATTAGATCGACTTTTGTTGAACAGAGAGCAGTACACACATACTGAAATTCGGTGCATGTATACCGAGCTTTAGTTTTTTCAGGTTGTCTTACCTTTATTTTCACCTGGTGATCCTACCAGTAAAACATTTCCTGTCTTAGGGTGAAAGTGCTTGTATGCCTGCCTGTGTCATATCGCAGGACATAGTAATAAGTTAGTGGACAATACACTCACCGGCCACTTTATTAGGTACATATATAGCAAGTGGAGGCGCAACAACTTTAAAAACCATACATGACCAAGTAAAATTCTGCAATAAAACTATAAAATGATCTGTAATGGATCTAGGACTCATAATAACAATAAAATCAGACAACACAATAACACCAGCCTTTTCAATGCCCTGTATCAGTTTTACAATAGACCACCAGTAGAAGAACCTTCCGGCAGCCTTATTAGGCCCAGTGAGTCCCTAGCCTCAGCTTCTGCCCCTGTATCAGTACAGATCCCTTTTATTACAAACCATATAACGTAATGTAGATAACGGTATCCTTGCTGCCAATACCATGGATATAACAGAAGCTCCCTCTGCGGATACTGATACTGTCCTATTCATACCTCACATTGATCCATTAATTACTACAAACACTTATCCTTCTCCTGCCTCTACTTCTTCTTTTTTAGTACTCGGTCCTCCTCTAACAGCCTCCAAAAAAAGAAAGCTCACCGGAGAGGCTGCAGAGGAGGACGAAATAAGAAACAACCTCAATGCTGTAAAAATCAGGAAACTATAAAAATATTCAATTTATCTTCACATACCCTCTCCACCACTGAAATTTCTCTCTTAAGCAGAGGACTTAACTTTGCTCCCCTTAACAAACCTAATCCTTTTCTTCTTTTCAAGGATCTTAACAGATATGTACGTAATCTCACCCTGAAAAGATATTACTATATTAAAGAGAAAAATAATTTATTGTCCAGTGCTGTTCCCTCTGTACAATCCCCTCCCATTGCGTCAGACTTGTTTTCATTTGATACTAGTTCTATTGAGGATACTGATAACTCCCTGTTTGATGAAGAGCTGATTCATCTCCTCACACAACATCCTGCCACTTCCCCTCCCGTTATCCACACCCCCTTCAGGCCAAAGTCTATCTTTAACCCTTCACATGCCAAGTGCCCGTATATAGAGAGTTTTTACAGGGTGGTGTTCGCAGATTTCCAAAAATTATGTCAGTCTTCTACAGGGCCGGCCCTACCATGGGACCCAATGGGACCGTGGTACCAGGCGGCATTTAGGAGGGGGCGGCAGTCCGGCCGGCAAGATATTTTCATCAGAGTGACTGTAATGAGTGTGACATTCAGTCCGTGCAGAGAGCAGAGCGGATGCTGGTTGGCGCCGCCCGCGGTGCGCTGCCTGTGCGGTGCCGCTGCTTTCTCCTGCACTGTCTGTCTGGTTGCTAAAATTTCCTGCTGAGTCCCGACCGTCGCCTAGCAACCAGTGACGTCAGGAGGCCGCGGCCGCCCCAGCATCCACAGCGCTCAGCCTCCGCGCCAATCGATATTGCTCCGCCCACACACCTCATCCACCACCCACCTCATCCATCCATCTTCCATCTCCTGCGTGAGGGTTGGGAATGGGATTCAGTGTGGGACTCTGAGGAATTAATTCTGCTGTGGCTGTGCCCTGGACAGTGACCGTGTGAGCTGAGCCTGCCTGCCTCTCTGCCTCTCTGCCTCTCTGATAAAAAGGGTGAGTTAGGTGGGATTTTTAATGTGGCTGATGAATGATGATCCTTGTATTGTAGATAATTGTACCCATGTTTTCCCTGTAATTAGAGCAAAACTTTATTCTTTTAACCACTTTGCGCCCGCGCTATAGACAAAAGACGTCTACAGCGTGGCGCTCAATTGCCGGGAGGGTGTACATGGACGTCCTCCTGTTTACTTCCGCGATGCGCGCCGCCGCGGGCGCGCATCGGGGAAAAGCTGTGCCTGCCGTGTCACGCGGGTGCCGATGCGCGTGCCTGGCGGCCGCGATGTCCGCCAGGTACCCGCGATCGGCTGTCACAGAGCCAGGGACGTGGATCTCTGTGTGTGTAAACACAGAGATCCACGTCCTGTCAGGGAGAGGAGACCTCCCCCAGTCAGTCCCCTTCCCCCCACAGTAAGAATCACATAGCAGGGAACATATTTAACCCCTTCCTCGCCCCCTAGTGTTAACCCCTTCCCTGCCAGTCACATTTATACAGTAATCAGTGCATATTTATAGCACTGTTCGCTGTATAAATGTGAATGGTCCCAAAAATGTGTCAAAAGTGTCCGATCTGTCCACCGTAATGTCATAGTCCCAATAAAAATCACAGATAACCGCCATTACTAGGAAGAAAAAAAAATTATAAAAAAAATGTCATAATTCCATCCCCTATTTTGTAGGCGCTATAACTTTTGCGCAAACCAATCCTTATACGCTTATTTCGTTTTTTTTTTTTACCTAAAAAATGTAGAAAAATACGTATCGGCCTAAACTGAGAAAAAATATATATATATTTTTTTAAAATTGGGATATTATAGCAAAAATTAAAAAATAGTGTTTTTTTCATAATTGACGCTCTTTTTTTGTTTATAGCGCAAAAAAAAAAAACCCCGCAGAAATGATCAAATACCACCAAAAGAAAGCTCTATTTGTGGGGGAAAAGGACGTCAATTTTGTTTGGGAGCCACGTCGCACGACCGCGCAATTGTTATTCAAAGCGTGACAGCGCTGAAAGCTGAAATTTCGCCTGGGCAGGAAGGGGGTTATGTGCCCAGTAAGCAAGTGGTTAAAAAAATGCAAACTATAAAATGATTTGTATTGTTTTCTTGGTTTCTAATCAAGATGCAATGGTCATGAATTTTAATGGGAACAGGCATAAAAGAGGTTACTGCTGTGTTTCAACTCCCTCTCTGTGCAGGATAGATCATTGTCAGTAGAGGTGACATATGGCACATGTTCTTCTCAGGATGCCATTGCCTGCCCTGTATGTACAGCACAGAAATACAATTTAAAAAAAACATAAGGCTGCTTTCACACGGGGCGGGTGGGAGTTGACGGTAAAACACTGCTAGTTTTAGCGGCGCTTTACCGTTGTTTTAGCGGCGCTATTCGGTCGCTAGTGGGGCGCATTTAAGCCCCGCTAGTGGCTGAAGAAAGGGTTAAATGTGCCCGTGTAGCGCTGCTGCCGAAGCACTTTGCAGGTGCTTTAGCAACGCTACCCATTAATTTCAATGGGCAGGAGTGGTGTATACACCGCTCCTCCACCGCCCTATAGATGCAGCCTGCAGGACTTTTTTTTAACGTCCTGCCAGCGCATCATCCCAGTGTGAAAGCACTCAGGCTTTCTCACTGGGACTGCAGGGGAGGCGCTTTACAGGTGCTATTTTAAGCCCAAAAGCGCCTGAAAAACAAATCCAGTGTGAAAGGGGTCTACAGGCATTTTAGCGCTAAGAAGCTTTCACACTGGGGCGCTGCGTTTGCAGGATGTTAAAAAAAAAGTACTGTAAGCAGCATCTTTGGGTCACTTTAGGAGCGCTGTATACACCACTCCTCCACTCCTTGCGGGCGATTTTAACCCTTTCTCGGCCACTAGCGTGGGTTAAAAGCGCCCCACTAGTGGGTGAAATGTGCTGCAAATCCGACGGTAAAATTGCGGTATTTTACTGATATTTTACCGCCAATGCTATGGGCGTGTGAAAGGGGTCTCAAGGTTTCTTACCTTAATGCATTCTATGCATTAAGGTAAAAAACCTCCTGTGATGCAGCAGCCTCCCTTTTACTTACCTGAGCCTGTTTTTTCCCGCGACGGGGACGAGCACACCAGCTCCACAGCCTGTCTCGGGTCCTGATTGGATAGAATGATAGCAGCGCAGCCATTGGCTCCGCTGCTGTCAATAAAACCCAATGATGCAAGAGCCGGCTGGCGTGACAGAGTCTTACTGTCTGTGGCAGGATCGCCTGTCTGCACCCTGCTATATTTCTGTGGCTCCAGTGTTTACCGTGTTAGAAGGCAAGACCTTGTCATTACCACAATAAAACCATCTCCTGTATCATTGTCTGCACACAGTCTCTGACCATCTCCTGTATCATTGTCTGCACACAGTCTCTGACCATCTCCTGTATCATAGTCTGCACACAGTCTCTGACCATCTCCTGTATCATAGTCTGCACACAGTCTCTGACCATCTCCTGTATCATTGTCTGCACACAGCATTTGACCATCTCCTGTATATTTGTGGCGGGATCGTCTGTCTGCACCCTGCTGCCTGTCTGCGACTCCAGTGTTTGTTACCGTGTTAGCAGGTAAGAGCTTGTCATTACTGTCGTTTGACAAACATTTACTAGCCTGTCATCTAACTGTAGCACTGCCCCCGTAGGAGCTGCTAGTTTAGTTTTGGGCCTGCACTCTGCCTGTCAACCCCCAGAATTTGTCTCAATCCCCTCTGGCACAAATGGGCAATAATGTGATTGAGGACCCCAATTGGCTGTTAGGGACCTCAACAGTGGCGGTGCGTCCATAGAGGGCGCCGGAGCGCCGCCCCCTCTCGCTCCCGCACCGCCACTGAAAGACAATACACAGATTCATGCATTGCACGAATCTATGTATTGTCACCGCTGCCGCGCTGCCCACTATACATATGGCCGGCCTCCTGGTGAGTGCCGGCCATATGAATTAGAGCGGCGGCCGGCGGGGGGTGTAACTTGGAAGTGCCTATCAGAGCCAGCGGCTCTGATAGGCTTTCCGAATACAGCTCTCACGCTGTATTCGGCTTCCAAAAACTCCTCCCAGGTACGCACGGGGGTGCGTTCCTGGAAGAAGACTGTGTGGAGGTTTCAGCCAATTTGGTTCACCGGATCTGGTTACCGGTAACCTGATTGGCTGAAGCGACATCGAGGGCGGGAGAACACATCGAGGACGGCGCGGACCGAGGAAGGTAAGTGCAGGGCTGGGGGGGGGACAGGCTGCATTTGTGGGACAAACTGGCTGAATATGGGGCACAAACTGGCTGAATATGGGGCACAAACTGGCTGAATATGGGGGACAAACTGGCTGTATTTGGGGGGAACTGGCTGAATATGGGGGACAAACTGGCTGAATATGGGGGACAAACTGGCTGAATATGGGGGGAACTGGCTGTATATGGGGGACACGCTGGCTGCATTTGGGGGGAACTGGCTGTATATGGGGGACAAACTGGCTGCATTTGGGGGGAACTGGCTGTATATGGGGGGGGGAACTGGCTGTATATGGGGACACACTGGCTATATATATGGGGACACACTGGCTGTATATGGGGGCACACTGGCTATATATATGGGGACAAACTGGCTGTATATGGGGGCACACTGGCTATATATATATATATATATATATATGGGGGCACACTGGCTGTATATGGGGGCACACTTGCTGTATATGGGGGCACACTGGCTGTATATATATGGGGGCACACTGGCTGTATATGGAAACAAACTGGTTGTATTTGAGGGGGAAAACTGGTGGCGTTTGGGCACAGTGGCTGCGTTTAATGGGCACAGTGGCGGCAATTGATTTTTTTTTTTTTCAGTTTGTTTGCGCCCCCCCAAAAATTTTGAGCACCAGCCACCACTGGACCTCAATGGTGTATACACAACAATATAGGCATTAAAAGTAAATGTTACCTTGGTGTTGTTCACCTGCCACTCAGCTGCAAAGACAGAGTTCCACACAAATTGTAGCTTAACCAAAAGTGATATGTTTACTTGGTAAAGAAATGAGATAATGATTATACAACAGGCATTCAATGCATACAGCTCCCTGTAAAAATCAATGAAGGAAATACCATTGGTTCAAAATACCTCTGAGATCCGATCCCGCTAACATAGACTGAGGGCCAGATCTGAGCGAGGGTTTGGTGGAGGAATCTCCCAGTGTGGTAACATCAACACTGGGGCACCTCTCTACCAAGTCTCGCACAATGCAACAGGAATACAAAATGACACAAACAGCTATTATTAAAGTAGTTGTAAACCCACTTTCTAAGCAAACACCTACAGGTAAGCCTAGATTAAGGCTTACCTGTAGGTGCATGAAATATCTCCTTAACCTACACGGTTAAGGAGATATTTGCATTTAAATGCGGCGACGGTGCCATTCACAAATTCGGCTAGGTCGCAGTTTTCGACGACGTAGCCGAATTCGACGGGTCATGCGCGCATGCGCAGAATCACGTCTTCGCCGCTCCGGCCAATCACAGCGCCGGAGCGGCGCTGTGATTGGCTGGTGCGGCGATACCCGGAACTAACATTCCGGCTATCGCCGCAGCGATGGATGCAGCTAGATGGAGGGACGCGGACTGCTTCGGGGGCCCCGATCTAAGGTAAGTGGTACATAATGAGCTAATATGCTAGTCATACTAGCTCATTATGCATTTCTCTTGCAGGTGGGGGAAAAAAAACAAAACGAAAAGTGGGTTTACAACCACTTTAATATGCAAAATCACAGTTCTATTGGCTCCCCCTAGTGGATAGTTCAATTAATGCATGTCCTATAGCAACCACTTGTAAGGGTAGGAAACCAGATGACTATCCCTTTAAGAGCCAGGTAATCTTCAGCTAGTCACGTTGGTGTACATAAAGATTTGTAATCCAAAAGATAGGGTGCAGAAAGAACTGTTACTTGAAACACACGGACTGACAGTACACGGGGTACTAGTTTCCCCAAGGTGTTGAGTTCCTACGTGCAGAGATGTAAGCACCCGCAATATAAGTGAAGCTTGTCACACTCCTGGCAGTCAGTTAACTAAGTTGATGGGCAAGTGCCCGCTCACCAGATGAGGCCTTGTCTTGCTGCTTTTCCTCTCAGTCCGGAACCCTCCGTCAATGGTCTGTGTCTCGGTGTCACGAGGCCCCTGGTCCTTCACCCGGCCGCCCTCTGGATAGCGGTGGACAAAAGGCTCTGGATGCTGCGAGCTGCAGACCGATCTCCCTCCGGTTGATCTACGAGACTGTTCTGCAGGGATCCCTCTTTGGCTATGCGATCCGCTCTCAGTCTCCATAGGCCCAGGCTTCTCTGGCCTAGGTATACTCACAGCAGGCCTTAACACAGGCCTCCTGCCGGCTTGAAGATGGCGTCCAGAAAGAGCGTGCTATACGGTGCGCTGGCTTTAAAAAGGTCCTCCCATCAGGCTCTGCGTGGCACACTCCCCTCTGGTAGCACAGTGGCCTTGTGGGCAATGTAGTCTCTGTGCTACTTACTGCAACGGAGTCTTTTTCTCTCAATAACTGAACCAAACAAGTTGTAACCAATTAACATGAGATAAACACTAAAGGGAGCCAAGCTCATATTTACAGCACAGACTGCAGTCCTTAACGATGCTTTCAATCGTACCACCTTGCTACATAACATTTGTTATCGTAAAATTGGACAACAATTTTCAAAAGGAGAGTACTAGCGGTAAGAATTTCATACAACAGTCTGTCAACGGACAATCAATCCCCTTCCGAACATCGAACCGTGTGTACGAGGCTTAAGAGATTAGAACATAATTTTGCATCAGTGGTAAGACTGCATCTGGAATATGCAGTGTAATTTTATGCACCAGTAGAAAAGAAGGACATACTGGAAATAGAAGAGGTTCAGTCACTGGTTATCACAAGTACATAGGCAAAATAGCAAGTGATTTGGGGGGTAATGTAGCATGTGATTTGTCCTCCTGATACGCAGTGGCATAGTCCTTTTTTGTTTTTCTATTTTTTTTGGGCAGCAGTATACAGCAGCCATGTCTGATGGAAAGAAACGCATACGTCTTTCTGGTGCACAATATGCAAAGGTTCGAGCAAAAAAGGAGGCTTTTTTACTAAAGCAGAAAGGAGCCATGCTGAAATTTATTAAGCCAGGGAGTCAAGACAAATCTCCTATGGAGCAGGAGCTTCCATCTGAGGAGCCAACTGTTAACCCAGATAGTGAGACCCCTGGTGAAATGAGTCCTACTGCATCCACATCAGCACCTCAAAATGCTGAAGCTGTACATGTTCTGCAAGAGGAAAGTCCAACGGATGTGAGCATGGTGGAGGAGCTGGTTCCTGGTGACTCTGATTTCAGTTCTTCCTTTCTAGAAGACCCAGGGCTTTGGCCAAATATGACCAATAAACTGAGGGACTTCCTGGTAAAATACGGCCCACACCAGGTGAAAAGTTTCAACTTTCCAAAAGACAAGTCTGAACGCAAAAGAAGCTTTCACCGGATGCATTATTGGCGGACACTACCTAATATGGAGAAAGTGGAGAGACCGTGGCTGATGTACTCAAGGAGCAAGAATGCTGCATATTGCTTTTGCTGCAAGGTTTTCCAAAATGAACTCATTGCATCTGCTTTAAGTTCTAAAGGAACAAATAACTGGCAACATCTGTGTAGGAATTTGACATGTCATGAGAAGACCCTATCTCACGAGAGAGCATTCCATAGCTGGCTAGAACTGCGTACAAGACTACAGTTAAAGTCTACCATAGATGCAAAACATCAAGAGAAGATAGACGCGGACACTAAGCACTGGGAAAATGTACTAAAAAGGCTCATTGCCATTATTCGAGTCCTCGCTACTCAAAACCTAGCACTGCGTGGTACATCAGATAAGCTGTTTGTGCCAAACAATGGTAATTATCTTAAAATTGTGGAGTTGATGGGAGAATTTGAGCCAGTACTTAAAGAACATCTCAGAAGAGTAACCAGCAAAGAAACCCACATTCACTATCTTGGCAAAACTGTTCAGAATGAAATCATCCAGTTACTAGCAGGACAAATCAGACAGACAATTGTGGGAAACCTGAATGCTGCAAAATATTACTCTGTAATTCTTGACTGTACACCGGATATAAGCCATTCTGAACAAATGACTTTAATGGTGCGTTTTTTAACAGCAACAGACTCAGGTGTAAATGTCAGAGAACATTTCTTGGGGTTCATCGACATAGATGATACTACAGGATCTGGGATGACAAAGATACTTCTTGAGAAGCTTGAAGAAATGGGAATTGATCTTAAGGATATGAGAGGACAAGGATATGACAATGGAGCCAATATGAAGGGAAAAAACAGTGGTGTACAAACACGAGTGCGAGAGTTAAATCCCAGAGCCTTTTTTGTCCCGTGCAGTTCCCATTCTTTGAACTTGGTCATCAGCGATGCTGCCTCGGCATGTTCTGAAGCTTCTGAATTCTTTAATGTAATACAAAGTGTATATGCATTCTTCTCTGCATCTACCCATCGTTGGCAAATCCTAAAAGAACACCTTGGACATTCACAAATTACAGTGAAACCACTGAGCACCACACGATGGGAGAGTCGCATGGAAGCAGTGAAAGCTATCCGTAACCAGATTGGAAAAATTTATGATGCCATAACTGCTGTTATGGAGGATGGTACTTCAACAGGAGCAGCTCGTGGCAAAACACAGGCAGAGTGCAGAGGAATTACAAGGAATTTATGTGATTTTAAATTTCTTTGTGGTCTAGTGTTGTGGCATGATGTACTCTTCCATGTGAATATTGTGAGCAAAAGACTGCAAGAGATTGATGTTGATATTTCTGGAGCAGTTCAACAACTTCAGATGACAAAATCATTCCTCCAGACTTATCGATCAGATGAGGAATTTGAAAAGGTTTTGAAAAGTGCAGAAAAGATGGCAGAGGAACTTGACATTGAGCCGGTTTTTCACTCTGCAGACGTTCGAAATCGCCGCAGAAGAACCCATTTTGACTATGAGGCAGAGGATGAAAGCATCAGTGATCCTAAACAACAGATGAAAGTACATTTTTTTTTCCAAGTTCTAGACTCTGCTATCCAGTCACTGGAAGAACGTTTTTTACAGCTCCATGAACACAGCAATGTCTTTGGGGTGCTCTATAACATTCCCAAACTCAAGGATGCAATACCTGAAGACCTACTCCAGCAGTGCAAAAAATTGGAAAGCGTTTTGTCCCATGATAACATGCGGGATATAGATTCAAATGATCTTAATGATGAACTGAAAGCTCTGTCAAAATATGTCCCTACAGACTTGTCGCCAAAGGGCGTGCTGGAGTATATCTGCACAAACAATCTGACTACCCTCTTTCCAAATGCCTTCATTGCTCTGCGTATACTGTTAACACTCCCTGTGACCGTTGCTAGTGGAGAGCGAAGCTTCTCAAAGCTGAAGCTAATAAAAACATACCTGCGCTCCACAATGACACAAGAAAGGTTGGTGGGTTTGGCGACCATATCAATTGAACATGAACTAGCCCAAACTATAGACCTGAAGGAAGCAGTGTCTTTATTTGCAGCCAAGAAGGCACGGAAAGCACCATTTTGATTCAATCTGTGGTTGATTACAATATAGTTGATGTTGTCTGTCCATGACAAACTGTTTTGCCATATAATAGAACAGGGGTAGGCAACCTTTTAGTAGTACTGTTCCAAAACAAGATTTTGAAGTCCCATGCAGACTCACCAGAGCCCATGAGATGCAGTCTCACCAGAACCTATGCAGTCTCATCAGTGCCTATGCAGTCTCACCAGAGCCCATAAAGTCTCACCAGAGCCCATGATATGCAGTCTTATCAGTTTCTATGCAGTCTTATCAGTTTCTATGCAGTCTCACCAGAGCCCATGCAGTCTCACCAGAGCCCATGCAGTCTCACCAGAGCCCATGAAGTCTCACCAGAGCCCATGAAGTCTCACCAGTGCCCATGAAGTCTCACTAGTGCCCATGCAGTCTCACCAGTGCCCATGCAGTCTCACCAGTGCCCATGCAGTCTCACCAGTGCCCATGCAGTCTCACCAGTGCCCATGCAGTCTCACCAGTGCCCATGCAGTCTCACCAGTGCCCATGCAGTCTCACCAGTGCCCATGAAGTCTCACCAGAGCCCATGAAGTCTCACCAGAGCCCATGAAGTCTCACCAGAGCCCATGAAGTCTCACCAGAGCCCATGAAGTCTCACCAGAGCCCATGAAGTCTCACCAGTGCCCATGATATGCAGTCTCACCAGAGCCTATGCAGTCTCATCAGTGCCCATGAGATGCAGTCTCACCAGTGCCCATGCGGTCTCACCAGTGCCCATAAACTATATAACGCTCTGTAAAGCACTGTCTATATTTACAGCCAAGATGGCACATAAAGCACTGATAGTCAATTGATATATAGTTGAGTGCAATATTGTTGTTGTTCTTGTCTGTTGTTTATGACAAGCAGTTTTGCAATATCTTTTCACCATTTAAGCTATTTATATAAATAAAGATTTATATATATATATATATATATATATATATATATATATATAAAACAAAATAACACTGGAGTTTGTGGTTTGGATTTGAACGTAATGGTATGTTATGTAATTTTGCATATGGTGCTGTTGCATGTAACTCTGCTTTTCTGATAAATGTAATTTTACTTATCATGATATAAAATATAAATAAAATTTGGGGGGGGGGGCAGCATTTCATTCTTGGTCCCAGGCAGCACCATGTCTTGGGCCGGCGCTGGTCTTCTAGCACCACTAAAACCAACAACCTCTCCCCCCTTGAGCTCTCAAATCCCTGATCGAAGCCGATGACAAAGTCATAAAATTGGCCATAAAGGGTGGAGGAATTGTTATACAAAATAAAAGTAATTATGTTGGTGAGGCTAAGAGATTGCTCCCTGATGGCACTACCTATGAAAAAAATCACGAAATATTCCATCCCTGATTTTGCTAAGGAGATTGTTGTTTTGGTATCTACGGCTCTCCAAAACAATATCCTAAAACCGCTTGCCGACTGCCGCACAACTTTTTACGTCAACAGAATGGCACGGCTGCGCAAATGGGCGTATATATACGTCCCCTTTAAATTGCCGCCGTGTGGTCGCGCGCACGAGCTCCGTGACCGTGCCCGCGGGACCCGCGGACTCGATGTTCGCCGGTGTCCCGCGATCGTGTCACAGAGCTGAAGAATGGGGAGATGTTAGTGTAAACACAACAACTCCCCGTTCTTCCTAGTGACATGTCACTGATTGTCTGTTCCCTGTCACCGGGAACAGCGATCAGTGACATGTCATGGCAAGCCACGCCCCCTAACAGTTAGAATCACTCCCTAGGTCACACTTAACCCCTTCAGCGCCCCCTACAGGTTAACCCCTTCACTGCCAGTGTCATTTTTACAGTAATCAGTGCATTTTTATAGCACTGATCGCTGTAAAAATGACAATGGTCCCAAAATGGTGTCAAAAGTGTCTGATGTGTCCGCCATAATGTCGCAGTCACGATAAAAATCGCTGATCGCCGCCATTAGTAGTAAAAAAAAATTATTTATAAAAATTCTATAAAACTATCCCCTATTTTGTAGACGCTATAACTTTTGCACAAACCAATCAATAAACGCTTATTGCGATTCTTTTTTACCAAAAATATGTAGAAGAATACGTATCGGCCTAAACTGAGGAAAATAAAAAAAATTATGTATTTTTTGGGGATATTTATTATAGCAAAAAGTAAAAAATATTGCATTTTTTTCAAAATTGTCACTCTATTTTTGTTTATAGCGCAAAAAATAAAAACCGCAGAGGTGATCAAATACCACCAAAAGAAAGCTCTATTTGTGGGAAAAAATGATGTCAATTTTGTTTGGGACCCACGTCGCACGACCGCGCAATTGTCAGTTAAAGCAACGCAGTGCGGAATCGCAAAAAGTGGCCTGGTCTTTGGCCAGCCAAATGGTCCGGGGCTGAAGTGGTTAACAAACTGGAAACATTCTTTCTCCTCAAAGACTTCTATCAAATCCCTTATTTTTACCACCTCCCAAAAGTTCACAAGAATCTGAAAAATCCCCCTGGCAGACCGATAGAGGCCGCGATGGATAGCGTTACCACTGGGTTAAGCCTGTATATTGATCAATTTTTACAGCCCATCGTACATCAATTGCAGTCATATATTAGATATGAGACCCATCTGATAGAACTCCTTTGTGCTTACAAGTGGGAGCCAACATATGTTTGGCTCTCACTTGATGTTAACTCTTTATATACATCCATCCCCCACACCTTTGGCCTACTGGCCCTGGAATATTTCCTAGCCCAAGATCCCTTAATTAACCCCCGTCAGGCCTCTTATATCTTGGATGCCACATCATTTTGTCTGACACACAATTATTTTAACTTTGATGGTGATTTTTATTTACAACTACAGGGAACAGCCATGGCGGCTAATTTTGCGCCCTCTTACGCTAATCTAGCCATGGGTTTTTGGGAGAATCAATATATCCTTTAAAATAACCCTTTTTCCTGCAATATTGTATTTTTTGGTCGCTATATCAACAATATAATCATAATTTGGGATGGTTCCGTTGATACTATCAACCAATTTGTGGATCACTGTAATAACAACCAATATAGTTTGTATTTTACTTTTGTCACCGATCCCAATACGGTAGCTTTCCTAGATCTTGAGCTAGGTCATGATGAAGTAACTTCCACCATTTTCTCTAAAAACTATGTTAAACCCACTGCGGGTAATTCCTACTTGCATCATAACAGCTGTCATTTTCCCAAATGGATCGACAATATCTCAAAAGGCCAGTTCTGTAGATTACGACAGAACTATACGAGAGACAGTGATTATGTCGATCAAAGCTTACTATTAAAGAAGAAGTTCAGTGACAAAGCATACCCGGAGACCCTCATCAACCAAGCTTTCCAACATTACCTTAAAGGGAAACCTCAGAAAGTGGTTCGTGAACCAGAAAACCATTTTGTTCAGTTCACTACCATGTTTCACTTTCAATTTAAAAAGATTGAAAAAATATTGGCCAACCACTGGAATATCCTACTACAGGACCCACTGCTGAAATCCATCATTCCGGAACGTCCTAGGGTCACATACCGTAGAGCCTCAAATCTGAAAAGTAAATTAGCCCCCAGCAAAATTAGATCCAGTTGTACTCCCCCATAAAACCTGTTCTCATACCACTGGTTGGGATGTATCAGTGTCGGAAGGCCCTCTGTAAAACTTGTAAATACGTCAAACATGGCCAAAAATCTTTCATCACAAAAGGAAAAGCCTATCAATTGAAAGACTTTTACAACTGTTCATCGAAATTTTGTTGTATATGGGCTCAGTTGACCGTGCGGCCTATTGTATGTGGGCTGCACCATACGAGCCCTGAGAACCAGATTTGGCGAACACAGGAGATTAATTGAAGGGGGGACTGATCCACATAGTGTCCCTAGACACTTCACTAAAGCCCATCAACAATCCACTAATGGTTTGCAAGTCTGAGTGATTGAACAAATATCCAGTTCTCTCCCAGCGGCAGAACGTTTCAAAAATCTTTGCGAAAGAGAAACGTTCTGGATCTATAATCTCGATGTCCTCTCCTGGTGGTATCAATGAAGGAATCAAAATTTCCACCATTTTATAACACTGTAGCAGGGGTTTCCTTTAAGGCCTCAGAGACTACTGTACCCATAACCCCCCTGGCCACCCAGGGTGCATTGCCCTGCGCAAAGACTGCTGGGGTGGACTTTATAAGTAGGAGGCGGAGTCTGCTTTAGGCTCTTTGGACAGCGCCCGCCCAGCAAGAGGAACTCCTTTCCGAGCCTGTGGTGCTACAAGGCCTAAAGCCTGGGCCTTTCTCCAAAGAGCCTTCCACTCTCACCGAGGAACCTGAGGGACGTTCTGCATACCGTTGCCGCATCGCTTCCCGGAGGACCGAAGACTTGGATGTCGTGAGACCTGTGTACCAAGACACAGCAGCGGAAGATACGGACACGGACTGGTCCGGTTGGGTGAGAGAGCATCTTCTCAGAGAACTACATAGAATCTCTAGGCCCAATAACTGTTTAACCGGAGCTTTCATTAGTGTTGTGTTGCGCACCAGAGGGACAGTGCATCGGAGCAGCTTTAAAGATTTCCTTTATTCACCAAGTTATCAAAACCCTTTTTACCCTGTGGATTACAGTTGTTTCTTCAGCAAGTGCACCACCGTTTACTAGCGAAGAATTTCTCCTACAGAACTTCTACATATTACAGTCAGGCCTGACTTAGCGTAGATATTACTGGGCGCCATTTTTGCCACGAGGGAGAATAGCTGCAGCGGGGACTGTTAGACTTACGCATCAAACTGTATATCTGTCTGTTTGCTGAGATACTCTTTTATTGCAGGGCTCTGCACATGATATGTAAACTGTGATTATATTCTTACCAAACCAACTCAGTAAAAGTGCAGGGGTTAAGTATACTGGTGTTGTGTCATTTACTTGCAGAGGAGATGGATAAGGACAGTTAAAGTGCATTGCTGTATGTGTTCTAATATAGGATTGTGTCTCTGTGAGTTGCAGGCTACACAATCCTACCATCTCCTACTAGCTGTGCCAGGGGAGGTTAGAGCCAACTGCCGGGGGTTGACAGGGTGCATTACAGGGGCCCAAAAGTATCATTCCAGCAGCCCTCTTAACTGGGGGTATCGCTATACGTGGGGGCTCGAGTCTGGGATTCCTGTATACTGCACGCTGCAATCAAGCTGGGCAGAAGTATGGACCCGCTAGCAATGACACAGTGGTGCGCAGCGGTTGGCGCCGATTCAACCGAGGCGGTAGTTATTCAACTCCCGGGGGGGAACTGGCAAGAAGAAGAGATAAAGCAGCTCATAATGTCGCTGTCTCCGAGCCAGAAAGCATGGGTGATGGATATAAAGCCAGATACCTCGTGTACATACGCACTAGTGGAATGGAGAAATGAAGTCCTGGAAGACTTTAGAGGTCAGAACATAAAAGGCATAGATAACCAGATATACCGCTTAGTGCATACGAGGACCATAAAGAGGGAATCTCCAAAAACCTCAAGACCATCTCCTGGGAGCAGAGGGCTCCCAGGAGATGATGACCCCGGGGACGCCCCTGGCCGCTATAGGGCTGGAATTACTGAATGCTATGGGAGAATTCGTTACTAAGTGCCAGAAGAGCAATACAGTGCACGTAGAAGCAGGGTACCAGAAGCTCCGGATCTTCTCAGGGAAGCAACCAGTCACCCTCGGAGAAGAAGACCTCGACACCTGGATTGAGCAAGCAATGCAGGCTGTAGAGGGATGGGAAGTACCTGAAGTGCAGAAGAAGCAGCGCATAAGTGAAAGTTTGAAGGGCGCTGCTGCTGAGGCTGTGAAGAATCTTAGGTTTAGCAATGCTGCCTGTACTGCAATGGATTATCTGGCTATGTTGCAGGAGGAATTTGGCCAGCTGGAAAAGGTGACTGAACTGATGTACCAGTTTGAACATACCCTCCAACAGCCTGGAGAAAGACTATCCGAATATGTCCGGAGGTTGAATAGAATGCTGTGCCAAATTGTTCTTAAAACGGGGATGCTGCCACAAGTCATAGATGCAACTAGGATGAAGCAGATCCTGAGGGGTGCCTTGCGCTCGGATCCAGTCTGGCTCCACCTGAAGGCCTCTGACGGAGTCATGGCTTTGAGTTATCCAGACCTTGTGCGGATCATAAGGGATGAAGAAGCCCTGTTGAAGGACCAACAGGCGGTTGAGAAGACCACTCCCCCCACCTCAGTGAGAGTCAGATCAGCAGTAGCCACTGAACGGGACTCAGAAGTGGAGACCCTAAAGTCCCAGATGATTCAAGTGCTGGATCTTTTGACCTCTCTACTGGCTAAGAACTCAGGAGCCAAAGAGCAAGAGGAGATCAGGAATGAACAACGCCAGAGTGTCTCAACTCCAGCCTCCCCGCAGGGGAGAAGAGGAATTGTCTGTTTCAATTGTGGAGGAGTCGGCCACCTTGGAAGAGTGTGCCCCAGTCCAAGGAAGAACCGAGGCACTTACCACCAGCCGGCGGAAAACTTCAGAGGGCCCCCGGTGAAGGAGTCAGCCGGGTGCCGCTATTTGCAGAAAGCTCAAATAAGATTCAAAAGCCAGAAAAAGGAAATGAGAAGGGAAACAATGCCCCTCCTAAAATACTCAATGCCACTTGTCAGGAGTTAAAGTCTAAAAACCTGCGGGAAATCAATGCATACCAGGCCCAACAGGGATTAAGATCCAGGAAGAGATGGAAGAAGAAGAAAACCTCAAAGGGAAAGTCCATGAATCCAAAGAAAGAAGCCTCTCCGAGGAAGTTTCCAGCTAGTTTGGTGGGGCCCTCCCCTGTGGTCCCCGTTCAAGTGGAGGGAGTCTACACAAGGGCCATTCTGGACACAGGAGCCCAAGTGACCCTTTTGTATAGAGACTTTTACCAAAAACACCTGAGTCAGGTGCCCCTACAGAAACTAGAAGACCTAGAGATATGGGGAATTGGCACCCAAAGCTTTCCCTACGACGGTTATGTTTCCATCCAACTGGCCTTTGACCCATCTGTAGCAGGAAAAGCGGAGGTCTTTGACACCCTAGCAGTGGTTTGCCCTCGCCCACCAGGAGCCAACAAGAGTTCCCTGATTATAGGGACCAACACTGACCTGGTCAGAAGATTACTGGCTCCCCTTGCACAGGAGCAGGGTACTTCAGCAGCCAGGGTCCACCCAATGTTGCAGCTAGCCTACCGGAGATTGATCCTGGAACAGAAGGCCCCAGAAGAGGGGGTAGGGAAAGTCTGGAGACTGTCCAAGAAGGAGAGAATGCTGCAGCCTGGTGAGATGGCCTGCCTGAAAGCTATGGTGAAACTCTTGTGGGAGCAACCTGGCACTTTTGTGGTCCTAGATCCGGAACCCATGGAGTCCCATCCAGGATTGGAAGTGATCCCTGAAGTTGTCCCGCTAAGGGCATTGAAGAAGGCTAATGGGCAGATCCCAGTGAGCATTAGGAATATCACCGGCTCCCCTGTGAAGATTCCGGGCCGGATGTTGCTGGGTAAAGTAAACCCTGCTACCCCGGTGGCCCTGTCTGACTTGGAGAAGACTGAAGGAGGGGAAACCACCCTGGAGAGGCTCTGCTTTGAGAACACGACCCTACCACCGGTGTGGAAGGAGAGAGCCAAGGCCCAGCTGACCAGATGGAGAAAAATCTTTTCAAGGGACGAGTTTGATGTAGGGTGTGCAAGGAGTGCCACACACAAGATCCGTCTGCAGGAAGACAAATCTTTCCGGGAGAGGGTCCGGCGAGTTCCCCTGGCTGACTTAGAAGACTTGCGTGAACAACTGATGGAGCTTAAGAGAACTGGAGTTATCCGAGAGTCCAGAAGCCCTTATGCCTCTCCTATTGTAGTAGTCAGGAAAAAGAACGGGTCGCTGAGACTTTGTATAGACTACAGGACTCTCAATAGGAGGACAATACCTGACCAGTATACCACCCCCAGGATAGAAGATGCCTTGCAGCGTCTGTCGGGAGCTAAGTGGTTCAGTGTAATGGACCTGAAGAGTGGGTATTACCAAATCCCAATGCATCCAGATGACAGGGAGAAGACGGCATTCATCACCCCAGTGGGATTTTACGAGTTCAACAGGATACCTCAGGGCCTGTCGGGGGCTCCTGCCACTTTCCAGAGGCTGATGGAGAAGACAGTAGGGGACATGAATCTCATTGAAGTCCTGGTGTACCTAGACGACATCATTGTCTTCGGGAAGACTCTGGAGGAGCACGAAGAAAGGCTGGAGAAAGTCCTGAAGAGACTCAGTGAAGAGGGACTTAAACTCTCCAGGGAGAAGTGTCAGTTCTACCAGTCCTCAGTACACTATCTGGGACACATAGTGTCCGAAGAAGGATTGTCTACCGACCAGGACAAACTGGAAGCAGTTACCTCCTGGCCCTGACCAACTACAGTGACTGAACTTAGATACTTCCTGGGGTTCTGCTCTTACTACCGCAGATTTGTGGAAGGATTTGCAAGAATTACCAAACCTCTGAATGAGTTACTGAAGACAGAAGGAGAGGAGGATGACACTGGCCCCAGGAAGCCCAGAGAGTCTGTGGAAGACCAGTGGACAGAGAAGTGTAAAGAGGCCTTCAAAATGCTGAAGAAAAGTCTGACCACTGCCCCGGTCTTGGCCTATGCTGACACCAAGAGGCCATATGAGCTACATGTGGACACCAGCCATGATGGCTTGGGAGGTGTGCTATACCAGGAGTATGAAGGACAGTTGAGGCCAGTTGCCTATGTGAGTAGGAGTCTAACACCGGCAGAAAAGAATTACCCCACCCACAAATTGGAGTTCCTGGCCTTAAAGTGGGCAGTTGTGGACAAACTCTGACTTTGTAGTGAGGACAGACAATAACCCACTCACTTATCTTTTCACCACAGCCAATCTGGATGCCACTGGCCACCGTTGGTTGACCGCCCTCTCTGGATTCAACTTCAGTCTGAAGTACAGGCCTGGGACTGGAAATCGAGATGCTGATGCCTTGTCCAGAAGGTCTCATGTTCCAACTTCCCATACAGAAGACTGGACCCAGGTGACCCCGGACGGGGTGCAGGCCTTGTGCCAGGGAGCACAACTTCAAGCTAGTGGCGGATCCAGGGCGGAAGAAATTGGAGTTTCGGTGGTGGGGGTGCCCAAATGCTATTGTGATGTAACCCAGATTGGCGAAGATGACTTGCCAAAACTGTCTAAGAAAGACCTAAGAAGGGATCAGTTGGAAGACCCTTGGGGAAGATTAGCCTTGGAAGCTCTGGAAGATCAGGATCCGGACAGGCTCTTACATGATCCCTCAAAGGAGGCACGATTAATCCGCAAAGAGTAGGACAAGTTACAGGTGCATCAAGGGGTGGTCTACCGAAGGGGCCCCTCTGATGACCTGGAAGATAAGTGGCAACTGTTCTTGCCAGAGAAACACAGAAAAAGTGTTTTAGTTGCCCTACATGACAACCATGGCCACTTAGGGGCCGAACGAACCTTTCAGCTCGTCAGGAGTAGATTCTACTGGCCTGATATGCGGGCTGAAGTGGAGGAGTACTGTCACTCATGTGCCCGCTGCATACAGAGGAAGACATTTCCACGTCAAGCTGCCCCAATGGGCCACCTGCAGAGTCAAGGGCCCTTGGACTTAGTATGCATTGACTTTCTTTGCCTGGAACCTGACTTGAGTGGACATGGAAATGTTCTGGTGATAACCCACCATTTCACCCGTTATGCCCAGGCTTTTCCAACTAAAGACCAGAAGGCCTCCACTGTAGCCAAAATACTGGTGGAGAAGTACTTTGTGCATTACGGGTTATCTCAACGCCTTCGCTCGGATCAAGGGAGAGACTTTGAAAGCCGACTGATCCGGAAGCTACTGGACTCTTTGGGCATAAAGAAAACTCGCACTACCCCTTATCACCCTCAAGGTGATGCTCAACCCGAAAGATTCAACAGGACTCTGTTAAATATGTTGGGGACTCTGAACAGTGAGGAAAAGCAACATTGGGGCAAACACATAGCTGCTATAGTGCACGCCTACAATAGTACAACCAGTGATATCACAGGGTACTTCCCTTATAGACTCATGTTTGGTAGGGAGGCAAGACTACCAGTAGACTTGGCTTTTGGCACCTCGACGGACCACACATCAGCTGCCTCACACAAGGGATATGTAGACAGACTGCGGAAGAGCTTAAAGCTGGCCTTTGAGAAGGCCCAATCAACTTCAGACCAGAGAGGAGCCCGGAATAAACTGAACTTTGACCTTAGGGTCCGGATCCAGGATCTGCAGCCCGGAGACAGAGTGTTGCTGAGAAACTTGGGTGTTCCAGGAAAGCACAAGCTGGCAGACGGATGGAAGTCAGAGCCTTTTGTGATTTGTAAAAAACTGCCTGGTCTACCAGTGTATCAGCTGAAGTCTGAAGGAAAAGTGGGGCCGCTGAAGATCTGGCACAGAAACCATCTGCTACCCCTTTCTGAAGCCGTCAGGATACCTCCTACCCTGGATTCCCCAGAGCTACCTTCAAGCTTGAATACTCCCAGACCCAACACTAGGTCTCAGACAACTCTGTCGGGAGAGACGGATGTCACTGACCAGAGTGAAGATGAGGAACTGGAAGTTGAGTGGTTGTGGCTGTCCCAGGCACCTGAACCTCTGTCCATAGACCTTCCACCTTCTGAGGATGTTCCTGATGATACCTTAAATCCAGAAGCCACTGAGTTTATTTCATCCTATACCCAGACTGAGGAGTGGGAAGATGCCATAGAATCTTTCCCTGATGACGATCCAAGAGACTCCATGTATCTTTCTGCATCTGATTCGAGTGCCTCAGAAACAGAAAAAGCTCCTACACCTATCTCAGTGGAAGAACCTATAGTATGTGAGGCATTGGCCCCTAGAGAGCAAAGAGCTAAAAGAACCATACGTCCTCCCCGGAAGCTAACCTACACCCAGATGGGGGAGTGTTCTGAAGACACTGTGGTGACTGCTAGAAGGAGTGTAGAGAACCCTGGCCCCTCCACTGTGCATTTGGTGGAGGGCAACCCTGACTCACTCTCTGGCACAGTTAGGCAGGCCACTATTGCTAATGTGACCTGTGGGCAGGACAATCTTCCTCACCATGCCTGGTGGGAGATTCCCCTGCCAAGCTCCTTTGCAGCTATAAACTATAACTATATTGCTTGTGCATAAATTGTGTTGATGCTATCTTTGGGGACCAAAGATTCTAAGTGGGGGAGTGTGTAGCGGGGGCTTCCTTTAAGGCCTCAAAGACTACTGTACCCATAACCCCACTGGCCACCCAGGGTGCATTGCCCTGCGCAAAGACTGCTGGGGTGGACTTTATAAGTAGGAGGCGGAGTCTGCTTCAGGCTCTTTGGACAGCGCCCGCCCAGCAAGAGGAACTCCTTTCCGAGCCTGTGGTGCTATAAGGCCTAAAGCCTGGGCCTTTCTCCAAAGAGCCTTCCGTTCTCACCAAGGAACCTGAGGGACATTCTGCATACCGTTGCCGCATCGCTTCCCGGAGGACCGAAGACTTGGATGTCGTGAGACCTGTGTACCAAGACACAGCAGCGAAAGATACGGACACGGACTGGTCCGGTTGGGTGAGAGAGCATCTGCTCAGAGAACTACATAGGATCTCTAGGCCCAATAACTGTTTAACCGGAGCTTTCATTAGTGTTGTGTTGCGCACCAGAGGGACAGTGCATCAGACCAGCTTTAGAGATTTCCTTTATTCACCAAGTTATCAAAACCCCTTTTTACCCTGTGGATTACAGTTGTTTCTTCAGCAAGTGTACCACTGTTTGCTAGTGAAGAATTTCTCCTACAGAACTTCTACATAGTACAGTCAGGCCTGACTTAGCGTAGATATTACTGGGCGCCATTTTTGCCACGAGGGAGAATAGCTGCAGCGGGGACTGTTAGACTTACGCATCAAACTGTATATCTGTCTGTTTGCTGAGATACTCTTTTATTGCAGGGCTCTGCACATGATATGTAAACTGTGATTATATTCTTACCAAACCAACTCAGTAAAAGTGCAAGGGTTAAGTATACTGGTGTTGTGTCATTTACTTGCAGAGGATACAGGTAAGGACAGTTAAAGTGCATTGCTGTATGTGTTCTAATATAGGATTGTGTCTCTGTGAGAATCCTACCATCTCCTACTAGCTGTGCCAGGGGAGGTTAGAGCCAACTGCCGGGGGTTGACAGGGTGCATTACAGGGGCCCAAAAGAATCATTCCAGCAGCCCTCTTAACTGGGGGTATCGCTATATACACTAGCATTTTTCTTATTGTTTTTATCTAGAGTCACTAGTCCATGTCCCAATTTATTGTTTGTGTGTTGTTTATATATGAAAATGGGGTGCATATACTGCGCTGTCTAAAATAGCAATAGAAATTGGTATAAATATACCTGTGCTGCAACCTAAGAATGTGAGACACACACAAAAAATGCAAATAATAAAAGAATCAAGCTGCGCAATAATAAAGTGAGAATCAATGTAGATAAATACAATGAACAATATGAACAGAATATCCAATTTCTGATGCTAGTATGATCCCACACCAGAGAGGGGAAATAAATGTCCAAAAAGCAAAAGTGGAAACAATAACTCCCAAATGGAGTTCTCCTATTGCACTATACCCCTTGAATGGTTGGTGCAAGTAACATGAGGTCCTTCAAACAGTTTGTGCATAAAGTTCAATCAGCCAGGAAACTTAGAGGATAGAATTTCCAACATTTCTCTTTCGCAAAGATTTTTATTGTTTCCACTTTTGCTTTTTGGACATGTATTTCCCCTCTCTGGTGTGGGATCATACTAGCATCAGAAATTGGATATTCTGTTCATATTGTTCATTATATTATATTATATTATATTATATTATATTATTATATTATATTATGGGTGGGAATGCCCCAGAATACGCCCTTTCTGGAATAAATTATTTAATTTAATGGATAAGCTAGTGGGAAAATAAAATACTTTGAAATAAAAATGTAGCGGGGTGCTAAATTTAAGGAAAGTGTTTGAGTGGTAAATAGGCTCAAATACCCTAATTCTGTAGGATTCATGGACCATTTTGTCCTCGGGGGACAGTATTGGTGTGCAGTTCCCTGCGGCCTACAGGTGGCGCCTTTTGTGTCCCCTCTTGGCAGTAGTACAGCGGGGCGGGGAACCTGCTGTGCATGCCGGGAGAGCATATAAAAGGGGCAGACCTTTGGCCTGGGGGCTGATGTCCAGTGGGGTCCGCGCCCAGGTGCCTTCGGCCTGGGTGCATGTGTTCCTGTTCCATCTCGGGCACCTTTTGCCCGGGGTGAGGTACTATCCTGGAGTTCTTGCTGCCCTGGGTATGGAGGCCTAGGGGTGGGAGTAAAGCCTGGAGTCCAGAGCCGCCTCGTGTAGGGGACCCTGTTCCAGGGAAGGGAGGATCATTCTGATGGACCGATGCGGGAGTCACGGTGAAGGAATGGTCTGTTGACTCCCTGGAGAGATGTCTTCCCCTTGATATGGGCTAGGTTCGTAGAAGGAGAAGCTCAAGGTCACCTTGACTGTATCAGAGGCCTTATTCAACCGGCCCGTGGCAGGGGCCTTATACACCCTGGTCTGTGGCTGAGACCAAAGTTCTCCAGGCCCGTGGCAGGGGCCTTGTACACCCGGTCTGTGGCAGAGACCAACCTCAATGTCTGTGGCAGAGACCGTGCGCCAAAAACTGTTTGAGAAACCTAAGCAGTGAAGTGAATGTGCTACGTTTGTGCCTGGACCTCCTCCACACCTTAAGCTGTCCTGTTTCTTTGCTCTAACCTTTTCTATCTGAGTACAGTTTATTTTGCCATGAGAGAATAAGAGTTGGAGTTTCAGCTGGTGTGGACATTGACTTTACTGGCAATTAAAGGACTTGCCTCTACCTACAGTAGAGGTGAGAATCATCCTCTGGAGGAGTTTTGACTCCGGCTGTGGACACGGCCCGTCAAGTACACCGCTCAACCTCTTTATATAGGATGATACGGGCTGGTAGTGCGGTGTGCCTTTCTCCCTCCTGCGAAGAGCCAACAACATAAAGGCAGGTAAGGGGGAAAGGATCTGTGCGCTACAAAAAAATAAAATAAAAATTTTAATCTTGGCCTAGCAGGACGAGGTCCATATGGAGTAGGAGGTTGAGGTGGCGGTGGATGTGGCTGTGTAGGTGGAAGCGGCGGTGGAGGAGGACGAGGTAGCCAACACTGGTTCAAAAATACAACAATGGCTGGGTAAGGCCGGTGATGTGTCGAATTCTGTCCCCTGTCGAATAGTGTCCGCCCTGTACTGCGCTTGCTGAGTATGTAGGACAAGGGGATTTCAAAAATCTCCCAAGACTAACGGCGCCTGCGTGTAGAGTTCAGGTGAAGGCCACACCATCCGTGGTTCAAGCCGAGCCAAGCAAGGCCGCGATCGAAGCGAGCCCGTGAGGGGCCCTGTTACTATGTGCTACCGTATGTCCTCTTGGATGGTGGGGCTTGAACCTGCACTCACAGCGTAGGCGCCGTTCATCTTCGGAGATTTTGTGAATCTCCTTGTCCTCTGTACTGCGCAAGCGCTGCGCCTGCGCAGTACGGGCCGGGCACAATCCGATGGCCGGACAGTTTTTGTCACAACACCGGTATACATGTCTATTCTGCACAAGGTACGGACAAGTCCTGTGGGATCCATGCCTGGTTCATTTTAATGAACGTGAGCTTGTCCACATTGGCTCTGGACAGGCGGCTGCGCTTGTCTGTGATAACGCCCCCTGCCGTGCTAAATACACGTTCAGATAATACACTGGCTGCAGGGCAGGCCAGCACCTCCAAGGCATAAACGGCAAGCTCAGGCCATGTGCCCAATTTGGAGACCCAGAAGTTAAAGGGGGCAGACCCGTCATCCAGTACGTGTAGGCCTGTGGACACATACTGCTCAACCATGTTGGTGAAATGCTGCCTCCTGCTAAGACGTTCCATCTCAGCTGGTGGTGCTGGTTGTTGTGGCGTGCTGACAAAGCTTTTCCACATTTCGGCCATGCTAACCCTGCCTTCTGAGGTGCTGCCGGTGCCCCGGCTGCGTTGGCGACCTCTTCCTCCTCCTCTGCCTTCGCCTTGTGCTTCCACCGTACGCCCGCTGTCAGGTGGGAATGCCACCAGCAGCGCGTCTACCAGCGTGCGCTTGTACTCGCGCATCTTACGATCCCGCTCCAGTGAGGGAATTAAGGACGGTACGTTGTCCTTGTAACGGGGATCCAGCAGGGTGGCCACCCAGTAATCAGCACCAGTTAAAATGTGGGCAACTCGGCTGTCGTTGCGGAAACACTGCAGCATGTAATCGCTCATGTGTGCCAGGCTGCCCAGAGGCAAAGAAAAGCTGTCCTCTGTGGGAGGTGTATCGTCTGTGTCCTCTGTATCCCCCCAGCCACGCACCAGTAATGGCCACGAGCTGGTCTGAGTGCCACCCTGCTGTGAACATGGCTCCTCCTCCTCCTCCATCTCCTCCTCCACCTCGTCATCCTCCAGAACTGTGCCCTTTCTGCCGGACAATTGTGTACCTGGCGTTTGTTGGTGCAGGAACCCACCCTCGTAGCCACTTGTGAAAGACTGCCCTGAAAGCCTTTGAAATGATCCCGCTTCCTCCTCCTCCTCCTCATCCTCCTGTGCCACATCCTCTTCCATCATCGCACGAAGCGTTTTTTCAAGGAGGCATAGAACTGGGATAGTAACGCTGAGAACGGCGTCATTGGCACTGGCCATGTTGGTGGAGTACTCGAAACAGCGCAACAAGGCACACAGGTCTCGCATGGAGGCCCAGTTATTGGTGGTGAAGTGGTGCTGTTCCGCAGAGCGACTCACGCGTGATTGCTGCAGCTGAAACTCCACTATTGCCTGCTGCTGCTCGCACAGTCTGGCCAGCATGTGCAAGGTGGAGTTCCACCTTGTGGGCACGTCACATATGAGGCGGTGAGCTGGAAGGCCGAAGTTACGCTGCAGCGCTGACAGGCGAGCAGCAGCAGGGTGAGAACGCCGAAAGTGCGCACACACAGCCCGCACTTTCTGCAGCAGCTCTGGCATATTGGGGTAATTTTTAAGGAACCTCTGGACCACCAAGTTCAGCACATGCGCCAGGCAAGGGATGTGCGTCAAACCGGCTAGACCCAGAGCTGCTACGAGATTTCGCCCATTATCGCACACCACCAGGCCGGGCTTGAGGCTCACTGACAGCAACCACTCATCGGTCTGTTGTTCCATGTCCCTCCACAACTCCTGCGCGGTGTGGGGATTTTCCCCCAAACAGGAAAGTTTTAAAACTGCCTGCTGTCGTTTACCCCTGGCTGTGCTGAAGTTGGTGGTGAAGGTGTTACGCTGAATGGATGAGGAGGCGGTAGAGGATGAGGAAGCGGAGAAGGAGGAGTTAGCAACAGGAGGCAAACTGAAGCGCCCTGCAATCCTCGGTGGTGGAAGGACATGCGCCAAACCGCTATCTGCCTCAGGCCCAGCAGCCACTGCATTTACCCAGTGTGCTGTTAGGGAGATATAACGTCCCTGACCGTGCTTACTGGTCCACGCATCCGTAGTTAGGTGGACCTTGCCACAGATGGCGTTGCGCAGTGCACACCTGATTTTGTCCCCCACCTGGTTGTGCAGGGAAGGGATGGCTCGCCTGGAAAAGTAGTGGCGGCTGGGCACGACGTACAGCGGGACAGCCAATGCCATCAGGCTTTTAAAACTCTGCGTCTCCACCAGACGGAATGACAGCATTTCAAAGGCCAGGAATTTTGAAATGCTGGCATTCAGGGCCAGGGATCGCGGGTGGCTAGGGGGGTACTTCCTCTTCCGCTCCAATGTTTGGGAGATAGAGAGCTGAACGCTTCCATGGGACATTGTGGAGATGGTCGGTGACCCAGGTGGTAGTGTTGCTGGCAGATCCTCTGTTTGCGGGGTGACAGGTGCCACTGTCACTACAGAGGTGGATGAAGAGGCCGAGACTGCAGCAGAAGAGGAAGCAGGAGGAGCCAGAGACCTTTCTTGGTTTCTGAGGTGTCTACTCCACTGCAGCTCGTGCTTTGCACTTAGATGCCTGGTCATGCAGCTTGTGCTCAGGTTGAGAACGTTTATGCCTCGCTTCAGGCTCTGATTGCACAGCGTGCAAACCACTCGTGTCTTGTCATCAACACACTGTGTGAAGAACTGCCACGCTAGGGAAGTCCTTGGACCTGGCTTTGGTGTGCTCGGTCCCTTGCTGCGTTGGGCAGTAGCAGATGTACTGTCTAGGGGACGAATGCTCCGTTTTTGCACCCTGCTCCCTCTTCTGCTGTGCTGGTGGCTCTGTGCGACCACCGCCTCTTCCTCCGAACTACACTGGTCACCTGCATAACGTTGATTCCATGTGGGGTCGAGGACCTCATCGTCCTCCACATCATCTTCCACCCAGTCTTCACCCCTGCCCTCCATGTCTGTCTGCACAATTGCGAAAGCAGCAGCAGTTGGCACCTGTGTTTCGTCATCATCCGAGACATGCTGCGATGGTCCTCCCATGTACCCATCATGAAACATAAGTGGTTGGGCATCGGTGCACTCAATCTCTTCCACTTCTGGGGCAGGGCTAGGTGGATGGCCCTGGGAAACCCTGCTAACAGAGTCATCGAAAAGCAGAAGAGACTGCTGCATGATTTGGGGCTCAGACTGCTTGGCTGATTTGCAAGGGGGTGAGGTGAAAGACTGATGGACATGGGCTTCAGGTGCCAACTCTGATCTTTCAGCAGAAGAGTGGGTGGGAGACAATGTGAAGGAACCTGAGGCACTGTCAGCAACCCAATCTACTATCGCCTGTACTTGTCCTGGCCTAAACATTGGTACAGCCTCATTAGGCGTGACAAAATACCGCCGCAGGCTCGGTCGCCTACTCGCACCTGAGGAAGGTGTTTCACTTGTGCGTGTAGCTGGCACAGATCCACCACGTCCTCTCCCTGCAACAGGAGCTCCACCAGCAGCACCACGACCGGGGCCACCACGTCCCTTTGACCTTCCCCTCATATTTTTCAAATTTAGGATCTTGCCCTAAATGGCGTTTTTTGGAAGACCACAACACACCCACAGTACGTAATGGCTGAAACGCACAGCTACAGAACTGCAGAAAATGCTATTAAAAAAAAAAAGGTTGTTTTTTTTAGTATAGCACAGTACAAGGAAAATATATATAAATTGTTTTTTTACACACACCTCCAGATGTGTATTTGACACTGCAAAATATTTTCTGTGGCCCTAAATGGCGTTTTTTGCCAGACCACAACACACCCACAGCACGTAACCGCTGAATTGCACAGCTACAGAAAATGCTATTCAAAAAAAAAGGTTGTTTTTTTTAGTATAGCACAGTACAAGGAAAATATATAGAAATTGTTTATTTTACACACCTCCACATGTGTATTTCACACTGCAATTTATTTTCTGTGGCCCTAAATGGCGTTTTTTGCAAGAGCACAACACAACCACAGTATTTAACCACTGAATCGCACAGCTATAGAAGTGCAGAGAATGCTATTCAAAAAAAATGTTGTTTTTTTTAGTATAGCACTGTACAATATATAGAAATTGTTTATTTTACACACCTCCACATGTGTATTTCACACTGCAAAATATTTTCTGTGGCCCTAAATGGCGTTTTTTGAAAGAGCACAACACAACCACAGTATTTAACCACTGAATCGCACAGCTATAGAAGTGCAGAGAATGCTATTCAAAAAAAATGTTGTTTTTTTTAGTATAGCACTGTACAATATATAGAAATTGTTTATTTTACACACCTCCACATGTGTATTTCACACTGCAAAATATTTTCTGTGGCCCTAAATGGCGTTTTTTGAAAGAGCACAACACAACCACAGTATATAACCGCTGAATCGCACAGCTGCAGAGAATGCTATTCAAAAAAAAGTTGTTTTTTTTTTTTTTAGTATAGCATAGTACAAGAAAAATATATAGAAATTGGTTATTTCACACAACTAGAGATATACACTGCAAAATATTTTCTGTGGCCCTAAATGGCGTTTTTTGAAAGAGCACAACACAACCACAGTATTTAACCACTGAATCGCACAGCTATAGAAGTGCAGAGAATGCTATTCAAAAAAAATGTTGTTTTTTTTAGTATAGCACTGTACAATATATAGAAATTGTTTATTTTACACACCTCCACATGTGTATTTCACACTGCAAAATATTTTCTGTGGCCCTAAATGGCGTTTTTTGAAAGAGCACAACACAACCACAGTATTTAACCACTGAATCGCACAGCTATAGAAGTGCAGAGAATGCTATTCAAAAAAAATGTTTTTTTTTTTAGTATAGCACTGTACAATATATAGAAATTGTTTATTTTACACACCTCCACATGTGTATTTCACACTGCAAAATATTTTCTGTGGCCCTAAATGGCGTTTTTTGAAAGAGCACAACACAACCACAGTATTTAACCACTGAATCGCACAGCTATAGAAGTGCAGAGAATGCTATTCAAAAAAAATGTTGTTTTTTTTAGTATAGCACTGTACAATATATAGAAATTGTTTATTTTACACACCTCCACATGTGTATTTCACACTGCAAAATATTTTCTGTGGCCCTAAATGGCGTTTTTTGAAAGAGCACAACACAACCACAGTATTTAACCACTGAATCGCACAGCTATAGAAGTGCAGAGAATGCTATTCAAAAAAAATGTTTTTTTTTTTAGTATAGCACTGTACAATATATAGAAATTGTTTATTTTACACACCTCCACATGTGTATTTCACACTGCAAAATATTTTCTGTGGCCCTAAATGGCGTTTTTTGAAAGAGCACAACACAACCACAGTATTTAACCACTGAATCGCACAGCTATAGAAGTGCAGAGAATGCTATTCAAAAAAAAATGTTGTTTTTTTTAGTATAGCACTGTACAATATATAGAAATTGTTTATTTTACACACCTCCACATGTGTATTTCACACTGCAAAATATTTTCTGTGGCCCTAAATGGCGTTTTTTGAAAGAGCACAACACAACCACAGTATTTAACCACTGAATCGCACAGCTATAGAAGTGCAGAGAATGCTATTCAAAAAAAATGTTGTTTTTTTTAGTATAGCACTGTACAATATATAGAAATTGTTTATTTTACACACCTCCACATGTGTATTTCACACTGCAAAATATTTTCTGTGGCCCTAAATGGCGTTTTTTGAAAGAGCACAACACAACCACAGTATTTAACCACTGAATCGCACAGCTATAGAAGTGCAGAGAATGCTATTCAAAAAAAATGTTGTTTTTTTTAGTATAGCACTGTACAATATATAGAAATTGTTTATTTTACACACCTCCACATGTGTATTTCACACTGCAAAATATTTTCTGTGGCCCTAAATGGCGTTTTTTGAAAGAGCACAACACAACCACAGTATATAACCGCTGAATCGCACAGCTGCAGAGAATGCTATTCAAAAAAAAGTTTTTTTTTTTTTTTTTAGTATAGCATAGTACAAGAAAAATATATAGAAATTGGTTATTTCACACAACTAGAGATATACACTGCAAAATATTTTTTTGCCCAAAAATAGGTCTTTTTTGCGCACAACAAAGTGCCTTTTTTTTTTTGCAACAGCACAATAAAGTGCCTTTTTTTTTTTTTGGGGCCCAAAAATGGGTCTTTTTAGCAAAAGCACAATAAAGTGCCTTTTTTTTTTTTTTTATGACCAAAATAGGTCTTTTAGCAAGAGCACAATACAGCCACAGTATGGAATAGGTGTATCACTCAACGTAATGCAGTGCTGGTGCACTGAGCTTGCAAAACAAACAGATAAACCTATGCAGATCGCTGAGCTATTATATCTCTCAATCTGGACTCCTATCTAAATCTCTCTCCCTGAAAGCACAAACAGGATCCTGCCCCTACACTACACTACACTACACTGTCTCCCTATCTTTTATATCAGTAGATTGCAGAATCAGGACTAACTCCTATTCTCTCCCTCACAGCAACAGCAGCCAGGATCCTTTCCCTACACTGTCTAAAAGCAGAGTGACGATCTGTGCTGTGTGCCTCTTTCTTATATAGAAGCTGGTCACATGCTGGGTCACATGTTGCACTGACCAATTACAGCCATGCCATTAGTAGGCATGGCTATGATGGCTTCTAAGGGCACACCAGCTAATCAAATGGTGATTGGCTGGCCCCTGAAGCATTTCTAACTGCGCCATTAAATTCCCGAATCCGAAGCCGAACCCGGACTTTCGCGCAAAGTCCGGGTTCGGGTTCGGGTTCGGGAAGAAGCTAAAGTTCGGTACGGACCCGAACTTTACAGTTCGGGTCCGCTCAACACTACAAATAACCACTTGTTTCAACCAAAGTATACAGAATACCATCTCTGAACACACAACACGTTGAACCTTGAAGCAGATGTGCTACAGCAGCAGAAGGCCACACCGGGTGCAACTTCTGTTAGCTAAGAACAGGAAACTAAGGCTAAAATTTGCACATGAGGGGCGTGGCTTGGCGCGCGGAGGAGATGGCAGCCTAAAAGAGAAGCTCCGTCGGGACCGCGGCCCTAACCTGTCTCTCTGCAAGGTAGATACTCGATAATGAGCAAGCAGATCCGCCATTATCATCAGACCCGCTCCAGGCGTTCCTGGGCGGCTAGCTCCGGACGGAATATCTCCGACATATTCAAGAACCAGGCGGCAGTGTTGAGAGTCGCGGCGGGAGGCAAGATGGCGCCGACCCAAGCAGGGGAGACATCCAGCGAGGACTCACAACCTGCTATGGAGGATTACGGTAGGAGAAACACTAAAGCAGCTCATCCCCTCACATATGGCGACATGTCAGGCTTCACGGCTGACATTAAAGCCTCTTTTTCAGCTGCCATTACAGACCTGAAAACCAGCTTCATGGTCTTACAAGAAAAGATGGCGACTGTGGAGACAGAGGGCAGAATTAGAGATAAGGCGATACAGAGACTAGACAGAGTGATCTCTACACAAGCTCTACATTTTATAGAAGTTAACAGGCATTTGGAGGACCTGGACAATAGGGGAAGGCGCAATAACATCAGAGTGTGTGGTATCCCGGAGTCGGTGGACACCGACCAAATTGCGCCTGTCCTCCAGAGAGTGTTTAACAGCCTCCTGGAACGTCCGGAAGATACAGTCATAGATTTTGTCAGGGCGCACAGGGCTCTCAGAGCCAGAGGCCCAGACACGCTGCCACCTCGAGACATTATTTGCTGTTTGCAAAATTTCAGCCTTAAAGAAGACATTATGCTAAAAGCGAGGAGAAGTGAACATATTGAGTCTAATGGGGAAAACATCAAACTGTTCCAGGATCTCTCTAAGATCACTTTGAAGAACCGCAGGGCTCTGCGGCCACTTCTGGATAAGCTAAGGGAGAAAGATCTCCGGTACACGTGGCGCTTCCCTTTCGCGCTGATGGTCACATATGGGGGCAGACAACACACTCTCCGTACGCCTAATGATCTTCCCGATTTCTGCGATGCGCTACAGCTGGGCCGGGTAGAGCTCCCTGAGTGGTACCAGGAATTCTCCCTACCTCATACAGACAGGAGCCCGCCGCACTCTCCCCTTTCGACGCCTGAGAAGCAGTCCGCAAAGAAACAGAGGCCTGACAGAGGCGACAGCAGGGTGCAGGGGACCCCGGGCAGCCGTGCTCACTCCTCCAGGAATATACTGGAGACCTGAGATCGTGCCACACTTGAACTCCGGATGACATAATCTGCACACACTCAATGGTGCTCTTGCCTCGAGAGATCTGGTCTTGGGCCTCCTCGGCCCCCATCCAGTGCTTGGTCCCGGATCCCCGGCCAATTATCACACGTTATCCCGGGGATCTTATATTATATTTCCTTTTGAGCATACGGCTAGCTCATCCATCTGCAGCATCCCCCTACTACATCACTGTCAACTTTTTTTTCCCCGGCACCCTACCGGAATCTGGCTAGCTGGATACTTACCAGACCGCAAATACCACTACTGCCCTTATACACAATAACAATGTTACCTTTCTGAGCATTTATATAGCTGGGCTCTTATTACTCTACAAATCAGGGGAAAAATTTAGACTTGGATAGTTTTTGGAGCTACCTTTGTATGTTGTGTATCTACATGGTTTGCTCACACTTGGTGGTGACTCGGTTCGGTAGGACCCAGCCATGGGACTCTTCGCTTCACAAACTTGCTCCAGTCTCATGGATATAATTATAATTATAGCTCACTTAGCCCATGTCTTTCTTAGGAATATACTCTTCCTTCGGATATATATTCCCCCTCCCCCTTTATACACATCATAGACTTTTGCTAGATTGTCCATCCGCCACCTCCCCAACAAGGTCGCAATCAGCCTTTTCATGATCTCCTACCGGACTTTCTGCTAGCTGGCCATCACAATGCAAGTGTCACTAATATCCAATGCATAATTATAATGTTGTCTTTCTGATCATTTATATAGCCGGGGACCGGTGAGGCTTTATTGAAATGCGGGTCTGGGGGGATGCGGGCCGGGGAGGCGATAGGGGCCACCATGTGTGTGTTATATACTTCTCCTGTATTGTGTCATCACGGCTAAACTGAGGGGGTCCCGGGGGGCGTGGCTGGGGAGAGGCGAGTTTCTGCCCTTCTCGGTGGCGCCACCTGCTGACCTTGCTCAGCCATGTCTCAGGTTCACTTGCTCATTTGTTCATTCTAACCTAAACTAGTTCGTTTACAGTTATTGCTATTTCTACCTATGCAGAGTAGACCCTTAAGCACTTGTTATGTCATACTAATGGGCCGTTACCCGACTGTTTCTTAGTTACATTTGGTATAACCTGCACATATATCTTAAGATATTGGTTTGGCTGCTAGACCCTTGGTGTGTCTACCCCGTTCCCACATAGGGCGTCTGGGTGGACCCTCTGGGCTCATCTAGACGCACTAATTTGAGTTCTCCAGGACGTGACCACGTCTGGGAGAAGTGTTCTCCTCAATTTCTCCCTACTCACTTCTATATAATTCCTACTCTTCTTTGATTCTTTCTCTCTATCCTGCTATTTTATTTTGGGGGGGTTTTTTCAGGCGAGGTCGGCCGGTGATTTCTGTGTATTAATCACTTATATTTGAGTTGCCTTTAGGTGTAAAACTTCCCTCTCTGCGTCTGTGTCATGGCGTACTCCGATCTTGGCGTCGCTCCCACAGTGATTTCTCATAATGTTAGAGGACTCAACATTCCAGAGAAACGCTCTACTATGCTGAGAGAACTCAAAAAAGGTAGGCCCAGCTTTGTTTTTCTACAAGAAACCCACTTTAGAACGAACCAGATCCCTAAGCTTACTGACTCATACTTCATAGACGCCCATCATGCCACAAATGACGCAGGCAAGTCCAAAGGGGTCTCAATCTTAGTTAGCAAAACTGCATCATTTGAGCTGACTGACAAAATAATAGACCCTGGGGGCAGATTTATTTTTCTTAAAGGGAAATGTAGTGGGATCCCTACCACACTAGCGAATGCCTATTTCCCCAATACCTCGCACCAGTCCTTCTGCAAAACTTTGATTAGGGAGCTGTCGGGCTTCAGCTCCGGTAGGTTAATTCTTGGGGGAGACTTTAATGTCCCTCTCAACCCCATAGAGGACACATCGTCCGGGAAAACATATATCACCTACAAAATCCTGAAAAAAATTAAGTCTCTACTTAATTCTCTGGATCTAGTAGACGCATGGCGCTTTACACACCCAGTGGACAGGGACTTTACCTACTACTCCATCCCCCATGACAGGTACTCCCGAATAGATTATATATTCATTTCACAGCGAGATCTCCACGCCGTAACTGGCTCCTGCATAGGAGCACAGATCCTTTCGGATCACGCCCCTGTCTCTCTCTCTTTGAACCTCACTGCCCCCCCTCTTAGATCTAATGTTTGGAGGCTAAACTCATCCCTACTGACAGACCCCACTCTGCTTCCGACACTGAACTCGGCACTCCTAGAGTTCTTCAGGCTCAATGCTACACCAGGGGCCGACCCCCTAATGGTTTGGGGGGCCCACAAATGTACGATTAGGGGTGAATTAATTAAAATGGGCTCGCAGAGGAGGAGAGAGAGGGACAGGGAAATTTCACACCTCCTGCAAAACATCCGCTTGCTTGAAACCTCTCATAAACAGTCCCTGACAGCTAAATCGGCAACTTCCCTTTTAGAGTCCAGGAAAGCCCTCAGACAGATCTTAGACATTAGGACAAAACGATTCTTGTTCTTCAGGAAAAAACTATATTACGAACAGGGGGACAAACCGGGCAATTTACTGGCTAGGGCACTCAGAGGATCGGTTGTACATCACAACATAACGGCATACAAAATAAGGATGGGAGGATCGATAGGGAGACTGACAAGATAGCACGACACTTTCAGGATTTCTATACCAACCTATATAATCTCCCGACACAACACGGCCCTACGAATGCCACTAATTCTAGAATACAGGGTATTCGGGAATATCTTAAAGACTCCTCTTTACCCACACTTACTACAGATGACGCAGCTCATCTCGAGAGCCCTATAGACGCCTCTGAACTCAGACTCGCCATTAAAGAACTTAAAACGGGCAAAAGCCCCGGCCCGGACGGGTTTAGTGCTATATACTACAAGACATTCATAGACATTCTCACAACCCCGCTGCGAGACGCCCTGAACACTCTCTCTGACCCAAGAGTTATACCGTCTGATTTCCTTGCAGCACATATCACCGTCCTGCCTAAGCCGGGCAAAGATCCAATACATTGCACGAGCTATAGGCCGATATCTTTGCTAAACATAGACATCAAACTGATGGCAAAGATTGTTGCCAACAGGCTGAGACCTCTACTCCTACACTTGATAGGACCTAGTCAGGCTGGCTTCATGCCGGGTAGGGAGGCTAGGGATAATGTTACTAAATCTCTCAACCTCATCCACGCGGCCCACGAGCGAGAGATAGAGGGCTTTCTCCTATCAACAGACACGGAGAAGGCCTTCGATCGAGTAGCGTGGGACTACATGCTAGAGACCTGTGGTCATATAGGGCTGGGCCCACACATGAGGACGTGGATATCGTCGCTTTACACGAATCCATCAGCAAAACTTAAAATAAACGGCACCCTTTCAGATGTGGTAACTATCAAAAATGGAACCAGGCAGGGCTGCCCTTTGTCGCCCCTGCTCTTTATAATTTCGTTGGAACCGTTTGTTAGAAGAATCATAGCCAACCAGTATATTAAGGGATTTCGGTTGGGAAACAGGGAGTTCAAAGTAGCCGCTTATGCGGACGACCTCCTTTTTTTCCTGTCGAGTCCACACATCTCTATACCATCTCTACTTAAGGAGTTCTCAACGTACGGCCGAATTTCCAACCTCAAAATAAATTACTCCAAATCTGAGGCACTAAATATCACATTGCCAGAACCTGAGCTGAGAGCCGCTCAAACTAATAACTCATTTACTTGGGTCTCATCCGCCATTAAATATCTGGGAGTGTGGCTCACACCTAGTCTTTCATCAATTTTCAATCACAATTTTATCCCTCTTCTTAAAAGCGTGGAGGGTGATCTCCGTAAGTGGCATGCGGGACATTTCTCCTGGTTCGGAAGGGCAGCCATTTGCAAGATGACGGTCCTTCCGAAAGTTCTATATTCAATTCGCACTCTACCAGTTAGGATCCCTCAAAGTTTTTTTGCTTCCCTCCATTCCATGCAGATGAGATTTATCTGGGCACACAAACCGCCTCGTATTAAAGCCTCTCTCTTAACCCGAAACAAACGGGTTGGGGGTTTGGGAATTCCAGACTACAAAAAATACTACCAGGCTTCACATGTTGCCAGACTCGTGGACTGGCACTGCCACTCAGACATTAAGGACTGGGTCGGGATCGAATCCAGCTTCAGCCCCATCCCCTTACAGTTCTCACCATGGATACCAAAAGCCAACTATCCACGGATCATGACCTCCCACCCACTGATTGGCACTACACTCAAAATCTTTCACCAATTAGCTCAACATCCGCAGTTCTCCTCGCCCCTTAGCCCTCTCACACCACTTGCAAACAACCCAGCCTTCCCACCAGGAGTAGGGAACCCATATATGATAAACAAGGACAGCATGAAGCCGCTTCTGGCCCACCACTGTTTTGATGGTGAGACAATGAAAGACCTGATCCGTCTCAGAGAGGACAACAATATGCCCCTTCTGCCTTTGTGGTCATACTTACAGATACGAAGCTTTGCCAATAATAAGATACGTAAGAGTCATTTCACTAGGGCTCTCACCGAGTTGGAGTCGGTGTGCCTGCGAGGGGAACAGATGCCCAGATCGACATCTAGCGCCTATGCTTGGCTACAGGGGTTGGGGGGGCCTGAGTGGGACAGACGCAGAGAGAGATGGTCCGAGAGCTTAGGCGTAGCAATTACAGATGCCCAGTGGTGCAGAGCGAGCATCATGTCTCACAAATGCTCGCTCAGCACGAGAATGCAGGAGACATCATACAAGATCTTGACCCAATGGTATGCCACTCCGGAGAAAATACATAAATGGTACCCCCAGTCCTCTGACAAATGCTGGAGATGTCACAATGTTACGGGATCCTTACTGCATATATGGTGGCATTGTGATGTGATAAAGGCTTACTGGTCGGGGGTGAAGGAGATTGTTAAGCAGATCACGGAGACCGAACTTTCACTTGACGCAGCGTGCTGCTTATTGCATATTTCGCACTTCTCCATTAAGAGATACAAAAAATCCCTCTCCAGGCATTTGCTAAATGCGGCCAAGTCTCTCATCCCGCTGTACTGGAAATCGACACGGGTCCCTTCCATTTCTCAGTGGTTACACAAGGTGTCTGAAATCTGTGAGATGGAAGATACCGCTGCTCAATCGAACGAAAATGTTGAACAATTTCATGAAACATGGTCTCCTTGGTTTGCTTTTAAATTCTCCCCGGGCTATGACGCCTTGATTGGTAACCCCCCCCTGGGGGATTAACTGGAACGCTCACTTCTCATCTGGGGTCTCACCCCCACAACACATTTAAACACCTGGCCTCTCTGGTAACTGACTGCAACTAAATGCCCACTTAACCCACTTAACCCACACTACGAGAGCTGGGCATAATTGTCTGATTGACACATCAGCAGAAGACCCTCTAGAATCACCGGCCGCCTCCCTGGGGGTTACACCCCTAATATCCACTTGCTGACTCTCTCCTTTTCTTTCTTCCTTTTCCATCTAATTTTCTTCTTTAGCTATGTTATTTTTCTCCTGAAAGGTTATATATGGAAATACCCAATGATAGCAGGAGATGCTCACCTTTGCTTTCACGAGGTCTGAGTTGATGCCTCTGGTTTATGTCTAATAGAAGCATCTACCTTTATGATGATTGCTCACGTATTCAATGTATGTTGATACTTCTTTTCATACCAAACTTGTAAGTTTCAATTGTTATTTCCATATCTGTATGCATGTGATACTATTTTTTTTTTCTCTTCAATAAACTTTGATGTTAAAATTTGCACAGGCTCACTAAAAATTTAATAGAAGATTGAAAAAACGTTGCCTGATCTAATGAGTCTTGATTTCAGCTGCGACAGTCAGATGGTAGGGTCAGAATTTGGTGTAAACAACATAAAAGCATGGATCCATCCTGCCTTGTATCAACGGTTCAGGCTGGTGGTGGTGGTGTAATGTTGTGGGGGATATTTTCTTAGCACACTTTGGGCTCCTTAGTACCAATTGAGCATCATTTAAATGCCACGGCCTACCTAAATATTGTTGCTGACCATGTCCATCCCTTTATGACTACAGTGTACCCATCTTCTGATGGCTCCTTACAGCAGGATAATGCACCATGTCACAAAGCTCAAATCATCTCACCACTGGTTTCTTGAAAATGACAATGAGGTCACTATATTCCAATGTCCTCCACAGTCACCAGATCTCAGTCCAATAGAGCAAATTTGGGATGTGGTGGAAAGGTAGATTTGCATCATGGATGTGCAGCCGACAAATCTGCATCAACTGCGTGATGCTATCATGTCACTATGGACCAAAATCTCTAAGGAACAGTTCTAACACCTTGTTGAATCTATGCCATGAAGAATAAGAGTACTTTCACACTGAAGTGCTGGGTGCGTAGGCGGTAAAGTGCCGCTATTTTTAGCGGCGCTTTACCGTAGATTTGGCCGCAATTTTCGGCCGCTAGTGGGTGGTTTTAACCCTCGCTAGTGGCCGAAAAAGGGTGCTTTGCGGGCGGTTCGGTGGGGCTGCCCCATTGATTTCAATGGGCAGGGGCGCTTTAGGAGCGGTATATTCACTGTTCCTACAGCGCCTCAAAGATGCGTCCGGCAGGACTGTTTTTACCGTCCTGCCAGCGCAACGCTCCAGTGTGAAAGCCCTCAGGCTTTCACACTGGAGATAAAGGAGCGGCTCTTTCAGGGGGCTTTGCAGGCGCTATTTTTAGCGCAATAGCGCCTGCAAAACGCCTCAGTGTGAAAGCAGCCTTAAGGTAGTTCTGAAGGCAAAAAGGGGTCCAACCCGTTACTAGCAAGGTGTACCTAATAAAGTGGACGGTGAGTGTATAATCTTCTTTTTTTACTTTGTCTCTAAGGCCTCATTTACACTGACACTGTAGAACCTGCATTTACAGTACTGTATATGGGTTCAAAGTACGGTACATTTTTAAACACAGGTAAATGTGTAATGATTTATTTTTGTGCTTCTATTCACACAATGTATTTATCTGTGTGTAACTGTTTTAAGAGAAAATAAAATTCTGTGGATCCAGGATCTGATAAGAAACCCAAATGTGGCTAAACTGTGGGTCTGGACCCAACTTGTTTATGATGGGTTACCACTTGACTGTGTAACCTAGTTTGTTCTATTGCACAATCAGTAGATCAATAATAATAATTATTTTCTTTGGTCCTAGTAAGGTAATCATTTTCCTATTTGGGTCCTCCGATTAAAACAATCAAAAACAACTGATGGAGAGATTAATCTGATTTTATTGTATTTGGAATGAAAAAGCTCCAAGCACCACTAGGGGGCATTGTGGTGCTGATGTTGCCCCTTGACAAAGCTGTGCACTTCAATATCTTGGACACACAGGATGACATATTAATAATTTTAATACAGCCCAGCTGGATTTTCATATGTATATCAAACAGTAGATGGGAAATCTCTTTCAGACATTAATTTATGTCAAAATGATGCAGTACTGTACAGCTGGTATGAAATTTCACTGACTGGAAAAGCTGGCAAGGACATTTTTTTTCTGAGAAGTATAAAAAACGGTCTCAATTTTAGAAGTAAAAGGACATTTCACAGAGGTTATAGGGATATTGTCTGTGGAACTTATTAGATGCTAAAGCAGTAGAAACATTTTCATGGTGTGATAAGCCACAGGCAGGCATACGAGTACTTTGATTTAATGCCAATATTCTTATTTATTAAATAAATGGCTATAAAAAAGCAACATTTCCAGCAAAATGATGAAAAATGTGGTATTTATTTATTATAATGATCACATGAATTACTGTCAGGTCACCTGAAGTCAGGTGACAGATGCACGCCGTTGGGGTCAGGAGTGCACCGCTAAGGTAGTGAACCCTATGGCTGACTGCTGCGGATGGAACTCTGGGTGGTTAAGGAAGGCAGGTCCACTGGAGCACAACAGGGATCCCACAGGGAGCTAGAGCCTAAGATTCCCCAGGGCGCGGAGTCTAATGCCGCTTACACACGATCGTGATTCACGGCGGTGAAAACACCGCCGTGAATCACGGCATGAAAAAAAATGAAAAACGAGGGAACGGCATGTTCCCCCACACACGACCGTTTTTCCCGTCATTTTTTTCTTTGTCGAGAAAAACGAGCGTGTGTGGGCTCCGTGGCAGTGATTCCCTATGGGAAAAAAGCCGCGGAAAAAAATGCTGGAAAAAACGATGAGAAAAATTAGAACATGTTCTAATTTTTCTCATCGTGATTAATGCCGTTTTTCCCGTCGGGAAAAATGGCAAAAAGCCCACAGACGATCGTTTTTCTCGTCCAAAGGAAAAAATTATCGTGTGTATGCGGCATAAGATCCAGCAGGTGTTCACCAGAGCCTCTAGTGGTGAGGATGGATTGGGCTGCAACTGGTTTCAGGTCGCGTCCCCCAGAGTCCCCTAGCTCACGCTCACAGTAGGCTATAGAGCAGGGGTAATGAATTAAAATTCACTAAGGTCCGTTCAGCAAAATCTTCTTACAGCAGAGGTCCGAACATCATGTCGTTACCCGTGGCGCCTTTTCGCATGTGCCAAACCGCATGTTGCCGCCGCACTATTTTGGAAAAGATGTCAATGACGTCTTTCTCTGTGTTTCATGCGGGTAGTGCAGCCCATTAAAATGGGCTGACCTACCCAAGACATGTGCACCTAATGCACATGTACAGATCTGAACCCATTCTTACATCAGCATCCTCAGTCCCCAATGCACATCAGAGTCATCTTCCTCTTGATGCGTGTCCTCAGGTCCTCCTTTATATCACCCCCCTCCACAGTAATGTTCTCACACTTCCTTGACACCAACCCCCCCCCCCCGCCAGTACTGTCCTTTGCCCCTATTTACATTATCCCCCCACATTAATATCCTCAGCCCCCTTCACATTACTGTCCTCATTGCCCCCACTTTAATGTCCACATCTCTCCCCCCCACTGCAATGTCCACATCTCTCCCCCCACTGTAATATCCACATCTTTATTACAGAGCAGCTCCACTACCACAAACACATTTTGGCAGGCTATGAACTGGGTGTTCTTCACAAATTCTCACCACAACATCCCATAGAAGGGGTAGACACATTTTTTTACATTGGCATCAAGGTAAACTTTCCAAATAAACAGCGAAAGCAATTCAATTCAAAATTTTAACTGCAAATTTATGTGGTTTTTTTGTAGTAAATTCCCAATGAACTAGTAGAGATGATGTACAGTACATTCCATTGTATGGTAGCAACTATAATTCAATACAGTCTCCCCCACTGTAATATCCACATCTCCCCCATACATCACAGTCCGCTCAGCCCCCCCACCCTGTTGTCCTCAGCCCACCACATGACAGCCCTCAACTCCCCTTTCACTTTAATGTCCTCAGCGAGTCAGCACACACTTTCCTCCTTTTCAGCTTTCCAGACTAGTGTCCTCACTCCCTGTAACTTTGCCCCCTCCCTCACTTACCTTGCACAGACCGAAGATCGGAGGGAGGCACTGCATGTCTCGGATGGTGGGCGGGTGTGGCAAGATGGTGATTGGTTGCCAAGACCGCCCATCATCCTAGCAGCCAATCACCTGCTTGTTTACCTCCAGCAGCTCCGCCCTCCATCCAGAACTGTCCCGGCTTACTCTGTCGGCTCTGTGTGAGGATCACAGAGACGGCAGGGGGAAGAAAAGGCTGCTAAATGGCGGTACCGCAGCGGGCCGCATAGGAGAGCGAGGCGGTCCGCATTTGGCTCGCGGTCCGCCATTTAGTGATGCCCGCTATAGAGGATAGAGGAGAAGCAGCAGCTCAGGATACAAGAGATAGTGAGGGGATAAGCCAAAGGTTGGGGCGACAAGCGGACAAGGATAAACAAAGGACACGCCAAAGGTCAAGGTCACAAGCAGACAGGGATAGTCAAAAACAAGCCAAGATCGGTAAAACAGAGACATAGCACACGGCAAGCAGGAACCCAAACACACACTAGCTTAACAAACAACGTTGATCAGCACGGCTGGCTTGCAGTGCACAGGTTAATATAGTGTTCCCTGATGGGACCTGGGGTAGAGCCATGCTAGAGGAGAGATTACTAAAGCTGCCAGGTGAGAGTGGCTGGCCTCTAAAGCAGGACACATGGAGGAGAGGTAGGCTGAGAGACAAACATTACTGCATAACCATGACAATTACTATGTTGACTACACAGATTCATCTAGTGGGGCTGATTTTACAAGCCAAATAAAAATTATATAAAAGTATCAAAATGGGGTGGTAGGCCTTCTTAGGCTGGCCATAGATGGTGCAATATTTTTTCCTGTAACCAAAATCGATTCCCCTATCAAGACAGCATGTATTGATGGGGGAATTCCCCCCGCTGAGCTATTGTGTTTTCCCAGCAGGGTGGGGGTTGGTCGCCGAGATCCGTCCCTTCTGGTTTGAATCTCAGCAGGTCCCTGCTTAAATGGTCGAGATTCAGGCCTCATTCTTACAGCCGTACCCAGGGCCTGGACAAGAGGTGGGCTGGAGGGGCGGCTGCCCTGGGCACTGTAGTATCATGTGAGGTTCGGGGGGGACAAGGAGATTGGGGGGCGGGGACTTGTGTTGGGAGGGGGAATTTGTCGTAAAGCGATAGGAGGTAAGAATTGTTCTAGCAGGGGAAATTTAAGGAGTTGTGCTAGGAGTGGTGATTTGGGGGATTTGTGTTTTGAGAGGAGATGGGGGAAGAGGATTTGTGCTAGGATGGGGAATTTGGGGAGTTTATTCTAGAAAAGGCAATATGGTGGGGGAAGGAGATTTGTGCTAGGAGGACATTTTATTTGGGGGGGGGGATTTTTGCTAGGAAGGGGGGATTGGGGGAGGGTAATTTGTGCTGGGGGAGGATTTGTTCCCAGAGGGGAAATTTAAGGGGTAGAGGATTTGTCCTAGTAACTTTTTTTTTGGAAGGGGGGGGGGGGGGGGTTGTGCTGGGAGCTCATGGAGAATAAGAGGATTTGAGCTAAGCATGCAGAATAGAGCTAAAAAAAATAGTGGGAGAGGGGATTTATGCTGACACATAATGCTCATACATCTTGGGGGGGGGGGGCTCAATTTGGCATGTTCGCCCTGGCCTCTAGATGACCTTGTCCCGGCACTGGGCATACCCATCTGTACACCTATGCGGCGAAGGGCTGTCTTCAACTGAGAGAGATACACAGTTAAATTGAATGACAAGCGGCTAGCTGCATAGACCTGCACGGATCACATAAGCATCCCGAAATTGGGTTTGATTTACTGAAGGCAAATAGACTATGCACTTTGCAAGTGCAGTAGCTCCAGAGTTTAGTAAATGAAAGGAAGCTCTGTTGACTTCCTTCATCCAATCAGAGTATGTACAAGCAAAAAATGCTATTTAAAAAAAAAAAATCCTTGCATGTGATTGGTTATTCTTTAGTATCATCTTATTTATTAAACTCTGGAGCAATTGCTCTTGCAGAGTGCAACTGCACTTGCAAAGTGCACATTTTTTTTTGCCTGTAGTAAATCAACCCCTGTATATCTATGCGGGTCTGATGCACAGATTGGAATGCAGTCTGTCTGCATTCTGATCCGTGCATCGGACGGACTTACACGGATGTACCCTTCGGGATGTGCTTGGAGATCCGTGTAGGTCTGTGCAGCCAGCTCCCTTATTGATTTCAACAGGCTGCCTGTGCATGGGTGGAGACAGCCCTGTGCATGGGTGTACAAATGGGTACACCGCGTAAATGAGGCCTTAGTCCTATTTCAAAGGCGCTGTAGACCCCTGGCATCCAATGTTAGGGCTGCATGTGGGTCTTGGACATTCACTTTGTGGCCCTTGGTTCCCAGTAGCCAGTAGTACTAGTTTTCCCTACCAAGGGCATAACTATAGACATCTAATACATACAACTAAGTTATATCTATGGGACCATGAGTGGTCTGGTTACACATTGACTCATGCAGGTGCCAGGTAGCAATGAGATTTGATAAATAAACTTGGATTATTGATAGTAGATCTAGTTCGGGATCCTGTACATTGTTGTTAAAACGCATCTAGCATTAAAAAGAACTCCAGATAAACATGAATAGCCCATTAAAAGATAAAATAAAACCAGTGTTTGCTGCAATATATACCTTCATTCCAGAGATCTACCCCACATGTTTTTCCACCGGGATATGTCCGCAATTTTTGAGCCCAGGTCATCCAGGACCCTCCCCAGCATGTGACTGGACAGTAAAAAGAGAAGCAGCACAATAATGAGCTCATCTATGCCACTCTGCTTTCTCCTCCTATCAGCATATCAATACATGGACTGATGGGCTCATTGTGAGGTTGCTGCCAGGTTAAATTCAGGTACTTATCCTGCTTGAATGAAAAAAATATACAATGCTGTGAAAAAGTATTTGCCCCCTTCCTGTTTTTTTTTTTTGCATTCTTCTCACACTTAAATGATTCAGATCATCAAACACATTTTAATATTACACAACGATAACCCGAGTAAATCCAAGATGCGGTTTTTAAATTATTATTTCATTTATTAAAGGAAAAAAGCTGTTCAAACCTACCTTGCCCTATGTGAAAAAGTAATTGTCCCCTCCAATGCTGAATCATCAATGAACTGTGATTAACCAAAATATTTTGTAAAGCTGAGTTAAATTTCACTTGCCACACCCAGGCCTTATTACTGCCAGACCTGTTAAATCAAGAAATCACATAAATAGAAGCTGTCTGACAAAGTGAAGCATGCTAACAGGTCACAAAAAGTCACACATCATGCCACAATCTAAAAAAAATCAATAACAGATTAGAAACAAAATATTGTACATGTTTCGGTCTAGGAAGGGTTTTAAAGCCATTTCTAAGGCTTTGGAACTCCTGTAAACCACGGGGAGAGCCATTATTCACAAATGGAGACTTGGAACAGTGGTGAACCTTCCCAGGAGTGGCCGGCCTACAAAAATTACTCCAAGAGCATGATGACGACTTATCCAGGAGGTCATAAAAGAACCCAGAACAACATCTAAAGAACTGCAGTCCTCACTTGCCTCAGGTAAGATCAGTGTTCTTTATTCAACAATAATAAAAAGACTCGGCAAAAATGACATCCATGGGAGAGTTCCAAGGCCGAAACCATTGCTGACCAAAAAGAACACAAAGGCTCATCTCACATTTACCAAAAAACATCTTGATTATCCCCAAGACTTTTAGGCAAATATTTTGTGGACTGATGAGACAAAAATGTTACTTTTTAGAAGGTGTGCGTCCCGTTACATCTGGCATAAAACGAATACAGCATTTCATAACAAGAACATGATAACCAACAGTCAGGCATGGTGGTGGTAGCATGATGGTCTGGGGCTGCTTTGCAGCTTCAGGTCCTGGACGACTTACCATAATTGATGGAACCATGAATTCTGAGCTCTACCAGAAAATCCTAAAAGAGATCAAGCTCAAGTGTACTTTGGTTATGCAGCAGGACAATGATCCGAAACACAACAGCAAGTCCACCTCCAAATGGTTCAAACAAAGCAAAATTTTGATTTTGGAGTGGCCTAGTCAAAGCCCGGACTTAAATCCAATTGAGATGCTGTATCATGACCTTACACAGGCCGTTCATGCTGGAAAACCCTCCAATGTGGCTGAATTAAAACAATTCTGCATAGAAGAGTGGGCCAAAATTGCTCCACAGCAATGTGAAAGATTCATTGGCAGTTATCACAAATGCTTGATTGCAGTTGTTGCCGCACAACCAGTTATTAGGTTTAGGGGGCAATTACTTTTTTACATAAAGCCAGGTAGGTTTGGACAGCTTTTTTGCCTTAGCAAATGAAATCATCATTTAAAAACTGCATTTTGTATTTACTCGGGTTATCTTTGTGTAACAATAACATTTGTTTGACGATCTGAATCATTTAAGTGTGAGAAATATACAAAAAAAAAAGAAAAAAAATCAGAAAGGGGCAAATACTTTTTCACAACACTGTATATATACGGTACATTTATCAATGTGTAAATGATTACAGAGCTGCAATAATTTGTGACTAGTATATATGCATAGAGTTTACTAAATGAATTGTCTGAAATGGAGATTAAAGAAAGATAGGGACCCCCTTCATGGTTTTGCAATGGGACCCCATTACACATAGTTATGGACCTGTTCCTAACCTAGGTGTTTACTCACAGCTGATTGGCATGTTACTTGAAGAAGTGTTCTTGAACTCCCCCTGTGACATAGTGAGTGCTGGAGAATACCTTCCCTCACTCTTTGTGCGTTCTGCTCTATTGAAAAGGTCAGAGAGGCTGCTGTGTATTGCACCAACTGAGCTACAAAAATGCTTTATGATACTACAGTAGTTGTATTGCCAAAACTTCTGCACCATACCACACTAATTGAAATGCCCGAACCAAGGGGGGCGGAGCCGGCAAGCAAGGAGAATGGCCGCTTGAGACCACAGCTCCCGGCCACTCGAACATACCAGAGCTTATTACAGCGATACAGGGCACCCAGACACTGCGGTTTTGGGCTTTAGCAGAGCGGGGACACCTACAGAGCATGGGGAGACGGAGAAGAGAAAGATCCGCGCCAGGTAAAATGACGGATTTCTTCTCACTATCAGACTGCCGCAGCAGGCAAAATGGCGCTGGTAGCGTGCAGGGCTCTGCACACACACAAGGCCTGAAGCATACCAGAATTCAGACGGCGGGCGCTTCTCCCCTACCTCACCCTGATCAGACCCTACCGAGGTCACAGTCTTCATCCACAGCTAACAGCCCGGCTAAAACCAAACAAAAGCTGTCTATGCATGCATCTGGGACAATGGCTGAAGGGGAGGGAGGAATGCGGATTGATGATACACTAGAATTTCAGGACGCCATAGCTGCTTTCCCCACAAACAACCAGCCTGTGATGGATTCCACGCTAAGGGACATGTTGGTGTCCCTTAGAGGTGCTATACACACTGACATGCTTCAGCTTGTGAACCAATGCAAAGCAGAAGTGACTGAGGTCAGGGACAGGGTGGCTCACATAGAGGATAAGATGGGGGATTTCTCTGAAACTTTTAATGCAATGGTGGATGCACACAATGACCATGAAGAGGACATTGTCTGGCTCAAATCAAAGGTAGCTGATCTCGAAGATCGTTCCAGAAGGAATAATATTAAAATTAGAGGCATCCCTGAGTCAGTGAAAAACTCGGACTTGAAGGCTTTCCTTGCTAACATACTGAGAGAAGCCCTCCCTGACCTCCCCCTGGAGGAAATTATTATCAATAGAATACACAGACTGCCTAAACCTAAACATATCCCTGAAAAGCTGCCCAGGCACACTATTGCTAGGATCCACTACTATACAGTAAAAGAAAAACTGATGTTGGTGACAAGGCGGGCTGCCAATCTTCCTGAGTGCATGCAAGGGTTATCCTTCTTTGCAGATCTATCTGCACACACAATGCAAAGGAGAAGAAATCTCATGACCATAACCAAACCTCTTAGGAACCACCAGATTCCATATCGCTGGAATTACCCTGCTAACCTACTGATCACTAAGGGTGAGAAGGAATTTCTGGTGAGATCTTTGGAGGAGGGTATCAAATTGTTGGAGAGATGGAAGATCCTCCCCGATGAGACAGATGATGGTCGACAACCGCATGCCTCCTAGCATACACGCACTAACTAATTGGAAGGCACTTAACATATCTTGCCCTATTATTATTACTATAATAGTTTAATTCATTATGCTCCGGATGTTCTACCGGCATAAAATCTCAGCTTCTTTACACCCCAAAGTTAGCAGGCTTACCCCTGCCCAGATTTCAATAGAAATCGTACGTTTTTAAAGCGCGCTTCACTTGGCGCAAATTGTTTCTTTCTAATTCCGTTTGACCAGTTTTGTTCTTTTGTTCAGTTTCTTTCCTTTCATTTTCCACCAAGCGGCTGACTTGTATCACCAAAGGATAACTACAACTTCAGATCCTTGAACATCGACGACACCTGAAGTAGGGGACTGCAATTCTACTGCCAAGAACCAACTCACCGACATCTCCTACTACAGGTACAGGTCTACACTTCTTACACGTGTAAAGAAACTCCCTTTAAGGAACTGTTAATCTCACTGCTCCACAAACTTTGACACAGTACTCCCTTCTCCACAAATCCAACCTATCAGACAATGGCATTTAAAATCACCTCACTGAATGTAAAGGGTCTAAACAGCCCACAGAAGAGACACATGCTATGGAAAGAAGCACATGCCCAGAACTGTGATGTGTTTTGCATCCAGGAAACCCACTTCAAGGTGCATAACCATCCTAACTTATCTCACAACCTTTACCCTCACACTTTTGTAGCTTGTGCCCCTACCAAGAAGAGGGGGGTGGCGATCTTGGTGAAGAACACAGTGACGTTTAAGCTGATATCCAATCAATGTGATGAGGGAGGGAGATATATTATGCTTACATGTGAGATTAATGGCAGTACGTACACCATTGTAAATATTTATGCCCCAAATAGTAGGCAGCTACATTTCCTGAATAGAATCTGGAAGAAAATTAAGAAAAACAGCTCAGGACATGTAATCCTCTGCGGGGATATGAACTCAATATCTGACCTCCATTTAGATGTGTCTAATGCTACTGCCAGGAAAAGTATCAGACATACATTATCAAACTTTCTCAGCTCAAACAACCTCTATGACGCTTGGAGGTGCCAGCATTCTAGTGAGAAGGATTTTACCTATTTTTCCCCAGTCCACCTGTCATACTCGAGGATTGATATGTTTCTGACCGACAAATTTTTGTTACAAAAAATCTCACATACAGATATTGGTCATATCACATGGTCTGACCATGCCCCCGTATCTATCACAGTGGGAAGCCGGGGGGTTACAACCCGGGCTAACAGATGGAAAAATGACGTCCATCTATTCTCGGACCCATTAATTATTAAGGACATTGAGAATTCACTAGTAGAATTTTTTGCAAATAACGATGTCAATGAGATAGACCCATTTATTCTGTGGAATTCCCATAAAGCATTTATAATGCCCCGTACACACGATCGTTTTTCATGCCGTTAAAACTGCCATTTTAAAAAATGGCCCTGAAAAATGATCGTGTGTATGCTCCAGAGCATTTTTAACGACGTGAAAAACGGCCATTAAAAATTCCGGACATGCTCTCTTTTTTCACGTCGTTTTTCATGTCGTTTTTTTTAACGACGTGAAAAACGATAGTGTGTATGCTTTAACGACGTGAAAAAAAACGCGCATGCTCAGAATCAAGTATGAGACGGGAACGCTCGTTCTGGTAAAACTAGCGTTCGTAATGGAGATAGCACATTCATTACACAGTAACGGACTGAAAAGCGCGAATCGTCGCCCAAAAAACTTTACTAACATGAAGGGTGGCGCCATTCGAACGGAACTTCCCCTTTATAGTGCCGTCGTACGTGTTGAACGTCACTGCGCTTTGCTTGATCGTTTTTTTAAATGATGGTGTGTACGCAAGGCAGGCTTGAGAGGAAACATGAAAAAAAACGAGGAGAAAAACGTCGGTTTAAAAAATGACATTAAAAACGATCGTGTGTACGGGGCATAAGAGGTTTGCTAATGAAACATAGTGCTTTGCTAAGGAAAAAGAGGGGGCAACACATGAACTCTATCCTAGAAACCATCACGAGATTAGAAACTCAAAATAAATCCTCCCCCACCATGGACACTAGCACTAAATTAGCGGCGGCTAGGGATGACCTGAGATCCTTCCTCCTTACACAGCATGTACGAGCCACTCACAGATTTAGGTCCAATTTTTACACTCATGGAAATAAAGCAGGCAAATTACTAGCAAATCAAATCAAAGAGAAAGTGCTGAAACAAAAAATTCCACATTTATTCCATCCCAAAAGCGGTTCTAAATTGACCAACCCTAAAGACATAGCTGATGCATTCAGTAGCTACTATGGTAGCTTATACAACCTACAGGAAGATTCAGAGATAGCCCAACCCAACCCTGAAGTAATAAAATACTTTTTAGAAGACATATCTCTTCCTCAGGTATCAGAGGAAGATCTGATCTTCCTTAATTCCCCAATTTCTATTTCAGAACTCACAAGTACTATATCAAGCCTCCCAAACAATAAATCACCTGGCCCTGATGGGTACTCTTCGGAATACTATAAAAAGTTTGTTGATATACTGTCTCCCATAATGTTACGAGTTTTTCATGCTGCTGCCTCCTCTGCCTCATTTCCTCCAGAAATGTTACAAGCTACGGTGGTTACATTGCCTAAACCAGGAAAGGAGCCGGATAGAGCACAGAATTTCAGGCCTATTTCACTTTTAAATGTTGACTTAAAGGTCTACGCAAAAACTTTGTCCAATAGACTTGCGAAATTGCTCCCCAAATTGATTAAAACTGACCAGGTTGGCTTTGTGGCGGGTAGGCAAGCTACAGATGCCACAAGACGAATTATAAATTTAGTGCATTCCTCTAATATCGCTAAGAACCCCTCGGTCCTCCTGTCGTTGGACGCAGAAAAGGCCTTTGACAGGATCCACTGGGGCTTTCTGTCAACAGTACTTGAGAGGTTTGGATTCTCAGGGCATATCTGCATCGCCATTTCTGCTTTGTATTCGAATCCCTCAGCCATGGTGTTTACAGAGGGCATATTCTCAGAGCAGTTCTCCATCACGAATGGCACAAGACAGGGGTGCCCTTTATCACCCCTGATCTTTGATCTCGTGATGGAGCCTCTGGCCGAAAAAATTAGAACTGATCCCAAATTAAAGGTATCCGATTAGGTGAAGAGGAACATACGATAACATTATTCGCAGATGATGTGATTCTGTCGCTCTCCAATCCGGCTCAGTCCCTAACGGCGGTACATGAGATACCAGAGAAGTTCAACGAGGTGTCTTACTATAAAGTGAATGCTACCAAATCCAGCATACTCAACTTGGGGGTTGACAATAAGACAATATCTCTCATTCAAAAAAAGCTACCTTATCCCTGGGCTAAAACTACGATCCAATACCTAGGCATTACACTGACCCAATCGATTTGACAACTATATAGCTACAACTTCGAACCCCTGATAAACAAATTTACACAGGAGATGCTTAGATTCAAGAAATTTTACCTAACCTGGTCAGGGAGACTGGCAGCATATAAAATGATTTTACTTCCCAAGTTGTTATACTATTTCAGAGCCCTCCCACTTCAAATACCTAACTCATTCTATGTGGCTATGCAAAAGGCCTTATCTCATTTTCTATGGGAAGGGAAAAGAGCTAGATGCTCTCATAACTTACTTATGAAACACAAAACAGTGGGGGGAATGGGGGTACCCAATATTAAGGACTACCATATGGCAGCAATTTTGGACCAAGCTAAAGAGTGGTTTCATACCTCAGATCCTAAACATTGGTGTAGAGCAGAACAAACTCAGATAGGACACGGGGAGATTCATAATCTCTTGCTGATCACACCCTCGGATAAAACATCACCATGTAAGATACTCCCGACGGTAGCAGCCACACTGACAGCATGGGAATACTTCTTGGCAAATAAGAATCCCTATATTGCTCATAAAAAGGTGCCAATCCCAGTGACAGCACTTTCATTCCTATCTCCGAATCTAGATATACGACACTGGGGGAGATATGGTATTGTTAATATCTCAGATATGTACACCCAAGATCGTCTCAAAACTTTCTCAGAGCTTCGTGCCACCACGTCTATCCCTGAGAGAGATTTTATGGAGTATGCAAGAATTACTAGCATCATTAAAGCTATAAGAAGGCAACATTTAGACATCCCAGAAACCATTTATGAACTATGGCACTCATTTCCCACACCCAAAAAAGGTATCATGATAGTATACAACATAATGCAAAGTAAACTACATTTTGTGACCCCGAAACAATTTTCAAAATGGGAATCAGACTTAAATATACACATATCCAAGATGCAGTGGATACGAGCAATAAAGGCGAACTACTCTCACACTAAATGTTCTAACTATAGGGAAATAGCACAGAAGATGCAACTGAGATGGTACAGAACCCCATATATCATGGCTAAATTCCAGGGCCACTCATCCAACCTTTGTTGGAGGGAATGCGGTCATGTAGGCACCTTGGCTCACGTTCTTTGGTTCTGTGTATCTTTGCGTAGCTTCTGGGCGGCAATAGCTCGAATAATAGCTAAACTGACAGGAATACTTAACAAATTAAGAGTGGAACAAGCTATACTGAGTGTTGATATGGATATCTACCCCAAGCCCTACAGATCACTTGTGATGCATATTTTATATGCGGCCAGACTAGTACTAACCCGCAAATGGAAATCAACAGAATCCCCTCGGGTCGGGGATGTATTAAAATTAGTTGATGACTCCTATTCTTACGAAAAATCAATTGCAGTTAAAGAGGGGAAGATGAAGGAATTTACGAGTAATTGGCATCTATGGGGAAAGTACAGACATACTAAACAATAAGTTGGGCGTATATGAGGGAATATCTGCAAATCAACAATACATAGGTATCAGTGGCTAAGAGGGAAGGAGGAGAAAGGAGAAGGGGGGATAATAAGGGTCAATAGCTTCTACTTGTTCGTTGAGAGAGGAAACTCTCCAGTTTTTTTTTTCTTTGGTGGTACAGAGTAAGGGCTGATTTCGAGTACATGATCGTATGGTTACTTTGTACAATTATATACGGAAAAAGTACTGTTTTGTGAATTACAAAGATGTATGTTGTTATTTCTATGAGTAAGTACTCTACAGCTCTGTATTTGTTAATTCTTATAATCCAATAAAAATTAAATACGAAAAAGAAATGCCCGAACCAAAACTCATAGTAGTAAAGGAAAGATATTCATCACAATGGCATCTGCTAGTTGACCACTTTACTACAGCCAATGTCTAAAATGGCAAAGTGATTATTTAGTTGATGCAAGTTATGAACAGCACTGGATAAAGCACTGTTGGGTGGCTACGGGGCCCATTAATGCCTGTGATGGCTTGGTTTACAGACACTATGGGGGTTATTTACGAAAGGCAAATCCACTTTGCACTACGAGTGCAAACTACAAGTACAATATGCACTTGAAATTGCACTGAAAGTGCACTTGGAAGTGCAGTCGCTGTAAATCTGAGGGGTAGATCTGAAACAAGGGAAGGCTCTGATGATTTTATTATCCAATCATGTGCAAGCTAAAATGCTGTTTTTTATTTTCCTTGCATGTCCCCCTCGGATCTACAGCGACTGCACTTCCAAGTGCACTTTCAATGTATTTTCAAGTGCACTTTGCACTTGTAGTTTGCACTTGTAGTGCAAAGTGGATTTGCCTTTAGTAAATAACCCCCTATGTATGGAGCTGATCTGATTGGCTCTGGGCCTTGGGATTGCTGTGATCAGTCATAGAAAAGGCCAGTCACACATGTAAACAATAATGAATAAATCATGATGAATGCTTAGGGGCCTCTGCTCAGGCTGACAAGGTCCAATGAGTTGGATGCCGCTGACTAGTGGGGGTTAGGGATGAGCTTCGAGTTCGAGTCGAACTCATGTTCGACTCGAACATTGCCTGTTCGTCCGTTCGCCGAACAGCGAACAAATTGGGGTGTTCGCGGCAAATTCGAAAAATCTATGGGAGAAATCTAAAGTGCTAATTATAAAGGCTTATATGTAAGGTATTGTCCTAAAAAGTGTTTGGGGACCCGGGTCCTGCCCCAGGGGACATGTATCAATGCAAAAAGAAGTTTTAAAAACGGCCGTTTTTTCGGGAGCAGTGATTTTAATAATGCTTAAAATGAAAAAATAAAAGTGAAATATTCCTTTAAATTTCGTACCTGGGGGGTGTGTATGATATGCATGTGAAGTGGCGCATGTTTCCCGTGCTTAGAACTGTCCCTGCAAAAAATGTCATTTTTGAAAGAAAAAAATGCATTTAAAACTCACTCGCGGCTATTAATGAATTGTCGGCTCCCGGCAATACATACAAAAGTCATTGATAAAAAAAAGAAAAAAAGCGTGGGGGTTCCCCAGAATTCAATTACCAGGCCCTTCAGGTCTGGAATGGATATTAAGGGGAACCCCGCCGCAAATTAAAAAAAAAATTGACGTGGGGTTCCCCTAAATATCCATTCCAGGCCCTTCAGATCTGGCATGGATTTTAAGGGGAACTCCACCCCAAATTTAAAAAAAAAATGGCGTGGAGTCCCCCTAAAAATCCATACCAGACCCCTTATCCGAGCACGCAACCTGGCCGGCCGCAGGGGAAAAGGGGGGGGACGAGAGAGCGCCCCCCCCTCCCTCCTGAACCGTACCAAGCCACATGCCCTCAACATGGGGAGGATGTCCCCATGTTGATGGGGACAAGGGCCTCATCCCCACATCCCTTGCCCGGTGGTTGTGGGGGTCTGCGGGCGGGGGGCTTATCGGAATCTGGAAGACCCCTTTAACAAAGGGGACCCCCAGATCCCGGCCCCCCCCATGTGAATTGGTAAGGGGTACATTGTACCCCTACCATTTCACGAAGAAAGCGTAAAAAAATGTTTAAAAAAACACACAAACACCTTGAAAAAGTCCTTTATTTAAAAAAAAAAAAAAAAAACATTCCAGCGGTGAAATCCAGTGTCCCGCGGCGATCCCGATGTCCAGCGCTGTCCTTCATTGGTTGTGCCTGAGCGGACCTGATGGGGAACTCCCTCTCAGTATTTTAAATGTATAGACCCGCCCCTTCTAAAGTTCCCCATCAGGTCCGCTCAGCGGACCAGATGCGGAACATGAGAAGGGGCGGGTCTATACATGTATTACCAAAGTGAGAGCAGTTCCCCATCAGGTCCGCCACCTCGGTATGTCGGACCCGCCTACGTCATTGGCTTGAGCGGGGAACTTCCTTTACTATGTAAATTTAAAATACTGAGAGGGAGTTCCCCATCAGGTCCGCTCAGGCACAACCAATGAAGGACAGCGCTGGACATCGGGATCGCCGCGGGACACTGGATTTCACCGCTGGTATGTTTTTTTTTTTTTTTTTTTTAAATAAAGGACTTTTTCAAGGTGTTTGTGTGTTTCTTTAAACATTTTTTTACGCTTTCTTTGTGAAATGGTAGGAGTACAATGTACCCCTTACCAATTCACATAGGGGGGGGGCGGGATCTGGGGGTCCCCTTTGTTAAAGGGGTCTTCCAGATTCCGATAAGCCCCCCGCCCGCAGACCCCCACAACCACCGGGCAAGGGTTGTGGGGATGAGGCCCTTGTCCCCATCAACATGGGGACATCCTCCCCATGTTGAGGGCATGTGGCTTGGTACGGTTCAGGAGGGAGGGGGGCCGCTCTCTCGTCCCCCCCTTTTCCCCTGCGGCCGGCCAGGTTGCGTGCTCGGATAAGGGGTCTGGTATGGATTTTTAGGGGGACTCCACGCCATTTTTTTTTAAATTTGGGGTGGAGTTCCCCTTAAAATCCATGCCAGATCTGAAGGGCCTGGAATGGATATTTGAGGGAACCCCACGTCAATTTTTTTTTAAATTTGCGGCAGGGTTCCCCTTAATATCCATTCCAGACCTGAAGGGCCTGGTAATTGAATTCTGGGGAACCCCCACGCTTTTTTTTTATTTTTTATCAATGACTTTTGTATGTATTGCCGGGAGCCGACAATTCATTAATAGCCGCAAGTCAGTTTTAAATGCATTTTTTTCTTTCAAAAATGACATTTTTTGCAGGGACAGTTCTAAGCACGGGAAACATGCGCCACTTTACATGCATATCATACACACCCCCCAGGTACGAAATTTAAAGGAATATTTCACTTTTATTTTTTCATTTTAAGCATTATTAAAATCACTGCTCCCGAAAAAACGGCCGTTTTTAAAACTTCTTTTTGCATTGATACATGTCCCCTGGGGCAGGACCCAGGTCCCCAAACACTTTTTAGGACAATAACTTGCATATTAGCCTTTATAATTAACACTTTAGATTTCGAACGTTCGAGTCCATTGTATTTAATAGGGTTCTAAAGTTTACACGAACATTTTGTCTGTTCGCAGGTTCTGGTGCGAACCGAACAGGGGGGTGTTCGGCTCATCCCTGGTGGGGGTGCAGGCTGGGGAAAGGTTCATCCAGACCCAAAGAACGCTGTAGAAGTAGGAAGAGATAGCCCGGGCGCCGCACTCCTTGCCTGACCCGAGTGGTTAGCCCCGCCCCCTTGGGCTTGATAATGATTAAGCATCGGGGGGTGAAATATGTTTGGGGGGCATGGCCTGGATGAATTAAGCTAAGGCTGCTTTTACTTTCTAGTCACTTGGGCTGGCTGAGGTGTTCGGCAGCCAAGCTCTATCCTATTTCTGCAGAATAATGAATGAATGAATTTATTTCCTCCTGAGCACAATAGAGAAGGAAGGAACAGCTGCAAATAAAGTGTAACCCTTTAACCCCTTCTTCTCTCCTACATTACTGATCTCCAGCCTGTCTCGATGTTATCTGTGTATTAACTCCTTCACCTTCCTAACCCTGCCTATTTGTACATTAACACCTTTATCCCCATACTCCCACTGTATGTAACCCTTTACATTACCCCCATTACCACCTACTCCCTCCTCTGTGTATGACCTGTATGTGCTATATGTGTAGCGATGGATTGCTACGTGTTACAACATCCACACATTTCACCCTGCTCCCAGACCTCCATTAGACACACTTCTTAGTCAGTAAACAGTCTTTTGCTTGTTTTTTTTGTTTTTATTAGGGGATTAAACTTGGTTGGGGAAAAGGGACATGGGATGCCCAAAGGATAAATTAGTACTTTGAAGAATATAGTAGCTGTGTCACACTTCTCAGAAGAACAAGGTGGCTGACCCTAAACTTGACAGACTTTTTCCTCAGAACACTTCTTCCTCCAGCACACTACTTTACTGTCCAAGTCTAGTAATCCTGTTACGCCATCAGAACATGACTAGGCCTCACTCTGAATAAGTCACAGTGAATTTACTTGATGACCCTTTGTAGGCCGGGGCCTGCAGTACCCTTTTATGGCAGCAACCGTTTACTTGAGAAGAATAAATGGTGATGAACTACTGATCCCAGCAAGTCTGACTTGCAAATCCTGCCCGCCCTCATGGCTGCATCAATTCAACACTAACTACACAGTCTCTCCCTCTGGCTCTACATCCAGCTCCCCTGAAATGCCTCTTCCAGATCTCTCCACTGTGCTTTCCACTCACCGACACCTGCCCTGGATCCTTCCTGAATGACTTACTCCGGATGTGCGGACCAACTGTCTCCTTCTGCTCCTGTTCCAGGACACCTCTCCATGACCGTTTAAAGAGAAGCTCCCTCCCAGCTCTTCTGCCTGATGTACACCCCCCCCAGATGAAGGTTACTTCAAGCATGACAGTCTAACACTCCATCCTCCAGTTCACCCAGCCGACAACTCCCCCCAAGCAGTGAAGTACATGTCAGGCACCTACTGCTACACTAAACCACTCCCCTGCCCCCAGATCAAAACAAACAGGCCTAGCTCACAGCATAGGCCTGCTTAAATTTACCTGCGCTGGCAGCTTACACAAAAACCCTTACACTTAGCACCTACCAAAGATAGATATAAAGAAAGGGGAAAGGTCTGGTGTCCTCAGTAACACACTTCCATCCCTGTAACATATAATAAAACAAAGGATTCGCCCCGGGACTTTAAATGAAGTGGGTACTGTTTCCGCCAGTAAACAACAGTAGTAAATACAGTATATGGTTTATTCAAGTAAAATTGTTTACATGCATAGATAACACCAACAGTTGCCAATTAAAAAAGATACATAAACAAGGAATATTGGTACATAAATGTAGTAACAGTCAGAGTACACGGGCATCATACTACCCGACTAGTTTCGCGAGATCCAGCTCACTCTTCAGGGATGGATGTGTGTAACAATGTACCTAAGATGAAAAAATATATATATGTTTGGCAATATGGCACAGTATTAGTTATAAAGGCACAGGGTAGGAGGGGTTGTGTGTCCCCATACTCACCACTGAGCTTCACCATGGCTACAGGTGTGTGGCTCCAAGACGGTGGCAGCAGGTGCCTCACCAGGGAGCTGAGGGGGAGCAGTCAGAAGGGACCCCACCAGGGGCCAAACGGAGAGCAGGCATGGCATAGGTGTAGCGATGTATCCATAGAGACCTCGTTAGTCCATAAAAAGTATAGGCTGTGAACATAAGTATGTTTGTCAGGCATCTAAAGTAGTAAAGTAGAATCAATAAGTATTATCATAAGAATATGTATGCATGAATGAAAGGCCTGGACGAAAGGTGGTAGGGACATGGAGATGGTTAGAAACATAGGATAGCAGAGGGATACTAACAAGTGACAAAATAGGAAAGAGAGGAAAGAGAGGTGAAGTGCAATGGGACTGTATGCCGAAATATTGTTATAAATAATGACCAAGAAACGAATGATGTGGGGTAAATTCGGCCGCAGGCCTTTATTACTGGTATTTAATATGTAACAACCGTATATCTTTACCATATATATACCATAGGTAGATATAATACAAACACACATCAGTTACTTATTTAAACCAAACCAATACCTTCATCAACCAAGCCACTACGACTCGGGTTGGAATTAACAATTAACTAACCCCCCTTGTTGAAACAGAAAACCAAGAGGGGGTACCACATAATAATTTCAGGCCGCGACAAGGGAGGGGGGGCGGGGAGTTCACAGGTAAGGTCTTCTGTAAAACTGGTCACAGAGAGATTTCTGGCACCCACCTAAATAACCTTTCACCCTTCTAGAACCTTCCAAATTGACATGTGACCCTTCTTGACCCTATCATTGGACCCAGCTACCTAATCCTTGACCTATCACCCTCCGGGGGGGCGGGGAAAAGGTCCCCTGCCTCAGAGGATTGATATCATTACCTTACAGGTGTGCAAGCAGGGGGACCTAGAAACTCCCTTCTGCAACATTCCCAAGGGGTCGGGGAGCTTAAAACAGCTCCCCTCCCTTCCATGGGACTGTATGCCAAAATATTGTTATAAATAATGACCAAGAAACGAATGATGTGGGGTAAATTCGGCCGCAGGCCTTTATTACTGGTATTTAATATGTAACAACCGTATATCTTTACCATATATATACCATAGGTAGATATAATACAAACACACATCAGTTACTTATGTAAACCAAACCAATACCAATACCTTCATCAACCCAGCCACTATGACTCGGGTTGGAATTAACGATTAACTAACCCCCACTAGCCGGACTTGTTTGACTTCATCTTCCCTGCAAAACAAGGCCGGTCCAACCACCCCGCCTCGCGGCCAACTCCACCATAGTTTGTAGGTCATTATTGAATATGTCGAGACCAATCTCAGAGAGATGGACACCATCCGCTCTGAAAAGGCCCGGAGTTCCATCCTCCAAATCCAAATGGCGAAAAGAAAGGCCCCCAATGGTGGGCATGAACTTCACTATAGTTCTATTGACCCTCCTTCTTACTTTTTCTAAAGGAGAATGTAACCAAACTAACCTTGGCGAAATTTCTGAAAAAATCAGCAAAACACCAGGGAAAGATAAATGAAATTGAAACAAATCATATTTAATTTGAAAAATTAAATCGAGGGTCTTAACCCGCCCTATATCATTCCCGCCAAGGTGGAGAATTAAAACATCCGGTATGGGCAAGGACTGAAACATACAACTTAAAACATCAAACAAATTCTGCCACAACATACCCCTCTTACCAAACCAACTAATATGTACCCGAGAAGGGTCAAAATTCAAGCTTCCGGAATATATTCGTCGCAAAGCTCTCCTTTCGGCCCAGAAAATAAAAGAATGCCCCACGATCCACACAGATAACTCCTGACCTGAAAATTAAAGCAAACAATGAGGACGAATATATAACTTATAAGCATCCGACTGCCATCTACCGATGCGCTTAATGTGACTGACATCTAGACCTATTCTGGCCGCCTCTGTGGCGGCCCCTATACGGAAAGAGTGGGATGAGAGAGATAATTTGTCCAATTTCAGAAAAACCAAGCATTTGTGTAAAACTGTGTTAAATTGATAAATGGACAAAGGGGTACCCTCCCTGTGCACAAAAAGGACATCCCCACCAGGAACTCTAACCTGTAAAAACTGGCGAACAAGGCGAACAGGGCAGATAGGAGAATCCGGAAATGAGTGTAACCTTACCCAGGTACCCTTGCCAATCTGGTCCGTCTTTGATCTTGCAATAAATACAGAAAGATTGGAGTCATCCATAAAAACCTGTAACCGATGAAGACCAGACTCCGATTTTTTATTTGGAGAAAGTAATTCGGAAATCCTGAACGCTCCGAAAAATAATAGCGAAAAAACTGCTCTGAAAAGATCCGCTTCATAACTTGAGAAACAGACCAAATTAACAGCCGAACACAGCTTGGCAAGGATACCTGGGGTAACAGCCGATCTGGTATCTGGGCGTTTGGCCCCTCTCCTGTAACCCTTTAAAGCCTGGCACACCGAAAAGAAAGCAGTGCAAGGAGGTTGATTGTGCAATTTGCTAAAAAAGGAAATACCTGCCAAAGTTTTACTGACCTGAGACCAAGACAGAGCCTTAGCCATTAATTCACTCAAAAATGACAAAACTAACTGTTCGGAAAAGGCAGAGTGACGCTCATTCAGGAAATCCAAATGAGACAACCACAGCGACCAAGCCGAAGAGTACGCTGCCAAAGTAGCCGGGGCAATGGACCGCACAATATTTGACTGGACCAGTTTCAAATCAGATCCCATAGGTGCGCAGGACACCGGATACCGACCTCGTCTGCAGCTGGCAATGTTATTCAACTTACCCGGTAGATAGTGGGCCTTGATCCAAATATTTAGACTTAAGCATTTAAAGACAAGATACCGGATCAGTGAAATAACCGGAGGTGATTTGGACGACAAGCAGTTTATCACAAAAAGGACCCCCTTGTTATCCGTACTGAACAAAATTCTCCTATTTACAAAATACTCACCCCATATCTCTAATGCAACCAATATCGGGAACAGTTCCAGAATGACAATATTTTTCAGATACCCTTTTTTACGCCAACTCGGATGCCACAACGAGGCGCACCAATGGGTCCTCCATAATGCTGAAAACCCCACAGAGCCCGCTGCATCAGTGAAAAGGGAAAAATCTCGGTCTGACACAAATTCAGCCTGAAAAATTGCTCGGCCGTTAAAATTGTCCAAAAATTGTGACCATACCAAAAGATCCTCCTTAATCACTGAAGTGAGCCTAACATGAGAAGTGGGAGTTTTAAAACCGGCAATAGCCAAATAGAGCCGCCTGGAGAATATCCGACCTACAGGAAGGACACTGGATGCAAACGCCAGCAGACCTAGTAATGTCTGCACTTCTTTCAATATGACTTTCTTCCTCCTAATTATTGTATAGAGCATCCTTTTTAACTGAATAACTTTGCCAGCCGGCAGTTCGAATTCCATTGCTGTGGTGTCAATATTGATCCCCAAGAAAGCCAACCGCCTCGTGGGGGTCACGGTCTTCTCACGGGCCAAAGGAATGTCAAAGGATGCACAGATTTTCAAAAATGAATCCAGGACATTCGAACAATCGGCAACAGAACTACCCAAAAAAAGGAAATCGTCCAAATAATGTAATGCAAAGGATGACCCGGAGTGTACTTTAACCACCCATTCCAGGAATGTGGCAAACGCCTCAAAATAAGTGCATGAGAGTGAGCAGCCCATCGGGAGGCACCTATCAAAGAAAAAATATCCATCAAACACAAAACCTAAGGAGTTGAAGGACCGAGGATTGATGGGTAAGAGACGGAAGGCCGATTGGATATCAGCTTTTGCAAGAAAGGTACCCTGCCCCAATAAGCGGAGTTTGACCAGGGCATCCTCAAATGTGGAATAATGCACTGAAGCCATCTCCTCACTAATCTGATCATTAAGGGAGTCCCCCCTCGGGGCAGAGAGATGATGGATTAACCGGAAAGACCCTTGCTCCTTCTTTGGAACCACCCCAAGAGGGGAAATCCTGAAATTGAGAAAGGGAGGCTGCAAAAAAGGACCAGAAATCCTCCCTTCCTGAAGTTCTTTAACAATCTTTTCCCTAACTGCTTCAGGGAATTCCAATGCCGATTTCAAATTATCTCTAACCACACAACCCTGACCTTCAAAAACGGGAAGTGGGAAACCATCCCTAAACCCTTCAAAGAGCAGAAGGGCCTTCTGCCTGTCTGTGTAGCACTGGAGCCACGGAAGCATTTCTTCCAACCTCACCGGTGATGGGGCTTTTTGAAACTGAGTCTCTATACTGTGGCTGGTTGGACGCCAGCTTCTTGAAGTATTTTGCCACTGGGTGAGCTCCCCCGCAGAATGCGCATTCGTGTCGGTATCTGCACGAACCTGGGAATCTGCATTGGGTATCGTTGAATGAAAAACAAATCTCTTTCTTATAGGTAAAACCTGATGCTGACAAGGGGGAGGGTTGTGGTTTAGGGCTAAAAACTCTTTGTAGGAGAAAAAGATTAAGCCACAATCCTATGTCCTTTGTACCCCATGATAAACTGGGGTGCACAGACATCTTCTGACAGAACGATTCATCATACGTGAACCAGGAAACTCCCCCAAAGTTTTTGTAGGCCTCCAATACTATGTCCAAGTGTTGCAACAAACCCACACTCTTTTCAGGACATGATTCGCAAATAACACTAGAGTATATTAGAAAACCCTGCAACCAGTTGTTGAAATTCTTAAACACCGGCCTACGCCTATCCTCTTCCCCTTTATCCTCCTTTTTATCTTTGAACAAAAATTCTCTAGAGGACGGTAAAAGTGACAGAATGTCCACAAATTCTCCCCTTACTATTTTTTCCTTCATGGACGAGGACAGATGATAACCCAAAGGGGACAGGGTACAGGGGAGAGCCTCCCTCGCACATGTTTCTGGGACATTGGCAGGGGAATCCACTATATTCCGAGCCACCTGTGAGGGATGATCCCCCGGGGACAGACTGCTACCCCCAGGATAAGAGCCCTTAGTAACCTCAGGGCTAGCCCACACTGCTGCTGCTGAAGGAACAGTATTCTGAGTATGCACAGAAGTGGAGGGCTTCATGCCTTCTATTAAAGAGGACAGTGAGGCAGTCAAATTAGTTAATATTTGAAGCTGATTTAAATTGTCTGTACCTGGAGCATGTGCAGGTGCCGGTTGGGAGCACACAACAGGAATCTGCTGTGCCTCCAGAGGCAAAGGAAAGCTGTCCCTGGATCCTGAACTTCTGTCCAGCTGTCTTGAGCTGCTGCTAAAACTAGCCAGCAGGTTGGCATCGCTGGAATGTGTGGATGCTGCGGATGCTTCGGATGCCGGTACCTGTATGGGAGACAAATGAGAGAGAGAGGAACGGCCACTGGGGGGCGCAACTGATGAACCGCCATGCTTCACTGGGCGACCCCTGCAGGATGACCCCCGCTGGCCGCCTCTATTAGTAGGCGGTAGTCTCTTAGCACCAGAAGGAGGGTGGCTAGATGAAGGGGACAGACCCCGCCTCCGAGACCCACTCCTGGTCAATGGAATCCCCCCACCTCAGCGTCCCTCATGGGGGTAGTGCGGGACGGATCCTCCTCCCGCCCCTCTCTGGCAGAGATGAATAAGGTAGGTGAAAGTCCCATGTCCAACCCTAATGACTGTGAAGGGGCGTCACTCAGATGGGGGGGAACACCTGATGGGAAAGATGGCAGGGCGGAGGCGGAGGCCGGTGCAGAGGTGGAGGAATAGGATGAGGGAAGGACATAGGCAGTGATGGAGGCAGGAACTGAGGAGTGACCTACTGAAGAGGCGGAGACAGACGCCGCTGCTCGTTCGTCCGCGGACATGAGAGGCTCCTGGGATAATGACAGGCAATGCTGCATCCATGCTTCACCGTCCTCAGCTCCCACCCTCTCCAACAGGCGCCGAACCAGACTCTTCATAATGCAGCAGCACAGGAGTTCACAGGTAAGGTCTTCTGTAAAACTGGTCACAGAGAGCTTGCTGGCACCCACCTAAATAACCTTTCACCCTTCTAGAACCTTCCAAATTTACATGTGACCCTTCTTGACCCTATCATTGGACCCAGCTACCTAATCCTTGACCTATCACCCTCCGGGGGGGCGGGGAAAAGGTCCCCTGCCTCAAAGGATTGATATCATTACCTTACAGGTGTGCAAGCAGGGGGACCTAGAAACTCCCTTCTGCAACATTCCCAAGGGGTCGGGGGAGCTTAAAACAGCTCCCCTCCCTTCCATTCTGTGAATGTGTGTGTAGTGATGTATCCCTAGAAACCTCATTAGTCCATAAATATGTTTATCAGGCATCTGAAGTAGTAAAGTAAAATCAATGAGTATTGGCATAAAGATGTGTATTGGGATAACAGGCAGCAAATGATCACCAGACATGTTTCTTTTAATAAATAAATCACTCAAACTTATTTGGAATAAATATATGGCCACGGCCTTTATTATTGGTTTTAATAACAATTATACTCATTTAAAATTCACCATAGGAATTTTAAACCAACTCAATATAAATAACAACCACTTACTCAGCTCAGCTATTACAGCTCAAGCTGTATTACAAAACCACATCAGTATTTATTAAACTGTCCCCCTTTCTAAAGAAAGGTGACCCACCACATTATAAAGGCCGCGACAGGGAGGGAGGGTTGGGGAGCTCCTACAGCTATACCGTCCACCGGAGACTGGCCACAGACCCTTTCCGGACCACCTTTATATAGGGGTCCCTGAGGGTTCTGGAACATTCCATTACTTTTCAAGGCTCCCCTAAAGCACGAGCCCCCTGACCTGTGGGGGACACTTGAAACCTCCATGCCGCCGTTATCCCATGAGGAAAAGGGGGGCCTTGAAACTCCTATGGATGGTAGGGACCTGAAGATGATGGAAAACATAGGATAGCAAAGGGATATTACCAAGTGATAAGATGAGAAAGAGAGAGAGGAGAAAGAGGTGGACTTTGGTTGTGTGGAGGAATCTGTGATATCAAAAAACAGAACAAGAAACAAAAAGCAAAACACAAAAATAAAAATAAAAAAATTAGTTTTAAACAAATGAACTGTGTGTAAGAAATGCAAGCGTGCCTAAATATAGTAAGTATCAAAAGGTGGATATAGTAAGTACCTGAGTATGGTGAATATCCCAAGTATAAGGCCTCATGCCCACGGACGTTTTTACAGCCGCATTTTTTACAGCTTAAAAAGGCCTGTCCATGTTATTGTATAATTTTTTATTTATTTATTTAAAAAAAAAAAAAAAGTCGGACCTTTTTGCGTTTTTTTTTTGTGTTTTTTTGCGTTTTTTGACGCTTTGCGTTTTATTATGCCTAACGCCGACGCTGAGGAACGCACTGGTCCTGGGGTTTTTTTACAGCTTAAAAACGTCTATGCTATTTGCAGCTCAAAAACATCTAGGTGGGCATAAAGCTATAGACTAACATGGACAGGCGTTTTTAAGCTGTAAAAAACGCTCAAAAACGCGGCTGTAAAAACGTCCGTGGGCATGAGGCCTAAAAGTAATGAGACACAGCAGGCAATCTCCACAGCTGTGTGTGTCCTCAGTGAAGAGTGAAATAAAATCCAAGCCATGCCTGACCTCCAATTTAACCCCGGAAGAGCCCAGGAGGCGCCCACTGTCATAGGGAGGCACGCATGTGCGGACGCACCCCCATGTCATCAGATGGTATAGTGCATCCAGCTGCGCCGACGTCTGCGGGATCGCAGACGCCATGCCTCTGGCACCTGAACATGGCGCCGATGTGTAGGTGTCCCCATCCGCCCAAAAGCAGATGGGGACAGCAGGAGACACAGAAAAGCCTCCCTTTGTACACATCGCAGCTCCCAATGCGAGACAGAAAGCGCTAGCGCCAACCAAGAAATCACACAAGGAGCCAGGGTATACAGCAATACTGGGATAAAAAATGTGTTGGAGGATGAGTAGGTAGTATAGTATCAAAGTGTAATGATTGTTAATACATGTAAATACTGGCGGGGGTGACAACAGACCAGGTTTGGGCTAATGGGCGTCTTCCACCTGGGTTCAATATATAGAAAGGGGAAAGGTCTGGTGTCCCCAGTAACACACTTCCATCCCTGTAACATATAATAAAACAAAGGACTGCCTAAATTTACCTGTGCTGGCAGCTTACACAAAAACCCTTACACTTAGCACCTACCAAAGGTAGAGGGTGATATATATATATATACTGTATATATATATATATATATATATATATATATATATATATATATATATATATATGTTAAAGCACAGGTAGTTTTATTTACCTGCCACCACCTTGCTTCAGCTAGCTCTGGGCAAAGTTTTGGCACCATCACATGTGTAGCGCCCCTCCCAAATATTTGGGGACGCTATGCATAAATTTAAGGGTAGTCTGAGCTAGTAATTGGGCTCAGACCAATTGATTGTTCTTACTTCGCTTCTGCTCTGGGTTTGATACTGCCTGGCAGTAATGTTCCCTATTCGCCTGTAGGTGGCACTGCCACCACCGGCCCAGGTTGAACTACAGGGAGTATCACAACACCTTGGGTGTCTTCTCTCTGCAGCTTGCAGTGGGCGTGGTTGACCCGCTGTGCATGCTGGGACGGGGTACATAAGGGGCAGACGCCATTAATTTTCATTTGTTCCTGGGGGTCCATCGGCCCTGGGGATTGTGCGCACCTCGCGGCCCGTATGGCATGGGGTGCGTGTGTGTGTTCCAGCCCCAGGCACCTTCAGCCCGAGGCTGCATCACTGCCTGGTAGGCCCGGCTCTGCGGGGAGCCTGGTCTTAGGAAAGGAGACCAGGGGAGGATCTGCCACAGAGGAGACCAGCGACGGTACTGTTGTCTCGGGAGGAGGCCTGGGACTCACCTAAGGAGGGATCCATTGTTACAAGCCCTGCAATACGCCGATCTGGCATAAAGGTTCCCTCTCTATTGTTTGGCCTTGAGGTTTAGGACTTTGATAATCCTGTGGCAGAGGATTCCTGATCGTATCCCTAGTTCTCAGATAAAGTTGATTCGTGCTTCATCCCGGCTGCTGGGACTAGTGAACGGGACTATCCGGGTGAGTGATACACACTCAGGCTTGAGTGGCGACGTTGTGATTTTAGTGCTGCGTGCCTGAACCTTCCCCCGTTCTTCTCTCGTTTCCTGCTTTCCTCTCAAGTTCCATCAGCAAAGTAAAATAAAGCCTGACTGTTTGGGTTTTACATCTGTGTGGACATTGGCCTTTCTAAAGACTTTCTATACCCTGACAACGGAAGCATCGGAGGTAGTTTGCATGACCCAAAACAAAACCAGCAGCCCGATCTCAGAGAGGGGGGTATCGCTACACATATAATACAAGTACATTAACCCTGTACTGTACACTGAGAAGACAGGGGAGGGGCTGGAGCTGATTACAGCTTGCAGAGCAGCTGTGAGGGGCAGGTCATAGTGATAGAAGAACCCTGCTGGAGTGAGGAATAAGGTAAGTATCCTCTACCTCTAGACTAGGTAATCATTTAACCCTCATAGTTTTGAGCTTTAAGGCCACCTAGAGGCCACACATGTAACCACCACCGCTGTATACATAAACAATCTTGTAATGTTTACAAGTAGCCTTATTTGCTCAACATACAGTACTGTATATCTTACTTCATCCACCTGTGCCCCAACTTTGCACCTGTACCAAACCATTACATTGTCTACATGCTCACCTGGGATATCACACACTGCTACACCCGGGGTCACCACATCATTTGCCCATAGTGTGTGGGTGTGGGGTGGAGTAGAGTGGCAACTGTGTACCAAGTTAACATGTTTCGTCCATGTCCATGTTCAGAGCTTTATTTGCTAAGTAAAAAGAAAGGAGAGGTAAATAGCTATTGGCCTTAAATTTATTACTAACGTGTGTTTTATTCAGTAGTTTCTTTTGATTCATTTGTTTATTAGCAAAACAAAAAATTTGCTACAATATTTTTGGAACACAGCTAAAGAGGCAATTTTTGAATTATTTCGTGAAAAAGACAATTTTGATATTTTTCTTTCATCTGCAATTCTTATGCCGCATACACACGACCGTTTTTAATGTCATTGAAAAAAACAACGTTTTTCTCGACGTGATTCTTCTCAAGCCTGCCTTGCCTACACACTATCATGAAAAAAAATGCTCGAGCAAAGCGCGGTGACGTACAAAATGTACGACGGCACTATAAAGGGGAAGTTCCATTCGGATGGTGCCACCCTTTGGGCTGCTTTTGCTGATCCTTGTGTTAGTAAAGTTTGGTGAGAGACGATTCGCGCTTTTCAGCCTCGTGCTCTTCAGTCCGTTACAGCGTGACGAATGTGCTATTTCCATTACGAACGGTAGTCTCATCACTTGCTTCTGAGCATGCGCGTTTTTTTCAAATGGTCAAAGCCTACACACGTTTTTCATGATGAGTAAAACGACGACGTGAAAAACGACGAGAAAGATTAGAGCATGTTCCAAATTTTTAATGCCCATTTTTCACGTCGTGAAAAATGCTCTGGAGCCCACACACGGTAGTTTTTAATGACCAAATAAAAAAATGGCATTTTTCTTGTCATGAAAAACTTTCTCATGGCCCGTATGTCTTCAACAAGTTTAAAGTGTTACTAAACCCAGGAGCCTGGATTCACCATATCTGGTCTCCCACAGTACACAGAACATGGAAATGCAATAGTTTTAGTAAATCTAAACTGCTAAATACCTTTTCTCATCAGCAGTATATAGGAGTCTTGTGACTTCTATCAGTGTCTGGTTAAAGCTTGTAGGAGGAATTTTCATTCTCCTCTGACTGTCCTATGAGGCTGCAGGACCCTTGACCCGCTGTCTGGACAGTGCTGATTGGCCCTGTGCTCTGTTCTATCAGGAGATGTTTAGGGGACCGTGGAAGAAGAGGAGGATCAGAGAACACAGGATCAAACAGCCTTTTTACACAATGCAGATGATTTACCCCTTAGGTTACACAGTGAGTATAACAAGCATGCTTTACTGCATATACAGACTGATTTTACTGTTGTGGGTTTAGTAACACTTTAATGTATAGGTATGGCAGGCAACAGACTTTCACCTTGTCAAGGAGAGATGTTAAACTGTCTTTACTGAATTAATAGCAGAAGCTGAAAATGAATTATGCTTAATCTTGATATGTGTAGTGCTGGTTTGTAGCTCTTTATGGCAGATTGTTTCTACCCCAGCTGTGGCTTATTGATCCCATGATGCCTGCTTGAGTGACAATGCAGGGAGAGGGGAGCCACAGCCAGCAGCCTGGATCCTCCCCTTGCAACCGGGTTAGAAGGATACCCGTTGGCTCAAACAACAGCAGGACATTAACTGTAGAGTTCACTGGCCAGTGATCTAGACCAGGGTTTCTCAACTCCAGTCCTCAAGGCGCCCCAACAGGTCATGTTTTCAGGCTCTCCATTGTTTTGCACAGGTTATTTGATCAGTTTAACTGCCTTAGTAATTACCACAGCTGTTTCATCTGAGAGAAATCCTGAAAACATGACCTGTTGGGGCGCCTTGAGGACTGGAGTTGAGAAACGCTGATCTAGACAGGGCCATTTCATTGAGATCTATATGCTATTGTACCTGTGTTTCCCCCATTGTATTATTTGGCTTTGATACCACTGTGGAGTCATTGCTCTTTTATACTGACCTAGTGTGTGTGCTCCTGACCTAGTGTGTTATCTCACACTGGTAATATGTTTGCTGTGGAATCAGCCTTCTAACTGCCTTTTGGTGTGTCAGTGTTCTTGGTTCCAGGTAAGGGCGGGTTGTCACTGTTGCAGGGTAGAGGGACCCAAACAATCCATCACCCCACTATTGTTAATGAAGTTCAAACAGGCATAACTACCTGGATGGAAGTCAGCCCGACCTGGCGCACCCACAGAATGTTGAAGCTGTAAAGTGTAACAGCAGGTCTCATGTGCTCACAAAAGCATCATTCTTGAGGGATGGATTGCGGCCTGGCTGGTCTGTGCCCAAACGGGGAGACTTCCAAGAAGGTTAACATATCCCTGCTCTTTCCCTACTCATCTGGAACTTCTCCTTACTGTCCCCTACAGACGGATGACCTGTCCATACACTACCAACACACAAAATGTGCTCCAGGCCCAGAAACCAGGGTCTTAAATAAACATCTTTCTGACCCAAGATGGCCACCAGAGTCACATGGGGTGGCAGCATCCAAGTGGATCGCTGCCCCAATTACCCAGGAAACCATAGAGGAACCATGTTCCCTCCCTCTGCAAATCAAAAGTACCTGCCTAGACTTTCTCAGCCATCCCTGCTCTATACGAAACAAATACAAATGTTGTAGCTGGAGGTGTACTTTAATTAAAAGTGCAAAAGTTTGGTATTTGCCTTTGTGTGATGTCATGTTGTATTCATCCTCCATGATGTAATGTGGGAAATGCTGTGTAAACACCAATTTCTAAATATGATACCAATCTAAAAACTACTCAGTGAACTCTAGCTGCATTAAATGGTTGGTATTTACGTGAGTCATGGGCGATTGGCATGCAAATACTGTTGCCAATACTATGATAGTGCAATTTGATTGGATTTTCTGGGTGTGTCCGGGAACCACGAAACCTTTCTTGGCCTTGTAAATGATTAAACTTGTTATGTTAGAGCAAACTGTTTTAGTATGACTTGTGAAGTGTATAATTATCTCATACGTCAGAGAAAGCATTAAGTAAAAAAAGATTTCAGATACCGTTGACATTAAAGGAGTTCTCCAAACTCTTTAATCACTTGCCTACTGGGCACTTTTACCCCAGGCCATTTTCAGCTTTCAGTGCAGTTGCGCTTTGAATGGCATTCACGTGGTCATGCAACACTGCACCCGAATGAAATTTTTATAACTTGTTTGAGACAGATAGAGCTTTCTTTTGGTGGTATTTAATTGCCACTGTTTTTTTTTATTTTTTGCTAAACGAAAATTTTGAAAAAAATATGTTTTTCTGTTATACAATTTTCTCCCTCACTGATGTGCGCTGATGAGGCTGCACTGATGTGCACTGATAGGCTGCCCTGATGAGGTGGCACTGATGGGCACTGATGAGAAGGCACTGATGAGGCTGCACTGATAGGCAACACTGATGGGCCCTGATAGGTGGCATTAATGGGCACTGATAGGTGGCAATGATAGGTGGCAGTGATAGGCACTGATAGGTGGCAATGATAGGTGGCAGTGATAGGCCCTGATGGGCACTGATTGGCAGCACTGGTGGGCACTGTTGGGGCTGCACTGATCATCAGGGCACTGATGATCAGTGGTCTGATTATGAGTGTAGCTGTCCCCTGTGGGTTTGCCAGTTATCGGTTCTCCTCTCTTCATGCGCTGTTAATAACTGGCAAATCCTGTTTACACTGTGATCAGCTGTGATTGGACACAGCTGGTCACATGGTAAAGAGCCACTGTGATTGGCTGTTTACCACAATCTGTGATCAGCTGTGTTCGAAGGACACAGCGATTACAGATCGCCACTGATGCACGCCGCAGGGAGCGCGCGCGGGAGGAGTGATCACAGGAGGACATCATATAATACCCTCCCGGCAATGTGCGACGGCGCTGTAGCTGTCATTCGGCTATAGCGTGGTCATGAAGAGATTAAGGAATATGGAGGTCTTAAGCTGGGTACACGTGTTTCTAATTCAGCCAGCCAGTTTGGATCTGTGTGTAGACCTCTCTGTTCGACAGAAGCCAATTGTTAGGCTGGCTTCTCTCAAACAGTCCTGCTGGAAAACCAATAGTCCTGAGAACCAGCATTAGACCAGTCCAGCTGGAAAACCAATAGTCCTGAGAACCAGCATTAGACCAGTCCAGCTGGAAAACCAATAGTCCTGAGAACCAGCATTAGACCAGTCCAGCTGGAAAACCAGCATTCAATTAGCCGCTGCAGCCGATGGTTGATCAGTGTATTCTGACAGGGGAGGAGTCTCTGCTGTCAGAATACAATAATGCAGTGGGGGAGATTCCTGCATCCACATGACTTGTGTAAATGCGGGAATCTGTGAGTTTTTTTTGTTCAGCCGTCTGGTCAACGATATCCTTATTCTCCAACAATAATCCACACACATCCACTACTTTATGGTCATGTAGTCAAATTTTAGAAAATAATTTCTTACTATGTTGTTGTGCCTCCTTCTAATGTCCTCTGTGAGCTGCTGAAGCTCTAATTTTCCCGCTTGCTTTTGTTTGTTTAAAACAAGCAGTGTACCTTAGCTGAGGTCATGTGCACTGCTCTATGCACACTACAAATCCCATAACCCATAGTTTATCTCGTCAGGGAGCAAAAGTGGGTGGCTATGTTCCCACATACAGTGGGACTGTGGATAATGAATGTAACCACCCTTTAACAGGAAGTTAGATCACAGCAGTAAAAAAAAAAAAAAAAAAAAAACAATGAATTTTTAAGGTTTGGAGGAGGCGGAGAGCAATAGAAGGTACTTTTCTGATTTAAAAAATTATTCCATGCATAGCTATATTGGTACAGCTTGGAGCAATGTAATTACACTGTCTATACACCATACCTGGCTGATGCCCCTGGAACCTGGAAATCACTAAAGTAGACACCGCTCCTCCAGTGATCTCCACACTTCGGGGTGGATTTACTAAACCTGGAGAGTGCAAAATCTGGTGGAGATGTGCATGGTAGCCAATCAGCTTTTCTGACTTCAGCTTGTTCAATTAAGCTTTGACAAAAAAAAAAAACCTGGAAGCTGATTGGCAACTATAAAGAGCTGCACCAGATTTTACACGCTCTAGTTTTCGTAATCTGTGGCTGCACTCCTGCTTACTGAACTCATTCTGAATGATTGTAAAGCATTCTTTGATTGGACAAGACAAAGAGGTGGAACAGTGATGTCACACCCTCTACCACATATATCCACATTACCAACACTTTTTACCATCTTACAGCCCTCTATGGGCAGCCATACCTATCACCATGCAGTTTGTGCGATTTTTACTCTTCTCTCACATGCTTCATTAGCTGTTGACATGCATTTCATTCATTCACAGCATATATTCACATTACCAACACTTTCTACTATTCTACAGCCCTTTATGGGCAGCTTGACCTACCACCATGCAGTTTGTGCGATTTTTATCACTTCACTGACGCTCAACCTGGTTCCTCTATGGTTTCCTCAGTCAAGGAGAGGCAGCTATCCAATTGGATGACTTTGGCAGCCATCTTGAATATGCAGAGTCTATTTAAGACTCTGGCTCCCGTGTTTGGCGTGCATATTGTGAGTAGCTAGAGTGGGGACAGGTCCCCCATCTGTCAGGAGCTTGTAGGCAGGTGCAGTCTACTTTGTCCACTGCAGGTGGCACTGTCCACAGTGGCAACACAGATGGGAGAGGAAGTTGAGATGAACCTGGTTCCTCTATGTTTTCCTCAGTCACAGGGAGGCTGCTATCCGATTGGATGATTTTTGCGGCCATCTTGAATAGGCAGAGTCTATTTAAGATTTGGTGTGCACATTGTGAGTGACTAGAGTGGGGACAGGTCACCTGTCTGTCAGGGACAGTGCTTGGCATCAGGGAAAGGTTCTGTAGGAGTAGAGAAAGTGCAGGAGACACGCCATCCTTCCTAGAAGCCTCCCCGTTTGGGTACAGACCGGCCAGGCTGCATTCAGCCCTTTGAGACAGACGCTGTCGGCACCTCTGTGTCACCATTCTGCTGAAGCTTTGCTTTTGCAACTTGTGAGTGTTCCCGTTTGGGTTGCCTTCTCGCCAGGCTGTGGTGTGTGTTGTGTATTTCCAGACTTCTGTTACAATATATTCTCGTTACTGCACTTGAACTCTGTGTGTTTTCTGCCCACCGTATCTCGTTGGACCTACCCACAAGCTCTCATCAAGACAGCTTGACTATGCCTGCCCTTATCTACCAGACCTGCCATTTATAGCAGCCTTACTATGGATTCTATGAATGACACAAGATCTCTGATGGAGGAGGACTTGCCTTTCAATCATGGCAGCGGGGTGGTGAGAGGTTGATTAGAATGGAGGAAGATTTCTCCTGAAACAAGAAGAATCGACACAAGGGACACATAAAATAACTGTAGGCTATGTCCCTTGTGTTGATTTTTTATGTTTTTGTTTTTTTTTGTTCTTAAATTTAGGCTTTAAGATATAAAATAATATAAAACAATACAGCTACCCAATAGACTAGAATTATACCATATTTCATGATCTAATACAACGAATTGTTAGTGAAGTCACTTTGCACAGACTATAGGAGGGCTTATAACTTGGAAATGCATAGCAGTACGTGTCCTCATATCAATAATAGCAGCTATTTGCAGTAATCACACCTTTTCTTGTTAGGCAATACATATGACTGGTGTCATAATCCGTCACAATGTCATACTATAAAGCAGGTCAGCAACTTCCTCAAATACTAACAGACGGAAGCTGTGAAAGCAACAAGCTTGTAGTTTGAGTTCAACGCTGCAAGAGGTCACATCATGTAAGTACTGCGAGTCTGAATACTGTATATATAAATGGGTACATAGGTCAGAGATTTTACGATGATTTCTTTTTTATAACCAGATATTCCACCATCCAGGGCTGATTACAGGTGTGAATAATATACAGAAACTTTTTTTATTTGTTCGTGGTCGGTTAATGATAAAAAGTACATTAGCTCACCTTTTAATATCCCATGTACCTGCATGTACAGCATTGCGGTTGATTTACTAAAAGAATAGAGAATGTTTATTTAGAAAGTTCATATTCTCCATGCAAACTTATTTTTCAAGTTTATTCAATAAAGTGGGGACATAATCATCCAATCATGTGCAAACAAAAATGATTTTTAATTGTTAATTGACTTAGCTGGGAATTTAAATTTAACATCCTCAAGTGAGCATGTCCTTCTCCATAAATAAACTACCCTCATTGTAAAAAAAAAAAAGTAGAAGTAGTAAATGTGTAAAGTTCACGAATCAAAAAAAAAAGCGTAATTCATATATGTTTAAAAACTTTTAAAAGATACAAATTCTTGTGTATATGGTTGTATTGAGTTTTAGGGCAATAATAAATAGGCCCAGGTAGTTTTATTCCAGATAAAGATATTCATTATGCTTCTCATGCTGCCAATTTGTACATGCATGTTACATTTATTGATATTGTAGCAGAAGCAGTGGGACTCCTTGGAAAAATTTTAGTAGATCCATTAAAGTTGAGCTCCGGGAAAAACTATTTTGTGTACTGCAGTTAAAGCGTTTATAATTCATATCCCTGATATGCAGAGGCGGCTCTCTAATTAGGCAAATTAGGCGATCGCCTAAGGCCTCACACTCACAGGGGCCTCGCGGCCGCCTAATTTGCCTGTGATCAATACTAATGTCAGCGCCATCGGATCTCTATCACCCCTCTCTCTTTATCACCTACCACTCTCTCCCCCCTCTTGCATTGGCTGAATATGTCTGATGGGTGAGAAGGGTGCCCTGGAAGTGGTGCTGATCACCTGTGTGCTAGATCCGTGCATTTTCTCCAGCCATTTTTCTTGCTTGAATTATTTTTCCCCATTATGGGCGTGAGTGTAGCCTCATGTCTAAGTTTTGCCTAAGGCCTCACAAAGCCTAGAGCCGCCACTGCTGATATGTGCCTGCTGTACAATGTACTTGTATGAGAATGCATTCTGTTCTCTTTGTAATGCTTCCTTTATGTGAAATCCCTGGTGTTCATGCCACCCCATTTGCTTTCCTATTAAAACTGACCACACAAAGCAGGATAACACAGCATGGTCAGTTCTCTAGCTATGCTGGGAACTCAGTGTACTCTCCTCCAATGATCAGACTTGTCCTGACATGCTTCCGCTGCACAGCCTTTCACTGGGAAGCTCAGCGTGCTGCTGCTTCTCCCCCCCCCCCCCCCCCAGCTCTTTTTTTTATCTATACAAAAATGTTTTGCCTTTCATTCAGGGGTGGCCCAGGAATTGTGGGCGCATGGGCGCTGCCCCCAACACCTCCGTCACCCTCCCTATCCATGTGCCCGACCAGAGGCTCTAATAGGCTTCAAAATAGGGTGGGCTCGAGGCGCAGAGCATTGTGTCCGGAGATCACCCAGGTGTGTTGCAACAGCGAAGGAATGTTCGCTGTTGCAACACTGTTCGTCCTCCCACCCAATCGGGAAGCGGGTCTGATACCCATCACCCGATTGGCTGATAGGACAGGCGATCCTATTGGACGCCTATAGGAAGAGGAAAGAAGATGCATGGCGGAAGAGAAGGGGAAGCCGCAGTCTGATCCTGATGTGCCCGCCAATCCCCCGGTGATGTGTGCCCACTGATTCCTGCCTGATGTGCCAGCGGACCCCCGCCTGATGTGCCCGCCGATCCACCCACTGATCCCCACTCGATGTGCCCGCCCCCCTGTGATTTTGAGGTGACGCGGGGGGGGGGTGGTTGTCTGCCGCCCCCCCCAAACTAAAAATCACCAGGCGTCACTGCTTTTATTTCTATGAAATGGGTTGTTTTACAAGGTGATCATTTACAATCACTTGAAGTTACAGTTCGTACAGGTCCCATCTCTCTGTCACTCTGCTCTCTCCTCCTGTCAATATGTTCCATGTTACCACATGAGCATAACAGCCCAACTGACTGGCTCCTTGTGCTGTTTCTTCCTCTTCCAGTCCAAGCTTTACTGTACAGGGACTGCAAGGTATCAAGTCGGAATAATTCCCTTACTTGTGAACAGAATTGTTAAGTATGATTCATTCCTAAATAATACATTAATTGATAGAGAGCTGCATTAAAGTATACGTGAACCTTCACCTTGTAAAACTACCCATTCAGTTTAAAAAAATAAATGAAAGGCATTTGTATATACATATAAAACATTTTATACACTACATTATACATCACGTGCCCTCTGTTCTCTGCATAAGGGCTCAGAGAGCTAGGGGAGGAGAAATAGCAGTGCACTGGCCTTCTCAGTGAATGACTGCACAGGAAAGGGGTAGGGTGTGTGTCAGCACCAGTCTGATCATTGGAGGATAGCAGACTGAGTTGTCAGCACAGCTAGAGAACTGACCATGCTGTGCGCTCATACCTACTGTAGTCAGTTTTTAATCGGAAAGCAGGGGGACTGCCAGGAACACCAGGGATTTGACATAATGGAAGCAATACAAAGAGAACCAGGGACTTTTTCATACAAGTACATAGTACAGCATACACATATAAATGTTGGGATAATATGTTCTTTAATATGTGTGTTAATATGTTTAATATGTTTAATATGTAGCGGATATTTAAATTTAGGGGAGGCATCTGGGTGGTAGTGTAACCCAGATGCATTGATTGTTAGGGAATCTGAGACCCTTTTATGGTTCTTGGAGGACTCTGGTGGTGTGAGGTTCCCTGCGGCCTGCAGGTGGCGCTGTCGCCCTGGGCCGGAGCTGAACACTCACCGCAAGACTGCTTCCCTTTTTTGTCCTTTCCTGGCGCTGGTACAGCGGGGCGGGGAACCTGCTGTGGCGCAAAGGGAGAGGAGATAAAAGGGGCGTACGCCCTGACCTCAGGGTTCAGAATCGGAGGACGCAGCCGCGCCCAGGCACCTTCAGCCTGGGTGCTGGCGTTCCGGAGTTCCGGGCCCAGATGCCCTTGACCTGGCCGGAGCAGGAGATGAAGTCCATCTCAGGCACCTTTAGCCTGGGGTGAGGTACTATGGCGGAGGCCTGGAGCTCATTATCCTTCGACTGAGTTCCGCGAGGGTGGAGGAATCCGAGGGGGCCCCAACTCCTTGGGTGCCCGTGTCTGAGACGAGGAGGCCGGTGAGCGGAACTTCTCTGGAGAGTCCAGCGCAGCATTGCTGGTGACGGAGAGGCCTCCGGTAATTGTCTTGGATGGATGTCCTTCCCCTGATAGGGGCTACGTTAGCGAAGGTAATCCATGTTCTGTTCAATATAGTCAGTGGCAGTGACTATTCGCCATTGGTGATACCACAGTGGTTAGCTCTATCTAAAAGAATTGTGCCTTGGCCTACTCCTCACAAAGACTGAAGTGTTATATGGGTCTCAACCTGTCTGTGCTGTATGACTATTTATTGAGAAGAATAAATACGAGTTGGACCTTTTCAGTGTGTGGAACTCTGGTTACTAGGAGCAAAGGGGAGTCAATCCGAGGAGAGGATTTGACTCTGGGACACATACACAAAACCCGATAGTTCTGGCTTTCACCTCTACACATTAAAGGACATGGGCAGTGGTGTATCTCATCCCTCCCCCCAGTGCTAACCCCTAGACAAGAAAGACAAGCCGTGAATGAGAAGGGGTGAGAGGGGTAAGGTCGCTACATATAGGTAGAGTAGCTTCTAGCATTCCTTGGTGCATCTTCTGAAATTAAATACGTCTATTACTGGTACCACGCACTCTAACCAATCTGCTCTTTTACTGATAATGCTGCTAATTGTAACATTAATCATTTTTTTAAATTGTATAACACTGCTGAGGCTTTTTACATTCATTTGACTTTCAACTTTTTTTTTTTTCTAGGAAGTGCTAATCAAGAAAATTGTGACAATGTTTGTATACGTGCTAATTTGTGCAGCTGTTCTCTATATCTGGTGGTGGATAAGAGATGGCTCAAGAATTGCTACAGTTACAAACAAATATGTTCTAATTACTGGATGTGACACTGGGTTTGGAAATTACGCTGCACGTACATTCGATAAACAAGGATTCCGAGTTCTAGCAACCTGTCTGACGGAAAGTGGAGCTCAAGATCTGAAGCAGGAGACATCAGAGCGACTTAAAACAGTGTTACTGAACGTAACTGATGCTAAGAATGTACAGAGAGTTGGTGAATGGGTGAAAGAGGAAGTTGGGAGTCAAGGTGAGTTACCTAAAGAATAGTGTCGGCTCAAAAATATTTTTTTTCTCTGTGGACATCACCTATAAATCCAATATCTAGGACTTCTGTTCCATTGCTTCCATTCCCTGAAAGGTCTTTTTTATAACACCAAACATTGAAGTTGGAGATGAAAAACATTAAACCTTGCAATGGACCCCCCCTCCCCATTGCAAGGGTTAACTTCTTGTTTTGCCCCGGGGGTGATTAACATAGTGAATTACTTGGTGCTCCTGCAGGTTTCCTTCTTTTCGGGTGACCGGTTCTCTGAAGCCCATAGGCGTTCGCACAGGGTGTGCCAGGTGTTCCCAGGCACACCCTAATCACTCTGTGCAGCACAGATTCCCCCTACTGCCCTGGTGCCCATCTTTCCCCCCGCAGCGCTGCCAGCTTCCCTCCTCTCCTATCGGCTGTTGCTGCTGGGATGTTTTAGGAGTCAGGAGGGGGCCAGTAAATATGTAATTTATCGGCCCCTTCCCTTTCTGAATGAACATTGTGAGTGATCTGTAGTGTGTGTTTGGGCTTTGGGGTGCACACCCTAATGCAATAGGCTGCGCACACCTATGCTGAAGCCTCTTCCCTACATTGCTCCTCATCTCTCTGCCCTCATCCCCAACAATGCAGCGCTAGTAGTTTTGCATTGTATGGAAGAACGCAGGGGGCCCATCAACATTCTGGAGCATCAAACAGCAAAGTAGAGCAACAACTGCCAGGGAAATGAAGAATAGGGTAAGTATATCACCTTATTCATCATCCCCTAGGCAAAATGAACAGTAACTTTTGCAGTAGGGAGTGGGACCCGAAGCAAGGGTGAATGTTTTTTGCCCTTGGAAGTCAGCTTTAAGCAACCCAAGAATTCTTTAAATTGTATGTAAACCCTAAAAATGCCAGTTATTGTTTTGTGGCCAATGCACCCTTTCTCTTTGGTGGGCAAGTTACAATTTAAACGACTGTCTATGTAATCCAGCTTTGTGGTTTTTATATCTTGTTCCAAGGTGACAATATGGATATATGGATAGGTGAGCACACCTACTGCCTTACAATGCAGCAGTGGCATAGAAGCCCTCCGTGCCTGCTAGTATCCCTGTTTGCAAGTTATGAGGTGGATTTACTAAAACTGGAAAGTGCTAAATCAGGTGCAGCTGTGCATGGTAGCCAATCAGCTTCTAACTTCAGCTTGTTCAATGAAGCTTTGGAAAAAAAAAATGGAAGCTGATTGGTTTCTATGCAGGCTGCATCAGATTTTGCACTCTCCAGTTCTAGTAAATCAACCCAATTGTCTTGCTGCTCGGGACACATATCCACCCACCACAGGGGAAAACAGTATTTGGGAGTTGAAGTCCAGTCCAAGGTAATGCCATCAAAAGAAGGGACATACGGCTGTGAGTTCTCACCACCCACAACAGTGGCCTAGCAGAAATCGATGTGCACAGTAAACAGTCATGTAATTTTACATTATTTGTCCAGTTGGGTACTAAGTCCTCCAAAATTTTCAGATTCTGGCAGTAATATTAGGTCATACTTTTTACTGTATATTTATTATTTTGTCTTGTTCTTCTTTTAGGTCTTTGGGGTTTGGTGAACAATGCCGGAATTATGGGTACTCTGGCTCCCATGGACTGGCTCTCTCTTGATGACATTCGAGAACCTATTGAAGTTAATTTAATTGGTTTAATCCACGTCACCTTGGTCATGCTTCCCATGCTTAAGAAAGCAAAGGGTCGGATTGTGAACATATCTAGTGTTGGCGGCAGAGTGGCTGCCAGTGGCGGTGGATACTTTAGTTCTAAATATGGGGTTGAAGGATTTAATGACAGTTTACGGTAAGTTGTCCTTTTAGCTTAAAGTGTATAAAAACCTTGTCAATGAACTTGTTTGCTCTCATTTGTTAAAATTATTGTAAACCTACGATTTTTTTTTTCAATTAAATAATAAACATGTCATACTTGCCTGCTCTGTGCAATGGTTTTACACAGACCAGCCCTGATCCTCCTTGTCTGGGGTGCCCCGCTGATGCTCCTGGCTCCCATCCCCCCAATGTGTTCCCCAATAGGAAGCTGCTCAATTTTTTTTTTACCCTAACGCAGAGAATGCAGCCTTTATAACCACTTTAAGCTGAACTCCTCCATTCATCATATATGAAAAATAATGTTACCCCCAACCAGAGCCTCTTAAGCAGTTTCCAAACACCATTTCTTTGCTGAAAGTACCGTATATACTCGAGTATAAGCCGAGTTTTTCAGTACATTTTTTTCTGCTGAAAATGCCCCCCTTGGCTTATACTCGAGTCACCTTTTTGCACCTGATCTCCCGAACTTTGGGGACCCGGTACCGGCCGGCCATAAGTCCCCTGGACCCCAATCTTGCCACACATGTAGCCCCACTCTCCCTCTACAAGTGTGCAAAGTTTGTTGTCCGGGGGACCTATGACTGGGGAGCACAGATTTTTAAAAGCCGGGCACCCCTTCTATAGACTCCCATGTTAAACGTCGGTCTAGTCATGGACACAGTGAGGCACAGTGAGGCACAGTGAGGCATGCACATGGACAAAGTGAGGCATGCAGATGGACACCCTAGGCTTATACTCAAGTCAATACGTTTTCCCAGTTTTTTGTGGTAAGATTAGGTGCCTTGGCTTATATTCAGGTCGGCTTATACTCGAGTATATTAATTTGGATAAGCAAAAATAAAGGCGCTGTTTGCAATCTAATTTTTTTTACTTTTGATAAAAAGTGGTAGTAGAGTCATTCTTTCTCTGTCCCATGTCCTCATTGAAAATTATTGTATGTGCAAGTCCTTAGATATGGTGGCTTCAAAAGTTTGAAGGGTTACATTTATATTCATCTGGTGATCCTGCCAGTAACACACCTCCTGCCATAGGGTGACAATGCTCACTTATTATACTGTCTTTATGGAGAAGAAATGTATTCACCCTATGACAGGACGTGTCTTAAAGTGCACAGAACATCTCCCTTTTTTCTCATCTCCATAAGAAGGAAATGTTCTGTAGTTCACAGTGGTAACCTGGGACGAGCATTCTGATTAGACTGCTTGAGAAAAGACTACAGGATACAGGACAGTACTGGATTTCTGGCAGGATCAACTGGTATACACTTTTCAAACAGATAGTACAAAATGCTTTCAATGGCATATTTACCAGACCAAAAGGAAAGAATTTAGGGTTTAGGGCTTCAATAGAATTTAACAATGAAAAATAAAATAAAACATTCTGACTGCACAAAATATGTATTCATTACATCAAAAAATCTACAGCTGCCATGTGTCCTGTGTAGACATGTGCACACTGAAATATTTTGTTTCGAAATTTCGGTTTAGTCCGAAAAATACATTTATTTAGTTACTTCCGAAATTCGTTTTTCTTTTTTGTTTAGTTAAAAAATGTATTCGTATGAAAATCCGAATTAATTAAGGTCAAATCTGTCAATTGAAGATTTATGGTGTCTGTCGAATGTTCTTAGAAGATTCGACTAAGCAGCTAAACTGTACGACGCCGCGATCGTACATTTCCGGTCGAATGCTCCGCTCACAAGCTAAAGTAGAATTCTAATGTTGTTTGACTAATAATTCTAATTAATAATTATTATTACTAGTGAAACAACATTAGAATTCTTCTATAGCCTATGGTCGGAGCAATTGACCATAAATGTTCGCTCGCGGCGATCGTATGTTTTTAGCTGCTTCGTCGAATCTTCATGTCTCTATAGTGTCAAATCTTTTCTCTCTATGTCGAATAATCTTGGACTAATAGAGTTAGGTTAGGCACATTCGACCGCAGGTTCAATAGATACAGATCGCTATTGTCACCGTCATGTCGAATCTTCTATCTATATCGAACTGTTGTTGCAACGATCTGAAAATATAATAAATGCGAAAATAAAGCATTTTTTCATTTCGGATCTTTTGGATTTCGGATTCTGCGCGTTCGTTATCGTTTTGTTAAAACGAACAAGAAATCCCCGAAATTTGGACGAAAACGGATGAACATGTCTAGTCCTGTGCACAACTCCTCAAGGAGTCTACTCAGCCCACCTAGTTCCTATTTTGGGACTACAGAATAATAAGAGGTCTATTTTAAAAGATTTGCTGTGTGAATGGCTCAGAGTTTGCACTGCTGTCACATTTCCTTTGATAAACAGCTCCATCTAGTGGCAAAAATTGCAAATTTTGTGCAAAATATTCCCAAAATGCCTCAATCTGGAAAATAATGCACTCTGGCCACTAGACGACCTAACAAAATAAACATGTTAAACACTTTATGGACATTATTCGCAACGGCTGTGCGTATGCTGTGGCATTCGCACAGCAAATCTCTTTAGTAAGAGATTGTGCAGAACTGACACCACTCAGTCCACACTACTGGTGGATCAACAGATATTTTACTGCACTTGCAGGGTATTTAAAAGAATACAATATGGGGATATATATGCATGTGTTATTTTTTTATATTGACCTGACATACATTTTAAAGGTTTATATATTCAGATATTGATTATTGGTTAGTTGCTTCCCTTAACCTGGTTTATAATTATAAAAAATACAATTTACATTTCAACTAAAAGAAAAAAAAGAAAAATCCATAGGGTATTAAATTTTTTTATATTTTTATCTCTGTAAAGGCGAGACATGAAGGCGTTTGGAGTAAAAGTGTGCTGCATTGAACCTGGTCTATTTAAAACACCTTTGTCTGATCCGAACACGGTTTTACAACAACGTACACAGATCTGGGAGAAACTTAATGCCAGTATTAAGGAAGAATATGGAAAAAATTATTTACCAATAGGTATTTTTTTTTTTGCATGAATTGGTATGTGTGTGGGTGTGTGGGTGTGTGTGTGTTTGCGCACGTGTGTTTCCTCTTAGGGCTTGTTCACACTAGGCTGCTATTTCCTGTGTTTTGTCAGAAAACTACCATAAGAAAAATGCAGATTACTGCTGATCTCCTTAGAAAAAATTCTAGTTGATTGGCTTTTATGCTGACCCTTTGGTGGTCCTAGATCAAGTACACATATCAGGAGTTCTAACTTCAGTCTTCCATTCTGTGTTCTTACTGAGTAATTTAAAGCGTAATAACACTAGAGAAGTGCAGACAATTTGCAATTTCAGAAGGAAATCAGCCATGGCAGGCTAATATATCTCCCATGACAGGTTTCCTTTGCGTTCGTATTATAAAATACTAATCTTCTGGTGATTTTCACATCAAATGTTCTATATTGCTATCCATTACAAAAAGGAGTGCCTGTTGTAATTTTTGGTCTAACAATTGTAGCTCTCTTTTGGGGGGTTATAAGAAATGGCCCTCTGCAAACAGGATATTGCACTAAACCTGTAGGTAAATAAGGGAACCAGAACCTTCGCTAAGTGGAAGAGTGGAGTTGATAATTTGGCAGTGCCTCCACTCAGGGACAGATTCCTTTCCTAGGAAATGAACCAGTGTAGCACCACACCCATAGGAGCTGCTAGAAAGTTGCCCAGGGTTCCTTTTCCTAACAGTTGCCCCACAGCAAGGCACACAGACACAGTCACTCTTTGGCTCAATGAACAGCCTAGGGGGTTTCTTTTTGGTGTTTTTCTTTTTGGGTAACTTGGATAGAGTTAGGGCATTGAGGGGGAAACTCCAAAAACTATATACACAATGGGGAAAAACTATCTTCTGTAGAATTATGAGCCTCTAAAAACCTATGGCTTTGTGTTACAAAAAAGCAGGCTTGATCAACCCACTGGCTTGTAAAAAATTATTGGGCAATTTGGGGCATTTTTTAGGCATTTTGCCAAGGCCCCCCTGAAGCCAGAAGGCACCCGAGGGTGACAAGCACCCTGTTTAAAAAAGGCTGCACTAGAAGCCCAGGTGACTAAGCTGAAGCTGACATATTTTGAACATGTTATGAGGAGAACCAATACGACTGGAAAATACAGTATGTTTTTATCAAAAAGACTGGACAAATGTAATGCTAGCCTAGCTCTGAGGAAGGGGGTGCGCCCCCGAAACGCGTTAGCTTTACACGTGTTCTGTGCATGTTCATGCACTGTGTTTATGGCCTTTTGTTAGTTTCATTTTGTGAGTACCCACTTATATACAAAAACTTCCTATTATTAAATCATCTCTGGTAATGCACTAGGTGTGCGCGCCTTCCATTTCTGTTTTTTTTTTTTTTTTTTTTTATGTAATGCACAGCCTTATGCCTAGGCCAGGAGCTCTAATTAGCTGGTGTTTCTTCTTCCACAAACAGCCCTCATTTTGTTAAAAGAGTTGTAAAGGCAGAAGTTTTTTTATCTTAATGCATTCTATGCATTAAGATAAAAAACCCTCTGTGTGTAGCAGCCTCCCCAACACCCCCTATTTACTTACCTGAGCCCCTTCTCTGTGCAGCAATGTCCACGAGTGTCTTAGCTGCCCCAGACACTCCTCCTGATTGGCTGAGACACAGCAGTGGCGCCATTGGCTCCCGCGGCTGTCAATCAAAATCAGTCAGCCAATCAGGGGAGAGAGGGGACGGGGCCAGGTCGGGCTCCATGTCTGAATGGATACACGGAGCTCTGACTCGGCTCGGGGGCCCCCTGTAGCAAGCTGCTGGCTGAGGGGGCACTCAGGGACCCGAGCTAAGGAGGATCTGGACTGCTCTGTGCAAAACCAACTGCACAGAGAAGGTACGTATAACATGTTTGTTATTTAAAAAAAAAAAAAATGGCCTTTACAATCACTTTAAGGCAAGCAGGCTTTCTGTTACTTGGTTGCCCAGGTCTTAAGACACAATGCTATAGTTGCACAGATGGTACTGAGACTAAGTTAGAGACGAGGAAGGGGACCTCTGCTCCCAAGGGTGGTCAAACACTCGACCTGGGTAACGGAATCCTGGGACAGTCCAAGGTCAGGACAGGGAGTGAACAAGCATATTCTGAAAAAGTTCCAAGGTCAGGGCAAGCGTAGTGCAGTTATCAATCTAAGGTCATATTCAGGAGACAATCCAAAGATCCAAAAAGTAATCTTGGCAACAAGAGAATTCAAGATAATTGCAGTGGTCAGGCAGGGAGCCAGGACAGGGTTAGACAGGGAGTCAGGAGACCAACGCTATCACAAGTTCAGGGGCACAGGCTGATGAGGTTTAAATAAGGCACCTCCTGTGCTGAAGACCTATCTCGATAGGTGGTGTGTGGCTAGACTTGTTACCCTGCAGCTGATTTGAGCAGCAGGGAAACTGAGAAGACTTATTAACCCTAAGCTTACAGGAGAAAGCTGGAAGTCTGTCTAACAACAAAGGATAAGGGCATTAGGTGAACAAAGAGGAAGGAAGGTCTTACTATCCATTTAGAATGGGGTTGTTTAGAGTATGAATGGTGAAGAGGTCAAATTCTTTACCACATGAGATAACAGAAAATTCACAATTGCAATTTAGAAAAGGACTCACTGATTTTCTTACTAGTGATATTTATGATCATATGGGAAAATTTTGATGCAAGAAATGTATCCAGTGACCATTGTGAAATCAAGAAACTGTGCCCTTACAGTGTGGAAAAATTAACCGCAGTTGGCAAGGGAGGTTTGTTTTACCGTCCTTGGGTCCAGAACCGGGGGATTTGAAAGGTTAATCTTTATGGACTAGAGGGACAAAAGACAGAGAAACATCAGTCAAATTACGGTAATCAGAATGATCTCTTATGGTTGAGTCATTTATTTCATTTGAAGTCAGTATCCAACATATTTTAGGAGGCACAACATCCCCTTTTTTCAGGGCTTTTGAATAAATACTGTAAGTGTTGCTTTGTGCTGTTGTTATAGTGGATACTTTGTAGCTACTGTCAGATTTGGACATAGTTTGTTTGAAGAATCACCAAAGTAGGGACTGCAACCCCTTATCTAGTGTGGGTTAAATTTACACAATTCAAGCCTCTGCACTGCATTGACGGGTGACACGCATAGTTCCTTAACCACTTTGCGCCCGTCATACGACTAATGACGGCCGCAAAGTGGCTCTATAATGCCGGGAGGCCGTCATTATACGGCCTCCGCTCCTCCGGCCACTGGGGGGCGCGCGAGCGCCGCCGGCGGCGCGCGTGCCCGGCTCATCACTGTGATGCCGATGCGCGTGCCTGGCGGCCGCGATGTCCGCCAGGTACCCGCGATCGGCCGGTACACAGACAAGGACATGGATCTGTGTGTGTAAACACACAGATCCATGTCCTGTCAGGGAGAGAGGCGACTGATGCTGTGTCCCTTGTACATAGGGACACAGATCGGCCTCCTCCCCCAGTCAGTCCCCTCCCCCCACAGTAGCAATCACTCATAGGGCACACATTTAACCCCTTCCCCGCCCCCTAGTGTTAACCCCTTCCCTGCCAGTCACATTTATACAGTAATCAGTGCAGTTTTATAGCACTAATCGCTGTATAAATGTGAATAGTCCCAAAAATGTGTCAAAAGTGTCCGATGTGTCCGACGCAATATCGCAGTCCTGACAAAAATCGCAGATCGCCGCCATTACTAGTAAAAAAAAAAATAATAAAAAAAATGTCAGAATTCTATTCCCTATTTTGTAGGCGCTATAACTTTTGCGCAAACCAATCACTATACGCTTATTGGGATTTTTTTTTAACCAAAAATATGTAGAAGAATACATATCGGCCTAAACTGAGGAAAAAATAGTTTTTAAAAAAAAAAATTGGGATATTTATTATAGCAAAAATCCAAAAATATTGTGTTTTTTAAAAAAAATTGTCGCTCTTTTTTGGTTTATAGCGCAAAAAATAAAAACCGCAGAGGTGATCAAATACCACCAAAAGAAAGCTCTATTTGTGGGAAAAAAAGGATGCGCAATTGTCATTTAAAGCGACGCAGTGCCGAAAGCTGAAATTTCGCCTGGGCAGGAAGGGGGTTTATGTGCCCAGTAAGCAAGGGGTTAAGCAACTTGTCATTGAGGTTCAGCAGTTCTTTTCCTGTCACTTCTCTTCCTCCAGCCTCCTCAGTAAATCAGGATCATCACCTCTTTCCAATGCATAGGGAACTGACCCAAAAAGCAATACAGATGACCCAGGAAACAATAAAACAAATCCAGAGTGTAGTAGAGTGATTGTCTTGACTATCAGCTGTGTGTATCACAAGAATGACTGGCCAAGAGAGAAGGCCAAGTGACCCCCAAGTCTCTTACTCTTCCCCATAGAGGCCCCTCAATTATGTTATGCTGATTTTTTTCCACTTTCCTTTTTAACAAGTCTTTAGGCTGTCATGTGACACCACAGGGTTCTCTTCTTCTTTGTCTCTTTTATGAATTACGTGGTTCTGAATAATGCAGACCTGCACCATTACACAGTGAATGCTGTACGCCGTGGTGATGACTCCTCTTGGGGCAGGCCCATGATGCCCAACAAGCTTGTGATTCCACCAGTGTTCTGGGTTGAGTAATGCTGGGCATCATTTATCCTTTAGGGCTACAAAAATATTATGTCAAATTAGAGGTGCTATGGGAGACAGCTATGGATTGAATGTGAGCTTTACAGCCAGAGTGGTGTTTTTTTATTTTTAAGCAGCTTAACTGGCATCTGGGCAATCTTAATAAATAACCTTTGGGATTCCTCCAATTTTATCAGTCCAGTCAGTGCATGCTTTGTTTAACATTATCAAACCCTGATGAAAGGGAATCCTTTTGCATTGGATTTTTATGATATAGGAGTCTAAATAAAATTCAGTCTGAACTTTATACATTTTGCCCTTTCCTCCTTGCACACCCACTGCATGTATGGTTAGAGACCTATTGTCTTTGCTATTGCATTTGATTTTGTAGTATTATATATAATCTGTTACATTTAGATTGGTTTCTTTGTTTTGTTTATTAAACTGAAATACAAACCTTTAATATACTGTATTGGGTTTTCACAATTTGGACTTAAATCACAATTTTTCCTGTGCAGATGCAGCAAAGAAAAAAAAATTAAACCTTATCCGGAGTAGTGACCTGTCCATTGTCGTATGGTGCATGGAACATGCTCTGACCAGCCAACATCCCAGAACTCGTTACAGTGTTGGAACAGATGCCAACTATTTCTGGATGCCATTGTCTTACATGCCAACATTTGTTCAGGACTATGTCATACTGAAAAACAAAGTGAAGATCCCTACTACCAGTGCAATATAAACATTCTGTAGCACAATATTAATCTTTATACCAAAATGAGAGTATGAACAGATTTGTATTGCTGTCGGTGCCCCCACTCGGGAGATTCACCCTCTCCATGTGTCTTTTGGGCCATTTGCACCAGAAGGACACTTGTCATGACTACTGTATAAGAGGGGAATGCCCTCACTTTGGAGAGATATCTTCTCAATTTTGTCTCCGGGACAGGAAGTGAAGGAAAATCTCCCCAATGGGATAAAGGCAGCAAAAAAATGTGTGGTCTTTACTGTAAATAATAGCACCTGGTTAATGTGAATATAATTACTTGCATATAATGTTTGAAATACATTGTTACAATATGCACTTGTAAACTACCTATGTCCATGGGACTGTGTTATCTGCCAATGCTGTGTCTATGCTGTGCTACCTTCACAATGGTCAATGACTCCTTCTACCTCAGTGCATGAATGTATATAGCTCAGTCTTGTAGCGATTCTTTAAACTAAGGGAGGAACTAAAAAAGAGTGATGCAGGCACCATGCTTGTATCACTCTGCTAAATATAGAAAATGGAGCAGAGGCAGCTCCTAATTAACAAAAGGGTTGCAACCCCTTTCATTAATAAGGAACACAGTTCTTTGTTCTGCCGTGTCTGACAGACAGTACAGAGAACGGAGAGCTGGAGCTGCATGATTCAATCTCCCTGCTGTCCTCAGCCCTCTGCTCTGCTCAGAGCAGGAGGGGAGGAAGGTTGTTATCCCAGCAGGCTCTGCTCTTGTAGTGTAATCACTGTACAAGCAGAGAGAGGGATGTGAACAGTCGACTTCCAGATCCCATTTCATATGACAGGTCCCACCTAGCAGGAATGACTGGCAGTTTTTTTCTATATGGAAAACTGCCACATGCCCTTTGTTAATTAGGAACAGACATGGACTAGTTTCTTTTTCACTCTGAAATAGAAACTTGCACAGGTGGCACAGATAGATCAGGAAACAGGTCTGTCTGCTTAGTAAATGTGGCGCACGCCAATTCTGACAGTTTCCTGTACCATTATAAGGTTGCAGGAAGCTTAGTTCCTTCCCCTGTAGGATTATCAATGTGTAAAATTTCAAGTCAGGACATGTTTCCTGAGGGAAATACATGGGCCGTCATTGCTTATCTCTCCTATTTAAAGTGCTAGTTATCTGGCTGTAATGCAGAGGTATGCAGATCAGGAGTTCTGACTTCACTTGTATGAGGTAGGTAGCAAATAGATACTTAGCTGAATGAGATATGAATACAGGCATCATTGCATTTCTCCCATATTTTACTACATATGGGTAATCCAATCCAGTCAGTATTTATCTGTATTTAATCAGCTGCAAAATGTGTAAGTTTTATATATTTATCTAAAGGAACATTAAAGATTTGTACAAAATTGCAGAAACAGACCCAACCTGCCATGTCAATAACTAAATGGAATCCCTTAGCTCATCATCTGTGCGTCTCCTGCAAAACGCTCAACCTGTGCAGGCCAGTAGTAGAATTTAAGTAGCTTCGACTCTGTAACATCCAGTAGGGGCAGACACAGAGACTGGGAAGTGGGCTGTGCCAGAAAGTAATAGCCATACCACCATAGACACCCCTTCCTCATCACACCACAGTAGAGGCGCCTGTCCATCCTGGATGTTAAGCCCTGTACAAACGGCCGGGAATCCCGTCAGGAAAAAAAGGTCGGTTTTCCTGGCAGGATTCCTGGCAAGCTTTTCTTGCTCGGCAAGTGTACACACGGCACATTCAAAAGAACCGCCGTTCTTTTGAATGGCAAGAACGCAGTGACGTCATCAACTATGACGAGCTCGTCACATTCGATGCCATCGCCGCCATCTTGCTTCACCCTACACTACCCTTGTAAGCTACCGCGCATGCGTCAAAGTCTCATCGAGCATGCGCGGGTTTACCTGGAGGCAGGTAAGCATACACTCGCATGGTTTTCTCGTTGGGAAACAGGCTGACAAGACTCCCGACGAGAAAATAAAGAGCAGGTTCTCTATTTTTCTCGTCGAGATTCCCGGCAGTTTTCCTGATGAGAAAACACACACGGACAGTTTTCTCGGCAAAAAGCTCTCCCAGCAGTTTTCTTGCCGAGAAAACTGTCCGTGTGTACGAGGATTAAGAGTGCCAGAGCTCCTGTTAATGCTCTATACAGTCAGGTGTGGAAGAAAACTGAAGAGAGCAAAGAGGTTCCATTCAGTTAAGGGTATTCATATTTTGTATAAAATGGCACTAATCCTTAGCCATAGGAAGTGCTGAGATGGCAGGCCAGCATGTTATTTTTTATGTAAATCTCTAACACATGATTGTCTCAAGCACATGGATTGGAAGAGGCTGAAAAAATGCACTAACAAAAAATGCCAGAATTTTTCCCCACCATGGGAGCTGCAGGTGGCTATAGAAGTGAATGACTGTATACATTATACTGAGATGTATGGCAATGGTGGTAATTCTGTGTCTGGGGAATATGTCATATGTACATGGCAATGTAAGAAAGCATTGGCGTTTACCCAAGAACAAGCATGTATAGCCGCCTGCAGCTAGGATATTTATGCTAGAGCATATTTGCACCCTAAACATCCATTTGCATGACACCTAAAAATGCATAGATCAAACTGCCATAAGCCAACCAATTAAAATTCAGTTTACTAAGGTAGACATTCTGATGTTTTTCAGGGTTTACTCCACTTTGTCCTACAAAATGAGCTTAAAAATTAGCATTTACCAAAATTACATACCACTTGTCTTTGTTAGAAAGTAAGGCTTTCTTTTCTAAACATTTTGTGAGGTATTATAGTTGGTTTATTTATTTTAACTACACGGACCTAAAAGAAACCTGCCACACCAAAAATACCTAGGCTGCCATTTTCATCCCCCTTCTGAAGATCCTACTTGTCTGATTATTGTGCTTATTGGTCTACCTACTAAATATCCTTTTTTTCAATGAAAGCGAAGTTACCCTTTAGGCCCGGTTCACACAGGGGCGGTACGACTTTGGGGGCGACTGCCGCAACGCGATCTCAAGACGACTTGAGACGCCTGGTTCAGGCGATTTGCATAATGACTTCTGTATAGAAGTCAATGCAAGTCGTCCCGAGTCGCCCCCAAAAGTAGTACAGGAACCTTTTTCTAAGTCGGAGCAACCTGAGTCGCTCCTATTAGAACGGTTACATTCAACAGAGCGGGACGCGACTCGTCAAGCGACCGAGTCGCCTGACGAGACACCCCTATGTGACCCGGGCCTCAAAGTCAGACCTTTTGAAGTCTACATTTGTTTCAGCAGATGGGTTTGAATGACAACCAGAGAACTAGCATTATCAGATGGAGTTTGGCAAGACAACTTAGGTGTTGAAATCCGGTTTCCTTTCAAGTTTTTCAAGAGATGAAAGTGATGATTTGCAGTTTATTACAAATGCTTTCCGTAAAAACATTTATTTATTATAATGACAATACATTGAGTGGTTGTTCTATTTGTAACTTTTATATCTACAGCCTTTTTTTTCATAAATAAATATTTAAATGTAAAAACAATGTTGTTTTATTAGCATGAATGACAATCTCCGATCAAGCCACCCCTCCATTGAGTAAATCCATTATTTGGTATATTGTACTTACAAATTATACTATACTGTTATGCCGCGTACACACAGTCGGAAATTCCGCCAGCAAAAGTCCGATGTGAGCTTTTGGTCGGAAATTCCGACCGTTTGTATGCTCCATCGGACTTTTACTGTCGGAATTTCCGCCAGCAAAAGATTGAGAGCAGGTTCTCTATTTTTCTAACAGAAAAAGCTCCTATCGGAAATTCCGTTCGTCTGTGTTCAATTCCGACACGCAAAAAAACACGCATGCTCAGAATCAAGCAGAAGAGCCAAACTGTCTATTGAACTTCATTGATCTCGGCTCATCGTACGTGTTGTAAGTCACCGCGTTCTTGACGGTCGAAAGTTCAGAGAACTTTTCTGTGACCGTGTGTATGCAAGCCAAACTTGAGCGGAATTCCGTTGGAAAAACCATTCAAGGTTTTTCCAACGGAAATTCCGACTGTGTGTACGCAGCATTAGGGTTTATTATAAAATGTTCATTTGAGGAGCAAATACCATGCATACTAGCTTAGAAAATGTGTCCATGCACACTATTTTAGTCTAGAAGCGTTTTTGAAGCTCTAGCTTCTAGAAGCAGAAAAAAATATTTTTTTTTTTTGCGTTTTTGGGTGCAATTTGTCAGCAGAAAAAAAGCTGAAAGCTCCTAACTGCTGCTAAAAGCTGGCACAAAAATGCTATTATGAGTGTTTTTCATCCAGCATTTTTTCTGTAATTTTTTAGCCTATAGTGTGCATGGAGTAAAGAAAAGCTGTGCTGAAGGGTATATGTGGGATGATTTACTTTTTGAAATGCTAACTTATCACCTATAGTGTACTCTGATGCCGCGTACACACGATCGATTTTTTCGACGGTGAAAACACCGTCGAGAAAATCGACGTTAAAAACGAGGAACAGCTTGTTCCCCTCACACACGGCCGTTTTAAATGTCATTTTTTTTTTGGTCGAAAAAAACGACCGTGTGTGGGCTCCGCGGCAGTGTTTCCCTATGGGAAACACTGCCGCGGAAAACATGTCGAAAAAAACGACGAGAAAAATTAGAACATGTTCTAATTTTTCTCGTCGTTTTTAATGCCGTTTTTCTCGTCTAAAAAAATGACAGAAAGCCCACAGACTATCGTTTTTCTCGTCGAATGGGAAAAATGTCGTTTTTTTTCGACGGGAAAAACGGCCGTGTGTACGCGGCATTAGAACCTTCTGAGTCCCTGAAATGAAGCAAACTTGCACCCAGACTGCATTTAGAATCATAGTCTGCATGCTTACTCTGGGTTAAGCCTAGTACACACCCCTATTTATTTATTTGCGTTCAATCTGCCTGGGAAAAAACACTGACAGCTCAGGATGGAGCAGTTGTACTAACAATCCAATGAATGTTAGTACAGAAATCTCCCTTGCTGTGCTATTGTGTTCTGACAGGGGGATGCCCCCCCGCCAGAACATTCTAGTCAGCGCTCTCAGCCATTGGCCAGTCAGCAGACCATTTTCGGTCATAAACCTACGACATAAGGCTGCCATACACACAGGCCAAATGTCGGCTGGTTTCTATTGAACCAGCTGATGCCGGCCGACATTCGGCCCGTGCGTACTAGGCTTTACTGTGCCTGGAGCCATGGTCTAGGTATGACAGCGTGGGAACTAGCATTTCCATCAGGAGAGACCACAGATGACAACCCGCATGTACATCTCAGTACATTGTTTCTTAAAAGGACAACTAAAATTATACTGGTCATACACGACTCAAATATAAACATAGAAAGTCATGGCAGAAAAAGACAGAGTAGTCCATCGAATCTGCACATTTTTTTTTTCATTAACTTTATTGTCTGACTATAGATCTATGTTTGTCCCAAGCATGTTTAAAGCCATTTACTGTTGACTGTCTCTGCTGGAAGTTTATTCCAAGTATCATCTACCCTTTCAGTAAAATAATACTTTCTCTTACTTTTGAACTTTCCTTGAGTTAGTTTGAGGTCATGTCCCAGTGTTCTTATTTTATTTTCATATTGAAAAAACTGCCCCCCTGAACCTTATTCACTCCCTTAAAGGTTTCAATCATGTCTCCCATTTCCATTCTTTCCTCCAGACTGTACATATTAAGTTCCTGAAGTCACTCTCGATATGTTTTATCCCCCAAACCTTTCACCATTTTCGTTACCTGTTTCTGGACTTGTTCAATTTTATCAATGTCTTTGTGTAATTGAGGTCTCCAGAACTGGACATAGGACATAGGTCTCACCAAAAATCTATATAGAGGAATCAGAACCTCCTTCCTCCTGCAAGTGATCCTTCTAGTAATGCATCCTAGAATTCTATTCATTTTTCCCACTGCCTGGTCACAGTGCTTGCTCATTTTGCAATCATCTGAAATAAGTACCCCCAAAAAATTTTCTTCTGTAGTGATGGCTAACACTGTACCCCCAATATTGTACTCTATCAGGGGATTCTTTTTCCCTAGGTGCATTATTTTACATTTAGAAACAATGAACTGCAGTCTCCACTGTTTGACCAATCTTCCAGCAATGCCAAATCAAGTTCTGTGTTACAGACCCCTCCAGGTATATCAACCCTACCTTGGTGTCATCAGCAAAAACACTTACCTTGCCCAACAAACCTTTAGTTATACCACTTGCATGTATATTAAATAGAACAGGACCTAGCACAGAGCCTTGTGGTACACCACTAGTGACTGGTCTCTGTTCTGAATAAAGCCCATATACAACCACACTCTGGTATCTATCCTTTAGCCAACTGCATATTCACGGAAACCACCCAAGGTTTAAGTCCTAGCTTGTACAACTTTTGTATTAGATCATTATGTGGAACTGTATCAATTGCCTTGCTGAAATCAAGATATGCTACATCAACAGCACCTCCCTGGTCCAAAACATTGGTAATATAGTCAAAAAATGTAATCAGATTAGTCTGACATGATCTGCCCTCAGTGAAGCCATGCTGCTTTGGGTCCAGCAAGTTGTGTATTTTAAAGTGATCAGCGATCCTTCTTTTTTGGCTGAATTCTGTTGTCCCTGTTAGCACCACCTGGCTCAACAAACTTTGATCTGAAAATCAAAGCAGCTGGATGTAAATTGTCAGCCAAACAGTGACTACAGCCAATCAGATGCAGTCACTGTTTAGGTATTTGGCATCTTCTGGTCCCCTTGACTGACGCACCATGGGCACGGGTTCCTCTTGTGGGCACCATAACAGAGGCATTCAACGGATGCTCCTGGTCCGGTCTGACCAGCACCAGCAGTAATCTGTCCTATACCTTTCACAGGCCTTACAACATTGGACCCCAGTTGCAACCCTTCCACAAAAGTTTTGTTTCCTTTTAGATTTTAGGAGAACCATACAATGACAGCCTTTTACCCCTTTTTGTAGAACAAGGTACATTATTTAGCCATGCCAAGTGGTGACAGTACAATCCTTCCGTTGCAAACAGAAAACGGGGCAAAGAGCCGAGTCAAAAAGCAGCCCATACTTTTAGGGATTTCTGTCAGAGTTTTTCATCCCATACCCAAGGGATGTGAGTAGTCTCAAAGTCTCAGAAAACTGATGTATGGTTGAAAGCAAATTTCTTCCTAGGGGGATATATTATTACAAAGAAGAAAAACAAAGCACATCTGCTTAAAAGGGAAAAGCATACAACATCATTATTGTAGATGATAATGATGCATATTAAATAAGGGCATTAGCCAATGCATCCCATTGGGTAATAAATGTAAAAGAGTGAACAAAAGTCCTGGGTGGCTTAACTCCAATGTAAAAATGCACATAAAAGCAAAGGAGAAGGCCTTCAAAAAATACAAGGTTGAGGGATCATCATCAGCATTCAGACTTTATAAAGAATGCAACAAAAAAATTAAGTGTGCAATTAGGGCAGTTAAGAACACGAAAGACACATAGCAGAGGAGAGCAAAAAAAATCCCAAGAAATTCTTTAACCACTTCAGCCCCGGAAGAATTGGCTGCTCAATGACCAGAGCATTTTATGCGATTCAGCACTGCGTTGATTTAACTGACAATTGCGCGGTCATGCAACGTTATACCCAAACAAAATTGACATCCTTTATTCCCACAAATAGACCTTTCTTTTGGTGGTATTTGATCACCTCTGCGGTTTTTATTTTTTGCGCTATAAACAAAAAAAGAGCGACAATTTTGAAAAAAACACAATATTTTGTACTTTTTGCTATAATAAATAGCCCCTTTTTTTTTAAAAAAAGGTAATTTTTTCCTCAGTTTAGGCCGATATGTATTCTTCTACATATTTTTGGTAATAAGTAATTGGAAAAAGCGTATATTGATTGGTTTGCGCAAAAGTTATAGCGTCTACAAAATAAGGAATAGATTTATGGCATTTTTATTATTTATTTATTTTTTACTAGTAATAGCGGCGATCAGCGATTTTTATTGGGACTACGACATTATGGCGGACATATCGGACACTTTTGACACATTTTTGGGACCATTGGCATTTATACAGCGATTAGTGCTATAAAAATGCACTGATTACTGTGTAAATGTCACTGGCAGGGAAGGAGTTAACACTAGGGGGCGATCAAGGGGTTAACTGTGTTCCCTATAGTCTGTTCTAACTGAAGGGGGATGGGACTGACTATAGGAGATGACAGATCGTGGTTCCTAGCTTGTAGGAACTCACGATCTGCATCTCCTCTTCTCTCAGAACAAGAATGTGTGTGTTTACACACACACGTCCCTGTTCTTCCTCTCGTGCCCACGATCGCTGGTCACGAGCATCGGCACCCCCGCTATCCCGCTTAAAGAGACCGACATACAGCTACGACGGTCCGCGGGAACGAGCCGACCTACCTCAGTATAATGACGGCGGCTGGTCGGCAAGCGGTTAAGTATGTAAACAGTAAAAAAGGGAGGACAGACCATATTGGCCCCAAAAAGAATGAGGAAGGACATCTGGTTACAAAGGATGGGGAGATGGCGAACGTATTGAATTTATTCTTCTCCTCAGATCTTCACGAGGGAATCGGGGGCTTCGGTAACCAAAACTGCAGTGTTTATCCTCATGACACATCTCAGGAAGCACCTCCATGGTTAACAGAGGACAGAATTAAAACTAGACTTGGGAAACTTAACATTAATAAATCACTGGGACCAGATGACTTGCATCCGAGGGTACTTAGGGAACTCAGTCAAGTAATTGCCAGACCATTGTTCCTAATTTTTACTGGCAGTCTACTGACTGGAATGGTGCCAGCTGATTGGAGAAAAGCTAATGTAGCACCAGTATTTAAAAAGGGCCCAAAACACATCCCTGGGAAATACAGACCAGTTAGCCTAACATCAATAGTATGCAAGCTCTTGGAGGGGATGATAAGGGACTACATAAAAGATTTTAGTAATGAGAATGGTATCATTAGCAGTAATCAGCATGGATTCATTAAGAATCGTTCTTGCCAAACCAATCTATTAGCCTTCTATGAGGGGGTGAGTTACCATCTAGATAAAGGAAGGCCCGTAGACGTGGTGTATATGAATTTTGCAAAAGCATTTGACACAGTTCCCCATAAACGTTTACTGTACAAAATAAGGTCCGTTGGCATGGACCATAGGGTGAGTACATGTGGGTGAGTACAATTGAAAACTGAAAACTGGCTATTGAAAACTGGCTACAAGGGTGAGTTCAGAGGGTGTTAATAAATAGGGAGCACTCGGAATGGTCAGGGGTGGGTAGTGCGGTCCCCCAGGGTTCTGTGCTGGGACCAATCCTATTTAATTTGTTCATAAACGACCTGGAGCCTGGGGTAAACAGTTCAATCTCTGTATTTGTGGACGATACTAAGCCAAGCAGGGCAATAACTTCTCCGCAGGATGTGGAAACCTTGCAAAAAGATCTAAACAAATTAATGGGGTGGGCAACTACATGGCAAATGAGGTTTAATGTAGAAAATTTTTAAATAATGCATTTGGGTGGCAAAAATATGAATATGAATGTAATCTATACACTGGGGGGAGAACCTCTGGGGGAATCTAGGATGGAAAACGACCTGGGGGTCCTAGTAGATGACATGCAATGCCAAAGCAAAGCAAACAGAATATTGGCATGCATTAAAAAGGAGATCAACTCCAGAGATGAAACGATAATTCTCCCGCACTACAAGACTCTGGGCCGGCCGCACCTAGAGTATGCTGTCCAGTTCTGGGCACCAGTCCTCAGGAAGGATGTACTTGAAATGGAGCGAGTACAAAGAAGGGCAACAAAGTTAATAAAGGGTCTGGAGGACATTAGTTATGAAGAAAGGTTACAAGCACTGAACTTATTCTCTCTGGAGAAGAGAGGCTTAAGAGAGGATATGATTTAAATTTACAAATATCATACTGGTGACCCCACAATAGGGATAAAACTTTTTTGCGGAAGGGAGTTTAACAAGACACGTGGCCACTCATTTATATTACAAGAAAAGAGGTTTAACCTTAAACTACGTAGAGGATTCTTTACTGTAAGAGCGGCAAGGATGTGGAATTCCCTTCCACAGGCGGTGGTCTCAGCGGGGAGCATAGATAGTTTCAAAAAACTATTAGATAAGCACCTGAACGATCACAACATACAGGGATATACAAGGTAATACTGACATATATTCACACACATAGGTTGGACTTGATGGACTTTTTTCAACCTCACCTATTATGTAACTAAATAGTCCTGCATCTTTCCTTGACTGCTTCCCCCAAAAGGGAAGTTCCCAGAATCTATATCCTCAAAAATTACATCTTTGTGTTGTGGTCCTTGCATTACTTCCCATGACCAGCCGAACACTAGGCAGACTCTCGTCAAACCGTATATACATATCCCTCTACTCAAGAAGTCCCACAATGGCAGGGGCAGGGCAGGCATTCCTTCACTATCTATAGTACACTGCACTCACTACTCTGGGGGCCTCTAGTGGATAGCTAGGCAACTACACTACCCACCCTCACTACAGGGTTCCAAAACCCTGACTAAAATGACATTTAGTGGCCAAATTGGGGAACTACACCAGGCACTTCCATGTCCCTATCCTTCACTTCTGCAGGACAAAAGATTTCCATGTGTTCCTGTGGAGAAGCCATTCACTTCTTCCACGTCTGATATGCTTAATGGATGGCCTCTCCATAGGAATGAATGGAGGATTACTAAATATGTGCATAAAATCGGGAGAGACTCCAGCGACGGCTGTACATATGAGTCAAGAGACATGAGTATTGGAGTCACTATATATGTTACAATCTGACCATAAAATTATTGTACAATCAACTTTATATTTACCAAAATTATGGTAAATGAGAACCTACCTAATTTATCCAATCAATATGTATCCAATCAGACATGGCCCTTGCACTACATAGTTGTTGGCATATCCAAAGGTTAATGCATAATTAGATTGCAACACGTGTGGTTAGCTTAGGACTTTTGAAGGGGGGTAGGGTGTCACTTAAAAAATAACAGTGTTAAACGTACAGTTCTTCCTTAAACATGAAATGTTTAATGCTGTGTATGATTTAACCACAGGAAACCTGAGAGTCGTTAAATAAACGGCATATTCAGAATATATAAATTTAGCTTTTTGCACTTTACTTCTTCCTTGTTGGTGTATATTAATTAGATGATCTTTTTGGCTTTTGGTGAGTTATCCCTTTACATCCTATTTGCGTTCCATTACCTGGACAGGAAGGGGGGAAATCTCTTCAGTAGAGACACAGATGGCAATTATACTCTGACAAAGGTTGTCTCTCAATGTTGCCATTCTATGGTATAAAGAGATTCCTCTTTATGCATTGACATACCTCCTCAGACCCAGTTGGTCCAGACAGCATAGTCATATGCTGACTCGGCCCCATCCACAGACAGCTTAACTCTTCAATAAGACACAAAGGTCGAATCCAGTACAAAACATTGTAAAAACAAACAGGAGGGCACAAACGCCTAGTGCATTTCTGAAAACTATTGACACCAAATGCCAAATACATACTCACAGATGTAATAGAATTCAGGCAAATAGTGCCACTGTATTCAGATCCAGCAGTAGAGCTGTGCCACCTGGTCCAAACCATCTCTCTAACTGGCAGGCTTATGGGGAAAGCTTCTTTAGAGCTTTGAAACTCGTAAACTTGTAAAAACAGTAAACTAGTTCATTAGAATTTTTTGGCATCAGTGGACCCTGTACTCTATGCAGAAGTGATCAGGAGGTGGCAGAGTAAAGCTGGGCATACACCAGTGGAATTTTGTTTGAAAATTAAATTTTGTTTCATTTTCTAATGGTTAGTGGAATCAACTCAACATTTGTTTTTGAAAATTTGAAGGACCAGGATGAAAAATGTTTCATGAATTACCAAAATTCTAACTGTAAATGTGTTTTTTACTTGGGGAAAATTCATACATATTGAAGCCTATTTAATACGCCTGGAATTGCATTCAATAGCGGGTCTGGACAAAATTTGAAGGGCTTTTGAATTACAACGGCTAAATTGAACATGTCACCATTTTTCTAGGTAATTTATTGTGTGAGAATACATTACATTTTTAGTGCTTGTATATTTCTAAAGGTGCTATTGACATGAAATTATCACCACATGTTGGTAACAACCCATGCAATCTATACATACAAAGAAACCAAAACACATAAGCTCAGAATATATGTTATGTGTAATAAAATTTAATGACACAGGGGAAAAGTACTGAACACATGAAAAAAGGGAGGTGCAAGTAGGCATGGAAAGCCAAGACACCAGCTGAAATCTATCAGTAATTAGAAAGCAATCCCGCCCCTTGTCAGTGCAAATCAGTGCCCCACCCCCTTTCTCTCCTCATTGGCTGACTGACTTTGATTGACAGCAGCGGGAGCCAATGGTGCCATGCTGCTGTTTCAGCCAATGAGGAGGGGAGGAGGGGAGCCTCGAGCAGCCGAGACAATCCTACAACATCGCTGCATCTAGATGGGGCTCAGGTAGGTATTGGGGAGGGGGGCTGTTGCACACAGAAGGCTTTTTATCTTAATGCATAGAATGCTTTAAGGTAAAAAACCTTCTGCCTTTACAATCAGTTTAAATAGTTTTTTACCCCAAAATGTCATTCTTGATATGTGTCTGTTGTATCATGTACATGTGTTAAAAAGTATGAGGTTCTCTTTACGTTAAAAGAAACAATACTAGTGCGCTACTACAGTACTGCAATAGGTGAATATATGTGATGAACTGCTGCAATCACTCTAAAAGTGCACTCACTCACTTGAAGCAAACAAATGTACAATAATAATAACAATGCGCTGTTCAAATGAATAAATTAGTTTTGGTATCTACATCATAAAGTGCTAAGTGATAAATTAAACTATTAGAATTGATTGATATATATATATATATACCGTATATACAAATAAATCTGAACAAATTTATAAAAGTGTCAAATAAAATACAAATCCCCAAAAAATCAAAAGTCCAAAAGTATGAATTAATCAAACATCAATCCACATTTTCCCAGAAGTATATGTGCAAAAAAACATGAAATCGCGAATAAATTGTAACCACCTCTTCACCACTGAGTGCAATGCTCGCTCACCTTAGGAATTTGACCAGTAGGTAATGACAGTGGGAGATGATTCACTAGTGAGGTCCTATCCTCCTTCACTTGGAATCAGGGCTGGTACAAGGATTTTTGACACCCTAGGAGAAACCTAATTTTGCTGCCCCCCCTGGCTCCACCCCCTTTGCCCTGCCCATGTATACCCCACCTTTTTAATGAAGCACCCATCAACTGCAGCCCACCAGTGTCCATAAAATGCAGCCTCTCCAGTGCCCATCAAATGCAGCCTCACCAGCGCCCATCAAATGCAGTCTCACCAGCGCCCATCAAATTCAGCCTCTCCAGCGCCCATCAAACGCAGCCTCACCAGCACCCATCAAATTCAGACTCACTAGTGCCCATCAATGCAGCCTACCAGCGCCCATCAATGAATGTTTGCTTGCTTCCATTCATTTCGGAGTCGGGACACAGACACAGTCCTCTGCCGCTGCTGCGCCTCTGACACTATGTGCGAACAGTGGTTGCTGCCTGCTGATGCTGAGACTTAGTTACTTGCTGCAGAGAGAAGAGAGTAAGAACACCAGTGGCTGGGCATCCTAGGCAGCAGTGCACCCTAGGTGCCTTCCTAGGTTGCCTAGTGGTAGCACCGGCCCTGCTTAGAATGGTCCTTAGAGTAGGGGATACTTAAAACATACCTACCGCTCATTGTGTAGTATGTAAAAAATGTAATTTAATGAAAGTAGATGTCATATACGCTCACATAGCACAGTACTTAAAGTGGATGTAAACCCCAAAAATTTTATACATTTTTTTGCTGTCACAATGTAGAGTATAAGATTTCCTATCATTTGTGCCAGGTCTTGCCACAAAGAGTTAATCCAGCTCTGAGCAATCCTCTTTTATTGTTCAGTAAGATAAAACGGACAAACAGAGAAAAACCTTTGTCCGTTCCGCCCCCTTGCTTTGAGTGACAGGTTATTTACATATCTCGTGCACTACCTTTAGACAGGCATTATTTTTTAATTCCCACCCCCACTCCTTTCCTGAAGTCATGTGGTTACTTTTCTGGATTTTGACTGGATGTTAGTGATCATAGCAGAAGGAATACACAGGAGAAAAGTCATGTTGACAAGGGGAGTGCAGAGGTGGGCGGGGAGTCTACTGACATCACGACTCCACCCACCGAGCTCCAGACAACAGATCCACCCACAGAATCTGCAGTTTTTCAGTTCTTATAACAGACAGAGGGGAGACATTTGACAGATAAGGATACATGCAGGAGGCATCTATATCCTTATAGATCAGCACTATGGCAGTAGTTTAGAAAGGATGAGAGTGGGTTTACATCTTCTTTAAAATAGCAGAACCAAGATCCTATTGTTTACACGCTCACCAGATTCCAGGTTGTAGAGACACCGGAACTGACATCACAGGCTCCTACCGACGCGTTGCGTCACTGGTCATGTAACTTTCACAAGGTCCAGTGACGCAACGCACTGTGCTATGTAAGTGTATATGATATATACTTTCATTAAATTAAAGTTTTTACATACTAAACGATGAGCAGAATGTATGTTTTATTTTTGACTTGCACAACCCTGGAAGGAAAGTGTCCCCTACTCTAAGAATCATTCCAAGTGAAGGAGGATAGGACCTCGCTGGTGAAATATCTCCCACTGTCATTACATACTGCGATTTTTGATCTTGTGGTCAAATTCCTAAAGTGAGCATGCATTGCACTTAGTGGTGAAGAGGTGGTTATCATTTATTTGGGATTTCACATTTCTTTGCACATGGGCGGCACAGTGGTGTAGTGGTTAGCACTTTCGCCTAGCAGTAAAAAGCTTTGCTGGGTCGAATCCCAACCATGACACCACCTGCCTGGAGTTTGCATGTTCTCCCTGTGCCTGCGTGGGTTTCCTCCGGGTACTCCAGCTTCCTCCCACACTCCAAAGACATGTTGGTCAGGGATCCCAAAACTACAGCCCTCCAGCTGTTGCGGAACTACACACCCCATGAGGCATTGTAAAACTCTGACATTCACAGACATGACTAGACATGATGGGAATTGTAGTTCCTGAACAACTGGAGGGCCATAGTTTGAAGACCCCTGCGGTAGGTTAATTGGATCCTGTCTAGATTGACCATAGTATGTATCAATGTGAGTTAGGGACTTTAGATTGTAAGCTCCTTGAGGGTAGGGACTGATGTAAATGTATAATATACTGTATTTATTGGCGCATAACACTCACTTTTTTACCTTGAAAATAGAGGGTAAACTGTGCCTGCGTGTTATACGCAGGGCGCTGTGTAAAGTTTTTTTCCTGCAACTAAAGTTAGGGTGCGTGTTATACGCCTGTGCGTGTTATACGCCGATAAATACGGTATATGTAAAGCGCTGCATAAATTGATTGCGCTATATAAGTGCCTGAAATATATATATAAAAATGAATTATAATAGTTTAATTTATCACTTCTTGGCACTTTATGATGTAGATACCAAAACAAGTTTATTCATTTGAACAGTGCACCATTATTATTATTATCCATTTGTTCTCTTTACATTTCTTTCTTTTTTTGAAATACCTGCTATTCCTGCTAGTCCCTCTAATTTCTATTTCAAACTGACCACACTAGGCATAGAAGCACATCCTTCCCAGCATGTTCAGCTTTCTGCCTGTCCTCTTCACTGGAAAGATCTGTGTACTGCTGTTTCTCTGCCTCCTGCTAACATGTCACCCTATAGTCTCTACGCCCACCTCTCCAAACCCCTTATGCAGCTGTGAACAAACCTCATGTGATCATTTATGAAAAAAGAAAAAAAATTTTTATAATGTTCTTTTTAAAAATAAATAAATATATATACCGTATAACTAAATGGGTTGTTTTACAAGGAGAAAATTCACATATTACTATCTCATATAGTCTGCTGATAAACCTTTACTCTGGTCACTCTCCATATAACTTCTTCTTTCACTTGCAGGATGATGGTGTGTAGGTTGCATGTTGTAAGCTGTCCACAATTTGGTAACGGCTATAAAAAGCCAATCGTTATTGTGCCATGGACAGTATTGCTGTTTTCCGAGACAAAGTGTTGAGAAATTGTTTCCTACAAACTCGGTAGGTATGTGTTACTTCATTAAACAGAAGTGCAATCTGTACATTACTCGCCACAAAAATGTCAATAAATTACACAAAAATATTTATAAAGAAAAAACACTTTATTGTGTAGAATACATAAAAATTTTAGCGCTTGTAAAAAATATCTACATGAAAAACATAAAGTGCTCCTACTGTTAAGAATTCATGAAGCTGAACCCCATGCATTAAAAAAAAGCGTATTTATAAAAAAAATCTCAGAGCTATTAATCCTGTAATACCATCTATTCGCCACAATGACGTATTTCCTGAACCAATTAATTTTTGAATGAATCAACATTTTGACGTGGAAAGAAAAAAGCCTAGCAACATTTGATTTTGCCCCCATTTGCACAGAACCATTGAACATGCAGTTTCATAGGACAAATAGCTCTGTGAATTTTTCATAAATATACCCTTAAATGTCTTTCAAAAATAATTAGTATACATGTATGGACAAGACTCAAGTTTAGTCTCTTGTAATTGCCTATCAGCCAATCATGTTTCCTGCTTTTACATGTGATGACAAGGAACATGCTGACTGGAGAAGAGAGCCGTGGGATAACCTTGTCAATCTATTGCTGCTCCTTCGCTGTCCAATCCCATGCTGATGGTGAGTTGGCGATCAGGTGGAGATGTTTTAATTCAAACTGGATGAACATATTTACAAAATGCTTTGGCAGGTAAGCCAGTTCCAATAGATATAGTTACCCTGTGTAGTTAGCTGTTTGTCTGGAGTTTAGCTTTTACAGGTGTTGTAACCTGTCATAGTTCAGGTTCCCATCCAGTGCCGGAAACTGGCAGTGCCCAACTTCTGGAAGCTGGTACTCTCTTTTTTCATCAGCTCAGTGGCTTCCAAATTGTGTAGATGGGCTTTAATTACATTTTGCAATCAAAACATAGTAACCTTTCTGTCCAGTTTTTGTGTATTTTTTAAGTTATGTCTCCTAAATTAGCATTTACTTGTCTTTCCATGCCTGTCATTCAGTGCACTCATTGCAGATTTTGGTATCTCTGTCTACCTTGTTATACATACAATAGCAGGAGGTCAGACAAAAGGCGGTGGGGGGGGGGGGGGAATAAATAAGTACTAGAGCCTATCAGTGGAGACAGAAGCCAATCAATAGGATAAACAGATATTATAAGGACATATGGGGGTTATTTACTAAAGGCAAATCCACTTTGCACTACAAGTGCAAACTACAAGTGTAAAGTGCACTTGAAATTGCAGTGAAAGTGCACTTGGAAGTGCAGTCGCTGTAAATCTGAGGGGTAGATCTGAAATGAGGGGAAGCTCTGCTGATTTATCATTCAATCATGTGCAAGCTAAAATGCTGTTTTTATCTTCCTTGCATGTCCCCCTCGGATCTACAGCGACTGCACTTCCAAGTGCACTTTCAGTGCAATTTCAAGTGCACTTTGCACTTGTAGTTTGCACTTGTAGTGCAAAATTGATTTCTCTTTCGTAAATAACCCCCATAGTGTACTATAATATTACAAAATACATTTATAAAAAACATAAAGCATATCAATATAAATTTGTTTTAAATTAACAAAATATACACCTGTACAATAATATGTACAGTAGTCACCTCATGTTCAATAGCTAAACTCCCCTTAATGACCAGAGCTTTTTATAGATTTTGAAAATAAGTCAGACAAATGCTTTTGTGTCTTGGGATAGATGTTTCTTTTCTTTGGATCTTCCACATGTTAAAACTAGAAATCAGAAGATTAGAATAACTAAAGGCAAAACTTTATTTTTTTAGTTTTGGACAGAGTGTAGAGAGATTAGAACACCTGTCAGTTTTTATTGCTGTCTGTGTCCCAATAGTGTGTACGGGTCATTAACCACTTCAGCCCCGGACTTTTTCGTGACTGCGACATTATGGCAGACACATCGGACACGTTTGACACATTTTTGGGACTATTGTCATTTTCACAGCGATCAGTGCTATAAAAATGCACTGATTACTGTGAAAATGACACTGGCAGTGAAGGGGTTAACCACTAGGTGGCGCTGTAGGGGTAAAGTGTTCCCTGCATAGTGTTTCTTACTGTTGGGGGGTGGGCTCTGTGTCACATGACACCGATCTCCGCTCCGAGTACACGGTGCCGAGATCAGAAGCATTTGTCACTAGTCAGAGCGGGGAGATGCTTGTTTACACAAGCATCTCCCTGCTCTATACCTCCGTGAGACAATCGAGTCCGCGGGACCCGTGGTCCAACTCACAGGGATTGCGGCAGGGTCGCGAGCGCTCCGGCGGCAGCGCGCGAGCGACCACACGGACAGGCACTTAAAGGGGATGTACAGGTACGTTGATGTGCCTGTCCGTGCCATTCTGCCAATGTATATGTACAGGAGGCGGTCGGCAAGTGGTTAAAGTGATTCACCTTCTCTATTTGTCTTCTTTACCATTATCATTGACGCAGATGTCCTTAAAGTGATATTAAAGTCTTGTTTTTTTATTTTTTTTTAAATAACTTACCTTCTCTGTGTAATGGCACAGATCCTCCTTTTCTCTGGTTCCTTTGCCAGAGCTCCTGGACCCTCCCTCCTGCCGAGTGCCCCCAGAGCATGTAGCTTATTATGGGGCCAATGGCACCCACTGCTGTGTCAGCCAATGAGGAGGCAGAGTCCTGTACAGCCAAGGCTCTTGTGCAATATGGTTGGATCGAAATGGGGCTCAGGTAAGTATTACAGGGCTGAGGGGCGCTGCTGCACAAAGAGGGATTTTTATCTTAATGCATAGAATACATTAAGATAAAAAACCTTCTACCTTTAGAACCACTTTAACCTCCCTGGCGGTATTCCCGAGTCTGGCTCGGGGTAAGGTTTCAGTACCATTAGCGGTAACCCCGAGCCAGACTCGGGCTGCATCGCAGGATACAGGGAGAGTTACTTACCTTGTTCCCTGGATCCTGCGATGTCTCCCCGCTGTGTCTCCTCGCTCGATTCACACAGTGCCCGAGTGCCGCCGAGCTCCGTTCCCTGCGAACTTTGCTGAGTTAGCTAAAATGTGTAATCTTATTGATTACAGTACTGTATAAAAAAATACACATCCCCTTTGTCCCTAGTGGTCTGTCCAGTGTCCTGCATGCACTTTTATATTATAAATACAGTTTTTTTCGGCCTGGAAACTGGAGATTGTCCATAGCAACCAAAAAGTGTCCCTTTATGTTGAAAGTGGTTTTAGACCAGCTAGAAAACAGTGATAATAAATTAGAATCGCTTGCAGAATTGAGCGATAGCGATTTGTGGGGAAATTCGTCATCAAACATTAAATCTAATGAGAGCGACAATTCTGCAACTGAGCAAATTTCAGTGTTTTTGATTTGATTACATTATTGAATATTTTTTTATTATTATTATATTATTATTTGTTATAATTATTTATAGTTATTTATTATATTATAATTTATGATTTTGTGTTTCAAACTTTATCATACCCGGGATGTCTACTTGACTCTTGTTTGGACAGATTTAAGTGAGTTATTCCTAAGAATTACAGGCCTACAATATAAAACGCCAAATTTCCATGCAAAATAATTGTACCGCTTTCAGCACCTAAAATCTGAAATAATTGTACTGCCAGGGAGGTTAAAGTGGTTGTTATCCTCCATGCATCAGTCCTCAAATACATGCACAATTGTATAGTTAGTTCTGTAAAAATCCAAAGCGCTGTATTTTTACCTCTGTATTTTCATCTCTAACCCTGTCACAGCTTTGAAAATCTCTGGTCCATGGGCATGTCAATGGGTCACAGCTTGTGGGGCGGAGTCATGGCATCACTGGCCCCACCTCCCTGCTGAACACTCACACATTAGTGCCAGGTAAGTAGCACACACAGTGCTGGAAGGGTGAGCGCACATCACTCCCTGCTGGGAGGTGGGGTGTACAGATGGGAAGTGGGGCCAGTGATGTCATAACTCCGCCACCCACAGACCGGAGATTTTCAGAGAGCTGTGACAGGTGCAGAGGTTAAAATACTGAGGTAAAAATACAACCCTTTCGATTTTTACAAAATAAACTAAAATGGTGCATTTCTTTGGGAAACTGATGCATATGAGGTTTACAACCACTTTTACTCAGGCTGGAGCAGCAGTAGACACACACTCCTCACTCAGGTTCGTGCATGAGTCTCCTCTGCATGTCTGTCAATCAAAGGAGAGGGGACGTGACGACACTTTTTTTGCATGTGTCAGATTTTCTCAGTAGCAAAGCGGAGAGGATTACAGGTGACAGGCTGCTTGTATCCCTGCCAGACTGTGTGCAAATGAGTTGTGCTGCTTTGCTGAGTTAGCTAAAATGTTCAGTTTACTTTTAGTTATCTGGGTTTACAACCACTTTAAATGCAAAGAGACCTTAAAGTGTATTTTAACCCAAAAGTAAAAATATAATATATTGCAGCTTACCAGTCCTTAGATTGGGTGGCTGTATTGGTTTTCTATTTTAGGCTGTTTCCCTTTATTATCACCTGGTGATCCAGCCAGTAAGTCTATTATTTTATATCTTTCTTTAACAGACCAAGCTGTCCGGCAAAAGTCCCTCCCACCATCCACTACATTCATTGACAATGCTCAGGCCTGGAAATTGGGCACATTGAATTGTGGGTCATAGAGGGGTGTGTGAAGTGGTCCCCATACCTATAAGCATAGCTCCCAACTGTCCCTGATTTGGAGTAATGTCCCTCTTTCCTTCTCATTTGTCCCTCATTTTGGTCTGATCTATATAGTTGTATATAAAATGCACTTGTTATCTTTCAAAACGTGTTTTTCAGTGCTAAACCTTTCCTCCAAATTCTAAATTGCTGCATTTGTCAATTTTTAAAGCCAATTTAAAGGAATATTAGTGGTAAAAAAAAAGGACTTGTGGATTTAAGTAAGCCTTTTTTTGGTTATGTCCCTTTTAAGGGGTGTGGCGGGGCGGCGTGTCCTATGGCTACATACGTTTGCTAGTAGGTGTCCCTCATTCCCATTTCAAAATGTTGGGAGGTATGCCTATAAGTACTAGGTTCCTCACTGAGGCAAAATAAGCAAATCTAGCAGCTGGTGAGTCTTGGCAGAATAAAAGCAGCCACTCATATTAGGGTAGGTGTTGTTCAGCCTAAGCTAAATCTTCCTGGCTATAAAGACTTTAGTATGTCATCTGGTGATCTACTATTTAAATGTATTTTTGCTAGTGTTCATTATATTGACTGTCAAGATGAATACATGATCAGGAAACATCTTAACCGCTTGCCAACCGCCGCAAGAGGATTTACGTTGACAGAATGGCATGGCTGCGCAAATGGGTGTATATATATATACGTCCCCTTTAATTTGCCAGCCGCGTGGTTGCGCGCGCCGCCGCCGGCATGCTCGCGACCCTGACGCGAGCTCCGTGACCGTGCCCCGCAGACCCGATGTCCGCCGGTGTCCCGCGATCGGATCACGGAGCTGAAGAACGAGGAGATGTTAGTATAAACACAACATCTCCCCGTTCTGCCTAGTGACATGTCACTGATCGTCTGTTCCCTGTCATCGGGAACAGTGATCAGTGATGTGTCACGGCAAGCCACGCCCCTAAGCACTGATTGCTGTAAAAATTACCATGGTCCCAAAATTACCATGGTCCCAAAATGGTGTCAAAAGTGTCCCATGTGTCCGCCATAATGTCGCAGTCACGATAAAAATCACTGATCGCCACCATTACTAGTAAAAAAAAAAATATTAATAAAAATGCCATAAAACAGTCCCCTATTTTGTAGACGCTATAACTTTTGCGCAAACCAATCAATAAACGCTTATTGCATTTTTGTTTTTACCAAAAATATGTAGAAGAATACGTATCGGCCTAAACTGGGGAAAAAAAAAAATTATATATTTTTTGGGGATATTTATTATAGCAAAAAGTAAAAAATTGCATTTTTTTCAAAATTGTCGCTCTATTTTTGTTTATAGCGCGAAAAATTAAAAACCGCAGAGGTGATCAAATACCAAAAGAAAGCTCTATTTGTGAGAAAAAAAGGACGTAAATTTTGTTTGGGAGCCACGTCGCACGACTGCGCAATTGTCAGTTAAAGCGATGCAGTGCCGAATCGCAAAAAGTGGCCTGGTCTTTGGCCAGCCAAATGGTCCAGGGCTGAAGTGGTTAACAAAGCTGGTCATGAAGAGCTGTGGAAGGAGATACATCAAAGGAGATACACAATACAGGTGTTTATGTGATCTCGGGCACATGGTTTTAGGGATCACACGAACATACAATCAGTGGACATAAATCTGATAACGCACAAAGGGCTTACACATAAACAAGCCTCTGTCTAACTTAAAGGTGCTCCAGTAGTTACTAATTTATAATAGGCACCTCTCCGAGACATCAGCTCTTCATGATTCCCCTTTTCTATAATGACGCCTTGGGACATTACCGCTATGATGTCACTGTTTTGAATAGTGGTCAAGCGGTGTGCAATAGCAATGCAGGTCCGGCCTTGCCTAGCTTCATCAAGCGCTTCCTGCACAGTCTAAAGGAAAAAAAAATCCATGTTATAAAATTGATCAAAACATCTCAAAAGAATTTCTACTTATAAATAACATTCACTGGCTTTCAACGCCAATTTTTTAAGATATAACCTAAACATATATTCTGGATACTTCTTTTCAAAAAAGTCTTTTTATTGTAGCAGGGTCTTCAAGGTTAGTGGGATACACCTGGGGGTAGAGAGACCCAGGTGTGTAATTATGTCAGGGATTAGACCCCTTTTTGTTATTCGTGGAGGATTGGGTGGTGCAATATTCTCCTTGGCCTGTGGGTGGCGACGTACCTACAGGCTCGAGGTAGAATCACTACCACAGTGTTACCCTTTTTTTTTGTCCCTTCCTGGAGATGGTACGGCTGGGGCGGGGAACCCGCCGTGGTGTCGATGGGAGGAGATAAAAGGGGGAGACGCCCTCGCCACGAGGTCTTTTGGGGGGATCATCTCTTCACGCACCCAGGCACCTTCGGCCTGGGTGCGGGCGGTTCAAGGTTCCGGCCTAGGCGCCCTAGGCCTGGCCGGAATGAAGATGGAGTCCATCCCAGGCACCTTCAGCCTGGGGTGAGGTACTATTGAGGAGGCCTGGGACCCGGTGACTCCGACTGGGTCCCGCGAGGGTGAAGTTGCTCCAGGGCACCCCTTGCGAGGGGACCCGCATCTGAGGTGAGGAGGCTGGGGAGGTCACCCGTCCGAAGACCCGGTGCAGTGTCAACCCGGTGACGGATGGGCCTTCGGTAACTCCCTTGGAGGACATCTTCCCCTGATAGGGGCTACAGCGCAGCGGAGGAGCTTTCATCAAGACTCCTGCAACCCCTGGTCATAGCACAGGGAGTGTAGGGACTAGGAACCTGTACAGTGCCTCGACCTGCTTCCCCATCGTATCATGCCGTTGCATTTGACTGTATGTGGAGATACGCAATAAACCTGAGTTTGGACTTTGATGGGTGTATGGACTCCGTTGATGGGAACAAAGGGAGATTCTGGCACGGAAGGACTGACCCTCATAACCAGCACACATTTGGCCCGAGGAAAAGATTGGTACTGGCCTTCACATCACCCACAGCCATGGGGAGGACATGGGCCGTGGCGCACCTCACTCTGTCGCTCGACATACCCCTAGCTAAAGAGGACGGGGTGAGGCCGCTACACGTGGGGGCTCGTGAGTCTGGGATGAAATGTGTGTTGACCCTGAGGTTTGGAACGGCTGTGTTTGAACTTTGCTGCCCGGAGGAGGTCCGAGCAGGTCGGCCATGTGATTGGCCAAAGTGCGTCCCTGTGCTCGAAGTCGTGGAAATTTCTCTGAAAAACCGGGAGAGGCCCATGCAGAAAGAGCGGGAAGAGGGAGGAGTCCAGCCGTGTGACGAACTACATGTGGGGACTTTTGCTGCACTGCGCCACGAGGCACCCCATGACTGCGCAATTCGTGGGAGGAGACTGAAGGAAGCCCGCGAAAACGTGCAAGTCGTGGGAGGAGTCTGGCCACGTGTGGAGATACACGTGGAGACTCCGGCGCAAGGTCAGCGCGTGATGGAGCAGCAAGTGGTCGGAGTGAACTCAGGCTCCCCGTGGATGCCGGTACCTTATCCTTTCAAGATGACTGCATTTGCTGCGCCCATTACAGACACGGGGATAAGGCTCAGGCCCCGAGGACAGTTGGCTCTGTATTCATGCAGAGACACGGAGGCCCTCGGTGTGATCTGTCCCGGATGCTCGGGACTGGTGGTCCAACTAAAGCCATTCGGGCGATGTGAGGCATGCAAGGAGTTCCTTTTTGAGGTTGAACCATACACGGAAAGGCCCCGGGCCCTACGCCTCAACTGCATCACAGGAACCGCCACTCCGGAGGGAGAGATCAAAGCCTTTGCGGAGTTTCCCGTGCGCGCTGACCAGGGCGAAGTGACTGCCCAACCAGAGACTGAGAGAGAAAAATCCGAGGACACTGCTTCGGTCACTACAGACTCCCTGCTCCCACCTCCGAAGAGGAAAGTCGGCCTGGTACAGGCATCCTATGGTCGTGGTCGAGCTTCACCCTGCCGCTTGCCTGGCCTGGATGGCGCCGGTAGAGAAGAGAGTCCCGGACATCCCAGTTCTTCAGAAGGTCCAGGTGAGCCAGGGGCTGGGACTGTGGTGTTGGTTGGAGGTGTCGGGGGTCCACAGTCGGTGGAGCCCGCAAGGGAGGGTAGCCTTCCGTCTACTAGAGACTACCTTCCCGCTGAGATGTATGACACCTCCAACCTAGAGTCATTGTCAGACTGTGGGGATGACGGAGAGATAGACGAACTGTTTCACCGGAAGGGCTGGGACAGACGCCCACTACCTGTGCTGAGTAAACCGCAGGATCCCCCCATGTCCATAGAAGACAGTACGCTCCGGGTGAAGGCCCCGGAGTTCCCAAGGAAATCTAGTCCTCCGACCAACTTTCCTCATTCAACTACATCACCCGCTCTGATGGTGGGGATGCAGCGTGCTTCATTGCGGGCACCAAAGACAAAGCAACCCAAGATGGTGAAGGTACCTCGGCACCCGGAGGCCATCGTGCAGCCAGGAGAAGGTGAGCGAGATGTGATGCCGCCTCTAGCCAGGTTGCAGAGACTTTTCTCCCAGAGAGTCACCCGTGAATATGGGTGGGAGTACCCCTACTTACCTCGGGACTTATTGTATGAAGTCGAGGTCATGCGACCAAGGTGGTATGACGAGTTTGTATGGGAAAAGCTTAAAGTACCCCATGCCAGGCGATACCTGTCATGTTCGCCGCCTGTGTCTAAAAAGTTCAAGGACTGCAGAGCTGATTGGAGACTTGGGCGCCATATTCATGCCGATAAGGTGCTCATCTGCAGGAAAGAAGGAGAGGATGTCGAATATTCGGTGGAAGTGTTTGACGGGCACCTGAAGCCCCTGTTTCTGCCGGATCCAAGGTTCTACTTATAGGAGAAGTGAGCTCCTATCTTGTTGCTGTTGAAACTTTCTGGAAGAGACATTCCCAGACGCCTAGAACTGTGCCCTACTTTTGTTTTGATTTGGGCTTTTCTTTTCCTCACTGGAGACTTGGGAGCTGTTGTTTTTTTTCTCCCTTTTCTTCATGTGCCAAAGGCAGAGACTTTTGGGGTAGAGTCAGAGTAGGAAAGCTGGAAGAATGAAGATCTCACCAAGTGTCATTACCGCAGCGCTGTCACCAGGTGGCAGTGTTGTGCAACGGTTGTTTGAAATGTTACACATGCATTACTTACTTATTGGAGTGAGTGGGTCTCTCGGCTGACGGACCCACTCATGCCAAGTTAACACAGAGTGTTAGGATGTGTTTTTTTTTTTGTTTCCCTTCTGCAGGAGATTCGTCGGTCAAGACTACTGAGTATGGGGTGGTTCTTAGACAGTGACGGGAGGGATTGTATATGTGTACATGACAGATGTTTTATACAAAAAAAAAAGTTTTAATGTTTTATAGTTCCCTTTCCCTGGAGCAGGTCTTGGCACACACAGTATCCAAAATTTGAGGGATAGCCTCTGGGGCCCACTTCATGTCACCATTCCTTGGGAGACATGGGTGTGCACCTGACGCTGTGGACCAGCATCAAATCACAAGGGGGAGTGTGTAGCGGGGTCTTCAAGGTTAGTGGGATACACCTGGGGGTAGAGAGACCCAGGTGTGTAATTATGTCAGGGATTAGACCCCTTTTTGTTATTCGTGGAGGATTGGGTGGTGCAATATTCTCCTTGGCCTGTGGGTGGCGACATACCTACAGGCTCGAGGTAGAATCACTACCACAGTGTTACCCTTTTTTTTTGTCCCTTCCTGGAGATGGTACGGCTGGGACGGGAAACCCGCCGTGGTGTCGATGGGAGGAGATAAAAGGGGGAGACGCCCTCGCCACGAGGTCTTTTGGGGGGATCATCTCTTCACGCACCCAGGCACCTTCGGCCTGGGTGCGGGCGGTTCAAGGTTTTGGCCTAGGAGCCCTAGGCCTGGCCGGAATGAAGATGGAGTCCATCCCAGGCACCTTCAGCCTGGGGTGAGGTACTATTGAGGAGGCCTGGGACCCGGTGACTCCGACTGGGTCCCGCGAGGGTGAAGTTGCTCCAGGGCGCCCCTTGCGAGGGGACCCGCATCTGAGGTGAGGAGGCTGGGGAGGTCACCCGTCCGAAGACCCGGTGCAGTGTCAACCCGGTGACGGATGGGCCTTCGGTAACTCCCTTGGAGGACATCTTCCCCTGATAGGGGCTACAGCGCAGCGGAGGAGCTTTCATCAAGACTCCTGCAACCCCTGGTCATAGCACAGGGTGTGTAGGGACTAGGAACCTGTACAGTGCCTCGACCTGCTTCCCCATCGTATCATGCCGTTGCATTTGACTGTATGTGGAGATACGCAATAAACCTGAGTTTGGACTTTGATGGGTGTATGGACTCCGTTGATGGGAACAAAGGGAGATTCTGGCACGGAAGGACTGACCCTCATAACCAGCACACATTTGGCCCGAGGAAAAGATTGGTACTGGCCTTCACCTCACCCACAGCCATGGGGAGGACATGGGCCGTGGCGCACCTCACTCTGTCGCTCGACATACCCCTAGCTAAAGAGGACGGGGTGAGGCCGCTACATTATCATCTAATGAAAAAAGTAAAATTTGATTATGGTAAACTAAAGGTTTGGGTAAAGTAATCACGTTTCCAAAAACGCACACCGTTTTCTTTTTAACAAGCCACCACTATACTACTGAGAAATAAAAAAAAGGCATAATGCATGTTTTGCAGGAGAATTCTACAGCATATACACTATAGTGTCTAAAGGTCAAAAGTATTGAGACGTCTGCATTTATATGAACTTTAAAGGTGGCGTAAACTCCCATCTCTGACTTGTACCTATTGGCAAGCCTATAAGAAGGCTTACCTATAAATACTGTAAATATCTCCTAAACGTGCACCGTTTTAGGAGATATTTACTGTATATGCAGCCGATGACATCATCGGCACATGCGCTCTGAAGGAACGGCCACCTGGGCCGTTCCTTCACAATCCTGTGCTGTAATGGGCGGAAGTGACGTCATTGTGTCTATGGGTATGTTTAACCATTCTCCCAGAAGCGCATTTGTGAGGTCAGGCACTGATTTTGGATGGCAAGGCCTGGCTCGATGTCTCCACTCTAATTCATCCCAAATGTGTTCTATCGGGATGAAGTCAGGACCTTGCCTTGTGCACTGGTCCAAATCATTTGGTGGAGGGGGGATTATGCCATTAAAGTTCATGTGTGTGTAAAGGCAGGCGTCCCAATACTTTTGACAATATAGTGTAAGTCCTTATACTTATGCTGAAATTAAAGATATTTGACAGTAATATCACTTTTCTGTACAGCTGGAATGATAGTTTTGCCTTCTATTCTAATATTCTACTGAAACCTCTATATAACGAATCCATGAATATTATTAAAAACCCTTTTTACATAATCCAGTTAATAAAAAAAAGAAAAGAAAAATGATGGATACAGTAGACCTTTGAAGTTAAAGGGGTTGTAAAGCTTCATGTTTTTTCACCTTAATGCATCCTATGCATTAAGGTGAAAAAACACCTTGCAGTGTCCGGCCCCCCACCCCCCCCCCCCTGTTTTACTTACCTGAGCCCCGAATTTCCTTGGGCACGTCCCCGCCGTCCTTCTCTCCTTGGAGTCCCGGCTTTGATTGGATAGATTGATAGCAGCACAGCCATTGGCTCCCGCTGCTGTCAATCAAATCCAATGATGCGGGCGCCGGGGGCGGGCCTGAGTCATACACTGTATTTGACACAGGAGCGCGCCCACAAGGTAACCCCCTCGGGAGAGAGCTTCCCAGAGGGGGTTATCTAATGAGGGGAGGAGCCGCGTGGGACACCAGAACAGGAGGATCGGGGCCACTCTATGCAAAACTAACTGCACAGTGGAGGTAAGTATGACATGTTTGTTATTTAAAAAAAAAAAAAACGGAACCTTTCCTGTCACTTTATACTCCAGGCAGATATATCTAAATCTGTATTTATATTATCTCCTTGTAGTACCCTACTTACTAAGTAGGAGATGAACAGGGATGGACAGCCCAGCTGTCACTCTACTACTGGGAGCATCCTGATTTGAGAACGGAGTGAGCAGAAGGATGGCCTGAAAAGGTTTATAAATGTAGCAATACTCTTTAATTATCCACTTAGCAAGCTGGGGGAGGCAGGTCAGTGGAGAGATGTATTAATTACAGTAGGAACTGGCAATACACAATTACAGTAGCACAATAAAACACTGTATATGTTTGGTTTTGTAGACACATTATATGCAGTGTGATGTAAATTCAAAAAATGAAGTCTTATTTTTATATGAAAGAAACACAATAGTACATTAACCATATATATAGTCTACCAGATTTATACTTAAAATATTCTGTAATTTCTTTCTACTACATTTTAGTTTACAAACCTTTTCACTTTCTGTGTCTAAGGCTGATGTAGCTTCATCCAGCAGTAATATTTTAGGATCCCTGACTATTGCCCTGGCTATTGCAATCCGCTGCTTCTGCCCACGGGAGAGCTGGGATCCCTGGATTCCCACATTCGTTTCATATTTCTAAGATAAAAAGACAATAGTTAGTCAAGTAAAAATCTTAACACTGTGGTGTTAAACTGACCATCAAAAAAATCCTGATGAAAGGAACAGTTATGCCAAAATAAAACTAATGGCTAAGGTATTGCAAGTTAGTTTACTACATATACAATGAGAATAACGTATTTTTGTTATCATTTAAAGTGGTTGTAAACCTCAGACATTAAATATGAACAAAGCATATCTTTCTATTCTGTGTAGTTGCCTCTATCCAAAACACTTAGTGTGATTTACTGTATCTCTGTTGCTTCTTTCCTCTGTTATCTGTCACTTCTGACAGGTTTTCCTGACACCAAGAGATAGAAAGGTAATGGGGAGGAGAGCTCCAGCACACAGCCTGTGAATGGCAGCCACAGCTCTGTTCTCCGCACACTGTGAGGAGGGGAGTGTGTCCCTTCCCTCCATTCTGGGCTTGTTAAAATACGGTTTACCCGTTTAAGGTTTTTCTTATAACCTTCTTGATGTATTCATCTGAGACAAAATTTGTGAATCAGCTTGAAATCAAACCGTGTGTTTTATTATACACACTAAAAAGGAATTAATACAGTTACAGTATATTAATCCAATAGCTTCATAAAGGTTTCAAAATAATGTTCAAGTATAAAAGAAAGTTCAGTATCTGAGATGCCTCATGCTTGCTTATCCTCAAAAGATGGCCTTAAAATGGCCGATTAACCCTGTGTATGCTGAATATTCTGTGGTCTGTAGGATAGATGTTTCAAGATGCCAGGCTGGAGTCAAAAGAGAGCTCTCCTTCCTGCTCACTCAGCTTTTAAAACAGTTCTCTTTCTTTGTCTTGCTTCGCGCTCAAAAAGTAACCACTCCCACATCACTCCTTCAATATTACCTCCCTCACTACCCACGATGGAGGGGGTCAAGTGTAGAAATATGAGGACACAATTTCTATAGGAAGTCTCTGAGCTCCTAATTAGATACAGAGACAGGAAATGGGGGAGGGTCAAGCCAACCTAAACAACTCTATATTTCAAACAAAATATCAGTTACATAGCAGTTTCAACTCAAAGGGAGAATATATTTACAAAAATACGTCAAAAACCTGACAGTTTCTGGAATCCGAAGCTCGAGTTCAAATGTCACATTTGGGATTCATTAAATCATAAGTCCAACCATTCATCCAGTTAATTTAGAGGAATTCTTATTCTTAATCAAATGTTTTTCTGGCCAAATTAAATTTTAGATATTAGGAATATAACAGGGCTCAGAGCTGTCCTCACTGAGATCTGCACTGTGAGACTTCAGATCCTTGCCCTCTGCTTTTCAGAACTGAAAGATCCTGTGTAAATTGTAGACTTTGAATGGCTGTAGAGGACAGATGGATACAGATAAATAAGTACAACTTACTTACTGTAGAAGAACTTGTTTCATCTGTGTGTATCGCTTCACTGGTTTTCAACCACTTTAAAGTAGAACCTAGGGTCCTTGTTCAGGTCCCCGTCCCCTGTAAAATATCTACCTCATACAATGTCTAAAAGGTACCTGTAAAGAAATATTTTGTATCCATTCCCCACACCCCACGGCATCTAGGCAAGGCTGATCCCCATCTTGATCCAGCGATGTGCCTGAGAGCCTCGGCTGTCGGGGACGCTCCCTCCTGATTGGCTGAGACACAGCAGTGGTGCCATTGGCTCCCACTACTGTCAAATAAAATCAGTTGGCCAATGAGGAGAGAGAAAGGGTGGGGCCGAACCACAGCTCCATGTCTGAATGGACATACAGAGCTGCGGCTCGGCTCTGGTGTCCCCATAATTAGCTGCTTGCTGTGTGGGCACTCAACAGGAGGCAGGGGCCAGGAGAGCTGGTGAGGGACCCGAAAAGAGAAGGATAGGGGCTGCTCTGTGCAAAGCCACTGCAACAGAGCAGGTAAGAATTACGTGTTTAATATTTTTAAAGAAAAAAAACCCAGAGACTTTATTATCGCTTTAAGACCACCCAAGAGTGATATTTTCTGGAGTGTAAAGTATTTATTCAGTCCATGTTTCATTTGCTGGCACAGTGGCATATGTTTTGATGATGTAGGTGGTTTTGGCACAACCTTCTAGGGCATGCCAAGTATAAAATAAGTGCTCTGTAACAATCTGATCAGTGTTTGGCCAGAGTGTGGTTGGATTGTGCCGGTACAATCTACCATCCTCTCAATCTATAAATCATTTTAGAAAGCTAGTGAGGAGATTATTCCTATTAGTATGTTTATACACCCCCTTTAAGGCTTGTGATATTCATTTGATTTATATTAGGCACACTTACATCTGGCAGTGACAGGACAAAGTCATGTAATTGGGCCTTCTTGGCAGCTGCAATCACCTCCTCCATTGAGATCTCTCGAGAGTTGTCACCGTACTTGATGTTGTCTACAATGCTGCCTTCAAACAGCACTGGCTCCTGGGACACAATGCCAATTTTGCTTCTTAAAAATGATATGTTTACTTTTAAAGTATCATGGCCATCCACAAGCTGAAAATATCAATAACTAGATCAATACAAAGACATTGTGAAGTCATCACACTTATATAGTATATCTGCTTCTTGACCAGACCTTCAATCTTCCAGTATACACTTCATTACAAGCTCCAATATATGTCATTGAATGCAGAGATGTGCAAAGGAAGTCACAGATGGAAGAATGCAAAACTGTTAAATGTTTATTCAAATTAAACTTTAGTCATAAAATTAAGTTCTGCTAGATCTCCTCAGGCTGGCCCTTTTTGCAGGTAAGTGCCTATACTGTCCACCCTGCTCTGCACGTGCTCAGTTGTTCTCCAGTTTTAGGCACGGTTAGGCAATGCCTAGTTTGTAGAGGCTGATCTGCTGACAGCCTTAAAGCGCAAGTAAACCTATAGATTTAACAGTTTTAAAAAAAACTGTTGCATTTCCGTCACATGCCATGAATGTAAGACCCCATACACACCGTGATGCATCGTACACACGATAGGATTTTCTGTCAAAAAAAGTTGGATGTGAGCTTTTGGTCGGATATTCCGACCGTGTGTATGCTCCATCCAACTAGTCATATTTTCAATATTAATGCCAAAAATTCATAATTTCTGCCAGGGTATGCAAACTTTTGAGCACAACTGTACAGTGCCTTGAAAAAGTATTCATACCCCTTGAAATTTTCCAAATTTTGTCATGTTACAACCAAAAATTTATTTTATTGGGATTTTATGTAATAGACCAACAACACAAAGTGGCACATAATTGTGAAGTGGAAGGATAAATGGTTTTCATTTTTTTTTATAAATAAATATGTGAAAAGTGTGGCGTACATTTGTATTCAGCTCCTCTGATTCAATACTTTGTAGAACCCCCTTTCGCTGCAATTACAGCTGCAAGTCTTTTTGGGGGTGACTCTACCAGCTTTGCACATCTAGAGAGTGACATATTTGCCCATTCCAAAATAGCTCAAGTTCTGTCAGATTGGATGGAGAGCGTCTGTGAACAGCAATTTTCAAGTATAAAATTGAAAATGTTTGTATTTCACTGAACCTTAAAAGAAGAGCTAAAATCCACATAGTTGTAACCCCCTAAACAGTAGCTGTATCAGTCACAGATGTTACCATTGATACAGTCCGATCCATAAATATTGGGACATCAACGCAATTCTAATCTTTTTGGCTCTATACACCACCACAATGAATTTGAAATGAAACAAACAAGATGTGCTTTAACTGCAGACTTTCATCTTTAATTTGAGGGTATTTACATCCAAATCAGGTGAACAGTGTAGGAATTACAACAGTTGGTATATGTGCCTCCCACTTTTTAAGGGACCCAAAGTAATGGGACAGATTAACAATCATAAATCAAACTTTCACTTTTTAATACTTAGTTGCAAATCCTTTGCAGTTAATTACAGCCTGAAGTCTGGAATGCATAGACATCACCAGACGCTGGGTTTCATCCCTGGTGATGCTCTGCCAGGCCTCTACTACAACTGTCTTCAGTTCCAGCTTGTTCTTGGGGCATTTTCCCTTCAGTTTTGTCTTCAGCAAGTGAAATGCATGCTCAATCGGATTCAGGTCAGGTGATTGACTTGGCCATTGCATAACATTCAACTTCTTTTCCTTAAAGCGGAGGTTCTGCGGCAAATAATTTTTTTTTTCTTCCTGGTATTGAATAGATTTTTGCATTATAAATAAATACTCACTCGTTTGAGGTTATGAAATATCCCATGTCCGTTTTTGGGTAAAAGAAGAACTTTAAAAATGCGAGCACTTCAGTTCCCATTTTGCTTGTGGGCATGTTGAAGCCCACAAGCAATGATTTCCTGTATGCTGATTGTTGCCATCACAACGGGTGGCGTCATTGAATGTTCACGCCCCGTTGTGATGGAAATCCTAGTACGGCGTTCCGCAAGGACTCCTGGGAAGTGTAACACCAAGCTCCCAAGAGTCATCGCGGCGCCGGGGAATACAGTAGCCACGCCTACTCCCGCGGGAGTCAAGTCCCGGAAGTCAATCGTCAAACGGCAATAATAAGGTATTTACAGACAGAAAAAAATAAAAAACATTTGTCAAGTGAACATGTCGGCAGTGTGCTGAAGGGGATAAGATAAAGTTGTTAATCTGGGTGGAACTCCGCTTTAAAAAACTCTTTGGTTGCTTTCACAGTATGCTTCGGGTCATTGTCCATCTGCACTGTGAAGCGCCGTCCAATGAGTTCTGAAGCATTTGGCTGAATATGAGCAGATAATATTGCCCGAAACACTCCAGAATTCATCCTGCTGCTTTTGTCAGCAGTCACATAATCAATAAATACAAGAGAACCAGTTCCATTGGCAGCCATACATGCCCACACCATGACACTACCACCACCATGCTTCACTGATGAGGTGGTATACTTTGGATCATGAACAGTTCCTTTCCTTCTCCATACTCTTCTCTTCCCATCACTCTGGTACAAGTTTATCTTGGTCTCATCTGTCCATAGGATGTTGTTCCAGAACTGTGAAGGCTTTTTTAGATGTTGTTTGGCAAACTCTAATCTGGCCTTCCTGTTTTTGAGGCTCACCAATGGTTTCCACCTTGTTGTGAACCCTCTGTATTCACTCTGGTGAAGTCTTGTCTTGATTGTCGACTTTGACACACATACACCTACCTCCTCCTGTTCTTCATCTGACCAACTGTTGTGAAGGGTGTTTTCTTCACCAGGGAAAGAGTTCTTCGGTCATCCACCACAGTTGTTTTCCGTGGTCTTCCGGGTCTTTTGGTGTTGCTGAGCTCACCGATGCGTTCTTTCTTTTTAAGGATGTTCCAACCAGTTGATTTGGCCACACCTAATGTTTTTTCTATCTCTCTGATGGGTTTGTTTTGTTTTTTCAGCCTAATGATGGCTTGCTTCACTGATAGTGACAGCTCTTTGGATCTCATATTGGAAGTTGACAGCAACAGATTACAAATGCAAATAGCACACTTGAAATGAACTCTGGACCTTTTATCTGCTCCTTGTAAATGGGATAACGAGGGAATAACACACACCTGGCCATGGAACAGATGAGCAGCCAATTGTCCCATTTCTTTTGGTCCCTAAAAAGTGGGAGGCACTCTACAAACTGTTGTAATTCCTACACCGTTCACCTGATTTGGATGTAAATACCCTCAAATTAAAGCTGAAAGTCTGCAGTTAAAGCACATCTTGTTTGTTTCATTTCAAATCTATTGTGGTGGTGTATAGAGCCAAAAAGATTAGAATTGTGTCGATGTCCCAATATTTATGGACCTGACTGTAAATGTTGCAGAAGGTATCATGAAATCCAGCTGAATTTGGCAGGACCTGGTAATGATTCTCACGCCCATGGACCGCAGTGTACCACCATGGCCCTCTTGACTAACAGATGGTTCCCGGGGAAGCTAGCAAAGGGTCATGTTAAAAACCCTGACTTCTGTTGCTTTTCCTAGACACCTGAGGGTGTCTTCCTGATTTTTCTTTAACCATCCCCTCTTGTTCAACACGTATTATGTTAGACAGAATTAGCCCAAGAAAGGGGAGGTCTTTTATGCAGTTGTTATTGTTATTATACAAGATTTATATTGTGTCAACAGTTTGTGCAGTGCTTTACAAAATAGTTATAAAATATTTTTTTAATGGGAATGCTGCCTTTGTATATGCCAACATAAAAAGTATTCTTAGAATATACTTTAATATTCCAAGTTAGAGCGGTTTCACACTGGGGCGCTGGGTGCGGTGGCGGTATAGCGCCGCTATTTTTAGCGGCGTTATACCGTCGGGATTGCTGAGGTATTCGGCTGCTAGCGGTGCGGTTTTAACCCCCGCTATCGGCCGAAAAAGGGTTAATACCATCCGCAAACCGCGGCTACAGCCGCAGTTTGTGGGCGGTATTACCGCTGTGTCCAATTCATTTCAATGGGAAGGAGCGGTGTAGGAGCGGTAAACACACCGCTCCTCTCATCGCTCCAAAGATGCGGCTAGCAGGACTTTTTTTCACGGGGCTTTCACATTGGAGAAACAGCAGCCGCTGTTTAGGCTCGGTTTGCAGGCGCTATTTTTAGCACAATAGCACCTGAAAACTGCCCCAGTGTGAAAGGGGCCTTATAGTATATAACGCATTACAATAAATAGTGTTAGGCAACCTACAGAATGTAAAGTATGTTGAGTATACCTACCACCTTCCCTTCATCTGGATCATAGAATCTCTCCAATAACTGAACACTTGTGCTTTTTCCACATCCACTGCTCCCTACAAATGCAAGAGTCTGTCCAGATTTTACTCCAACTGAAAGACCCCTCAGGACCATACTGACCGGACGACTGGGGTATGTGAATTTGCAGCCCACAAACTCAATGTCTCCTCGGAAATTGTCCTGTTTGGTGTTGAATAAAATTTAGGTCAATTTTATAATGTTCATAAAAAGTAATTGTCATGATTACTTGCAACATAACATTTCTTTGAAGATACTATGAGTTGAGGCACTATGAATACAACATGAATTTAAAGGATGGCTCACCATCTGACTGTCATGCATAGAGATGGTACATTTTTATACCCCTGGAACTGTGAATACATTGTTGCCTAATCTATAAAGCATCATGCAATACAATTGAATTCATGAATCATGTTTGCTTGGTTTCCTAAATTATGTAATTCTCTGCAAATCATACAAATCCACATTCAGGAGATATTCAGGAAAATTTACAAAAAATATATATTTTTAAAGTATATCTAAAACCAAAACTTTTCTCAAACATCATTCATAATTGTAAATGTATATGTAGGGCTGCAGGGTAAGTAGAGCCACACAAAATCTGTCTTCTACTTTTTTTGTAAATTTTCTGGCAGTTGTTTGACATTTGGCAGTGAATGGGTGAAGGAAGTTGCAGAGAACAGGAAACTGACTGCACAGCCTAGTTTAAGCTGGCAACATTTTGTAAATAAAACAAAATTCCTGCAAAAAAAAAAAAAAAAGAATACCGTCAAAACATAATGTATTCCTAAATACAGCTAGTGGGGGTAACTGAATTGGTCTTAACATCAGTCTTCTGTATTCACATTCAGAGATGGAGCGGTAACCTGCTGCAGTGCACATATACTTACAGTAAACATGTCGACAGGAGGAGAAAGCTCAATAAGTAGAGTGATGACTCCTGCTCCATTACCCTAGGTTCACATCTATGCATTTTGCGTTTTTAAACATGCTTTTTTTATGCACTTTTTAATGCGTTTTGCTTTTTTTTTCTCTTTACCATCACAGTATAGCTGGTTGTTAAGGAGCAGGCCAGGAAGCCGGCTGCCTTGTCCTTAACAACCGATGAGTCATCAGCTGTCAGTGCACTTCCCCTTGCCACAATTTTTTATGTAAAACAAGAATTGCCATTAATAAAATTTTTTTTGAAAAAAACAGCCCTTTGGGTCTGGTATGGATTTTGAGGGGGACCCCATGCCACAATTTTTTAAAACAATGGCGTGGAGCCCCCCCAAAATCTATACCGGACCCTTAACTGAGCATGCAGCCTGGAAGGTCAGGAAAGGAAGGGGACAGGCGAGCGTCACTCTGTCACCCCCCAAAGGACCTTGTCCCCATGTTGATGGGACAAGTGCCTCTTGCCCACAACTCTGGCCAATGTTGAGGGCATGTGGTCTGGTATGGTTCAGGAGGAGGTGGGGCGTTCGCTCATCCCCTATCTTTCCTGACCGAATGAGCCTGGTATAGATTGGGGGGACCATTTTTTTACCAAATTTTTTTATTCCCGGCAATTCTTGTTCCTACATTCATCTGACAGCGGGAAAGCCCGCTGTCAGCTGATGACTCATCGGTTGTTAAGGATTTGGCGGCTGGCTTCCTGGCCCGCTCCTTAATAACCAGCTATACACAGTTTGCTATGTAAATGCAACACCTGCATTTTTGGTGTGGGTCCATTGAAGTCTATTACACACAAAGCGCAATATGCTGCAGGAAGAAAAGTCCCTGACCCTTTCCAAAACGCACCAGCTGAAAAATGCATAGATGTGAACTTGTACCATGGGAAACCATGTTAAATGGACTGTAGTGAGTTTCTACAAATTTCAAAACGCACAAAAAAAAAAAAAACACATAGGTGTGAACCTAAGGTTACTGTCCATTCAGCAGGCTGGGGGGGGGGGGGGGTTGTTTTTGATCAAACCCTGTTTTTGCTGTATAAGTCAAAGATCTGGTTGTGTCACAAAACTAGATTACTGTATAAACTCTTTTGCAGGTTAAACAAAAACAGTGTGTTGCAACTAGGCTTGTGCAATTCGTTTCGTAACGAATTGAAATTCGTCCGAATTTAGCAACTTTCGGACATTCGGAAGCATTCGAATTTCCGAACAAAGCAATTACGAATAAGACCGAATCCGAAATAAATTATACCGCAAATAGCGAATGCCCGAATGTCTTCGGCATAATTCGTTATGAAAAAGTTACGAATGTACGAATCCATACGAAGCACAATAACACTCACTCTGCTCTGCTCTCTGCTTCTCCCACACCGTGCTGAACTCCCTCTCAAAATGGTGTACAGGGGCGGAGGTTATAGCCGCATGTAAAAAACGAAAGTAAAATACGAGATTTCGAATCCATTCGAAGCACAATAACACTCTGCTCTGCTCTCTGCTTCTCCCTCACCGTGCTGAACCCTCTCAAAATGGTGTACAGGGGCGGAGCCTATAGCCGCATGTTAAAAACAAAAGTAAAATACGAGATTTCGAATCGTTACAAATAACCGCAATGTATTTAGAAAAGTACAAATCCATTCGAAGCACATTAGGCATAATAGGCAGCGTCGTTGTGAGAGAGACACGGAAAATTACGAATCAACGAACCCAAAAAAAGTTACAAAAGTAGGAGTTGTGTCCAGAAACAACGAAAAACAACGTACTCTACCGAAAGTACGAACCCAAAAAAAGTTACGAAAGTAGGAGTTGTGTCCAGAATCAACGAAAAACAACGTACTCTACCGAAAGTACGAATTATAAAGCAACAAAAAATTCAACGAAAAATGTCGCTTGCAAAAATACGAATGAGTCCGAACACGAAAAATCCCGTCTAGCAAAATTACGAATGATTACGAATCAACAGGACCGGAAAGAAACGAACCGAAACGGAACGAATTTTTCCGTTGTGCACAAGTCTAGTTGCAACCATAGTTAGATTTCCATCATTGGAGATTGTAGGCACAAAACTTTTGGTGGTCCAAAGCAGCAACTTTCTGCTAAGAACACCTATTTATTACAGAACTTTTATTTTCTTTTTTTGAATAATCTTTATTTTTGTTTTAGTCAGCAACATAAGTGAACAATTCAAAAGTAATGCCCCGTACACACGATCGTTTTTCTTGCCGTTAAAACTGCCATTTTAAAAAATGGCCCTGAAAAATTATCGTGTGTATGCTCCAGAGCATTTTTAACGACGTGAAAAACGGCCATTAAAAATTCCGGACATGCTCTCTTTTTTCACGTCGTTTTTCATGTCGTTTTTATTAACGACGTGAAAAACGATAGTGTGTATGCTTTCACGACGTGAAAAAAAAACGCGCATGCTCAGAAGCAACTATGAGACGGGAGCGCTCGTTTTGGTAAAGCTAATGTTGGAAATGGAGATGGCACATTCGTCACGGTGGAATTAATAGCATTGTTTTAATGCTGCGCATTCCGTTCTTCTTTTGATAATGCTTTAAAATTACCCTCTTTTGATAATGACATTGAGAGTTATGCCAAAATTGTTTCTAAAGTAATTCCAAATTGCTCTAATGATTGTAAAATATTATTTATAAGCCGCACCTCCCTCCTAAATAATACTAATAATAATAAAATAATGTAATTCTCCTTTTTTCTTTAAATTATATTTTACTATTGTGTTTTTTTTTTTGTGGCCTCTTTTTTTTATTTTGGCTTAAATTATTCTTGTGTAAAGTTACCACAATAACCTTCCAAATGTGTCTCATTTGGCCTCAGGGAGGTTTGTGTCCCCTGATAATAACAATAATATAATTTGAGATGTCCCTGCCTGCTCCCTAGCAAGCTCTCTTTTGAAATACAAATCACATAGTCAAGTTTTTTAAGGGCACTAAATTTTTTTTTATTTCAGAACATTAACAAATTAAAGTGGAAGGCAGCACTGGAGAGCCTGCTTGCATTTGTGCATCCCTTTGACCCCACAACAACCATCCAAGATGTCAAAACCTAAATAGAGATTAGATCCCCAAAAAAAAGGAGCCCAATCTTGTCTTGAGCTCCCAGAGGTCAGGAGCCACAGCAGATAAGTCCTATATGTCCCCAGTCTGTGGTACTACAGCAGGCATTATTTTCTCCTCTTCCTTGTAGCCTTCTCTCCAGCCTTCTCTGCAGCCTTGGTTGGTTTCTTCCTTGGAGGCTGGGGATCAGGAGGAGAGGTTGTGGCAGGAGGAGTAGTAGTAGGAGGAGGAGGAGGAGGAGGTGGAGGAGTAGGGACAACCTCCGTTATGTCCGTGTACCTAGTGAGTTCACCCAGCACGCCCTTATTGATGACTTTCAATAGCAGGGTCTCACTGTAAATTTTTTGCCGCAACTCCATTTGCCCTAGTTTGTGGGCGAGGACTGCGGCAAATCCCTCATCAACAGAGGGTGCCTCTCTGAGGGCCGCTGTTGCCTCTCTGAGGAAGGCCCTGGTTTCCTCCTCCACCTGCCTACCTCTCCTTGGCCCTCGTGGTTTAACTACCAGGGGAGGCATCTGGGCTCTTGTGCTGAGCCAAGCCTCCTCCTGGGTGCCACTGGGCCCAGCCTCCTCCTGGGTGCCACTGGGCCCTGCCTCCTCCTGATCCCCAACATCACCCTCTTCCTGGCTCTGCTCTGGCTGTAAAAAAAGAAAGGGACATTATTTATTTTGCCACATCATCATTCACAGACATTGTTCACCTCTAGACATTGTTGAAATCAATGCCAAAAGTTATGTCATTTCCATTGATTCCGCATCCTGGTTTTGTTGTCTTGTGCACATAAAATTAGGCCACTACTGTATCTTGCTCTTCACAAACTTTATTGGTAGAAGTGTACATACCTTTAACAATACTAACATCTATTTAAATTCTACATTTTTGTAAGATATAAATATAGATATCAATACTTTACCTGGCTCCATATCTCCAAATCTGCCTCCTCAAGGCCCTGATCTTGATCCTCAGAGGAAGCCAGAGCAGGGTTGACAGGAAGGCTGGAGGACTGGCTGCAGGGAAGGCTGGAGGGTTGGGTACAAGGAAGGCTGGATTGACCTCTGGGGGGAAGGGTGGAGAGAGATTCCCGCACTTCCAGCTGGTCATCCAGAAAAGCAAGCTTACTGTAGTACCACAGACTGGGTTTATAAACCTTATCTGCTGGTGCACCTGACCTCTGGGACCTCAGGACCATAGTCCTCTGGGTCCTGTATGTCCCTCTGATGGTCGCAATTTTGGTTTTGACATCTTGGAGAGTTGTTGTGGGTATCTTTGTTTGCACAAATGCAAGCAGGCTCTCCAGTGCTGCTTTCCTGGCGTCTTTATTTTTATTAGCGCCACTTTTTGTTTGCCATAATATAGGGAGCTCTTGCCATTTGTCGATGAACTCCCCCATGAAGTCTGGGTTTTTAAAAGTATTCATGATATCTGTAAAAGCGAGAAACCAAAAAAAATATATATTTCAGGCAACATTCCTCAACTGTGCATTGTCTACATATTTTGAGCACACAAATCTCCTCGTCTGATGAACCTCAAAAAGTAAATTTGTTAGGTACCTTCGTCACGACGTTCGTTGCTAACTCCCTCTCCCGACAAATGAACGTATTTCCCAGACATGGATCTTCACTTGATATACACAGCGCATGCGTGAAACTCTGCATGCTTTCCCCGCCCCTGACGTTCGATATTGTACTTTCCCCTTCTCGCTCGTAGTGCTGAACAAAACATGGCGGAGACACAGGTGGCTGAGATTACCTCTACAGAGGATGAAATTCCAGAGGAGCCCAAATCAAGACCCAGGAGATATAAGGCATCCAACATGTCATTCGAGGAAATGGTGGAGATGGTCGCCATTTTAAAGAAGGAGGATTATGATGCCAAGCATGGTCCGTATAAAAGGCCTAATCTGGTCAAGTCCAGAATTATGGGCAAAGTGGTCAAAAGTCTTCACAAAAAATTTGGGGTGTGCAGAACGAAGGAACAGCTCAGAAAACGATGGTCAGATCTGAAGTTGCGGGAGGCCGATCAATATAAAAGAATCAAGAAAGTTATAGTAAAAAGTAAGTAATTTTTTTTTAGTTTCCATGGTACATATTATTTTCTTGTATTCTGTCGTGTATTTTTAACTTTCATATAGTACACTGAAAGATACCATCTTTTTTAGGTTCGTCCGCATAGTAAACGGACGTATTAAACCTCTTTCTCCGTACAGTTCCTCAAACGATGTTTTACGATCATCCAGTGTGAACACCCATGTATTTTGGTTTATTTGGGGGAGTAAATTTGGGCCTCACTTATTTTTTGGGTGCTAATCCAAAGGACATTTGTTCGTTAGAAAAAACGATATGCATGGTAATGTTAAGGGAGTGAATGCTCAGAAGCTGATGAAACATCTGAACGCAGTAGTACAAGTGTGGGCCTAAAGCCAAAAAGCTTGAGGGTGTCACACACAGGTGATCCTGTGTAGATACTTTGGGGTGTTACAATGTGTCAAATTTGTGTTCAAAATGTATATGCTCTGGTTTTGGCTATGTATCCAATCATTTGTCCCGGTTGGCACAGGGGGTAAAATTTAAAATGGAGCATGCTTCAAAAGAATGATTACAAAGTATTTTTTCATGTTTCTTATTTTAGCAAAATTGAGTCGCTACTAATGAAACTATTCCTTTTATTTCAATCTCCCTAGGGATTCGAAAAGCTACCTCAGATGAGACGATAATTGCAACACCTACAACAATACCCCCAGAACCCCAGGATGGAGAGGAATGTGATGTTGTGGAAGTGGAAAGTGGCACCACCACAGGTCAGAGAGAAACCAGACACATGCATGTTAAATAGATGTAGGCCTACATATTCTATCCTACATATTTCTTTTTACATTTAGGTACAGTTCTGGCCGAAGACCCCAATAAGTTGACACATCACAGTGCCCAGATCCTGATCCAATACCTGATGGTCTGCTGTCGTGACCTGGAAAAAATTAAGGGAGACTTGCAAGAGATTAGGGCAAATACAAAGCGGGTGGAGGAAAGGCTCCAAAATATCATGGCTGTGCTTGGGCGTGTCTAATATTTTTACACCAAATAACGTTTTACTTGCAGAGTTTTATAAGTATTTTTGTTATTTTACCCTTTAATGACTAGCACATGTTTAGCTTTTTCAAAATTTTGACGAATATAGTTTGTTTATGCATGGCTGGTCATGCGTTTTAATACACCCGAAATTAAGGGAACATCCACATTTCTAAGGAAGTTTCCCACCTAAAAAAAGAAATAAAGGTATTTTTACATAACAAATAATTGTGGCTTCATTATGTAAATGTGGTGCTGAGTGAACTAATCAATGTTTGGTGTTTACACTGACAATGAAGGCTAATTAAGATTGTTTAATCCACATGGCAAAACAAGTGCACTAGGTAAACCTACCAGAAACATCAAACATTATACAATAAAAAATCCAAACCAATCTTTACTCAAGAAAAAGTTTTATTTTTTTGGTATAAAATTATTAACGATTGTCTGGCATTTCAATGGCCCCCCTACCCATAAAATAGTCCACATATTGGTTACGGACCTCACGTCCGGTTGGGGGGGCCAAGCCAGGATGGCCAGGTTCCAGGGCCACCAAAGTTTCTGCATTGATTAAAGAGGCCTCAGGCCCACTCAAAGATATATAACTCGTTGAATGCACCCTTAGGAAATTATGCAGCACACAGCACGTCATAACCACATGGTTCCATTTGTATGGGGCAAGGTGGATGGAGGTAAGGAAGAGGCGAAATCGGCTGGCCATGATCCCAAACGCATTTTCCACCACCCTTCTGGCTCTGGCCAGCCGATAATTGAACACCCTCCTCTCAGGGGTGAGGGTGCGTTGCGGGAATGGCCTCATCAAATGGGGTCCCAGGCCAAACGCCTCATCCGCCACAAAGACAAAAGGTAGTCCCTCCACATTCTGCTCCGCTGGTGGCAAGGCCAGCAGATCCAAAAGGAGCCGTTCCCCAAACTCCGTCTGGGCAAAAACTCCTCCATCAGACATCCTGCCATTCTTGCCAACGTCCACATAGAGGAACTCGTAGGTGGCCGACACCACTGCCATCATCACGACGCTGTGGAACCCCTTATAATTATAATAAAAGGATCCCGAATGGGGTGGTGGGATGACCCGAACATGTTTGCCGTTGATGGCTCCTCCACAGTTCGGAAAGTTCCATCGCTGGGCAAACTCGGAAGCCACATTCTGCCATTCATGTGGCGAAGAAGGGAACTGTGGAATTAAAGAAATAATAAATTAATACTTGGAGTCAGAAACATTGAAAGCTGATTTCATACACACATTCATGGCCAACATTGGTAGAAACTGTTCAAAACATAAAAAATTGGAAGCAACAAAAAACAAACAAACCAAAAAATTATGGGGGGGGGGTTGAAGATGAGTTGGGAATATCACACATGAAGGCTGTAGCACTCTGTATTGAAGTTAACAAAAATGAAACATTCCTAGGCAAAATTTAGGGTGCGTTTTGGGTAAAGCACTACGATGGAACATAGAATAAAAAACATGGAAATGACTAGGCAAGGTAGGTATGGCCCCAGGATAGCATGCTGGAGAGGTTAGGTAAGCCAAATTTACAGGTAGGCCTCAAACCCCAAACTTTAAATAATAAAACATGGGGAGAAAGGGGACATTCCCTGCAGCTAAGAATCATGTGAATTAGGGACTGCAAATAAAGCAAATTAAAAATATCCAAAAATAAAAACCATACAATGTGAATTTTTGAAGAAGAACACTTACCTTAATATAGTCCTCCTGCAAAACTTGAAGGATGGCAGAACAAGTCTCTGGTATAATGATCCCCAGAGCCTGGGGGGATATGCCTGTGGAGAACTTAAGGTCCTGCAGGCTTCTCCCAGTAGCCAGGTATCGCAACGTGGCGATGAGCCTCTGCTCAGCACTGATGGCTTCCCGCATAACGGTGTCCTGCCTGGTAATATAGGGGGACACCAAAGCCAACAGCTGCTGAAATACGGGGTCAGACATCCTGAGAAAATTCCTGAAATCATCAGGATTATTCTCCCTGATCTCCCGCAACAAAGGCATGTGACAGAATTGGTGCCGCTGGAGCAACCAATTCTTGGTCCATGAACTCCTCCTGACCCTGCTCATGGCATGGAGTCGGGATACAGCATGAACCCCTGCACCAACTACAGCACGAACTCTACGACGAGTACGTAGCCGCAACATGGCTAGATAATGGTCGGCTGAACAGAACGAACTAGAAGAACGCACGGAAGAACAGCAAGGCCTATGAAGAACAAGCTGAAAAACACGAACGTGCAGAGCAGGCCGCACTGAATAAACAGATACGAACTGACTACAAGCAGTGCTAAACAGATACGAACCCACAGGCGCAAACTGAACTCCCGAAAACGATCTTCAAAGCACGAAGACTGAAATGCGCGAATCGTCTCTCACCAAACTTTTACTAACACGCGGTAACACGGAATTAGCAAAAGCATCCCAAAGGGTGGCGTCATTCGAACGGAACTTCCCCTTTATAGTGCCGTCGTACGTGTTGAACGTCACTGCGCTTTGCTTGATCGTTTTTTTTAATGATGGTGTGTACGCAAGGCAGGCTTGAGAGGAAACATGAAAAAAAACGAGGAGAAAAACGTTGGTTTAAAAAATGACATTAAAAACGATCGTGTGTACGGGGCATAAGAGCCCATTCACACGGTATCGCCCATCCACGCTTACAAAGCATACCATCCCATCCAGCTAGACCCCCTGCAGTATCCCACATCCTTATCTTCGGACAATTCGGCCGGGGGACACCGGAGGTCTCCCGAGATTGACGGCATCCAGTGCCCGGGGCCGCCGCCATCTTGCAGGCCCGAGGCCTCCCGGAGGAAACCTGTTTGCGGCTGTATTTGAGGTAAGGGACCAGCTCTCGTCCCTCCCTGACACCCATCCACTTACCTCCAGTGATCCGGAGCAAGAGCTACGTCTCGGGGGCATTCGTGGAGGCCGCGGTCGGTGCGGCCTAGTCGGGCCTGGGAGTCCGCGGTGTTTCCTGAGGCAGTACCCCGCGGGAGCGGGCCGCGGCCGGGCCACATCTGCAGATCTCCGGTACCCAGTCACTCTTCCTGGCCCCTGCCTCAGCTGGGGAAACTATCCATCACTTCTCCCCAATATATGCATAAGGCTATCTACTACCTTCTTACAAAAGTCTGTGCTGCTAGCATACGGCGGCCATCTTGGTACACCTCTGCGATCTCCATAGTACCCCTGCAGCAGATTAAAGACCCTGTCCCTCTACCTCGGCTAACAGTTCTACAAAAGTCGGTGCTCTTGTAGAGGACTAAGGTGGGATTCCTTCCTATTAGTGGGATTCGGCTGCAGCCCGGTTCCCATAACCCTGTCAGGCGGACATCTTGCTTCACCCGGCCTCAAATTTACAGAGCTCTCCCTTATCCTTCTGCAGATGTTTCACCCCCCTCAACACTTTTAAAGTAGCCCTGCCTGAAAGAACATCCCCAGGGGTCACCATCAGTAGAGACTTCCTCCCATCCTGGTTTTTGAACTCCCCATAAGTCGTCCCCTGCCTGAACCGAGACTCCTGGCCTGCCACTAACCCCACAACCCGGTCCTCTGCCGACTTTCCCTTGGGCTGTTGTGAGAACCCAACAGGAGACAGCGCTCCATGGTTGGAGGATCCCCTCACCCCCTCACCTGTATTAAGGTGACAAGATGAACTAAAAGTCACATCCGCAAGGGGGGGCGCATGCGCGGCGCGGAACTGGCAGGCAGCTAAGTGAAGGAGATCCGAGGGCACCGGAGACATTAGCACTCCCAAGGGGGTTATATTGCCTGCAAATCTTACTTGAATCACCCTGAACCCCTAGAGGGACCAGTTGTGCATGCCGTCGATTAAAAAATATAATAAGCAGAAATCCACCCAGCGGTCCTTGACGAATTATTTACTACGGGCCCGGGATCAAACGAGGATGTCCCAGAGTGGCGCTGACCAGGAATCGTCCATGCTGGAGGCCCCGGAGCCCATGGCTTCCCCTTCTGCGACTTCAGAGCTGAGTGAGTGCACTCCACACCTCACGAAGGCAGACTTGGACCACAGTCTGACAACAATGTATGAAAAACTTGTCCGCAAGTTTCAGGCTGAGCTTCACAAGTCCACCCACACCCTCTCTCAGGAGATCGCTTCCCTGGGCGGGAGGACAGACGTACTGGAGGTGAAGCATGATGAGCTCCAGCTCGCATACGATGACCTCCGCAAAGACCATGAATTGCTCACGGACACGGTTGTCCAGCTCCAGAATAGTATGGAAGATTTAGACAACCGGAACAGGAGGAACAATATTAGAGTGCGTGGCCTGCCTGAAACAGTCTTGGATCTGCCTGATGCCACTGAGAGATTGTTTCGCTCCCTCCTCCCAGAACAACCGGTGAATGCATTCATATGTGATCGCCTCCACAGGGCCCTACGACCCAAACCGCCCCCGGAGAAGCCTCCGAGGGATGTGGTGATGTGCCTGAAGGACTACCTGGTGAAGGAGGAGATCCTGCGAGCTTCCCGCAACACCCCTCGTATACAGCTGGACGGGGTCACCATTCAGATATATCCGGACATCTCCCCGACCACACTGGAGAGACGCCGACAGATGAAAGAAATCACCTCCGTCCTTCAAACTGCTCGGATCCGCTATAGATGGGGTTTCCCATTCAAACTGACGGTCCCACACAACGGATCCACATACACCGCCACCACGGTCCTGGAAGGTAAATCCATCCTGGTCAAATTGGGCCTCCTCGAACCTCAACAAGCACCAAGGCACCCGTCCACCCCCCGCCCGTCACCAATCTGGGCCACTCCACCTCCTCAGAGGGGACGCAGAGCCTACCGTAACCCGTGACCGCGGACAGCTGTGGAAGTTCTCCGCGGCTCCAACACGATCTTCCCGCAGGCTTGCGGTCAAGGTACTAAATATGATTTCGGTACCACCTGTCCCCCCCTTATTTTTTGTTCATGAGCCCCATGTCCCCTGGCCTGTCTCGCTGGACTTGTCAATTTCTGGACCCCCAAGCCTTTCGGTTCTGAACGAGCCTTTATGTCTCCGGTCCTCGTGATCCTGCTGTTTTCCGCCCGGAACTTTTACCCCCCAACCACGTTAGTGTTCAATCCAAGAATCACTTCTCTCCCACCATTCCCTTTTTTGTTTTGGGAGAGACCTTGTACTGAACTCTTGCCACTCTCTCTCTCCCCCCTTCAGTGTTGGGGGAGATTGAGTGCACGTGGAAGACTGTTTTTTTTCAGTCATTTGAAATATTTGATGCTGGCTTGGATGGCCTATCCATCCAGACCCCTGTTAGTTTGTTTGCCTTTTTTTTTCTTCCTACAATGTTCCTGTTATCAATGTTATATTATTGGTTTTACTGCTACACTTAAAATGCTGACCGTGCCCCCGATCTATGATCCAGGAATTTTGCGACCCGCTTTGGTGCTGGGCCTGTGGGTTGTGCGGCTGACATTCGCACCTATCTCACCAACCTCACCCCAAGCTAAATTTGTTCCAACCATATTATGGGTTTGAAGGTTATCTCACATAATGTCAGAGGCTTTAATTCCGCACAAAAGAGGAGGAAGGCCTTTCGAGATTATAAGCAATTGGGGGCGGACATTGTCCTCCTGCAAGAGACTCATTTTTCGGCATTGTCTCACCCCAATTATTTTGACAAGTCATTTAAGTTACATTACCATACCACGTATAGCTCTAAAGCCAGAGGGGTAGCCATATTTGTCAGAAATAATGTACATTTTGATGTCAAACATGTTTACAAGGACCCGGATAGCAGGTTTTTGATACTCCAAGGTGATGTCCAGGGCAAATCCTTTACAGTCGCCAATGTGTACGCCCCCAATACTGCTCAGGGTTCCTTTTTCAGGTCCTTCACCCAAATTTTGGACAGATATACTTCTCCACACATGATAGTGGGTGGTGACTTCAATCTAGTCGCCCATTCCACACTGGACAGAAGCAAGGTTACCCACTCATCTAAGGCCTTCCCCAAATCTCTAGTGAGGTCCCTGGAGACTTTCCAACTTATTGACACATGGAGGGCCCTCAATACAGGAGCTAGGGAATACACACATTACTCAGCCCCCCACGAGAGCTATGCAAGGCTAGATTACATTTTCAGCTCCCCAATTTTACTTGCCAACTCCACAGCGGCCACTATACACCAATGCCCATGGTCAGACCACCTGGTGGTCTCCTTTAAAACTTCACATGTAGGCATTTCCCCCCTGACAGCCTCCTGGAGGCTTAATGACTCCCTATTGACGGACCCTGACATAGCCACACAAGTAGCGAATCAGTTGGAAGAGTACTTCAGACTGAACGATGTAGAAGGCACCACCCCCTCTATTCTCTGGGCAGCCCATAAGGCAGTACTTCGCGGCCGACTGATAGAGTTGGCCACCATTAAGAAGAGACAGAAGTTAGCCAAAATTAAAACCCTAACTGCAGACCTTGCAAAACTGTACCATATACACGCACAATCCCACGCCCCGGACACTCTTAGACAAATTGACCAGAAGAGGGTGGAATTGGATACTATCCTCTCAGACCACACTGAAAAATCTATTAGATGGGCCAAAGCGAGATTCCTATTGCACTCAAACGCTGCCTCGGCCATGTTCTCACGTAAACTACATCACTCCCTTCAGCCCACCCATATCTACAAATTGCGTAACACCTCGGGCCAGCTGGTCTCCCACCCCAAGGAGGTACTTGACACTTTCACCGCGTTCTACAGCTCCCTACTATCTGCCCCAGCCTCTCCCCCCCTGCTGGAGTTGAGGACTGGTTGAACTCCATCCAACTTCCGACTTTGACACACGAACAACTGACCAACTTGAACGCCCCATGCACAGAACTGGAGGTCCTGACAGTCATTAAGTCGCTCAAAGCGTCAACAGCCCCGGGCCCAGACGGGTATACGGCGACTTACTATAAAAAATTTGCAGGTACGTTGGCCCCTAAATTGACTAAATTAATCAACCACGTATTGCAAGGCCACTCACTTCCAGAGGAAATGCTTGCAGCCAATATGACCCTAATCCCTAAACCTAACAAGGATCACTCCCTCCCCCAGAATTACAGACCAATCTCGGTTCTTAACAATGACATTAAGATTCTAGGTCGTGTTCTTGCAGATAGACTAGCCCCCATAATTTCCACCCTGGTTGGCCCCGAACAAACCGGATTCATCCCCTCTAGGCAAATCACAGACAACATTCGCTTGGCGACGGACATTATCCAGGATGCGGAGCTATTTTCCCGCAAGGTTCTTCTGTTGGGCCTGGATATACACAATGCCTTTGATAGTGTCCTGTGGCCATATATGGACGCGGTCATGACTAGGTTTGGTTTTTCAGGGGAGTTTGTTCATGGATTTAGGGCACTGTACCACAATCCTCACACACGCGTTAAGCTCCCAGGTTGCACTTCGGATTACTTCCCCCTGGGCAGGGGAACACGCCAGGGCTGCCCTCTGTCCCCTTTGATGTTTGCCCTGGCCGTGGAGCCTTTGGCGAGGGCGATCATCACAGACCAGAACATTAGGGGGTATCAGAAGGGGAATGGGGAGTATAAGGTGAGCCTATACGCGGATGATATCCTTGTATTCCTCCAGGACCCAGTTACTTCCCTTCCTAATTTAATCTCTACTCTCCAATCCTTTCACACTTTTTCGGGCCTTGGTGTCAACCTCTCCAAGTGTTCGGCCCTCCCTGTCAATATCCCTCCCAGAGTCACCTCTGCCCTTAAATCTTCTTTTGGCTTTTCAGTATCAAATAAAACCCTCCAATACCTCGGGATTCGTCTAGCCCCCACCCTAAGAGAATTATATAACGCTAACTACCCCCAGATCTTCGCCAAAGTCAGACAATGGTTACGCCTATGGTCTACATTCCACATCACCCTCCTAGGCAGAGTCACAGCCGTAAAAATGGCCATTTTACCGAAATTGCTTTACTTCTTTAGGGCTCTCCCCCTTTATGTCTCACGACATACTCTGTTGCAGATCCAACGTGAGATTAATGGGTTTCTATGGAACAATAAACATCCTAGGTATGGCGGTCTTATCACACACAGACCCTCTTCACAGGGGGGGTTAGGGCTACCTAACATCTGGTTGTATTACTTGTCAGCCAGGTTGGCCCAGACGGCACAGTGGCATGCCGCACCAGACAGCATCCCCTGGCTACAGTTTGAAATGTCCTCTGTCTGCCCATACTACCTTCCGGGACTTCTTTGGCAGACGGGCCTTAAGCCCAGGGAACTGGGCATGCTAAACATGGTAGTGGGTCAAACAATACACCTTTGGTCCCTATATCACCACAAATTTAAACTTAGGTCTGGCAGACCCCCCCTGTCCACCTTCCTGGGATCGCCCAATTTTCCCCCTGCTTTCCGATCCCCTGAGAGCTTCCATTGGTGGGTACAAAACTCCCTCCTGACATTAAAAGCACTATCGCAAGGCACACATTTCTGTTCATTTACACAACTCCAAGAGCAGTTTGAAGCCCCGGGAACGGAATTCTTTAGATTCCTACAAATTAGGCACTTTTTCGAATCCCTATTCACATTGCACAATAGATCCAACTTATCCCAGTATGAAACAATCTGGCAGAATGGTGCTAGAGGCAAGGGAACGATCTCTACGATATATATGTCACTAAATGATTCTCAGCTGCCAGTTAAGTCCTCTGCTATGACCCATTGGGAATCAGACCTGGGTGTGGCATTCCCCCCAGAAGACTGGAGCAACATGCTACAGAATATGCACAGATGTACCCGCTCCATAGCCACTAAGGAGACAGTACTTAAACTACATACGAGGTGGTACCTCACTCCAGATAGAGTTCATAAATACTACCCTACAGTTCAGGAGACGTGCTTTAGGGGCTGTCAGAGCCCTGGCACCCTTCTGCACACGTTTTGGGGTTGCCCTCATCTGAGGCACCTATGGAGCCAGGTGGCATCCAGGGTGACGCAGATTGCGGGCACCATCCTAGACCTGACGGCCCCGATGTGTTTTCTCTTTGCCACTATACCGGGTCTGCCTCCCCATACCCAGAGATTAGTGAATACCCTATTCTGTGCAGCTCATTGGGCCATAGCCTTGAATTGGCGGTCCCAGTCGGTTCCATGGACACAGGTACTCCAGCGGATGGAGTCTATCCGTCTTATGGAAAGGATCTATCACACTATCATGGACACCATGCCGACCTTCCATAATAAATGGGCGGCGTGGTCGACAGGAGCGGCTATACTGTGACCAACGCACTGCCTCTGGGGTGGCCGCCTCTGTGTGGTCGGATAGGTACCCCATATTCTCCCGTTTCCTTTGGGCCCTGGGCCTGGGGATACTAGGAGATGGTCAGGACATGTGATCCCAACCCGACGAGGAGTACATCCTCTACTTTTTCTTTTTGTTTGATACTGGGTCGGTCGAATTATTCAAACCAGAAGTAGCAGATTAAAGTTGATTTTTCAACAGGTTGTTGTCCCCTTTCTACACATATACCTGTCTGAGCTTTTTCTTTTCCCTAATCTTTATTTCCCTTCTTTCTTATCCTTCCATGGAGATTCTCCCTTATTCCCCTCTAATCCTGTTTCCTTCTTGATTTCTTTTAAGCATTAATAGAATTTTATTTCTGTTTGAACCCTGGGATGCACCTGACGGGCCGTCACTGGGCCTGACCTCGAGTAACACATTTAGTTTCTGCCCCTGTGACTGATCCTCTTATGCTCTTTTCCTCTCGATATTATATGTCGCAATGTAATTTTTATGTTATATGAGTGGGTTGCATCCCGATAAGATATGTGCTTTTTTTTTTCTGTCTATACCCAATAAAAAAACTTTGTATTAAAAAAGAGCCCATTCACACAGGGGCAACTTTGGATCCGACTTTAAGTCGCCCCAGGTCGCCTCTAGTCGCCTCAAGTCGCGCTGCATGAGAAAATCAATGTAAGTGAATGGAGCCGTTTTAATGCACACTACCGCAGTCGCTCCGACTTCAAAAAAGGTCCCTGTACTACTTCACTCTGACTTCTAGGCAACTGCTAGGCGACCTGTACCCATTGATTTCAATGGAAGTCGCTCAGAAGTCGGATCCCCTGTCTTAACAGAAGCAACTTTCCAGGAAGAGAACATACATTTCTCAGGCAAACCTCTCCCTCCCCCCTCCCTCCCACAGAGCTGATTCTTGTTTGATTGGCCACTGGAATGTCTCCTGTCCTGGAGGCAACTTAAAGTTGCCTTGTAAGTAGCTTTAGGTCGTGCTGTGATTCATACTCAAGTCGTGTCCAAGTTGCTTCCCAAAGTCATGCTGGAAGTCGTGTTGCCCCTGTGTGAATGGAGTCTAAAGGACCAGAAAAAAAATTGAAAACAGAGAAAAACAAACAAGACAGTAAAAATAATATATGTGTAGGCAATATAACGAAGTGCCAGGAGTCGTTAATCACAACATAGGTATTGGGTACTATATGCTGGCCGAGAGCTATCCCGGATTTCATTAAATACATGGGGAACTCTCATGTGTCACGGACTTTCGGTCCCAGTCAACACAACTCCTCTCCAAACTAACCGAGGAGCGGAGAGAACCGCTCTGGAAGAAAAAAAATTAAAAAGTGTCTCAAACTCACATAACATTCTTAATTGTCCTGAGCTATCATTCGACTGAACTCCTGTACATACTCCAGGGATATGGTCGTGGCCCTCTCACCAGGTTCAAAGCAGCTGAGATGTGGTGGCCGGTTGTTCAATAGTGGATGGGGAGCGGTCAGCTAATGCCAATGTTTTGATTGTGGGATCTGCCAACGCCAATAAGGCTATACAACTAAGCTAGAACTTTTATTTTTTAATTGGTCCTTAAGCTATGCTGGCATGTGATAATGTAATAAATAAGCTTATATTAAATGACCCCATTTCTCCTGATAATGGGAACTAGTTGTGTGGCCAATGCCTACAAAGGAAAAACTGCCTTAATAGGCTTACGGTAAATAATACCCTAATGGAAGTGGAATATAGGCAGCTTGTTACCATGTAACCAAGTGTCTCTAATCGCTGCAGGAAAGCTGCATCCAGAAGAATGTGTGTACAGAAAGACCAAACAACATATAGGTCACATGTTGTTGGGTGTCCTTTACCAGGAAAATGGGTCTTTTTTGGTACCAAGTCACTAGTGGGAAACCAATAAATTTGTGCAATATTTATGCTGAGCTTGCTTAGTACTGGGAAAATAAATCTTGGACAAAATGTTCTTTTACTTCTTTACTTCTTTACTTCTTCTTTTACTTCTCCTTCACTGAATGACAAAACTGAACACAGTAATCGTGAGCTTCAGTAGAATTTTCCCTTCCCTGTGGGCTTTCCAAGCTAAATTTGAAACAACCTAATTGTAGAGACTAAAAGCAGAAACAAGAACAATTCTCCCTTTACTAACACATAAACAAACAGCAATCTGCAATCACAAATTTGGTTCATGGTATATTGCTGTTCTGCAATTTCTCCTTTTCTGTGAGGCTGTAAATAGGGTAAGGTCTTGAGGTTGAGGTATTTTCCTGCACAAGTTGCTGCTGGATAGCATAGCCCTGACCTCAATTTCTGCCATTCCAGTTAAAGTGGATTTAAACCCATTGATTTAATAGTTAAAAAGTACATTCCCGGCATTTCGGAAATGCTTACTGTCACATTGACTATGCTCTCAACCAAACTGTCAAACCATCCAATGGCTGGTGACATAACTGATCACATGTTCAGCATCATGGCAGTTGAAGATTAAACAGAGGCCAAGATGGCAGCTTCCTTGGCTGAAAACGATAGGAGGGTTTACTTCCACTTTAAGAAAAATGTCTTCAGCCATCCTCCAGAATGGTGATTGGACACAGCAAGAACATCAACATACTGATAAAGTCAACTCTCTGCTCACTATCCTTGTGTCAGCAAGCTCCTAGGACTAGATTTATAGTACTGCACAATGCAGTCTGGTTGTCTCACACAATATCTTCTCCCTCTTCTAGACTCTTACAGGAAGAGACAGAGATAGGTAACTACTATATATAAAAAAAAAAAAAAAATTTTTAGATGAATAGATAACTAAACTAAAGCTGAACTCTAGGCACACCTAAAATGACACATATTATTACAGCTATGTATTCATTTAAGCATCATGAAATATATACAGTGCCTTGAAAATTATACATACCCCTTGAAATTTTCCACATTTTGTCATGTTACAACCAAAAACGTAAATGTATTCTATTGGGATTTTATGTGATAGACCAACACAAAGTGGCACATAATTGTGAAGTGGAAGGAAAACGATAAATGGTTTTTAAAATATTTTACAAATAAATATCTGAAAAGTGTGGCGTGCATTTGTATTCAGCCCCCCTGAGTCAATACTTTGTAGAACCCCCTTTCTCTGCAATTACAGCTGCAAGTCTTTTTTGGGATGTCTCTACCAGCTTTGAACATCTAGAGAGTGAAATTTTTGCCCATTCTTTGCAAAATAGCTTAAGCTCTGTCAGATTGGATGGAGGGCGTCTGTAAACAGCAATTTTCAAGTTTTGCCACAGATTCTCACTTGGATTTAGGTCTGGATTTTGACTGGGCCATTTTAACAAATTAATATTTGATCTAAACTATTCCATTGTAGCTCTGGCTGTATGTTTACGGTTGTTGTCCTGCTGGAAGGTGAACCTCCACCCAGTCTCAAGTCTTTTACAGACTCTAACAGGTTTTCTTCTAAGATTGCCCTGTATTTGGCTCCATCCATCTTCCCATCAACTCTGATCAGCTTCCCTGTTCCTGCTGGAGAAAAGCATCCCCACAACATGATGCTGCCACCACCATGTTTCATAGTGGGAATGGTGTGTTCAGAGGGATGTGCATTGTTAGTTTTCCAACACACATAGCGTTTTGCCTTTAAAAGTTCAATTTTGATCTCATTTGACCAGAGCACCTCATTCCACATGTTTGCTGTGTCCCCTACATGGCTTCTTGAAAACTGCAAATGGGACTTCTTATGGCTTTCTTTCAACAATGGCTTCCTTCTTGCCACTCTTCCATAAAGGCCAGATTTGTGGAGTGCATGACTAATAGTTGCCATATGGACAGATTCTCCCACCTGAGCTGTGGATCTCTGCAGCTCCTCCAGAGTTACCATGGGCCTTTTGGCTGCTTCTCTGCTTGCCCAGCCTGTCAGTTTAGGTGGATGGCCATGTCTTGGTAGGTTTTGCAGTTGTGCAATACTCTTTCTATTTTTGGATGATGGATTGAACAGTGCTCCGTGTGATGTTCAAACCTTGGGATAGTTTTTTACAACCTAACCCTGCTTTAAACTTCTCCTCAACTTTATCTCTGACCTGTCTGGTGTGGTCCTTGGCCTTCATGATTTGTTCACTAAGGTTCTCTAACAAACCTCTGACTTTACAGAACAGCTGTATTTATACTGAGATTAATTACATTTATGGTTGTAACATGACAAAATGTGGAAAATTTCAAGGGGTATGAATATCTTTTTAAGGCACTGTGTATATATATATACTGTATATGTACTGTATATATATAAATGCAGCCAATGCAAGTATCAATCAGAATAGGATTTGTTAGAAGGGCTTCTCGTAATAAGATGCTACTTCAAATGTCTCCCAACTGGGCTCTCCTTCTGAATAGAAAAATCTGTATGTATTTTTATGGAAAGCCCATTCTTTTTTAAGACGCCTTCTCTGTAGAGCTTGACCAGATGATTTTGCATAGATGCCAACTGTGTCCCCTATTTGTTAGGACAGTCCTACATCTACTTGCTCTGTGCCGATCTTGCTGTGTCAAGGACTGCATCCCATTATTACAGCATCACTCCTATTTGAGTTTCTGACCATGCACAGAAACTCACAAGAAGGGTATTACTGATGGGATCATGGCAATGAGTGGTGCACTTCCTTCAAACTTGGGAAACTGCTCAGAAAGTGGGTGTGATCTGGGTGGGACCACTCATAAGCATGGCGTAGAATGTGTAGGCCATGGATGGGGGTGATAATTTCTCCAGGACTAGGACAAAGACTTTGACAAATATGCTTTTGGTGATGAGGTTGTGTAGCATGCAGCACACAGAGAAGTTTTTGGGAGGAGTGAGGAAAGAAATGTATGTTGTATATTATAGTTTTATTATATATAGTATAGTATACAGTGGTGGTGCGTCCATAAGGGCGCACGGGTGTCACCCCCTCTCTCCAGCCACCACCTCTAAGACCAATGGATAGATTCATGCATACCATGAATTTATCCATGACCGCCGCTGCCACCCCCTATTCAAGCGCCCGGCCCCTTTTTGGGCGCTGGGCGCCTGAATTACAGTGGTGGGGGGGTGTTTTTGAAGCACCGGATTAGAGCCATGGGCTCTAATAGGCTTCAAAATAGGTGAACTGCGAGCGCTAGGCTTGGCACTCACAGTTCACCCAGGTGTGTTAGGGAAGCGAATGAATATTCGCTTTCCTAACACTGAACCGCCTCTCCACCTATCAGGTGCTCGGGTCTGTTACCCGTCACCTGATTGGCTGAAACAACAGCCGCTGCTATTGGATGACTATCAGGAGGAGAAGACGGGAGATGAGGACGGGAGGAGACGCATGAAGGACCAGTATCGCCGCTGTCACCTGCTGCCCCACTGAGACAGGGTAAGTGCTGGGCAGATGGCGAGCAGGTGGGGAGATCACAGTGGCAGCATTTGATGGGCACAATGGCAGAATTTGATGGGCACAGTGGCAGCATTTGATGGGCACACTGGCAGCATTTGATTGGCACAGTGGCAGCATTTGATGGCCCAGTGGCAGCATTTGATGGCCCAGCGGTTGCATTTGATGGCACAGTGGTAGCATTTGATGGGCACACTGGCAGCATTTGATGGGCACACTGGCAGCATTTGATGGGCACAGTGGCTGCATTTGATGGCACAGTGGCAGCATTTGATGGGCACAGTGGCGGCGTTTGATGGCACAGTGGCTGCGTTTGATAGGCACAGTGAGGCTGCAATTGATGGGTTTTGTTTTCAGAATCTTTCAGTTTGTTTGCACCCCCCAAAAATTTTGAGCACCAGCCACCACTGATAGCGGGAATCTAAAGGATAACTGTATGAAAAGTTCAGTTATTCTTTAAAGGCTACGTTCATTTTCTTTTAATCAGCACAAGGGACAGTACTTACATCCAATGAGAAGTGTCCCTTGTGCTGGTGGCTACTGTTTTAGTTGAAATCTTCAGTCCTCTGCCCCTTCCCATACTCCGCAATCTTCCAGTGATGATAACAACAAGGGCCCAAAATACATCCCTGGGCATTACAGACCAGTTAGCCTAACATCAATAGTATTTAAGCTGTTGGAGGGGATGATAAGGAACTATATACAAGATTTTAGTAATGAGAACAGTATCATTAGCAGTAATTAGCATGGTTTAACGAAGAATCGTTCTTGCCAAACCAATCTATTAACCTTCTAAGAGGAGGTGAGTTGCCATCTAGATAAAGGAAGGCCCAAAGACGTGGTGTATCTGGATTTTGCAAAAGCATTTGACACAGTTCCCCATAAATGTTTACTGTACAAACTAAGGTCCGTTAACATGGACCATAGGTTGAGTACATGGATTGAAAACTGGCTACCATGGCGAGTTCAGAGGGTGGTAAAAAATGGGGAGTACTCGGAATTGTCAGGGGTGGGTAGTGGGGTCCCCCAGGGTTCTGTGCTGGGACCAATCCTATTTAATTTGTTCGTAAACGACCTGAAGGAAGGGGTAAACAGTGCAATCTCTGTATTTGCAAACGATACTATGCTAAGCAGGGTAATAACTTCCCGGCAGGATGTGGAAACCTTGCAAAAAGATCTGAACAAATTAATGGGGTGGAGAACTACATGGGAAATGAGGTTCAATGTAGAAAAATGTAAAATAATGCATTTGGGTGGCAAAAATATGAATGCAATCTTTACACTGCGGGGAAAACCTCTGGGGGAATCAAGGATGGAAAAGGACCTGGGGGTCCTAGTAGATGATAGGCTCAGCAATGGCATTCAATGCCAAGCTGCTGCTAACAAAGCAAACAGAATATTGTCATGCATTAAAAAGGGGATTAACTCCAGAGATAAAACAATAATTCTTCCGCTCTACAAGACTCTGGTCCGGCCGCACCTAGGGTATACTGTCCAGTTCTGGGCATGAGTCCTCAGGAAGGATGTACTGGAAATAGAGAGAGTACAAAGAAGGGCAACAAAGCTAATAAAGGGTCTGGAGGATATTAGTTATGAGGAAAGGTTGCGAGCACTGAACTTATTCTCTCTGGAGAAGAGACGCTTGAGAGGGGATATGATTTCAATTTACAAATACTGGTGACCCCACAATAGGGATAAAACTTTTTCGTGGAAGGGAGTTTAACAAGACACTCATTAAAATTACTCATTAAAATTAGAAGAAAAGAGGTTTAACCTTAAACTACGTAGAGGGTTCTTTACTGTAAGAGCAGCAAGGATTTGGAATTCCCTACCACAGGCGGTGGTCTCAGTGGGGGGCATCGGTGGTTTCAAGAAACTATTAGATAAGCACCTGAACGGCTACAACATACAGGTAATACTGACATATAATCACACACATAGGTTGGACTTGATGGACTTTTTTCAACCTCACCTATTATGTAACTATGTAACTATGTAACAGACACTAGACCAGTTAGCACTCCTCTGGAGTGCCTACTGTGGATGCCCTTTTACTCCCCTCCTACTATCAAAAAAGCTGTACTATAGAATCCATCAATTAAAAGTGCTCTATAAAAGGAGGATGGGTGGATGAATGAAAGGTCCGTCACCTCCATTCATAGATTGATTTTCACTGATGAAATCTATAGTACCGCTTTTATGAATGTAGAAGAGGGGCACAAAAGACAAGTGACTATGACAGGTCCAACAGCTGTATTAACCCCTGAAGCATGGGAAGATTAGCCTTGTAGGGGTATGAGGGGGGTGATGCAGAGGACTGAAGGTTTAGCAGCCATCAGCATAAGGGACATTTCCCATTAATTGCAAGTACTGTATTGTCCCCTGTGCAGAGTTTTCTTTTAAAATGAACTAGAATTAGGTTTGACATTTTTTCTTGTACATTTTATGGTGTACATATGCCGCGTACACACGTCCGTTTTTAATGTCATTGAACAGAACTGCGTTTTTCTCTACGTGATTCTTCTCAAGCCTGCCTTGCCTACACACTATCGTGGAAAAAAATGCTTGAGTAAAGCGCGGTGACGTACAACACGTACAACGGCACTATAAAGGGGAAGTTCCATTTGGATGGAGCCACCCTTTGGGCAGCTTTTGCTGATCCTCGTGTTAGTAAAGTTTGTTGAGAGACGATTCATGCTTTTCAGCCTCGTGCTTTTCAGTCCGTTACAGCGTGGCGAATGTGCTATCTCCATTACGAACGCTAGTTTTACCAGAACGAGCGCTCCCGTCTCATACTTGATTCTGAGCATGCTCATTTTTTTTACGTCGTTAAAGCCTACACATGGCCGTTTTTCATGACGAGAAAAACGACGACGTGAAAAACTACGAGAAAAATTAGAGCATGTTCCAATTTTTTCATGGCCATTTTTCACGTCGTGGAAAATGCTCTGGAGCCCACATACGATCATTTTTAATGACCATTTTAAAAAATTGCATTTTTCTCATCATTAAAAACGGTCGTGTGTACGCGGCATAACAGTCTGCACGTCTACACCTTTGTTTGAGGTTTAGTTATTCACTGCAGAAATACATTGTATGTTGTCAGATGTTGTGCAATAATTAAATGACAGAGTAATTAGAATTTCTTCATAACAACATGTTTTATCTCTTCCAGGTGGAAGTCACTTCAGGTTTATAGAAATAAAGAGTTCTATAAGTGGCCTTGTATAGTCAGTCATTCTATACCACTGCGAGCAATTACATTTCCCATCTATGAGTCAGTGGAGAATTCAGAGTCTAAACGTGGATTTTTATGGGCGATAATAGTCCGTCTTTTTATAGCTTGTTCAAGACATTACAGTGTAGAAGCTCTTTGGTGACATCTGTGCGTACAATGATGATCTGTGCTAAGAAGATCAATTTGACAGGAGAATATATATTTTCAACAGAACCGACTGCTGCAGAGATTTACTCTGCATTTGGATTACGTTATGATATAAAACATCACTGAATTACCATTCAATGGCACTTCTTCCCTAAAATGTTTTCTCAGTACTAGGTGGAAGCTGTTTGAAGCATCCACTGATTGCCTCCATCTTTCCAGGAATCCAGACATTTGTCTTTTAGAGGTCACAGCACAACACCCCTTTTTGTTGTTATTATGTTTTGAGTTGTACTCTGCCAACACACTTTGCAATCTGATTGCTTCATTTTCTTTAGCTGTAGCAATAGCTTGGTTATAACTATTGGATATAAATTGAATGTCTCTGTCGGTAGGCATATGAACTTCTCATTTGTTGGTAAATCTAAAGAAGATTGTGCAGTTTATAAAATCAGATTGCAACATATGTGGCCAGTTTTAGGCAGTACGAGGTAATGAAATGCCCTGTCACACCTAAAAAGATCTGGGGCAAAGCTTGAAATTTTGTTTTTAATAATGTAGGGCTTAAAGTCTAATAATTAAAGTGGATCTTAAAGTGATTCTAAAGGCAGGAGGTTTTTTATCTTAATGCATACTATGCATTAAGATAAAAAAACCTTCAGTGTGTTAACCCGAGCCCCATATCGATCCAGTGAAGTGCACAAGTGCCTCAGCCGTCTGGGAATCTCCCTCCCTCCCTCTCCCTCCATTGGCTCCCGCTGCTGTAAATTAAAGTCAGTTATCCAATCAGGAGAGAGAGGGGGCGAGGCCGAACCATGGCTCAGGGTCTGAAAGGACACACAAAGCTGTGGCTCTGTTCGGGTGCCCCGAAAGAATGCTGCTTTCTGTGGGGGCACTCGACAGGAGGGAGGGGCCAGGAGTGCTGGTGAGGGACCAGAGAAGAGGAGGATCTGGACGGCTCTGTGCAAAACCACTGCACAGAGAAGGTAAGTATGACATGTTTGTTATTTTTAAGGAAAAAAAAATTAGACTTTAGTATCCACCTTTCCAGCTGCAATTAAAAAATGACATTCAAAACCCCAAGTACTTACGTCTTTTAGAATTGAATTCCAGGTTTCGTGAAGAATCCCAGGTTTCCTATGAAACCTACTATAACGTCAATAAATGAAAGGTTATCTATGAATGGAGGACAGGCAGATGATGATGATGAAAGGTCTGCCCTGTCCATTCATAGATTGTTGTTCATTCATAGAAGCTATACTACTGGCTTTAACGAATGGTGAAGCTGGGCAGAAAAGACGGGAATAGCTGGGCTCTCTTGATGAGCGTCTGTCACAGCTCCCTTAGTTCTATTCACCCCCACTGCACTGCGAGACTACAGCAGTGTGATAGAGAAAGTTAGATGGAGGAGGATTTCAGCTAGGAGACAGCAGTACAAGGGAAACATACTACGCGTTGTAAGTAATGTCCCTTATGCTGATTTTTATTTTGAGCACACAAGAGGTGGAAATAACTAAATTTATTTCATATCAGCCTTTTGCAATCCACCACGAAAAAGTGTTTAAACTAGGAGGAGGAGTTCAATGAGTCAGTTGTGTTGTGGTGCTTATGTGCTTACAACTAACATGCTGATAGGTGGAGAGAACCATGACAAACAGATGAGTTCATTAGTCTCCTGGTACACACTATATATTTTTTTTTCATGCAACCTCACGGATTACACTGAAAAAAATAGCAGCTCCGGTTGGGAGCCGCTGTACTAACCATGCGAGGGAGTTGGTTGGGTGACCGCTGAGTCGGTCGGCTGCTGGCTTTCCAGCATGCACGTCCGACATACACACGGGTAAAATGTCAGCTGGTATTTTTTGTACCGGCAAATGTCTCCCGACATTCTGGCCATGTGTATGGGGCTTAACTCAGCTTTCACTGTCCAGCCATAGGCTGGGGGATGGATAAGACCTGTATTGTTACTTAAAGTGATACTAAAGAACTATGTAAATTTCAGGGCATAGTGGAGGGAAATGCAAATTCCTTATGTATTTGTTTTTTGGATTTAGCTGTTTGCCTAGAGTTCAGCTTTAATAAATTTTTTTTAGTATAGGTAGGTCCACTTTAAAAACACTTTATGGATAAAGTTAGATGCTCCAGGTGGAACCAAAACCCAGCAGATGCTGATAGCCCAAGAGAAGAATAATCACATATCCCTCCTTATTTACAGATCCAAATGTATTCTGCAATTGAGCAGTGCTTTGAAATAGAATAGGCTTTTTATCAGCTGCCTCACCCATTTATCCCCATCTGTGCTGTAAACGCTGGTCTTGGGAATGCGATCCAATAACTTGAAGAATTGAGTGGCAGCAGTTTTTGCTTTGGCATAATCTGGAGTGAAGGAGGAAGCCCTGCCCAGTGCAGTGCCACTTGTTACTATAGCTGCAATTACTCTGAAGGAGAAAGAGGGAATTTTCAGTGTATGTTTGTGGCATATTATGGTTAAAATGATCAAATAAAACATTTTAAAAATTGATTTATAGTTATTAAAAAATAATGTATTCAGTGAAGGCAGACAACTAAATATTTGTTAATATCTGTTAAAAAAAATATTTGTTCATTACTTTAAAGCCCAACTAGTCATCTAGGGTCTTGACATCATCAAGACTAGAGCAGGATCTATAGCCCTGCTCTGGACATAAGGACGTTGGGGAACAGTCTATCGCAGGATCGTAGGGGAGCGTCATCTTCTGGAGGAGCGGAGGATCAGTTAAGTAAAACTATTTCTCCTCTCCCATGGATAAAATGAGCAATTAACCCTTGCAATGCGGTCACAGCCCAACTGCAAGGGATCATTTTTTTTCCGCCCAGAGTTGCGTTTTTGGGATATTCCAACTCCATCGCAGCCTGGCAAAGAAAAGGTAAATTAAATGCAAGTCCCTTGGTGGATCCCCTCTTTTGATTGGTCCTCAAAACAAAATACTGATTAGCACATTAATGCAGACCTAGATTTAGGTAACCTTATCCTTACACAGTGTGATACAAGTCAGTTGTGAAATTGATTGCTATTCATTGTGTAGCTGCTCTCTTTCAGGGATGAGCCGAACACCCCCCTGTTCGGTTCGCACCAGAACCTGCGAACAGACGAAATGTTCGTGTAAACTTTAGAACCCTATTAAATACAATGGACTCGAACGTTCGAAATCTAAAGTGTTAATTATAAAGGCTAATATGCAAGTTATTGTCCTAAAAAGTTTTTGGGGACCCGGGTCCTGCCCCAGGGGACATGTATCAATGCAAAAAGAAGTTTTAAAAACGGCCGTTTTTTCGGGAGCAGCAATTTTAATAATGCTTAAAATGAAAAAATAAAAGTGAAATATTCCTTTAAATTTCGTACCTGGGGGGTGTGTATGATATGCATGTAAAGTGGCGCATGTTTCCCGTGCTTAGAACTGTCCCTGCAAAAAATGTCATTTTTGAAAGAAAAAAATGCATTTAAAACTGACTCGCGGCTATTAATGAATTGTCGGCTCCCGGCAATACATACAAAAGTCATTGATAAAAAAAAAAAAAAAAGTGTGGGGGTTCCCCAGAATTCAATTACCAGGCCCTTCAGGTCTGGAATGGATATTAAGGGGAACCCCGCCGCAAATTTAAAAAAAAATTGACGTGGGGTTCCCCCAAATATCCATTCCAGGCCCTTCAGATCTGGCATGGATTTTAAGGGGAACTCCACCCCAAATTTAAAAAAAAAATGGCGTGGAGTCCCCCTAAAAATCCATACCAGACCCCTTATCCGAGCACGCAACCTGGCCGGCCGCAGGGGAAAAGGGGGGGACGAGAGAGCGGCCCCCCCTCCCTCCTGAACCGTACCAAGCCACATGCCCTCAACATGGGGAGGATGTCCCCATGTTGATGGGGACAAGGGCCTCATCCCCACAACCCTTGCCCGGTGGTTGTGGGGGTCTGCGGGCGGGGGGCTTATCGGAATCTGGAAGACCCCTTTAACAAAGGGGACCCCCAGATCCCGGCCCCCCTCCTATGTGAATTGGTAAGGGGTACATTGTACCCCTACCATTTCACAAAGAAAGCGTAAAAAAATGTTTAAAAAAACACACAAACACCTTGAAAAAGTCCTTTATTTAAAAAAATAAATAAATAAACATTCCAGCGGTGAAATCCAGTGTCCCGCGGCGATCCCGATGTCCAGCGCTGTCCTTCATTGGTTGTGCCTGAGCGGACCTGATGGGGAACTCCCTCTCAGTATTTTAAATGTATAGACCCGCCCCTTCTAAAGTTCCCCATCAGGTCCGCTCAGCGGACGAGATGCAGAACATGAGAAGGGGCGGGTCTATACATGTATTACCAAAGTGAGAGCAGTTCCACATCAGGTCCGCCCCCTCGGTATGTCGGACCCGCCTACGTCATTGGCCTGAGCGGGGAACTTCCTTCACTATGTAAATTTAAATTACACAGTGAAGGAAGTTCCCCGCTCAAGCCAATGACGTAGGCGGGTCCGACATACCGAGGGGGCGGACCTGATGGGGAACTGCTCTCACTTTGGTAATACATGTATAGACCCGCCCCTTCTCATGTTCCGCATCTGGTCCGCTGAGCGGACCTGATGGGGAACTTTAGAAGGGGCGGGTCTATACATTTAAAATACTGAGAGGGAGTTCCCCATCAGGTCCGCTCAGGCACAACCAATGAAGGACAGCGCTGGACATCGGGATCGCCGCGGGACACTGGATTTCACCGCTGGAATGTTTTTTGTTTTTTAAAAAAAGGACTTTTTCAAGGTGTTTGTGTGTTTTTTTAAACATTTTTTTACGCTTTCTTCGTGAAATGGTAGGGGTACAATGTACCCCTTACCAATTCACATGGGGGGGCCGGGATCTGGGGGTCCTCTTTGTTAAAGGGGTCTTCCAGATTCCGATAAGCCCCCCGCCCGCAGACCCCCACAACCACCGGGCAAGGGTTGTGGGGATGAGGCCCTTGTCCCCATCAACATGGGGACATCCTCCCCATGTTGAGGGCATGTGGCTTGGTACGGTTCAGGAGGGAGGGGGGGCCGCTCTCTCGTCCCCCCCTTTTCCCCTGCGGCCGGCCAGGTTGCGTGCTCGGATAAGGGGTCTGGTATGGATTTTTAGGGGGACTCCACGCCATTTTTTTTTAAATTTGGGGTGGAGTTCCCCTTAAAATCCATGCCAGATCTGAAGGGCCTGGAATGGATATTTGGGGGAACCCCACGTCAATTTTTTTTTTAATTTGCGGCGGGGTTCCCCTTAATATCCATTCCAGACCTGAAGGGCCTGGTAATTGAATTCTGGGGAACCCCCACGCTTTTTTTTTTTTTTTTTATCAATGACTTTTGTATGTATTGCCGGGAGCCGACAATTCATTAATAGCCGCGAGTCAGTTTTAAATGCATTTTTTTCTTTCAAAAATGACATTTTTTGCAGGGACAGTTCTAAGCACGGGAAACATGCGCCACTTCACATGCATATCATACACACCCCCCAGGTACGAAATTTAAAGGAATATTTCACTTTTATTTTTTCATTTTAAGCATTATTAAAATCACTGCTCCCGAAAAAACGGCCGTTTTTAAAACTTCTTTTTGCATTGATACATGTCCCCTGGGGCAGGACCCGGGTCCCCAAACACTTTTTAGGACAATAACTTGCATATAAGCCTTTATAATTAACACTTTAGATTTCTCCCATAGATTTTTCGAATTTGCCACGAACACCCCAATTTGTTCGCTGTTCGGCGAACGGGCGAACAGGCAATGTTCGAGTCGAACATGAGTTTGACTCGAACTCGAAGCTCATCCCTACTCTCTTTGATAGGTCCACTTTAATCTATAACATAATGGGCCCAAACTATGCATTACACAGTGCCCTGCTTCATGTATATTTTTGTGCACAGGGATTCTAATAAATAGCAATCTCTCAGGGACCTCTGTTTATTGGGCGCACATTGCATAGTGACAGCACACATGCCGTCACTGTGCAGCAAGCTAGCAGCTCACAACAATGCGATCAGTAAGTGACTGCCCAGGGGAGAAGGAATTGCAGGCAGCAGACCAGCACAGAGCTGTCAGCTGCCTGCCCTCTCTGATGTGTGTCCAGCCAACTAGGCAAAGGGAGGGAGAAGAAAAGAGAGGAGACAGCTTCTGCTGGCTCAGTCTCCCTCTGGTAAGTGTCTGCAGACACTTACCAGAGGAATCAGGCCAAAATGCAGACCTGCCTTAGGTTAGATCAGGTGGAGATCTGCAGCTAATATCTGTGCCACATTGTAACACATGTATTAGTTTATAGGGTGCAAAAATTGAAACACTCGTGTGATTTTTCCGTTTCTGGGACATATCACAAATCATTTTCAACATAGCCACAGCAGTAACTGTTCCTAGTCCCTGATGGCATCAATGTGATTCAGTATTCTGGAGCAGGAGTGGACAGGGTTTGCTGTCAAACACCTAATAGGCCACTGTGAGATTAGGAAAATGGAGAGTGCCATGCCTGGCAGCATCACATCAGTACCATTCTTTGCAGCAAACACTGTGAATGGAGAATGCTGCGCCGATGCACTGTCAGGGGTTTGTGAGCTCAGTCTTCTGGTTTAAGTGACATTGAGCATTTTTAGACCTGGAAGGCTGATTATATCTTGCGATGGAGAAGAGGTTCTGCAAGGAGACAGTTCCAGATTGCAGGTGAATATCACAGCTGTAGCTTTTAAAAAAAGGAAAAAAGGAAAATTCAGTCTGATTGTAGGCTTTTAGAGAAAGCTTTAGTGAGAGAAGACCATACTCTGCTATTACTGAGCTCCTTTTGAAAATTCACTGGTCATCTGTTGCTTTATTTCTTTCAGTCATGAAATAGTCACTGCAGCGAAAAACAAGGAAAGTGAGGGTGAAGTCAGATCTTCTGATCTGCATACTTATCCCAGGTTAAAGATTAATGGACTATTGAAGCGAGGTCATCAAAATTAAAAGTCTGAAAAAGTCAGTGGGGTTCCTTTAAAAGAAACGTATTAACTCTTTGCATTCCGTGGTCATTCTATTTCTAAATTAATTAATATGTCTACTTTCTTCTCAACAAAGAAGGCCAGATAGGTTTAAGTTGGCCTTATGTTTTCATCAGCAGCTCAGCTAAAATATGTCAATAAGACAGTAAATGCTGTTGGATTTTACTCCCCTGAAAAGGTTTCCCTTTTTTGCTTTAATTAAAGCTTGAAATATCAATAAAATGAGACACATGCTTTCTGGATAATCAGAATCAATATGTTGTACCTGAACACCAGAGAATAGTGTAAACCTTCTGTATTGACTAAATATCCTCCAAATCTGAAAGATGCAGCATAAGCCATAAAGATGACACACTGGGCAAATCCAAAGCATACTCCATATACGTGAGATTTTTTTACTGCTGCCTTGTATGGCATTACCAGCAGCTCCTCATACATCTCCACAAACATCCTCTCCTTTCCGAGTCCAGCAACTGTTCGAATATTACCGATTGCTTCACTGGAGACCTGAGGAGTGGCAGATTCAAAATAAATTAGTTTCATAATTATTTTGGGAGTAGTGTATTAAACTAAAATGGGAAGTGTTATTAAATGGAATGAATTTTGACCTCTAGAATATCCTTTAATAAGCTTTTCTTGCAAACAGCTTACATCACATTGCTTAAAAGCTTGGTGAAATGGATAATGTAAATTGGATTTCTGTTTAATTGGTTTAAACCGTTTATTGCCTGTAAATTCTGCACAAAACAGCTCCTTCCATATTTGACATCTCGGTTTTGCACAGTCATTGGAAAGTTGAATCATCTGTTTACCATACTGTATCTTGCAATGTCTTCAATGTCAAGATATGTCCACCAAACATTAAAAAAACCCAGCTAGGTCTAATACAGAGGCTAGAATACCTCTGTCCCGAATACTTGCAAAGAAGTTAAATAAGATTGCCCAAGGGACTTTTGATGGAGGTGTAGACAGTTATAAATACTATGTATAAAAACAAAGTCATATACTTTACTACCGTATATACTCGAGTATAAGCCGACCCGAATATAAGCTATTTTTACTACAAAAAAATGGGAAAACGTATTGACTCGTGTATAAGCCTAGGGTGTCCATGTGCATGCCTCACTGTGCCTCACTTTGCCTCACTGTGTCCATGTGCATGCCTCACTGTGCCCATGCCTCACTGTGTCCATGCCTCACTGTGCCCATGCCTCACTGTGCCCATGCCTCACTGTGTCCATGCCTCACTGTGCCCATGCCTCACTGTGCCCATGCCTCACTGTCACTGTGCCCATGCCTCTCTGTGTCCATGCCTCACTGTGCCCAATCTCCCTACCTGATCTCCGGCGCTGTGTGACTAGACTGACGTTTAACATGGGAGTCTAGGGAAGGGGTGCCCGGATTTGAAAAATCGGTGCTTCCCGGCCGTAGGTCCCCTGGACAACAAACTTTGCACACTTGTAGATGAAGAGTGGGGCTACATGTGTGCCAAGTTGGGGTCCAGGAGACCTACGGCTGGCCAGGATCAGGCCGGTACCGGGTCTCCAAAATCACTGGAGAAATTATCGTTTAACATGGAAGTCTAAGGAAGGTGTTCCCGGCTTTGAAAAATCGATGCTCCCCGGGCGTAGATCCCCCGGATAACAAACTTTGCACACTTGTAGAGGAAGAGTGGGGCTACACGTGTGCCAAGTTTGGGGCCCAGAAGACCTACGGCTGGCCGGGATCAGGTGCACAAATTTGAAGATGGACACAGACTCGAGTATAAGCCAAGGGTGGCATTTTCAGCACAAAAAAATGTGCTAAAAAACTCGGCTTATACTCGAGTATAAACGGTACATAGAAAAAAGTCAAATAAAAAGCATCAAACATCATTGTTACAATTTTGCACATATAATGCAGATTATCACTTTCTCCTTCTGATACAATTTATATGAATGCTCAAAATACAGGTGTATGAAACATCTTTGATCTCAATGCGTTTCGTGAAACAATGTTCACTTCATCAGGAGTTTGATGTTTCTGAATAATACTAGCCAAAAATTGCCCTACAGGATGGTTCACATCACTCAGCATTTGGTCACCATGGATTTCTGAGGTGAGTTCTATTGGTGCATGAGCCACTCTTGCACATTGACCTTCACCCTCCAGGCATCCTTCAGCCCACTCCTTTGCCTCCTCAGCCCCCTGAACAGATTCTCCATTTGATGGCTGATCTTTTGATCGTGTGGAATATTGATTGGGCAATTTTTGGCTGGTATTATTCATATACTATTCATTTATTATTCATATGCTTTGGTGTTATTATTGAATGGAGACTACCTTCAATGATCCCAATTTTGTTACCTTGCCAGCCTCTTCCAATGCTTCTTTGTCCTGATTGGCAAACCCTGTTAGCATTTTAGCTTGAAACACTCCAGACAATCCAATTAGGGGGAGGAAACCGAGGACAACCAGACTGAGCTTCCAGCTAAAGAAGAATGCAATGATGAGCGATGCTGCAATATTTGTAATGGAAGTAACAATCATTCCAATCTGGGAACCTGTAGCCTGGAGAAAATGGTTTTAAATAAAAGTATATTAAAAAAAGTTATGAAATTATTCTAAAGTAATATATAAACATTAAATGACAAGTGCCCTGGATTTGGCCAATGTAATCTTAAGCCTTTTAATGCATGATTAAAAGGTCTTATTCCATATTTTCCCTAAATACTGCATGCGATCCTGAAACTATTAATTTACTATATTGTCAATGACCCAGCATGCCCCGGTTTATTTAGCTGTGGGAGGTGGCTGAGCTGTCACTCGGAGGGAGCCTTTGTCGGGAACTGTTCTTTTTTCTTTCTTTTTTTTTGGGGGGGGGGGGGGGTCAGTGGTGGTCTTGTACGTTGGATCTACACTGAAGGACAATTTTTTTTACATTTTTATGTTTTTAATAAAAGACTTGTCAAAAACTGCCTGTGTTTATTTACACTCCTTTTTTTTTGGTGAATAGGCAAATTCTGATAAGCCCCCCACCCACAGACCCCCACAAACACTGACCAGGAGTGTGCGGAAGAGGCCCTTGTCCCCATCAACATGGGTAAAAGGTGCTTTGGGGGGGCAGAGCCCTCCTGCCCCAAAGCACTCCCCCCTATGATGAGAGCATGTGGCCTGGTATGCTTCAGGAGGGGGTGCAAGCTCGCCCCCCCTTTCATGACCTGATGGGCTGCATGCTCAGATAAGGGCCTGGTATGGATTGGGGGGGACCCCACACCATTTTTTCCTGCTTTTTTAAAGTCAGTATTTATTTTTCATTACCTGACAGCTGATGACTCCTTACCAACCATGACAGATACTGGTTGTTAAGGATGCAAGTGGCCACCCACTCCTTAACAGCGCGGTATTTAGTACTGTTAATAAACACGCTGGCTACCACCAGGCATTAAATTTCACTACTAAAATACCGCATGACTTCATAAAAAAACTCATATGGTATTTTAGTGGCATTGGCATATGCCATATGCCATATTTTAGTGAATGGAAAAAAAACTGAAAGAAGAAAATATTGCTTTGTGAATAGAGCCCATTGTCCCATATTGTCCTGTTCGGTCATCCCTAACAGAAACATATGTAGGGGGCCTTTTTTTTTTAGGGGTGTTATGTGCCTAAATTTAGGGGTTGGTCTGAGCTGGTAGCCAGGCTCGGATCATTTTGATTGCTAGGTATTTGCTTCTGCCTATGTGATGCTGCCTGGTGTATGGTTCCCTGTGGTCTGTAGGTGGCGCTGCCATATCAGGTCAGGGTTGAGCTAGGAGTGGCATTGCTGGCCTTAGTGTGTCCTCTCTCGGCAGCGGTACGGTGGTCGTGGTCGGCCTGCTGTGCATGCCGGGGGAGGGTACATAAGGGGCAGACGCTATTTTTGGGGGTTCGTCGACGGAGGAGGAGGAGTAGGAGCCGGAGGGGTGTGCCCCTCGGGGGTGCGATAACTGGCCGAGAAGTCTCGGGCACCTTTGGTCCGAGGCTGCAATGTTCCAGGTAGGCCCAGTACCTTTAACTGGGTCTACAATTCGCCCATTGGAGTCCCAGGGTGCCCAGGTGAGGGTACCCGCTCTGACCGTGAGGAAGCCAGGGGAGGATCGGTCCCACTAAGGAGATGAGTAATGGAAGATTGCTGTCTCGGGAGAGGCCTGGTGACCTGTCAGAGGGAAGGATTCCATGTTTGGGAGGACTAACCTGTAGAGTGCCCATTGGCATTATCCTGTTCTTAGTTTTCAATGGTTTTTATTCAAGTTTTTCACAATACAGGGTAAGGACCATGGCATTGACTTTAACAGTGTATAGTGTCCATAAGCAGATAGGCATACATTGTAATCACGGATAAACCACTTCCCCCTCAGAAGAGAGAGAATTACATTTTCTGGATAGTCTTCCTGTCCTCAATGTATATCTTAGATATAAAATCTCTCGACCTATTATGGAATGGGTCATCCGTGTTGGGCTTCACACCATATCCTGTATCCTTATCACACATATATGGAAGGGCTCAAGGGCACCCCCCACGGCAAGAGAGGCAGGCCACCCCAGCAAAAATTCGGGGAACCCCAGCCCAACAACACCAGAGTCTTAGAGAGAAGAAAGGAGACAGGGGGAGAGGGGGGGAGGAGGACTCCACGCTCTGTGCTAAACCCCCCAGGAATCCCTCTTGTCAGTGAGCGTCCGGGGGTCATTGGTCAAGTCATTATCCTGTTCTTAAAAGTCTACAGAGGTTAGAGGATTTCCTGTACCTGTCCCTGTAGGGGATAGGGTAAAAGAACAGTTTGAGCTCCACACCGGCTGCTAGGACTGTGGGAGAGGACTATCTGGGTGAGCTAAACCCACTCGGGATCGAGTGGCGACGAGGTTACTGGTTGTGCCTGGATCTAATCCCTCACACTATTCCTTCTTTCATCCATCTGTCTCTATCTACTACGCAGCAAATAGAAAATAAACTCTCTGTTGGAGTTAAAGTGTTTCTGGACATTGGCTTCTTTGGGGGAAGAAATAGAGACTTGACCCCATACTCTGGGGAAGAGAACCAGTGGAGGAAGGTAACTCGCTGCAGGGCCCAAAATTTGTGAACACCACTTAACCTCCTCAAACAGGAGGGTACGGGCATATAGCACAGAAAGTAATACAACCTGACAGGGGTTCTAATCCTTCCCCAATCTATCCAAAATTATAAAAGAAAACATTATTTTTTTACCATTTTTATTTTCTCTACTACAGTGCAAATTTGGAGTATAGTACATGCTCCTTGTAACTGGTCCAGGGTGATTTATTTATAGCAACAGTATTACAGACATGGTGCTATAATACGAATAATGGCATCATTATTGACCAGTACACTCAACTGACAGTGTCATGGTCAATGCCATGTTTTACAATGTGAAACAAAAGATGTAAAATCAGTTAAAAGAAAAAAGACTTTAGATGCAATGTTCCCATCAGAGGAAAAATAGGTAAAAAAAAAGTTTACCAGACTTGGAATTTTATTGTACCAGCTCTTCAGACTACAACCTATTAACACGTTCCCCAGTTTTTGAAACTGCGAAAATTGCAGATTTGCTGATTTCCTAAACTAGACAGCTAAAGTAATTTGTTGTTGTTAAATCATTTGGAGTGACATACTGTATCTTCACCCACACCCCTTAGATCCCAAAGTTTTAAATTCTTCTATTTGTGTTAAATGGCATGGGGATATTTTTAGCAGTAATTGTTTTTTTCCACCAAAAAATTGTTTTTCTGAAATGACTGGCAATATACGAGAGTATATTGCTATATACAGTTTATCAGAGATTACTCTTGGGCACGAAAAGATACCTCCCCCACCCCCCTTCTAGTAAATGTGTTTTTGTATCATTTTCATATATTTACATTCACCTTATCAGCAAGAATTTATAGTGAATAATAATAATTTATCATTCATTTTACCAATATTTCTATGATGTGCTAAAGGTTTGTCATACCCCCTGAACTTGAGATGCATCTGTGGCCAGTCTGGTGGTCAAAGCCCCAGGGCTATTATTGGGATTATCAAACCATCCAATTTCTTGACCAAGCATTGATTGGAAACCAATTCTTCTCAACCTCCGAGTCAGGAGCTCCCCAGATTTAGCAAAGGCATAACCCTGAAAAAAAAAACCATGTTACTGTCTTTTCCTTTCATATGATCCTCATGTTACTGCATCCAAGCAAGGTTAAAAAGGCCAATTCAACTAAACAAGAAAGGGACATATAAATTAGTGTTTCTCAACCTTTTTCCAGTCGGAGCGTCCTTAAAAAGGTATTTTCAGTTTTGAGGCACCCCTGTCCAAGGCTTAGTCCAAGTTACTGTGTGTCGCGGAACACGCGCAAAATCGCGCTCGTTCCTGACACACAGACAAATACTCTGCTCTTTAGGGGTGCCATTAAGCGGACACCTGGATGTTCAGGTTCGACGGGTTCGGCCGAACTTCGGAAAAAAGTTCGGGTTCGGGACCGAACTTTAACCCGAACCCGAACCCCATTGAAGTCAATGGGGACCCGGACTTCTAAGGACTAAAAAGGCTCTAAAAAAGTAATGGAAAGGGCTAGAGGGCTGCAAATGGCAGCAAAATGTTGTTAAGAGCATGGCAAGTGCTCTGCAAACAAATGTGGATAGGGAAATAACTTAAAATAACATAAAAAAAATAAAAAAATAAAAAAATATGCTGGAGGCCCCCTTTTTAGCAGAAGAGGTACGGGAAGTCATTAAGAACCTCAGAAACTCAACGGCACGACGCCACACATATGGTGGGAATGCCCCAGAATACGCCCTATCTGGAATAAATTATTCAATTTAATGGATAAGCTAGTGGGAAAATAAAATGTAGCGGGGTGCTAAATTTAAGGGAAGTGTTTGAGTGGTAAATAGGCTCAAACACCCTAATTCTGTAGGATTCATGGACCATTTTGTCCTCGGGGGACAGTATTGGTGTGCAGTTCCCTGCGGCCTACAGGTGGCGCTGCCATGGTAGGCTAGGGTTGAACCGCCGATACAGTGCTGTGCCTTTTGTGTCCCCTCTTGGCAGTAGTACAGCGGGGCGGGGAACCTGCTGTGCATGCCGGGAGAGCATATAAAAGGGGCAGACCTTTGGCCTGGGGGCTGATGTCCAGTGGGGTCCACGCCCAGGTGCCTTTGGCCTGGGTGCATGTGTTCCTGTTCCATCTCGGGTACCTTTAGCCCGGGGTGAGGTACTATCCTGGAGTTCCTGCTGCCCTGGGTATGGAGGCCTAGGTGCGGGAGTAAAGCCTGGAGTCCAGAGCCTTCGTCTGGAGTCCGCTAAGGGTCGAGGAGTCTTAGGGTGCCGCCTCGTGTAGGGGACCATGTTCCAGGGAAGGGAGGATCATTCTGATGGACCGATGCGGGAGTCACGGTGAAGGAAGGGTCTGTTGACTCCCTGGAGAGATGTCTTCCCCTTGATATGGGCTAGGTTCGTAGAAGGAGAAGCTCAAGGTCATCTTGACTGTATCAGAGGCCTTATTCACCCGGCCCGTGGTCTGTGGCAGAGACCAAAGTTCTCCAGGTCCGTGGCAGGGGCCTTGTACACCCGGTCTGTGGCAGAGACCAACCTCAAGGTCTGTGGCAGAGACCGTGCACCTAAAACTGTTTGAGAAACCTAAGCAGTGAAGTGAATGTGCTACGTTTGTGCCTGGACCTCCTCCACACCTTAAGCTGTCCTGTTTCTTTGCTCTAACCTTTTCTATCCGAGTAGAGTTTATTTTGCCATGAGAGAATAAGAGTTGTAATTTCAGCTGGTGTGGACATTGACTTTACTGGGAATTAAAGGACTTGCCTCTACCTACAGTAGAGGTGAGAATCATCCTCTGGAGGAGTTTTGACTCCGGCTGTGGACACGGCCCGTCAAGTACACCGCTCAACCTCTTTATATAGGAGGGTACGGGCTGGTAGTGCGGTGTGCCTTTCTCCCTCCTGCGAGGAGCCAACAACATAAAGGCAGGTGTCAGGAAGGGCAAACCAGAAATGTCATTGACGATATCGGCGCCTCTTCGCGCATGCGCGGTAGTGGCGCATCGGCGCACGCTGATGTGCGCACGCGCGATAGCGGTGCGCGCGGGCACGTGCGATAGCGTTGCGCGCGCGGGCACGCGCAGGAGCGCGCAGCGGCGGCTCATGGCGCCAGATGAGGTTATTTGAAGGGGCTGATGGCTGGGCTCTGTGCTGTTCGGTCTACAGCGTTATCTGAGACCTCTGACCCCTGTTTACCTGAATCCTGCTCCAGCTGACCCTTCCTGGCTTGTTTGACCATCCTTGCTGATCTGCCTGTACCTGACCCCCGGCCTGTGTTGACTACGTTCCTGCCTGTTCCTTCTGCTACCTCGTTACCTGCCCGTTGCCGAACCTGCCTGTACCTGAGACCTGCCAGCTGCCTAAACCCGCTCATACCTGATCCTGCTCCAGTACTTACCCGTACCTGAGACCTGCCAGCTGCCTAAACCCGCTCATACCTGATCCTGCTCCAGTACTTACCTGAACCTGAGATCTGCCAGTTGCCTGAACCTGCTCATACCTGATTCCGCTCCAGTACCTACCTGCTTGGGACTGGTGTACCCACGCTTCCAGCCCATCTGACCGCACCCGCCTGAGCTCCAGTTGTTAGGCCGTCAGTTGTTTCCGGATCTATTCCTGTCTCCGTCCCAGTTCCGGTCCAGCACACCACCAGCGACTTTTACCAGGCTCTCGTGCGACTCTACACTCCTGCGCCCCCTGTCTTCACTACCAGGGGCCGCGAGTGAGAGGTGTAAGGGAGGCCTCCCTCTGCATAATCAGACTCTTCCATCAGGTACGTGACAGTACCGAACAGCCAAGTCAGAGTCTGTGCAGGGAGCCTCTCCCATGGATGGTTTCCGCTTACACCTCAAAGACCTCACCCAGACTGTTGAAATCGCACAAGATGCGTATATCCGACTGGAAGGAAGCATCCAGGCTCTTTCCTCACCTACCTCGGCCCCGCAAAGAGCTACTTCAGCAATAGCAATGTTACCTCCAGAAACCGGGGTTCCTACGCCTGAAAGATTCACCGGTGATCACCGATTACGAGGACAGAAGTCAGAGAGACCTGTGAGGTCGTCCTGTCCAGCCTGGAAATTAGCCCGAGCCCCTAACATCAGCAGCCTGACATCTTCTACCGCTGCTGCACCCACATCTGATGTCCCTGAACCCAGGCAACTCGGAGTGCCCCGTCCCTCACTTTCCCCTGAGGAACATCAACGCCGACAACACGAAAACCTCTGCCTGTATTGTGGGAGACCCGGGCATTACGTGAGGTCATGTCCAGCAAAGACCCGCAAGGGTCGAATTATCTTCTCCGCCAGCACGCCCATCCTGCCAACCCACCTGGCTCTCCCCATTGTATTACAGCTTCCGGAAAGAAGTATTCCTGTCTCCGCTATAATAGACTCCGGTGCCTGTAGCTGCTTTATGGACTTGTCTTTTATTGCTAAACATCAAATCCCTTTGCAACCTAGGGCCCAGGGACTTTCAGTACATCTGGCCGACGGGTCTGCTATAAAATCCGGACTGGTGACGCAACAGACTATACCCTTGCCTGTGATTATTGCCGATAATCACAAGGAATTATTACGCCTGGATGCCATTGCATCCCCGCTGTTTCCCATAATCCTTGGCATGCCATGGCTCCAAGCACATAACCCTCTTATCAACTGGGTCGGAGGGGAGGTTAAGTTTCACTCTTCCTACTGCCTCCAACACTGCTTGCGGAAATTCTCTTCTGATCCGCCATCCTTGTTATGCTTGGACTCTGATGTTGAAACTCGCTTATCTGTACCAGTTGCATACCATGACTTTTTAGATGTCTTTAGCAAGAAAGGAGCTGAAACTCTCCCTCCACATCGGCCATATGACTGCCCGATTGATCTCATCCCAGGTGTGGAGGTCCCTTTTGGAAGGATTTTTCCTCTGTCAGAATTGGAGCTTGTCGCCCTGAAAGATTATATAGACGATAATCTAAAGAAGGGCTTCATCCGCCCCTCCACTTCTCCAGCAGGAGCGGGTATCTTCTTTGTGGAGAAGAAGGATCGTTCCCTTCGCCCATGTATAGATTATCGTGAACTCAATAAGGTTACGGTCAAGAACCGTTATCCCCTGCCCTTGGTACCCGAATTGTTCCAGAGGTTGGGAGCAGCAACCATATTTACAAAACTGGATCTCCGAGGGGCATATAATCTGGTACGGATACGGGAGGGAGACGAGTGGAAGACGGCTTTTCGCTCCCGATTCGGACATTTTGAATATCTGGTGATGCCGTTCGGCCTATGCAATGCCCCAGCAACATTCCAGCACTTTATCAACGATATCTTCCGCGATTTCCTAGACCTGTTCGTTGTAGCATATCTGGACGACATCTTAATTTTCTCTGCTTCCCGTGATGACCACCGCAGACATGTTAAAAGTGTATTGAGCAGACTGCGACAGCACGGGCTATACGCCAAGCCGGAGAAGTGCGAGTTCGAGCGACAAAGCATTACTTTTTTGGGACTAATCCTCTCCACCGATGGTGTCAAGATGGACCCACAAAAGGTCACTGCCATCTTAGACTGGCCAGCCCCAGTGGACAAAAAGGGCATCCAACGCTTTGTCGGGTTCTCGAACTTTTACCGAAAATTCATCAGGGGATTTTCAGCCATCATATCACCAATCACACAACTGACCAAACAAGGCATCCGTTTCCAGTGGTCTCCTGAAGCTCAAAATGCTTTCGAGTCTCTTAAGAAACTATTTACTTCCGCACCGGTTCTGAAGCACCCTGACCCAACATTGCCCTATGTACTGGAAGTAGACGCGTCAGAAACGGCAGTCGGAGCAGTACTATCCCAAAGGCGGGGACCCAAGGCTTTGTTACACCCAGTCGCCTTTTTCTCCCGCAAACTGTCTAACTCTGAAAGGAATTATGATGTCGGAGATAGAGAACTTCTGGCCATTAAAAATGCATTGGAAGAGTGGAGGTACCTTTTAGAAGGAGCAGCGCACCCGATCCTAATCTATACGGATCATAAGAACCTGGAGTATCTGAGGACTGCCAAGAGACTCAAACCACGTCAGGCTAGATGGGCACTCTTCTTTTCCAGGTTCTCTTTTCATCTCACGTACAGGCCAGGATCTAAAAACACCAAACCTGATGCACTCTCTCGGATGTTCTGTGTTACCAGGGACCCCGCACCGCCCGACACTATCCTGTCCTCTGAGAACTTCCTGCTACTTCAGGGAGACCTGCTCTCTCAAATTAAACGGGCTTCTGTAAATGCCCCTTCATCTCTGGGAATAACGTTGCAGGCCAGAGATGATCTACTTTGGCACAAGGACAAAATATTCATACCAGAAAACCTACGTGTCTCTGTTTTGGGATTATGTCACGACCACAAATTAGCCGGACACTTCGGTATCCGTAAAACTGCTGAACTTGTGCAACGCACATTCTGGTGGCCTCAAGTGGAAAAAGACTGCAAGGGCTATGTAGAGTCCTGTACCACTTGCACACGAAATAAGAACAGCAAAACCAAGGCATGGGGCTTGTTGAAGCCGCTATCAGTCCCGAAGAGACCCTGGAAGAATATCTCGATCGATTTTATCGTGGAACTTCCTCCATCTGACGGGTTCTCCACCATCTTTGTGGTGGTAGATCGATTATCCAAAATGGCCCACTTCCTACCCATGAAAGGCACACCATCGGCCCCGGAAACAGCCCAAATCTTTGTGAAAGAAGTTGTTAGGCTTCACGGAGTTCCAGCAAACATCGTGTCAGACCGGGGGGTACAATTCACCTCAAGGTTTTGGAGGTCGTTATGTGAAACCTTGGGAATCGAGTTATCATTTTCTTCCGCATACCACCCCCAAACGAATGGGCAAACGGAAAGAACCAATCAAACTCTGGAACAATACTTGCGGTGCTTCTCCTCATACTCACAAGATGATTGGGCCGCACTACTTCCGTTAGCGGAATTTGCTTATAACAATTCCATCCACTCTGCCACAAAACAGTCTCCATTCTTTGCCAATTACGGGTTCAACCCATCATTTCTGACCAGTACCTTCCCGGAGAGTTCTGTACCTGCCGTTCTTGAAACCATAAATTTCTTTGACACCAACAACAAACTTCTACAGACAACTATGACTAAAGCTCAGGAATATAACAAACAGGTCTTTGATAAGAAGAGGCGGGGAGAATTAATACTGGAACCTGGTGATCGGGTTTGGCTATCCACTACAAATCTAAAACTAATGTGCCCCTCTAAGAAGTTGGGCCCTAAATTTATGGGACCCTTCCCGATAAAAAGAAGGATCAACGACGTGTCTTACGAGCTGGAACTGCCAGACTCCTTCAAAATACATCCTGTCTTTCATGTGGCTTTACTAAAACCTGTAACCCCTGATCCATTCCCTGACCGGGATACAGGCCCACCCGAACCAATATTAGTTAACGGAACAGAGGAATTCGAAGTCGAAGCAATCCTGGACTGTAGGAAAAAGAGAAATCAGGTCCAGTATCTCGTCAAATGGAAAGGTTATGGCCCAGAGGAGAATTCGTGGGAACCCGAGGATGATGTCCATGCTGAAAGACTTATCCAGGCATTCAAGAGATCCCATCCTTTGAAGCTCGCCCGGTTGGGCATCCGGAGGCTGCCCATTGGGAGGGGGCAATGTCAGGAAGGGCAAACCAGAAATGTCATTGACGATATCGGCGCCTCTTCGCGCATGCGCGGTAGTGGCGCATCGGCGCACGCTGATGTGCGCACGCGCGATAGCGGTGCGCGCGCGGGCACGCGCGATAGCGGTGTGCGCGCGGGCACGCGCGGGAGCGCGCAGCGGCGGCTCATGGCGCCAGATGAGGTTATTTGAAGGGGCTGATGGCTGGGCTCTGTGCTGTTCGGTCTACAGCGTTACCTGAGACCTCTGACCCCTGTTTACCTGAATCCTGCTCCAGCTGACCCTTCCTGGCTTGTTTGACCATCCTTGCTGATCTGCCTGTACCTGACCCCCGGCCTGTGTTGACTACGTTCCTGCCTGTTCCTTCTGCTACCTCGTTACCTGCCCGTTGCCGAACCTGCCTGTACCTGAGACCTGCCAGCTGCCTAAACCCGCTCATACCTGATCCTGCTCCAGTACTTACCCGTACCTGAGACCTGCCAGCTGCCTAAACCCGCTCATACCTGATCCTGCTCCAGTACTTACCTGAACCTGAGATCTGCCAGTTGCCTGAACCTGCTCATACCTGATTCCGCTCCAGTACCTACCTGCTTGGGACTGGTGTACCCACGCTTCCAGCCCATCTGACCGCACCCGCCTGAGCTCCAGTTGTTAGGCCGTCAGTTGTTTCCGGATCTATTCCAGTCTCCGTCCCAGTTCCGGTCCAGCACACCACCAGCGACTTTTACCAGGCTCTCGTGCGACTCTACACTCCTGCGCCCCCTGTCTTCACTACCAGGGGCCGCGAGTGAGAGGTGTAAGGGAGGCCTCCCTCTGCATAATCAGACTCTTCCATCAGGTACGTGACAGCAGGTAAGGGGGAAAGGATCTGTGCGCTACAAAAAAATAAAATAAAAATGATAATCTTGACCTAGGAGGACGAGGTCCATATGGAGTAGGAGGTTGAGGTGGCGGTGGATGTGGCTGTGTAGGTGGAAGCGGCGGTGGAGGAGGACGAGGTAGCCAACACTGGTTCAAAAATACAACAATGGCTGGGTAAGGCCGGTGATGTGTCGAATTCTGTCCCCCGTCAAATAGTGTCCACCCTGTATTGCGCTTGCTCAGTATGTAGGACAAGGGGATTTCGAAAATCTCCCAAGACGAACGGCGCCTGCGTGGTGAGTTCAGGTGAAGGCCACACCATCCGTGGTTCAAGCCGAGCCAAGTGAGGCCGTGCCCGAAGCGTGGCGATCGAACCGAGCCCGTGAGGGGCCCTGTTACTATGTGCTACCGTATGTTCACTTGGATGGTGGGGCTTGAACCTGCACTCACGGCGCAGGCGCCGTTCATCTTCGGAGATTTTGTGAATCTCCTTGTCCTCTGTACTGCGCAAGCGCTGCGCCTTCGCAGTATGGGCCGGACACAATCTGATGGCCGGACAGTTTTTGTCACAACACCGGTATACATGTCTATTCTGCAGAAGGTACGGACAAGTCCTGTGGGATCCATGCCTGGTTCATTTTAATGAACGTGAGCTTGTCCACATTGGCTCTGGACAGGCGGCTGCGCTTGTCTGTGATAATGCCCCCTGCCGTGCTAAATACACGTTCAGATAATACACTGGCTGCAGGGCAGGCCAGCACCTCCAAGGCATAAAGGGCAAGCTCAGGCCATGTGCCCAATTTGGAGACCCAGAAGTTAAAGGGGGCAGACCCGTCATCCAGTACGTGTAGGCCTGTGGACACATACTGCTCAACCATGTTGGTGAAATGCTGCCTCCTGCTAAGACGTTCCATCTCAGCTGGTGGTGCTGGTTGTTGTGGCGTGCTGACAAAGCTTTTCCACATTTCAGCCATGCTAACCCTGCCTTCTGAGGTGCTGCCGGTGCCCCGGCTGCGTTGGCGACCTCTTCCTCCTCCTCTGCCTTCGCCTTGTGCTTCCACCGCACGCCCGCTGTCAGGTGGGAATGCCACCAGCAGCGCGTCTACCAGCGTGCGCTTGTACTCGCGCACCTTACGATCCTGCTCCAGTGAGGGAATTAAGGACGGTACGTTGTCCTTGTAACGGGGATCTAGCAGGGTGGCTACCCAGTAATCAGCACCAGTTAAAATGTGGGCAACTCAGCGGTCATTGCGGAAACACTGCAGCATGTAATCGCTCATGTGTGCCAGGCTGCCCAGAGGCAAAGAAAAGCTGTCCTCTGTGGGAGGTGTATCGTCTGTGTCCTCTGTATCCCCCCAGCCACGCACCAGTGATGGCCACGAGCTGGTCTGGGTGCCACCCTACTGTGAAAATGGCTCCTCCTCCTCCATCTCCTCTTCCACCTCGTCATCCTCCAGAACTGTGCCCTTTCTGCCGGACAATTGAGTACATGGCGTTTGTTGGTGCAGAAACCCACCCTCGTAGCCACTTGTGAAAGACTGCCCTGAAAGCCTTTGAAATGATCCCGCTTCCTCCTCCTCCTCCTCATCCTCCTGTGCCACATCCTCTTCCATCATCGCCCGAAGCGTTTTTTCAAGGAGGCATAGAACTGGGATAGTAACGCTGAGAACGGCGTCATTGGCACTGGACATGTTGGTGGAGTACTCGAAACAGCGCAACAAGGCACACCCACAGTACGGAACCGCTGAATCGCACAGCTACAGAACTGCAGAAAATGCTATTCAAAAAACATTTTGTTTTTTTAGTATAGCACAGTAGAAGACAAATATATAGAAATGGTTTATTTCACACGCCTCCACATATGTATAACACACTGCAAAATATTTTTAGTGGCCCTAAATGGGTCTTTTTGCAAGCGTACATTAAAGTGCAAATTTTTTTTTTGCCCTAAACGGGTCTTTTTTTGCCCTTAATGGGTCTTTTGGAAAAGTGCACGATAAAGTGCCTTTTTTTTTTGCCCTAAATGGATCTTTTTCCAAGAGCAGAATACACCCACATTATGGAAACGGTGTATCTCTCAACGTAATATATGCAGTGCTGGTGCACTGAGCTTGCAGATAAAAGGTAGATTTTCTCTGACACTGGGCTCATGGCAGTGTAAAAAGACTGCACTGCAACACAAACTGGTAAACCTATGCAGATCGCTGAGTTATATCTCTGAATCTGGACTCCTATTCCTATATAATAAATCTCTCTCCCTGAAAGCACCAACAGGAACCCGGCCCTACACTACACTGTCTCTCTATCTTTTCCCTCAGATTCCAGAATCAGGACTAACTCATGTGTTTTTCAATCTCTCCCTAAAAGCAACAGCAGCAGACAAGATCCTCTCCCTATCTATTCTGAAGCAGAGTGACGTGTGTGCTGTGTGCCTCTAGCTTATATAGAAGCTGGGTCACATGTTGCACTGACTAATCACAGCCATGCCATTAGTAGGCATGGCTATGATGGCTTCTAAGGGCACACCAGCTAATCAAAAGGTGATTGGCTGGCCCTTGAAGCATTTCTAACTGCGCCATTAGATTGCCGAACCCGAACCCGAACCCGGACTTTCGCGCAAAGTCCGGGTTCGGGTTCGGGTTCGGGAAAAAGCTAAAGTTCGGTACGGACCCGAACTTTACAGTTCGGGTTCGCTCAACCCTATCAGTGAGTAAAGCGGTGATGTGGCGGCTTTTTTTGTGGGCATCAGATTGGCCCGGGGGGTGACTGTGTCAGTTTCATTCAGGGACACTCTATTGTCCTGGAATGAAGGCGCCCGGAACAGACCTGCAATCCGGGACACGTGGCCACCCTAATGTACACACACACACACATACACACACACAGACACATATGTACACACACACACACATGTACAGACACTCACATGTACACACACACACATGTACAGACACTCACATGTACACACACACACGCACATGTAGACACACACACACACATATGTACACACATACATACACATGTATACACATACCACACACACATGCACACACGTACAGACACTCACATGTACACACACGTGCACATGTAGACACACACACATGTACACACATACACACACATACACATACCACACACGTACACACACACAGTACACACACACACACACACATATGTATAGAGCCCTTTTAAAATTAATCTAGCACAATTCCTTTCCAGTTTTCTTATTCAGCCCGGTACTGCACTGTAGGGGGAAGCAGAGCACAGCACACTCCCTCTCCCTTTACTTTCACTTTTGAGGCTGACGGAGCTTCTCACAGTGCAGATGTACAGTTCAGCAGGGGATCAGGCTCAACTGACAGCCCTTCTCTCCCGACCCCTGACCCCGGAACACTGGTTGAGAAAGGCTGATCTAGATAACTGCTTAAAATAAAGCATCAGTAGACACTATCTCCATGTTCTATAATGTTCCATGGCCCTTTGGTGAACAGAAGTAATTAAAAGTTAGTTGCCCAGACCAATTTTAGCAGCAATAGTATATGTCAGTTAACTTAACTTTAACTTCAGTACTACTTGTGAAATACCTGTTGATCTGCCAGAAATCTTTAGAGCGTTTAAAGAAGAGCTTCAGCCAGGTTTAAAAAAATTAAGTCAGCAGCTACAAAAACTGTAGTTGCTGACTTTTAATAAGGGGGGGGGGGGTTGGGGAGATAAGAAGAGTGGAACTTTCCCTTCTGGGTGAAGCTCTGCTTTAACTTCCTGCAGCAGCACAACACAGTGCCTCTGCTGCACTGAAATCCCAAGCAGTGTTGTCAGCCTTGAAGTAGACTACAGAACAGCACCCCTTCTTTTCTGTAGTCAAGGAAAGGAGACCTGGGCAGGGCTGATAACATTCTAAGATAAGCTCAGTGAATATTCCATAGTTCTGTAGCGGGGTCTTCAAAGTTAGTGGGATACACCTGGGGGTAGAGAGACCCAGGTGTGTAATTATGTCAGGGATTAGACCCCTTTTTGTTATTCGTGGAGGATTGGGTGGTGCAATATTCTCCTTGGCCTGTGGGTGGCGGGGTACCTACAGGCTCGAGGTAGAATCACTACCACAGTGCTACCCTTTTTGTCCCTTCCTGGAGATGGTACGGCTGGGGCGGGGAACCCGCCGTGGTGTCGATGGGAGGAGATAAAAGGGGGAGACGCCCTCGCCACAAGGTCTTTTGGGGGATCATCTCTTCACGTACCCAGGCGCCCTCGGCCTGGGTGCGGGCGGTTCAAGGTTCCGGCCTGGGCACCCTAGGCCTGGCCGGAATGAAGCTGGAGTTGGAGTCCATCCCAGGCACCTTCAGCCTGGGGTGAGGTACTTTGTAGAAGGCCTGGGACCTGGTGACTTCGACCGGGTCCCGCGAGGGTGAAGGGATTCCAGGGTGCCCCTTGCGAGGGGACCCGCATCTGAGGTGAGGAGGCTGGGGAGGTCACCCGTCTGAAGACTCCGGAGCAGCGTCAACCCGGTGACGGACGGGCCTCCGGTAACTCCCTTGGAGGGTCATCTTCCCCTGATAGGGGCCGCAGCGCAGCGAAGTTGTTCTAATCAAGACTCCTGCAACCCCTGGTCATAGCACAGGGGGTGTAGGGACTACAATCCGGATAGTGCCTCGGCCTGCTCATCCCACCGTATCCTGCCATATATTGTTTGTTGTGGAGCTACGAAATAAAACTAACAGTTGGACTGTGATCGGTGTATGGACTCTGTTGATGGGAGCAAAGGGAGATTCCAGCATAGCAGGGCTAAGTTCCGCAACCCAATGCACATTTGGCCCGAGGAAGATATTGATACTGGCCTTCACCTCACCCACAGCCATGGGGAGGACATGGGCCGTAGCGCACCTCACTCTCGAAACCCAGGTACCCCTAGACAAGAGCTTTCGGACAACAGATAAACATGTGAAGGAGGTGAGGCCGCTACACGTGGGGGCTCGTGAGTCCGGGATGAAATGTGTATTGATCCTAAGGGTTGGAACGGCTGTGTCTGGACTTTGCTGGCCGGAGGAGGTCCGAGCAGGTCGGCCATGTGATTGGCCAAAGTGCATCCCTGCTCGGAGTTGTGGACATGACCCTAAGTTGGGAAAGGCCCACGCGGAGGAGCGTGGAGAGGTCCAGCCGTGTGAAGTACTACATGTGGGGACTGTTAATGCACTGCGCCACGAGGCACCCCATGACTGTGCAATTCGTGGGAGGAGACTGAAGGAAGCCCGCGAAAACGTGCAAGTCGTGGGAGGAGTCTGGCCACGTGTGGAGATACATGTGGAGACTCCGGCGCGAGGTGAGCGCGTGATGGAACAGCAGGTGGTCAGGATGGCCTCAAGCTCCCCGTAGATGCCGGTACCTTACCCCACGAAAATGACTGCATTTGCTGCGCCCATTACAGACACGGGGATAAGGCTCAGGCCCCGAGGACAGTTGGCTCTGTATTCATGCAGAGACACGGAGGCCCTCGGTGTGATCTGTCCCGGATGCTCGGGACTGGTGGTCCAACTGAAGCCGTTCGGGCGATGTGAAGCGTGCAAAGAATTTCTTTTTGAGGTCGAATCATCCACAGTAAGGCCCCGGGCCCTTCGCCTCAACTGCATCACAGGAACCGCCACTCCGGAGGGAGAGATCCAGGCCTTTGCGGAGGTCCCCGTGCGCGCTGACCAGGGCGATGGGACTGCCCAATCAGAGACTGAGAGAGGAAAATCCGAGGATGCTGCTTCGGTCACTACAGACTTCCTGCTCCCACCTCCGAAGAGGAAAGTCGGCCTGGTACAGGCATCCTATGGTCGTGGTCGAGCTTCACCCCGCCGCTTGCCTGGCCTAGATGGCGCCGGTAGAGAAGAGAGTCCCGGACATCCCAGTTCTTCAGAAGGTCCAGGTGAGCCAGGGGCTGGGACTGTGGTGTTGGTTGGAGGTGTCGGGGGTCCACAGTCGGTGGAGCCCGCAAGGGAGGGTAGCCTTCCGTCTACTAGAGACTACCTTCCCGCTGAGATGTATGACACCTCCGACCTAGAGTCATTGTCAGACTGTGGGGATGAAGGAGAGATAGACGAACTGTTTCACCGGAAGGGCTGGGACAGACGCCCACTACCTGTGCTGAGTAAACCGCAGGATTTCCCCATGTCCATAGAAGACAGTACGCTCCGGGTGAAGGCCCCGGAGTTCCCGAGGAAATCTAGTCCTCCGATCAACTTTCCTCATTCAACTACATCACCCGCTCTGATGGTGGGGATGCAGCGTGCTTCGTTGCGGGCACCAAAGACAAAGCAACCCGAGATGGTGAAGGTACCTCGGCACCCGGAGGCCATCGTGCAGCCAGGAGAAGGTGAGCGAGATGTGATGCCGCCTCTAGCCAGGTTGCAGAGACTTTTCTCCCAGAGAGTCGCCCGTGAATATGGGTGGGAGTACCCCTACTTGCCTCGGGACTTATTGTATGAAGTCGAGGTCCTGCGACCAAGGTGGTATGACGAGTTTGTATGGGAAAAGCTTAAAGTACCCCATGCCAGGCGATACCTGTCATGTTCGCCGCCTGTGTCTAAAAAGTTCAAGGACTGCAGAGCTGATTGGAGACTTGGGCGCCATATTCATGCCGATAAGGTGATCATCTGCCTGAAAGAAGGAGAGGATGTCGAGTATTCGGTGGAAGTGTTTGACGGGCACCTGAAGCCCCTGTTTCTGCCGGATCCAAGGTTCTACTTATAGGAGAAGTGAGCTCCTATCTTGTTGCTGTTGAAACTTTCTGGAAGAGACATTCCCAGACGCCTAGAACTGTGCCCTACTTTTGTTTTGATTTGGGCTTTTCTTTTACTCACTGGAGACTTGGGAGCTGTTGTTTTTTTTCTCCCTTTTCTTCATGTGCCAAAGGCAGAGACTTTTGGGGTAGAGTCAGAGTAGGAAAGCAGGAAGAATGAAGATCTCACCAAGTGTCATTACCGCAGCGCTGTCACCAGGTGGCAGTGTTGTGCAACGGTTGTTTGAAATGTTACACATGCATTACTTACTTATTGGAGTGAGTGGGTCTCTCGGCTGACGGACCCACTCATGCCAAGTTAACACAGAGTGTTAGGATGTGTTTTTTTGTTTCCCTTCTGCAGGAGATTCGTCAGTCAAGACTACTGAGTATGGGGTGGTTCTTAGACAGTGACGGGAGGGATTGTATATGTGTACATGACAGATGTTTTATACAAAAGTTTTAATGTTTTATAGTTCCCTTTCCCTGGAGCAGGTCTTGGCACACACAGTATCCAAAATTTGAGGGATAGCCTCTGGGGCCCACTTCATGTCACCACTCCTTGGGAGACATGGGTGTGCACCTGACGCTGGGGACCAGCGTCAAATCACAAGGGGGAGTGTGTAGCGGGGTCTTCAAAGTTAGTGGGATACACCTGGGGGTAGAGAGACCCAGGTGTGTAATTATGTCAGGGATTAGACCCCTTTTTGTTATTCGTGGAGGATTGGGTGGTGCAATATTCTCCTTGGCCTGTGGGTGGCGGGGTACCTACAGGCTCGAGGTAGAATCACTACCACAGTGCTACCCTTTTTGTCCCTTCCTGGAGATGGTACGGCTGGGGCGGGGAACCCGCCGTGGTGTCGATGGGAGGAGATAAAAGGGGGAGACGCCCTCGCCACAAGGTCTTTTGGGGGATCATCTCTTCACGTACCCAGGCGCCCTCGGCCTGGGTGCGGGCGGTTCAAGGTTCCGGCCTGGGCACCCTAGGCCTGGCTGGAATGAAGCTGGAGTTGGAGTCCATCCCAGGCACCTTCAGCCTGGGGTGAGGTACTTTGTAGAAGGCCTGGGACCTGGTGACTTCGACCGGGTCCCGCGAGGGTGAAGGGATTCCAGGGTGCCCCTTGCGAGGGGACCCGCATCTGAGGTGAGGAGGCTGGGGAGGTCACCCGTCTGAAGACTCCGGAGCAGCGTCAACCCGGTTACGGACGGGCCTCCGGTAACTCCCTTGGAGGGTCATCATCCCCTGATAGGGGCCGCAGCGCAGCGAAGTTGTTCTAATCAAGACTCCTGCAACCCCTGGTCATAGCACAGGGGGTGTAGGGACTACAATCCGGATAGTGCCTCGGCCTGCTCATCCCACCGTATCCTGCCATATATTGTTTGTTGTGGAGCTACGAAATAAAACTAACAGTTGGACTGTGATCGGTGTATGGACTCTGTTGATGGGAGCAAAGGGAGATTCCAGCATAGCAGGGCTAAGTTCCGCAACCCAATGCACATTTGGCCCGAGGAAGATATTGATACTGGCCTTCACCTCACCCACAGCCATGGGGAGGACATGGGCCGTAGCGCACCTCACTCTCGAAACCCAGGTACCCCTAGACAAGAGCTTTCGGACAACCGATAAACATGTGAAGGGGGTGAGGCCACTACAGTTCTTTAGTAAATTCAAGGAATTGAAAGAAAAGTACAGGGTGTTGGATGCAGAGCTGTGAGCTCAGTGAGCTATCCCTAATAAATGACATGCCTGTGGGTGATTTAGCTCCTCGAAACCACCAATATCAGAAATCTACTTTAGCAGACTTGCAGTTTAAAATTACAAAAGTAAAAGTGTCTCTTTAAATGGTATGAAGTATTTATTTCATGTAGTCATGCAGACTGCTTCCCTTAAGTCCCCTACTGACCTTTTTTAGTGTGTTTACTGAATCTCACCAGCAGTAACTACCTCTGTGGGACACCTCAGTATAAGACTGCTGTGACAGCACAGGATAATGTGCCAATGAAATAGAAATATAGAGAAAAGCAATCAATGTTTTAAAAGCCAAACCATTTTGTCAGGCTTGAAATATCCCTTGTATTATTTTACTGCTATTTTCTGTGTTTTCCAACTAGAAAGACTTCAACAGAATGTGGCTTCTTTTATGTATCAGAAAAGCTCAGCACAGGTTGTAGTAATAATGCTATTGCTGCTCTGGAAATTGTTACCATTAGCCCAAAAAATTACAGCAATAATGATTATTGGACTTTTTTTTTTAAATAAATTGCCAGCCATTACCTTGGTCACAAAATGATGGACACCATTGATCCTGACCAAATCTCAAACTCCATTTGCAGACATACAGCCAGACTTGCAAGGAACCTCCACCATGCTTCACTGTTGCCTGCAGACACTCATCATCGTACCGCTCTCCAGCCCTTCGGTGAGCAAACTGCCTCCTGCTACAGCCAAAGATTTCAAATTTTGACTCATCAGTCCAGAGCACTTGCTGCCATTTTACTGCAGCCCAGTTCCTAGGTTTTCATGCATAGTTAAGTCGCTTAGCTTTGTTTCCACATCAGAGGTATGGGACTTTTTGGTCCAAATTCTTCCATGAAGACCACTTCTGGCCAGTCTTTCTCTTTTGGAAGTGCTTTCATAAGCCTTTCAGTGGGGCACATCCTGTTTCCGGTGCGCTCACTTGTAATTAATGATTGTATGTTTCAGAGCAGGCATAGGCACTATATATATATTCCTCAATGTGTGATGTTCGTCACTCGGCCTATCTTCCGAAGACATACCAGTGACGACATCACGCACGCCCGATCGCTTACCAGCGGTAGTGTTTGAAGCCGCCAGCCTGCTGCTCTTCTGTTATACAAAACAAATGCCTTTTATGTTTTGTATGAAGGTAATTGTAGCCATTTTTTTTTTAAATAAAATGTTTTTATATCATGATGGGCTTCACTATGGGAGTTTTCCTTTTTCTATCATTGTGAGTCTCCCTTATACGATCTGTGATCCATATGACGGTTACCCTCCTGGATAAACTTGCCGCTGCCTGTTTGACCATAATAATGTATGGTCCTGGACATCTGGTAAGAAGCCTCAGTGTGAGGTTGCGGCTGGTGACAGATCCCTTTACTATCACTCTGCATAGATCATTCCTTCATTGGATTGTTTTGCACTTATGGACTGTTTTTTTATTTTTGTGTTGCATTATTAAGATTGAGTTCTAATTTGTACATGGGCACCTTTTCACTTTTTATGTACAACTGAATGTTACATATTGTTGCATATATTTTTTTCCCTTTATAGTAGATGAATATACCAGGGTTCCACTGGTTTTCGTTAGTTCTGTGTAGGTGGCACTGCCTGGCATCTTCCAATGTCGAAAGGACGTAAGCATGATGTGTTTTTCATCTGCTGCATTACATTTGCTTGGCCAATTACTGTGTCTATGGTCCTCATCGTTGCCTGTTTCTTTGTGCTTCTTCAAAAGAGCTTGAAATGCAAATCTTGAAACTGTAGTTTGCTTTGAAATCTTTACCTGGGAGAGACTTTGCTGATGCAGTATATCTATGTTGTGTCTTATTGCTCTGCTTAATCATGTTGTATTGCCTGTGACAAGAAACTGTCTTCCAAAATCTCACCTTAGTAGCACAGTTTGGCTGTTCCTCCCACAATTTTAAGCCTCTTAAGCCTCGCACACACGGTCTGGTTGTTGGACAACCAGGCTTCTGATTTTTTGTCAAAAGGGCATGTGCAGGATTTTGTCTAGCATACTAACGATACGCAAATTGTCATTTGACAAACACGAACGTAGTGACGTACTATCAGTGCCGGTTCACACTAGGGCAGCACGACTTGCCGCGTGACTTCTGTATTGAAGTCAATGGAAGTCACCCTGAAGTTGTCCCAAAGTCGTACAGGAACCTTTTTCTAAGTCGGAGCGACTTGAGTCGCTCCTATTAGAACAGTCCCATTGTACAGAACGGAGTGCGACTTGTCAGGCGGCTAAGTCGCCTGACGAGTCGCCCCTGTGTGAACGGGCACTCAGTGTATAAAGAGGAAGTTCATTTCTCAAGTGCCACCCTTTGGGCTCCTTCTGCTAATTTTATGTTAATAGAAGTTTGGTGAGCGTTGATTCGCGGTTTTCAAATCGTACAAAACAAATGCCTTTTAAAATACGTTTGGCATAACTACATCAGTATCACCAGCAAAGCAGCTTCATTATTATACCATTAACCACTTAAGCCCCGGACCATTTGGTAGCTAAAGGACCAGAGGTGAATTCAGAATTTTGCACTGCGCTGCTTTAACTGTAAATTGTGCGGACATGCAATGTTGTACCCAAACGAAATTTGCGTCCTTTTTTTCACACAAATAGAGCTTTCTTTTAATGGTATTTGATTGCCTCTGCGATTTTTATTTTTTGCGATATAGACGGAAAATTACCGAAAATTTTGAAAAAAAATTATATTTTCTACGTTTTGTTATAAGAAAAATCGAATAAACTCAATTTTAGTCATACATTTAGGCCAAAATGTATTCAGCCACATGTCTTTAGTAAAAAAAATGTCAATAAGTGTATATTTATTGGTTTGCGCAAAAGTTATAGCATTTACAAACTAGGGTACATTTTCTGGAATTTACACAGCTTTAAATTTATGACTGCCTATCTCATTTCTTGAGGTGCTAAAATGGCAGAGCAGTACAAAACCCCCCCAAATGACCCCATTTTGGAAAGTAGACACCCCAAGGAAATTGCTGAGAGGCATGTTGAGCCCATTGAATATTTTTTTTTTGTCCCAAGTGATTGAATAATGACAAAAAAAAAAATTACAAAAAGTTGTCACTAAATGATATATTGCTCACACATGCCATGGTTATATGTGGAATTGCACCCCAAAATACATTCTGCTGCTTCTCCTGAGTACGGGGATACCACATGTGTGGGACTTTTTAGGAGCCTAGCCACGTACGGGACCCCGGAATCCAAGCACCGCCTTCAGGATTTCTAAGGGCGCAAATTTTTGATTTCACTCCTCACTACCTATCACAGTTTTGAAGGCCATAAAATGCCAAAATAGCACAAACCCCCCCCCCCAATTGACCCCGTTTTGGAAAGTAGACACCCCAAGGAAATTGCTGAGAGGCCTGTTGAGCCCATTGAATATTTTTTTTTGTCCCAAGTGATTGAATAATGACAAAAAAAAAAAAAATTACAAAAAGTTGTCACTAAATGATATGTTGCTCACACATGCCATGGTTATATGTGGAATTGCACCCCAAAATACATTTTGCTGCTTCTCCTGAGTACGGGGATACCACATGTGTGGGACTTTTTAGGAGCCTAGCCGCGTACGGGACCCAGAAAACCAATCACCGCCTTCAGGATTTCTAGGCACAAATTTTTGATTTGACTCCTCACTACCTATCACAGTTTCGAAGGCCATAAAATACCAAAATAGCACAAAACCCCCCAAATGACCCCATTTTGGAAAGTAGACACCCCAAGCTGTTTGCTGAGAGGCATGGTGAGTATTTTACAGCTCTCATTTGTTTTTGAAAATGAAGAAAGACATTTTCTATTTTTTTTCTTTTTTTTTTTTAATTTTCAAAACTTTGTGACAAAAAGCAAGATCTGCAAAATACTCACAATACCTCTCAGCAAATAGCTTGGGGTGTCTACTTTCCAAAATGGGGTCATTTGGGGGGGGGGTTGTGCCATCTGGGCATTCCATGGCCTCCGAAACTGTGATAGGCAGTGAGAAGTGAAATCGAAAATTTACACCCTTAGAAAGCCTGAAGGCGGTGATTGGTTTTTGGGGTCCCGTACGCGGCTAGGCTCCCAAAAAGTCTCACACATGTGGTATCCCCGTACTCAGGAGAAGCAACAGAATGTATTTTGGGGTGTAATTCCACATATGCCCATGGCATGTTTGAGCAATATATCATTTAGTGACAACTTTGTGCAAAAAAAAAAAAAAATTGTCTTTTTTCCGCAACTTGTGTCAACATATAAAATATTCCATGGACTGGACATGCCTCTCAGTATATAGCTTGGGGTGTCTACTTTCCAAAATGGGGTCATTTGGGGGGGTTTTGAACTGTTCTGGCATTTTATAGACAACATTAGGAAGCTTACATCCACTCTTCTAACCACTTGAAGAAAAAGCCCTTTTTGACACTTTTTGTTTACATGAAAACATATTTTTTTTTGCAGGAAAATTATGTTGAACCCCCAAACATTATATATATTTTTAAAGCAAAGGCCCTACAGAATAAAATGGTGGGTGTTGCATTTTTTTTTCTACACAGTATTTGCGCAGCGATTTTTCAAACGCATTTTTTGGGGAAAAATACACCTTTTCTTATTTTAATGCACTAAAACACACTATATTGCCCAAATGTTTGATGAAATAAAAAAGATGATCTTAAGCCGAGTACATAGATACCAAACACGACATGCTTTAAAATTTCGCACAAACGCGCATTGGCGACAAACTACATACATTTTTAAAAGCCTTTAAAAGCCTTTACAGGTTACCCCGTTAGATTTACAGAGGAGGTCTACTGCTAAAATTACTGCCCTCGATCTGACCTTCATGGTGATACCTCACATGCATGGTGCAATTGCTGTTTACATATGACGCCAGACCGACGCTTGCGTTCGCCATTGGGCAAGAGCAGGGCAGGACAGGGGTGCTTTTTTTTTTTTTTTATTATTAATTTTGCTTTTTTATTTTATTTTTAAATTGTTCCTTCCATATTTTTTTTTAAATCATTTTTATTGTTATCTCAGGGAATGTAAATATCTCCTATGATAGCAATAGGTAGTGACAGGTACTCTTTTTTTGAAAAAACTGGGGTCTAGACCCTAGATCTTTCCTCTGCCCTCAAAGCATCTGACCACACAAAGATCAGTGTGATAAAATGCTTTCCCAATTTCCCAATGGCGCTTTTTATATCCGGGGGGGGACATTCCCTCCCACTGCTTGTAAAAGCAGTCCAGAGGCTAATTAGCCACTAGGATTGCTTTTACATGAAAGCCGGCCGCTGGCTGAAAAGAATGATACCAAGATGATACCTAAACCCGCAGGCATCAATCTGGTATAACCATTCAAAGTCCAGCAACATACCAGTACGTTGCTGGTCCTTGTTGGACATGTATTGTAATCTTTTTTTTTCATGCAGCCAGGTGGCTGAACGAAAAAAGAGATTGATCGATGGGTATGCCCACCATTAGAATACCTAGAATACGGCCCTTCATCCACCCACTTCTAATGATGGGCATACATGCACCATTTATATATGCCGAAGCATGGGGGCATCCTCCCGCAAAAAAGTTATGCCGCACACACATGGTCGGACTTTTCCACGGGCAAGCCTCCGTCGGAATTTCGACCATATGTACGCGGCATTAGGAGCAAAATCGCTCCTCCGCCCCTGCTGCCCCAATGCTTCGGCATATTTGCTTTTTTTTTTTAACTGTGGTGGTGAAATCACCTCCTACAGCATTGGAGTCGCAGGGATCAGGCCTGTCTCTGCGAACGCTGCAGTTATGTGTGTTGTGTTTTGTAAGTGACAGTGATCGATCGATACTGCACTTGGGTGGCCTGGGCTGGACGGAGGGGCAAAACGCAGGTGCTAGCAGGTATCTGGGCTGATCCTGCTAACACTGCGTTTTTGGGAACCCTAAACTGCTGGGGACGCTAGTATAGATCTGATCAGATCAGATATTGATCTGTTCAGATACTATACCACTAAGGGAGGTGTATGCTTCACGCGTGGGTGTTAGCGTTACTGGCACTAACCTGACGCTGCCTGGGGTGTGACGCAGACCCTCTCTGATGCTAAAACCTAATTGATATCACCCGCCGGGCGGGTTAAACCTCTATTGGGTTATATATACGGCGGGTGCCCTGACACTATAAAAAGCAAACTAACTAAACAGCGTCACCCGTAACACTTATATGATGATCACTGGTGAAAGGGTTAACTAGGGGCAATTAGGGGGTTAAAACCTTTATTAGATAATATATGGGGGTACCTGACGCTATAAAAACCTGCAGCGAACCTAAAAAAAAAATACTGGCTACCGATCTGCATCACCGACGCTAAGACAGCGATCAGAAAAATGATCGCTTAGCGACAGTGGTGATAGGTTGTGAAAGGGTTACCTGGGGGGCGATCAAGGGGGTTAAACCTTTATTAGATAATTTATGGGGGTACCCGACGCTATAAAAACCTGCGGCGAACCTAAAAAAAAAATACTGGCTACCGATCTGCATCACCGACGCTAAGACATCGATCAGAAAAATGATCGCTTAGCGACAGTGGTGATAGGGGGTGAAAGGGTTACCTGGGGGGCGATCAAGGAGGTTAAACCTTTATTAGATAATTTATGGGGGTACCCGACGCTATAAAAACCTGCGGCAAACCTAAAAAAAATTACTGGGTACCGATCTGCATCACCGACGCTAAGACAGCGATCAGAAAAATGATCGCTTAGCGACGGCGGTGCTAGGGGGTGAAAGGGTTATCTGGGGGGTGATCAAGGGGTTAAACCTTTATTGGGGGGGTTAGGGGGCTACACTGGACCTAAAACTAAATGTAGTGACACTTTTACAGTCACAAATGTCACTGATTGCAGTGATCAGTAAATAAATGGTCACTGCAATCAGTGACACTGTGACTGGGGGCTGGGGGGTGATCTGGGGGGGCCTGGGGGGGCGCTTTATGTGCCTATGTGTGCTGGTGTTAGTATAGTGTTTGTGCACTAACCTTGATGTCTACTCTAGTACGGCGCTCGGTATATGTGAGCGCTGCACAGGAGATGACATCACTTCCTCCTGCTTTCTCTGTCTGTGTGTACATTCCACAGACAGAGGGGGCATTTCTATTCGCCGGGAGCGATCGCGGGGGGGTGGCCGGAATCGAACGGCTGTCCCCTCATGTCGGATCGCTCCCCAACAAATTCCGACCGCTCACTGTACAGAAGGGGGGTCCGATTGGACCCCCCAACTGTACAAAGGCAATCACGTACACTCTACGTGATTGTGCCTGTCGGTGCCATTGTGGCGACGTATATATACAGTGAGCGGTCGTTAAGTGGTTAAAGAAGATGAGAATTTTGACATTTCATCAATTGCTGTGTCACAAATGTTAATTCTAGATTCCGAACAGCTTTTGTGTGACGGATTTCTGTACTGACCATCCGAAAATCAGACGTTGAGTTCACATAAGACAAAAATTTTAAAGCCTGCACATCCAGATTTTGTCTGATGTAAAAGTCAAATAGTCTGTCGAAAGCACCGTACTAACCTACCGTGTGTACGAGGCCTTACACAGTTGTTTCTGTATCAGTTAATGACTGTGTTTAACTGTGTTGATGGGGGAATCAAGCAATTTCTTCCTTTCAACCAGGGGTTGAAGGAAAGAAAATTGCATAATGTATTGCCAGCCTAAGTGGGACAGGGCTTCTTAGCAAAACCATTATGGGACCCTTTCTAAACTTCATCTCAGTTGACATTCCTCTATAGCAGGGGTCTCCAAACTATGGCCCACCAGTTGTTCAGGAACTACAATTCCCATCATGCCTAGTCATGCCTGTGAATGTCAGAGTTTTACAATGCATCATGGGACGTGTAGTTCCGCAACAGCTGGAGGGCCGTAGTTTGGAGATCCCTGCTCTATAGTCACTGTTAAACCAGACAGCTCTTGGCCCCATGTGCCTCTTGGCCCCATAGCTATTGCAAGGTCTGTTATAAAGTCACACCCTGCAGCCTGGCTGTGCTGTCTGACAGGTTTGTGTGAATAACAAGACTGACTTCACAGAATAATAAATATTTTAACTGGTAAAAGATTTTTCATATATTTAGCTGCTTGCTTAGAGTTCAGCTTTAACATTAAACAACATTTCATAGTTACCTGTAAGAACTGGGTAACAAACGACACTGCTGCAATTATCACAAATAACAGGCACATTCCATTTATCTGTCGTGTCTGTTCAGCTTCATCTGGCAGTGAAAAAGTCTAAAATAGAAGGGAAAAGCAGAAACCTCAGAAAGTACATCTATAGAGAATAAATTGGCCATATATGAAGAACATTTTTTATTTTATAAGCAACTAACGAGATGGTCCCAGAAAGCAAACACATCAATTCCCAGACAGTGATCACTCACAGTTGATGCACTGGCAAGATTGTGAAAAGGTTTAAAGAAGACATGGAGACGATGAAGTGAAAAAAAAAAAAAAAAGCTTTATCAGACCCATTAATTGGTGTATGGGTTGGAAAATCTGGTAAGAATCTTTGATATTGAACCTACTGGCTAAACGTACCTGTTGATTGAAGAAAACAGCTGCATATATTTAAGCGCTGAACTTTTTGAATTTATATATAGAAAGACAAAATGCCTGAGGCACCAAAATAAATTATTTGGAACATTGAAAACAGTGTTGCTGGAGCCCCCCAGGCATGGAGGCGCCTATGCTAGGGGCAATAATTAAAATTAAAATTTGCACAATGTAACTGGAGTTGGCACCAACGCATCGCAAGAGCTACGCTGACAGGTTCCTGGGGGCGCCTGTTTTCCGAGGACAGACCCCTCACAATAGGGACTATCCCAAGGAAATGGGGACTAATGGTAACCCTATATTAAATCATCTGACCAAGTCATATATTTCTTTGGGAGTCTATTGGTGAGGGCACACCTCCCACAGCCATTTTCATTGTTAGATTTTTTTAAATATTTTATATAAAGGAGAGAAAAAAAGGAGAAAAAAATAGGAGGACCCGGAGCAAATAAAGACTGAGAAGAACACTGAATAAAGATGGACAAGAACAGAACTGGCCAGGAAGAACTTCAGTAATGATGATAAGGAAATATAACTGTCGGAGTATCTAAAACCAGTTTCTATGCCAGTGGTTGCTTTAGCCCATAACCCTCCACCTACAACTAAAATATAATTTTTTAGTGACCTGATCTGGGAATTATCCCCAGACCCATTGGGGGTAATTTATTAAAATTGGTGCACACAAAATCTGGTGCAGCTGTGCATAGTAACCAATCAGCTTCTAGGGTTTATTGTCAACGCTTAATTGAACAAGCTGCAGTTAGAAGCTTCTTGGTTACTATGCACAGCTGCATAGTAACCAAACTCTTCCAGCGTCAGTGGTGCCTCCAATTCCTGGCTATCTTCCCTTGACAGCGAGGGGATCTGTAGCCCTTCAAAAAAAATTCCCATCTCTCTCTCTACATTTTCTGACGGTGTACTACTATACAAGTTTTTATAATAATTTTTGAAGACCTCTATTATTTCCGCAGTGCCTCTCCTAATTTCTCCTTCCTCATCGCGTACAACTGGGATGACAGAGGGGGGAGCATTGGCCTTAGTAATTAGGGCCAAAATTCTCCCCACTCTCTCTCCCTCCCCATAGAAACGTTGTTTTTGAAAAAGCCTTTTATTTTCCGCTTTTTTAATACTAGTTCTTTATATTCTTCCTGGGTATCTAGCCATTCTCTATGTTTTTCTATGCTTGGATTTTCCACGTATCCCATTTCAGCCTTTCTCACCTTTTCCCTTGCTGTGACCTCCTTGGCTTGTGTTTGCTTTTTAACAGATGTAATTTTTTGTATCAGAACTCCTCGCAGGAAGGCCTTCATAGTATCCCAAATAACCCCCCTCGGGGCTGATCCTTCATTTAGAGTTATAAATTCTTTCAAACTGGCGCTAATTCCCCCCAAATCTTTAATTACTTCTAACCAGAATGGATTTACCTTCCAATCCCCCTTACTAAGATTTCTACTTGTGTTTATTTCAAAGGTTACTGATGAGTGATCCGAGATACTTCTTGGTTCATATTCCACCTCCCCCACCTCACTCAGGGCCTCCTAATTGCAAAGTACCAAGTCTATCCTGGACAAGGTCGCGTGTGTCTTTGAGTGGCAGGAGAACTGTCTTTCCTCTGAGTGTCTCCCCCTCCACACGTCCACGAGCCTCGTCTCTCCACAAAATTGGAGGAGGGGGCTGCCAGACATGCCACCAGGGGAGGCCCCGGCTGGAAATCTATCCACCTTTTTGTTCATGGTCATGTTAAAGTCTCCTGCCACTATAATAACCGGCACCTCTGCCCTGTCCATGGTGAAATCCATTAGCTCCCCCAAAATTTCTGTACTAAACAGTGGAGGGATATAAACACTAGCCAGCAGGAATTCTATCATTTCTATCTTGCAAAAAAGAAACACATACCTCCCTTTTTCATCCACCTTACTCTGCCTGCAGGAGAACACCGTTCCAGAGTTGACCAATACACTCACACCCCTTGAATATGAGGTGTGGGTAGAATGATATTGTACTTGATATTTCCTATGTTTTAAGATATTAATTGTTTCCTTTTCCAGGTGTGTCTCCTGCAGACACAGTATCCCAATATTGCCTGTTTCCACCATTAAAAATATTGCCTGTCTTTTGGCTGGGTCTCTTACTTCCTGAACATTCCAGGAATACACCTTGATTCTTCTGACTTGATTTGGGGGCCTCCCTTTGGCCTCTCTATTAACTATTATCCTCCCAGTTTTTCAGTGTATCTCCCATCTTGTGATTCTGTGTCTCAAAAATATTTTCCCACTCGATTTTTGTGTTTTTGCTTTTCTTTAAGAAACATATTCTAGTGGATTCACCCATTCCTGTGTCCCACTCATTCGTGCCCCTGTCCCTTCCCCCCCCCTCCTCCCCTCCCACTCCCATCCTCCCCCATTCCCTCCCCCTGCCCTCCTTTGGGCCCATTTTGGGGGCTTCTAAAGTGACCGTATCTACTCTTTGAGGTGCTAGGTACCAATTTATACTTCAATGTGTTTCCCCAAATCATCCATTTCTTCCATATACATTTATATACATTTCTGACCCCTTCACACTCATTATTACCATCAACCAAAAACATACTCATATTGACCATATTGCAACACCTCCCCCCTCCCACCACTCCCTAGTGTCCCAACCATCAAAAAATAGCAAAGAGAGAAAAAAAAAACCAAGGAAGAAGGGAAGGCAGGAGGGTCCAGAACTAATGTCTTTATCCTTTACTTTCCCCTTTTATCCTTTTCCTTCACCCCCTGTGTCCTTCCCTCCTTCTTATCGATCCACAGTGTCACTTCAGTAGGTGTATTAAAAAAAATATATTCCCCCAAGTCCGTTATCCGTAGCCGCGCTGGATAAAACATTGCATATTTGACCTTATTATGCTGCAGTCTACGTTTGCATTCCGCAAATTTTGCCCGTGGTCTCTGTAGTTCGGGGGGAAAATCTGGGTAGATTGAAATTCTTGCACCATTATAATGTATCTCTTTCATCTCTATTGCCCTTTGAAGAATAGTAATTTTGTCCTTAAAATGGAGAAGTTTAATGAGGAGAGGCATTGGCTGGGCTCCAGGGGCAGGGATCCTTAATGGGACTTTATGAGCACATTTAATTGCAAAGAATTTTGATAGACAGTCTTTACCAAACATTCCTTTAAGCCAATCTTCCATATATTCTGTGGGATTGTTACCTTCGCTCTTTTCCGGGAGACCTAGTACCCTGATATTTTTCCTGCGTAATATATTCTCCATTTCGTCCATTTTATGGATGCACATACTCAACTGCTCTCTCATTACTTTTATCTCATGTTTCAATGGGTTGACATCTTCTTCAACCTGGCTAAATCTCTCTTCTAAAGCAGAAGTCCGTTCCCCCACCCCCTGTACATCTTGTTTAAGCACTGACATGTCCTTTTTTATTCCTTTTAATTGATGAAAAATTTCAAGTAATGAAGACTTACAGTTGTTGACTGCTTGAAGGATCTCTTTCATGGATGGTTCATCCTCTTTTGCTGTTTCTGTGGTTGTCTCCATATGTTCTTTCTGTGCCTTTTTCTTAGTCCCCTGGTTGTTTACTGCAGTTGCTAATATCTCTGTTGCTGGTGCCTGGCCCTGGCCCTGGCTTCTCTTCTGGGGGATAGATTGTTGCACCCCCTGTCCTTTCTTGGGTGTCTGACCCACTGTGTGCACCGACGTGTGTGCAAATTTCTCTAATTTAGCCGCCGCTGCTGCCTGGCTTGCCTTTGTTCCCCGTGATGGCTGTTTCTGTGGCTGTGGCTGCGCCTGCTCTCTGGTACCCACACACGTTCCCTCCTGAGAGACTACCTCCTCTCCTCGTTTTCTAGTCATAACAGACAGTGTCCCGGCATTTCCAGCTGGCTGCTCGGGCTAACCGGTCCCCCTCTCACCTCCTCCGTGGTCTCCAGATAGCCTCAGCACTCCCCTCTACTCAGATGCTCTCGCTCCTCCCACTACCGGGTATCTGCGCTGCGTGGCTCCGCCCCCGGTCTTGGTGTCTCAGACCTCCGGGGACAGAGTCCTTCAGTGACCCAAGTCGCCAGCATGGCTTGACGGCTCCCGCCTCACCAGTCTCCCCTGACAGGTAAGTGTCCAGAAAGCCTCCGGAAGGGGGCGGGAGATGTATCCAGGCACAATTGCAATCTTGGACCCAGCCAAATCGTCAACAGGCAGCACGGGGCGCGGATCGGTCAGGCTTGGGGAGTATCATGTGTACCTACCGCGGCATGGGCTATGTTACACAGGCGTCTCAGCGCCTCAGAAACGCAGCGTCTCCTCCTTCTCCATACAGGGTGTTTAACCTCCCTGGCGGTATGATTCTGTCTGGAATTATGTACCAAAAGCGGTACAATTATTTTGCATGGAAATTTGGTGTTATGTATTGTAGGCCATCAATTCTTAGTAATTACTTACTTAAACCTGACCAAACAAGAGTCTAGTAGACATCCCGAGTATGATAAAGTTTGAAACACAAAATCATAAATTATAATATAATAAATAACTATAAATAATTATAACAAATAGTAATGTAATTATAATAAAAATTATTCAATAATGTAATCAAATCAAAAACACTGAAATTTGCTCTGTTGCAGAATTGTCACTGTCATTAGATTTAGTGTTTGATGACGAATTTCCCCACAAATCGCTATCGCTCAATTCTGCGAGTGATTCTAATTTATTATCGCTGTTTTTTAGCTGGTCTAAAACCACTTTTGACGTAAAGGGACACTTTTTGGTTGCTATGGACAATCTCCAGTTTCCAGGCAGAAAGAACAGTTTTTATAATATAAAAGTGCATGCAGGACACTGGACAGACCACTAGGGACAACAGGGGTGTGTAATTATTTGATACAGTACTGTAATCTGTAAGATTACAGTATACTGTATCTATACTATGTTTTTTACTTTTTGAATTTGGCGCCGAACTCCGCCCCCGTGCGCCGCAATGTCGCAGGGAACGGAGCTCGGCACCCAGCAGTGTGAATCTAGTGAGACACGGCTCGCACACACTGCGGGGAGACATCGCAGGATCCAGGGAACAAGGTAAGTAACTTCCCCTGGATACTGCGATGCAGCCCGAGTCTGGCTCGGGGTTACCGCTCTTAGCATTAAAAACTCACCCCAAGCCGGACTCGGGAATACCGCCAAAGGGGGTTAAACGGCGTTCAGCATGGGAGCGGGTGTGAGGTCCGTGCTGCTACGGCCTCTCACCTCTCACTTCAACATCCGGTCACGCCCCCCGAACTAAAAACTTTAGTTTTCAGTTTAGTTAAAAGTGCTAGCAAAGCATCAGCGTCAGACAAAAAGCACATGTTTGTTAAAACGCTTGCACTGTTTAGACTTGGAGAGGGTTTTTGGCTTCTCAACAAAAATGGAGCTTGACATTAAGAAAGCCATCACTGAAACAAGTATGTAGGTTATCACTGATGTCTTCTCCTTTTAAAAATGTTGGCTGTCATAATGATCCAATGGCTTCCACACTTTCTAATCCACAATTACCTGGAGTGAGTATGCCGTTTCAGAGTTCTGAGGAGGTCCGGTACTCTTAAATCAATAAAGTCAAAAGGATCAGCATAACAACTGAGCAACTAAAATTTTACATACCGTACCTCCAGTTCTTTTAGGCCTCATGTACACTGCTGCTGATAAATGGACGTTTAGGAGCAGTTGGGCTTTTTTTTCAATTGCTCCTGAACTCTCCTCTATGTTATCTTATCAGTACATGTACACAGGTTCATTTATAGTCGTTTCTAGGCAGTTGAGTTTAGAGGCTTTTTCTGGAACCCCAAAAAATGCGTTCAGAAGCTGTGTTTAGAGGCATTTCAAGCGCCAAGCGCTGCTAAACGCCGCTAAACGTGGCTAAACGCGGCAACCTGCGTTTAGTAGCATTTCGTTTACAGACGTTTTTCATTTTAACTAAGAAAAAAAAAAATCCCAAATGCTTCTTGACGCAAACGCAGCTAAACGTGGCAAAACGCGGCATGTAAACGTGGCTAAACGGACGTTTTTAGACACTGGTTTCTAGATTTCAAGTTAAATTGTTCAGGAGAAGTTGAACAACGTTCCGTGTACATGAAGCCTTAGAGCAAAGCCAGAAAATGGCAAGATCTTTTGTTGGAAATCTATGACGATTCCATGAAAATATTTCCTAATTCTTTCTTAGGACTTTTGTAAAGGCAGACTGCAGCTGCATTTATTCCCTCAATGCAGTTCAGGCTTTACATTTTGCTAAGCCCTAGGATGTCATAACCAAGATGGACTGAACCAGGACACAAAGTTCAGCTACTATTATGTAACAAAGATTTCTATAAGCTGCTCTGTTTAAACGTTGCTTTCAGTACGAAGCAGTGGAAAAGATAAGCAGAAAATTAACTATTAAACTCCCATCTCTGACTTTTACGTTTAGATAAGCCTATAATAAGGCTTACCTATAGGTAGTGTAAATATCTCCTAAACATGCACCGCTTAGGAGATATTTACTGTAAATGCAGCTGATTACATCACCGATGCATACGCCTTGAAGCAATGGACACCCAGGCCGTTTCTTCAGAGTCCTGTGCCTTAAATGGTGGCTCCCACACGCATGTGTGGGAGTGACAGAAGAAAGACCGGGTGAAGATGGGCGCGCCCAGCGGTGACAGTGCGGTGATGGAAGGCTTTGTTTTCATCAAGGCTCTTTTCAAGGCTCTTTTCCTTCTGTGAAAAGTTTTTCCTTAACAAGTCTCAATATACACTAAAGAGTGTCATTGGATGACATTACGACACAATGAGATTGATTTACTAAAATTGTAGAGTACAAATTCTGGTGCAGCTCTGAATAGAAACCAATCAGGTTCCAGGTTTTTTTTTTAAGCTTAATTGAACAAGCTGAAGTTAGAAGCTGATTGGCTACCATGCACAGCTGCACCGAATTTTGCACTCTACAGTTTTAGTAAATCAACCCCAATGCTTTCCCAGACTGATACAAGTGCCCTGTAGGGAATGCAAATAGATTCAACCCTATTTGGATGGAATGTTGGCAGCAACCTACCAAATTACAGGAGAACAGATCCAGAAGAATCCATGGGATTGTTTATTTCATGATACAAAGAATTCGGCCCCTCAATATAAGAATACCTTAGTTCCATTTCTCTTAAATGCGGCCAAAAGCCTGATCCCAAGTCTCTGGAGGTCTCAGGAAGTCCTGAGTATGAATGATTGGGTTGCAAGGGTGGAAACGATAAGAGTCATAGAGGAAACTATTCATATAGAGGAAGACGCATTGGAGAGATTTCAGAATATATGGGGGAAATGGCAGGGAGTCTGGAACCTGGAGGATGTGGGAAGGTGTAGGGAATTGAGGAGGGAAGGAGGAAGAGGAGGGATGATATGGGATGGAGGTGTTTTTCTTTTTTGGGAGTGTTTTTGGGGCAGGGGGAATAAGTGTATAGGGTATGGATGAAAGAATAGGATGTTCTTAACAATTTGATTGTGTTTTACTATGGCTATACAATAAAACAAAAAGTGAATATTAAAAAAAAAGAAAAAAAAGTGCCCTGTAGGGCGACTCATGTTATTCTACTAGTAGAGAAGAATGGTATTGGTTCATGGAAACTGTACCTGAACAACAGCTTGGGTACATGTATACGAAATGCATACATTCATCAATGAACATTACTTACCCCAAGTATCTGACTGAACAACAGAGCATACAAGGGAGTTAGTGTGCCATTAATGGCAGCACCTACAGAGCCCAACACAAGGTAGGGCCATTCCGGGGCATTGTACTTTAATATCCTCAAAACAGATTTATTTTCTTTCTTGTTCTTATGTTCACCCTGGTAAAAAAACAAATTTAGAAATGATCAATAAACTCTGCCTTTGTGACCATGCTAGAACATTAAAGCCCAAAAATACAAATTTAATATTTTGCAGCTTACCAATTCTTAGTGGTTACAATATATATATATATATATTTTATTTTTTTACATTATTTTACCTGGTGATCCAGACAGTAAAATGTAGGGGACTGGGTTGGATGGCAAATAGTGCCATGCTTCCCTTGGGTCTCACCTTCTTTTTCTTGGATAGAGGCCCAACATATATATTTCTTGGATAGAGGCCCTATCTTTGGATCCACCATCTTGGATATGTTTCTCTTGGCCATAAGCCAGCTCATGACATCCTTGGCCAGAGGCCCATTATTAAAATAAAAGAATGTCCACTCTTGTTTCAACACTTTACTGCAACTCTTCTCACATATGTATCTCCAAAACAGCATCGCATATTCACAGAATCACTGGTAGTGTCTTTAGAGCAGAACATTAGCAAATTTTATAGTGGCATCTTGACAGAGCATTCACATCATTGCAGAACATTATTCATCAGGTTAGCCATCTTCCCATGTTTCTATAATGAGCCCCTCACTGAACCCCAATAAGCTGAACCACTGCTAACATTTTATAAGCAGTTACAGCAACAGTTTCCTTTTGGGATAAAGGTTTTACATAAAGGAATAAAGACTGACTATAGTACGCACCCATGTCAGTGCTAAATGGTTTGTCTCAACCCTATAACTGCTACTTTGTGCTGACAGCCTGGTCTGTTAAAGTCTGCTAAAAAAAAATATAAAACAAATGCAGCCACCACATCTAAGAATCTAGTACAAATTTGCCAAATAGTTGAGTTGGTCTGACAGAAGTCAGCCGTCGAAGGGTCGTGACCGAAAAAGGTCTGCTGAACGGCTCCCGGTCAGTGCTCTCAGCACTGTTGTCTCAGCACTGACACTGTTGCTAAGTGCACCAGCACTCTTTAAGGGCCCCAGCAATAGCAAGCAGAAGAACATCTCAAAGGACTTCCCCTTCCGTATTAATTATTCTGCAAGTCCCCTTTGTTCTCCATTCTCCCTTTCCTGTGGACAGTTGGTCTAGGACGATAATTAAATGCTCTTTAAGTGGCCTTGCCACTGTTTATGTTGATCTGGATGACAAATGTCATTTTTTGCCTAGTCCTTACGTTTAATTGCTTTATATGATAAATTGTGTTATTACCATTGTTAATTCATTTTATAACTGCCTAGTTACCAAACATATTGGGTGACAATATATTAAGTTTGTCTTTACTACCTGGTCTGTTGTCTGCTTTCTTTGATATAGTGCCACTACTTGGTACTAAGTATTACCTTCAATCATTTCCTTTAATATTGTATGTCTGTACATTAAACCTGGTGTGTTAGAGGGGCTGAGTTTTTTTGGAAAAGGTTGAGGCAAAGAACAGACCTTTGTTTAGCACTACAGACCTTTGTTTAGCGATGACAGCTTAGATTACCTAAAATGAGACCTATTGTATGCTCTGCAAGGTGTAAGTGAACTGCTCAGGGTCCCAAATGACTTATCAGTTCACCTAGCAACCATTTGATCACATCAGGGAAAATAAAAAAATACAGCAGTACTATTAGTAATGACTCATATATGTCCATACCTTTTTCTGAATATTTTCATTGTCTTGTAGCTCCATCTCCTCAATTTCGTTGGACAGCAAACTAGAAGGTCCGCTCACAGTACCAGACAATGAATCAGGAAACAGATTGGAAAGCTGTGATTTTGTACGAAGTCGTAGGGTGTTCCTATAGAATAATTTTATATTGATGGGATAAGTGAAATTTTAGACAATTCTTGTTGCAAATATTCTTTGCATTAAATCACATGGTCAGATATCTAGTCATACAGCTTTATTCATGAATGTTTGGAGAGTTGTAGATAATGATACTGGCTACAACTGATTGTAAAGTTCCAGTATGAGAAATATCTACCAACTTTCTAAATTCAGCTGCTCTGCTACAGAAGCACAATTACACAACAGACTACAAGCTGAGAATATAAGCAGAATACAATACATTCAATATTAAATGCGCTGACACCATTGTTTATGCAGTTCTTTGGTAATCCCTGAAAATTTAAATGTACTCCAATCTGTGGCTGACATATGAATATAAATTCTATATCATGAGCTACAGGACATTATAAATCATGATGGTCATTTGGTTAATAAGTTTTGATTACCTTCTTCATAGATCCTGCAACTTGGCCTTCTGTACCGCTGATGTGGTGTCCAGGGCCATGTCCTGGGACCACAGCATTGGCCTTAATGTACTTACTCCACATGCACATTTAAGACTAGTACATATGGGTTGAATGTCGGACGGCATCTGTTCGAATGCCCGGCCTCTGTTGAAGGCTCTGTTGAAGGCTCTGTTTAATGCTCATGACCTAAAAAGAGCCGCTGACCGGCTCACATTCAGTGCTCTTAGCCAATGGCTGAGAGCACTGACCGGAGTCTGAACACAATAGCACAACAGGAGATATTGCTGTACTAACATTGGATTGTTAGTACAGTGGCTCTGAGCTGTCAGGTTTATTTTCATTCAGCCTGCTGGGTTGAATGCAATTAAAAAAGGCATTGACTGCAGGGATCAGGGCTGCAAGTGGGTGGTCTCCACATATTTAAAGGGGGGGGGTCTGGGTGGAAAAACTCCTAGTAGGCATAATGGGCAGTACTTGCATATTTAGAGGCAGGGTCTGGTTGGGACCAACCCATAAAGTGGTTGTGATTTGGGCACTCCTACCAGGAAGGTGTGCAAGTGAAATTCAGAGTGTGGGCTGGGTTAACAGCAGTAGCAGCCGCTCCATTAGGGGCACCGCCCCCCTAATCCATGTGTCTGGTCCCCAATCTACATGCAGGGCGCTGGACACATTTTTTTTTGAAGCACATGAATTAATATTCGCTTTTGTCTTCCTGATTCTCCTCCTGGCCAATCAGAAAGCAGGTCCTGAGACCCGATTGGCCGAGAGGAGAAGCGACTATATTGGCCGCCAAGGAGGAGACGCAGGGGGAAGCCGCAGAGCAGGAGATGCTGAGGTGGAGACGCTGAGCAGATGACACTGAGGAGGAGACGCAGTGATGGAGACACCGAGGAGGAGACGCAGAGAAGCTGACACCAAGGAGGAGACGCAGAGAAGGAGACACCGAGGAGGAGACGCAGAGAAGGAGACACCAAGGAGGAGACGCAGAGAAGGAGACACCAAGGAGGAGACGTAGAGAAGGAGACACCGAGGAGGAGACGAAGAGAAGGAGACACAGAGGAGGAGATGAAGAGAAGGAGACACAGAGGAGGAGACGCAGAGAAGGAGACACCAAGGAGGAGACGCAGAGAAGGAGACACTAAGGAGGAGACGCAGAGAAGGAGATACTAAGGAGGGGACGAAGAGAAGGAGACTCCAAAGAGGAGACGCAGAGAAGGAGACACCGAGGAGGAGACGCAGAGAAGGAGACACCGAGGAGGAGACGCAGAGAAGGAGACACCGAGGAGGACACGAAGAGAAGGAGACACAGAGGAGGAGATGAAGAGAAGGAGACACCAAGGAGGAGACGAAGAGAAGGAGACACCAAGGAGGAGATGCAGAGAAGGAGACACCAAGGAGACGAAGAGAAGGAGACACCAAGGAGGAGACGCAGAGAAGGAGACACCGAGGAGGAGACGTAGAGAAGGAGAGACCGAGGAGGAGACGAAGAGAAGGAGACACCGAGGAGGAGATGAAGAGAAGGAGACACCGAGGAGGAGATGAAGAGAAGGAGACACCGAGGAGGAGACGCAGAGAAGGAGACACCGAGGAGGAGACGAAGAGAAGGAGACACAGAGAAGGAGACGAAGAGAAGGAGACACCAAGGAGGAGACGCAGAGAAGGAGACACTAAGGAGGAGATGCAGAGAAGGAGACACCGAGGAGGAGACGAAGAGAAGGAGACACCAAGGAGGAGACGCAGAGAAGGAGACACTAAGGAGGAGAGGCAGAGAAGGAGACACCGAGGAGGAGACGAAGAGAAGGGGACACCTAGGAAGAGATGCAGAGAAGGAGACACTAAGGAGGAGACGCAGAGAAGGAGACACTGAGAAGGAGACGAAGAGTAGGAGACACAGAGGAGGTGACACAGGCCCGCGACCTAGATGGGGTTAGTGCGGGGTTTGCAGATCAACCGAGCGATGGGGTGGGGGATTTTGACAGATGGACAGATGGACCGAATGGGGTTGGGGTGGGGAATTTGACTGATTGACAGACCAACCGACCGACTGGGGGTTTTGGCTTGTGTTTTTTTTGGAGCACCAGCCGTCACTGGTTAACAGTGTCCTGGGACCTAGAACATTTTCTTATTGGTTAGAATGCTTTTGCACGCATATGCATTAATCTAAAAGGGGATTCATGCTACTAAATCTTTTTTAATCTCCAAAATCTCCAAAATCTGTAGTAATTAGACTGGATTGGAGTCATTTAAAGTTTAGAAATTTGTTGTTTTTTTTTTTCTTTTTCTAATACTGCATATTGTACCACCAAAGAATGTATTTTGGTAACTGATTTATTCAAAGTCAATATAAAAAATAATACTAATAAGCTAATTAAAGAATGGAAGATCCTTTGCCCACCCTTTGATTCATGTGAGCTCTCAGGGGTAATAGTAATTGTGCATGTTAGAGAACCTGTCCTAAATGCTATTTTTCAAATAGGGTGCCAACAGATGGAGTGTATTTTATCTGGATTCCTATAATAAAACACGTCTCTAATCCAAAATGTAATCATTTAAAAAGTGTATTTTCACTGCAACTACTTCTATCAGTAGCTTCACAGACAGGCATTTTGTTCCATCACAACCATTTTCTAATAGAGTGGTAATGTCTGAGAGATTCAGAAGACAGATGCCTGAGCTGATTTTCCATATCATACAGGAGGTAATAGAGTGTTTTATGGCTGCTAACAGATGCAGCTTTCAGAATTTATGTCCTCACTGTTCATTATCTGAACAAATATCATTCGGCTGCTGGAGTGATTACACTCCATAATTGGTACAGTTATTAGCAGATGATTTATTTGTTTCCTTATTCTATTCTGTTGTATAAAGTGGACATTTTCCATAAAACTTGAGGCTAGTTGCACACTGTTACAATGAAACAAGCATATCCTCATATAGTGTGTGCTTGCCTCTATCCAACACACATAGTGGGATTTCTGTCTCCTTTTATTTGTCTGCTATCTGCATGAGTCATTTCTGAAAGTCTCCACAGACACCAGATAATTTCAGGAGACACCGCCCCCTCCCCTTCAGCACACAGCAGGTGACTGGCAGCCTCAACTGTGCATGTTTCCCTATGACACTGTGGAAGGGGGGTGTCCTTTCCCTCCACTCAGATCTTAGATTACACTCAGCTAGCTGCTCTATGAGCTGCAATGTGTGACATCACTTTTCCACCCCCAGCCTGCTGGAGCTGAGAAATAGCATTTGATCTGTGTATTTTTAATGACTGTAGAGAGGAGAAGGCTGCAGATAAAGTTACAACATATGTAAGAAAATTTGTTTCATCTTTACGTATTACCAGATGCTTGTCAGTGGTCACTTCACTGGGTATATGTAAGGGTTTACAACCACTTTAAGATCTAGGTTCACATCTATGCAATTTCATTGTAGTGCCTTTTAAAGTGGTTGTAAACCTCAGATGTGAAATATGAACAAAGCATATCCCTCCATAGTGTGTGCTTGTCTCAGTCCAGAGCGCTAAGCATCATTTCTGTTTGCTGCCTGGTTCCTCTGCTATCTGCATGAGTCACTTTTGACATGTTTTACTGACACCAAGAGGTAAAAAGGTGACAGGGGAGGGAGCTCCAGCACACAGCCTGTGATTGACAGCCTCAGCTCTGTTCCTGTGTGCTATGTTAAGGGGAGGGGGTGTGTTCCTTCCATCCAATCAGCTCTCAGAGCCCCTCTTACTGATCTCCACAGTGTGTGATTTCAGCTCCTCGCCCCCTGCTTTCTGAAATCTCAGACAAGCTGTAAGAACTCTGTACTTTGAATGGATGTACAGAAGAGAAGACTACAGATAAACAGGTACAACTGTAAGAGGATTTGTGAATCACCTGAGGCCAGTCACTGCACTGTATATTTGTAAGGGAGGCATGGCCAGGCAGAGGATGTAGACGGACGTGTCTCACTTCTCTCCGCCGAGAATCCGTTCTAATCTCCTGGGAACATAACCTCTGATCTGCCGCAAATAGAACATCGGGTGTCGGAAGGCCTCCGAAGCTTAGACATACCTTTTTTCAGTACCGAGACAGCCCAGATGTCCGCCGCAAAGAAGCCTTCTTCGTCCCGGCCTGTGGACAGCATGACCCAAAATGGTGCCCGGGCCCAGCGCTCCGCTAAAGAGAAACACAGGGAGGGAGCGGAGAAGCTGTTCTCTATGCCGCTTTCTGCAGACCCTACTGCCTCCACCAGTACACCGGAGGATTCATCTGGAGGTCTCTCGGAAGCGGATGACACAGTGCCGCATGTAGGATGGACATGGCGCCTGCTTTCCCTGGGACGCAGTGAGTACTCCTGAAAATACTGACACTAGGCCTCATGCACCCTCCAGTCCAGGGACTGGAGCTGAACCTACACTGAGGGACATATTCGCTGCGGTAACTACCAGCAACATCTCTTTAGCTGCACTGACTGCTGAACTTAAGGGGATGAAGGATGAGATCACATTTCTGAGACAAGATGCCCAAAAAATGCGGGAAAGAACATCCGCCCTAGAGGGGAGAGTGAGCTCCATTGAGGACGATATGGAGCCTATGCAGAGGGATCTCATATACAACAATCACCTTGCTTCACAACATACTGCTCGTTTAGAAGATTTAGAGAACAGGATGAGGAGGAATAATGTGAGAGCCATAGGTCTGCCTGAAAAGATAGAAGGGAAGAACCCTGTGGACTTTATTGAAGAATGGCTGCTCACTGCTTTTGGCAAGGAGGTGTTCTCCCCTATGTTTTCCGTGGAGCGGGCACACAGATTTCCAGCAAGGCCCCCACAGCCAGGAGCTCCCCCTCGCCCTTTTCTATTCAAGCTGCTTAATTGCAAGGACAGAGACGCTATCCTGTATAATGCCAGAATGAAACCTGCAGCTATAAAGATTGACAATGCCAAAGTGTCTCTCTTTCCTGACTTTTCCGCTGATTTGCAGAAGCATAGGGCCAAGTTTAATGATGTTAAGCGGCGACTCAGGGATCTGGAGCTGAAATATGCTATGCTTTACCCTGCACGTCTGAGAGTGGAGGCCCTGGGCTCTGTACACTTCTTTGATAACCCTGCTGTGGCCGCACAATGGCTGGATCGAGAGGAGCAAACAATTCGGGAGGCTCACAACAGGCGCCATGCTCCACCGTGACAAGTTTATGCCGGCTTTGGATGATGGAATCTATCCCCTTTTCGGGTATCCTAGTGAGGCGGGGGAAGCTGCGTTATGCACAACTTTTTTTTTGTTCTTGCTACTCGCTGTTGAGAAGTTCTAAGACACTGCTGTGCGCTTTCACTGTTGCCCCCACAGATGGTCTGGTCCAGACCTCTAGATGCCTTGAGACAGATCTTTAAGGCGCTGTTGGTCTGTTACTTACTGTTTCAGTTGTTTTTTTTTTCTTTTAATTTTATTTTAATTTTTACTTTTATTTTTGTTTTTTTTCAACATGTCCTCCCTGACGTCCTTTTTGTTTTTACTTCTTGCTACTACCCCCCGCAAATCTGCTAATGACATGGACATGTATCATACTGTCTACTGTACATGGATGATGAATCCCCCCTTCTTTTTTTGCTGCTGGGTTGGGTATTTTTATCGCATTATACCCTAGAACACATGTTAGACTGTATAGTGCTTATGATCCCTGTCCTCACTTATATTACCCACTTACAGAAATGTCTAAGTTGACTAGAGTGATGTCCTGGAATATCCAGTGTCTTAATAATCCGGTTAAACGTTTGGCCGTGCTGCGCACAATCAAGCGTCTGGATGCTGAGGTGATCTGCTTGCAGGAGACTCACCTCCCCCCGACACCTACACCTTTATTTGCGCAAAGACGGTTTTGTCACCAGTACCATGCTACATACTCTGTGTAGTCGAGGGGAGTAAGTATCCTCATTAGGAGAGGTGCACAGTTTTCTTTGATTGACAGCAAAATAGACCCTGACGGTCGTTATGTGTTTCTGCTATGTTCTCTTTATGGGACAAAATGTATTTTGGCTGGATTATCCATTCCACCTCCATTCTCGGCCGGCCTTCTTCAAAATCTAGTGGATTTTGTGTCCCGCTTCCCGGGCATACCTTTATTAGTCCTCCGTGACTTTAATAATTTTATTGATTATGAGAAGGATAAGTTGAGTGCCCGAATTGTTGCTGGGCTACAGAGGCAAACTGGGATGACCCCATTTGCCCGAATTCTGATTGAAATTGGCCTCACGGATGTATGGAGGATGCATAATCCGGATGTCAGGGCATACTCCTGCCAATCGGCTTCGATAGGTGGTTTGTCACGTATTGATTTATGATCGGGAAATTATCTTGTTCTGCCGATGTTTGACTCCTCTCAATACCATGCTAGGCATGTCTCAGACCATTCTCCTCTCTCCATAGACCTGAGGATAGGTGCAATTCAGGGTAATGGATTTTGGAAACTTAACCCTTTCAGGCTGTCTCTCCTGCCGGCTCCTGACCCGATATCTGATCTTCTGACGGATTTTTTTATATGCAATATAGGCTCAGCGGACGTGGATACGGTCTGGGAGACAGCTAAGGCCTACTTACGGGGACAACTTATTAGGGAGATATCTTGCATTAAAACAAAAACTAAAGAATGGGAGTATTCAGTCATTGCAGAAGCGCAACGCTCAGAAGCCTTATACAGTATGTAGCATGCCCCACTGATGATACTAACAGATCATGGTTGGCATCCCAAGCCATGCTCACGCACTTATCTTTGCAGCTTGCCGAAAATAAACGGTTCTTTCTGCAACAGCAACACTTTGAAGAAGGAGAGAATACGGGTCACATGTTAGCCTTACTATCCAAGTCGCAGCAACCCCCTTCACACATAGTGGCAATTAGGAATACACAGGGAGTTTTGTGCTACTCTACACAGGCTATTATCGATGTCTTTAAAACCTTTTTCCAAGATGTTTATACATCCAAGGTTCATCCCTCGACAGAGGAACTTAGGTCCTTCCTGGATAAATATCCCATTCCCTGCTTGTCTGCTTCGGATTCAAGTCAACTTAATGCTCCTCTAACTGAGGACGAGCTCCTGGAGGCGCTGGCTCATGCACAGAATGGAAGAGCGCCTAGAGCAGATGGCTTGCCGTCGGAGATTTATAGACGTTATGCCACACAACTACTCCCGAATCTTCTGAAAGTTTATAATAGAGCTTTTGAAACAGGGGTGCTTCCACCCTCTTTAAAGTGAAGCCCTTATAGTGGTACTATTGAAACCAGGTAAAGATGCTCTGGCGCCAGATTCCTATAGACCTATCTCGTTACTCACTTTCGACATTAAACTCCTGGCATGGGTTCTAGCGAATAGGCTGGCTAAATGTATTCAAACGATAGTTCACAGAGATCAGTCTGGTTTTATTCCAACTAGGTCCACCTCTCAGAACCTACGGAGATAGTTCCTTAACCTGCAATCGCCCACGGATAATACAGGAAATAGGGCTATCTTCTCCTTAGACGCTGCCAAAGCATTTGATAGCGTGGAATGGCCCTACCTTTGGGAAGTGCTGACCAAATTCTGGGTGGGTCCTTCTTTCTTAAAATGGGTCCAATTGTTATATAGTTCCCCTTCGGCGAGAATGCGTATTAATGGAAACATATCAGAATTGTTCCGGTTGTATAGGGGCACAAGGCAGGGGTGTCCTCTGTCACCCCTGCTTTTTGCCTTGGCCTTGGAACCCTTAGCCATACATGTCAGGGCGTCGCAGAACATAATAGGTTTCCGTAGAGGCCCCATTCAAGACGTTATCTCTTTATATGCTGATGACACATTGCTTTATTTGGGGGGACACTGGCGATTCTCTGAAGCATGTTATGAGTTTAATCGCTGACTTTGGTGAATTGTCGGGATTTAGCATTAACTGGAACATATCAGTATTGATGCCTCTGGACCCTTTGCCAAAACCACTATCCGATTGTGCCAGGGATATACTGTATATTTGTAAGGGTTTACAACCACTCTAATGTGCATTTTGATATGCCTTAATGGGCATTTTTGCATGCATCTGTGTTTTACAACGTGGGATAAAAAGCATTGTCATGCATTTTCTATTGAATAGAGTAGGAACAGAGTTCAGAACACTGAAAATAATTTAAGTAAGTGTTTCTTAAAGAGGAACTGCAGTCTTCTCACATAGTTTGTAATAAAAACATCTTTGGCATTCTGAAGCTTCTCTCCAACCACTTTGCATATTATTTTATATATACTGTGATTCTGTACTTTCCAAATGTGCTGCAGAAATCTCCCTCCACTGAGTCTGGCTGCAACCATTTTAACTGTGTGCAGCTGAACCTGCTGCCTGTTCACTTCCTGGATTTACACAGAGAGGCACACCTCCAGGTCTGCAGCTTTCATTGGCCCTCTTATGACTCATCCCCCTCCCTTCCTATAAAACTCTTACGAGAGTGAGAGAGAGAGAGCTGTGCATGATGTCATAAGCATAGGCTAATGACCAGACAAGAAACAGGAAGTGGGCTGTATAAGGTATTTACTGGCAGAAAAAAAATGTTTTACTATCCAAAGTTAAAACAACAAGGACAGAAGATTTAATAGATGGAACATTAAAAAAAAATATTGAAGGTCCGCTTTAAGATCTGTTTCATGCTGGCCAGGAACCAGTAATTTTTATTTAGTCGCAGTCTGATGTTCTTAACTGGCAGAGGTGTTTGTATCACAGAAATAGCTGGCCAAAAGTACAAATGCTTTGGCAGATAAAGCATTAAACAATTAGGTCCTCTCCCATAGCAGACAGAGCTGTGCTGTGTGCCAGGGCTGTGTAAATCTCAGAAACGAATGGACAGAAATAGAAATCCTTGGCTGGCAAAGCAGCTCCAATACATGCATTTAATCTTTGAATTGTGGGAAGTGGGAAGTGCATGTCTAGGCCAAGCTTGTTTTCAATGTTTGACAAGCAATGTTTATGGTATTCATGATCAGTCATGTTTTTATTCTAATTTACAAATATAGCCAAGTACTTTATTAGGATCAATGACAGTGACTGATGTTAATTGTTTTAAAGAACAATGAAAA